>OY757316.1:74416062-75616062 GCA_963583905.1 Stenurella melanura | reverse complement strand
CTACACCCAGCAAAACGTGGCCCTCCCTACAACCCTTGGATAAAGAAACTTTATCCAGCCAAAATACATACAGAAAAAAAATAATCGGATAAGTACGACATGAAATGATAAAACCTACAGAAAACAAAATGCGGAAAATTGCCCTATAACCAACGGATACTGCTAAACATATCAGCCACTAGAAGTGCTATTTCTCGGCGTCGTCTCGGGGATCTAACTTCAAATCTTTTATGTGCCATTCGCCTTTCGAGTCACCGTTTGAATCCTTCAATTCATACCGGACCGACGACAGTTTCTTTGAAATCCGGAAGGGACCTATAAATTTAGGTGCTAGTTTGGCGGTAAAATAATTAGCTGCATTAGAAAGAACGTAGTTTCGTAACCAGACGGAGTCACCTACGGCTAATTCTATCGGTCTCCTTCGCAAGTCATAGCGTCGTTTAGCGCGATGATATGCAAGGTCCAAACGTTTACGGACATCTTTGAATAGCGGTTCAAAAGCTTCAGAGCGATTTAGATCTGACGGCTGATCGTCCCGAAGAGGATGGTTGTGTTGGTCTCCCCTCACGATATGTTCTCGGCCAAAATTTATGAAATATGGAGTGTGACCTGTGGCCTCGTGCTTCTGGGTACGTAAAGCACAACCAACCTTTGGTAGTAGTTTGCACCATTGCCTCTGGTTGTCTTGTACATATGACCTTAACATTGTTTTCAACACACCGTGCATTCTCTCGACCGGATTGGCTTGAGGGTGGTACACAGGATTAAAAGAAATCCTACACTTGTAAGCCTCACACAGTTTCGCAAACTCTCTGCTCGTGAATTGAGGTCCATTGTCACAAATTAGTACTTCTGGGACACCGAATAGCAGAAAAACGTTCTCCTCGATTTGCTTTTTGATGCTTGTCGCTGTAGCTTGGCGTAGAGGGAACAACAGGGCGAATTTTGAAAAATAATCTGAGACTGTGAGGATATGGGTATAACCCCCAGAAGACCGTGGTAGTGGTCCCACCAGATCACAACTTAGGACTTGAAATGGCCTAGTGATGGGCGGTCGTTGCCCCATAAGTCCAGCTGGTGCTTGTCTCATCGGTTTACAAGAAATACACACAGTACAGTTCCGCACATACCTAGCTACGTCAGCGCGCATCTGTGGCCAATAATACCTTGACTTTAGTCTCTCGTAAGTCTTATACATGCCTGCATGACCTGAAGTTTCTATGTCGTGATTCTCGCGAATGATCTCCACGCGTTTACTTTTCGGAACAACCACTTTCCATGCTTCGGCTGAACCTGCCAAATCTGGATATGCTACAGGAATATGTTTAAGTAGCTGCGAGTCGCGAACGCGCCATTGTCGGTAACGTAACGGGTGTTCCTGCACAGAACGTAACATTTTCGAATACCACCTATCTGAAGCGATATGCGGTTGCACCAAAGCGACTTCCACGTACGATTCGTCTTGAGGAACGGCACGGGATAACATGTCTGGTACAACATGCTCCTTGCCTTTACGGTGGACGAGATCGTAATCAAATTGCTGCAGGCGAACAGCCCAACGTGCTAAACGACCAGTAGGTTCTTTCAAATTATTCAACCAAAGCAAACTCGCGTGGTCCGTCACGACAGTGAACTTAGACATCTCGAGATATGGGCGCAGCTTCTCGACGGCCCATAAAACTCCTAAGCATTCACGCTCCGTTACGGAATAATTTCGTTCGTTTCGACTGAGGGATCAACTCAAATAACAAATAACTCGCTCACCATCTGGGTGCTGCTGCGAGAGCACAGCCCCGATGGCATGTGATGATGCATCAGTTTGAACCTGAAATGGCAGCGTGAAGTCTGAACAGCTGAGAATGGGTGCAGTCACTAACGAATTCTTAATAGACTGAAACGAATGTTCACACTCATCGGTCCAGTTCCAACGGGTCTTTTTACGCAATAAATTTGTCATAGGCGCGATCACCTCAGAGAAATTTGGTATAAACCTGGAATACCAAGCGGCAGTCCCTATGATCTGTCGAACTTCCGTCACGTTACGAGGCGAAGGCAAATTGAGAATCGCGCTAACTTTGTCCGGATCCACATGTAACCCTTGACTATCCACGCGGTAGCCTAAGTATTTAAGCTCCCCCAGACAGAACTTGCATTTGTCTCGCGACAACGTCAACCCTGCCTTGAGAAGACGATCAAAGATTTCCTTCAAAGTTTGCACGTGCGTTTCGAAAGTCGGTGTGGCGACAATTATGTCGTCAAGATATACGAAGACATAAGGTTCAAGCTCTGGGCCTAAAACTCTGTCAATCAAACGCATCCAAGTAGCCGGAGCGTTAGACAAACCGAATGGCATACACTTGAATTGGAACAACCCACGACCGGGAACCGTAAATGCCGTATATTCTCTAGAATCTTCCGCGACTGGAACCTGATGATAAGCAGATTTGATATCTAGAGAGCTGAGATAACGGGCGTTACCTAACTTGCTCAAAATCGCAGAAACATACGGAATAGGATAGGCATCCTTCTTGGTAACCTTATTTAGACGACGGTAATCAATACAAAGGCGAAACGTATTATCCTTCTTGGGCACCAATAGTACAGGACTTGACCATGCCGATTGAGATCTCTCAATGATATCTTCCTCGAGCATGCGTTGTACTTCTTCGTCTATGTGCTTTTGCACCGCTGGCGATACCGGATAATACCGTTGTTTGATTTATTTATTTTTTATTTATTTATTTATTCTTCCAGACATATATTAACAACATTATAAATACAAATATAAATATATAAAACATACTTGCACATAGTAAATAAGATATAAATAAAAATACTAATAATATATGTCCAAAAGGGACGATACAATGTAAGCACCTAAGTGATTAAACACTTGTATTGTGCTTTAGAAAAGTGTGCATAAACTGTAAAATACAAATTAACCTAAAAGCACTAGGAGTGTACGCATAGCAAAATTTACAATCTAATTTGAATTAAATTATTCAGTTGTCTAAAATTCCAATAAAATCAGTATAATTGTGAAATATAAATTTTTTTGACAACACTGAGAATTTTTTTCGATTCTTAATAAGTTTGATCTCTAATGGTAGTAGGTTATATGTTTTAGGCAAAGTATAGACAAGAAATCTATGACAAATATTTTTATTAAATCTAGGCTTGGATAAAAACTCATTAGCAATACTACGAGTGTGGTATATTGAAGATGTGTAATTCAGTTTTGCTTTATTTTTAAATGCATATAAACATAAATTATGAAAATATAATGTACGGATGTTACAATTATCGACAGTATAGAGTAAATTTGTATGATACCTTTTTTGTTTCCTAAAAATAATTTTTAGTATATAATTTTGTGTTACATTTAATTTCTGTAATGAGTTTTCATACATTCCTCCCCATACTATGATACCGTAACGTAACAGTGATTCAACAAGAGACTTGTAAATAACTAGCAATAATTTTTTTGAAAGGAATTCTCGCAATTGGTAAAATTTGTAAATAAGCTTTCTTATTTTTTTCGATAGGTAATCTACATGATTACCCCATTTTAAATATTTGTCAATGATTATTCCCAAGTACTTGATCTCATTTGTCTCTTTAATTTCATCTTTCAATCCAGTGATTTTTATACTAGTGAAATCAGGTCTGTTAGCTTCAGTTAGAGAGAAGGCCAGATAATGAGTCTTATTTACATTTAATGATAGATGGAATGCATTTAACCAGTTCTTAATTCTTTCCAAACCTGACTGAACAGCCTTTTTGGTTTCCATCCAGGAATTTTCGCAGAAGATAACTACCGTATCGTCAGCATAGGATACAATTTTTTTTGCACATGTTCTTAAGAATAGAAGAGAATTAATGTAAGCCAAAAAGAGCACCGGACCGAGGACTGTCCCCTGAGGAACCCCTATTTTCACAGTATCTCTTTCACTAAGAATATCATTTAGTTTAACATATTGACTTCGATTTGTCAGGTAACTGTGAAAGACATTCAACACCGAACCACGAATGCCGTAACGTTCCAAAACATTCAACAGCTTTTCGTGGTTGACGGTGTCAAATGCCTTTGCTAAATCCAGAAAAACTGCAATGCACCTCTTGCCTGTATCTAAACTCTCTGTAATGTTCTCAATGACTGAACACATGGCATCACTTGATGCTTTACCTGAACGAAAACCAAATTGGAGCTCATGTATGATATTGTATTGGTCAAAAAATTTTACCAGACGAGTCCTCAAACATTTCTCAAAAATCTTTCCAAAGTTATTAATTACACTAATAGGTCGATAATTGCTAATTTTTGTTTTATCACCAGCTTTATAAATGGGTGTGACTATCGAAGTTTTAAATTGATCTGGTACTATACTTTTAAAAAAAATTAAATTAATTATATGTTTGAGAGGCTGTAAAATATACTGATGAATTTTTTTAATAATGTCAACTGTTATTCCATCAATGCCAGGTGAAGTATTATTTTTTAGTGAGAATATATGTTCTATTAATTCATTTTCCGTTACCGGATTGAGAAACATGGTATTAGGATTTATAGTTACATTTTCTTCTAAGGTTGCTGGAACGTCTATGTCTTTGACCATATTTAAACCAATATTGGTGAAATAACAATTACAGTGGTTTGCCATCTGCTTATTGTTATTAAATACGTTTCCTTCATCATTAACAAACTGAAATGTATTTTTGTTATCAGTTTTTTCATTTGTTGCTTCAGATATTAACTGATATACCTTTTTTAGATTATTTTTGTTATCTTCAATTTTTCTAAAGTAGTAGTCATTTTTTGATTTTTTTAAGAGTTTGTTCAATAAGTTTCTATATGTTTTGTATTCATGATCTAATTCTGGTGAGAAGTACTGATTTAATCGTTTTTTAATTTTATCTCTATTTTTTATAGATGTAATTAGACCGTCAGTTATCCAGGGTTTTATTTTTGTGTTTTTATTGTTATAAGTTTTATACGTTTTAGAGATTTCAATATAATTACTGAATTTGTTTAAAAAAAGATCAGCAGCTGTCTGTGGATCATTAGAGCTTATAGTGTCATTCCAAATCTCATTTTTTAAATAATTTTCTAATTTTACTAAATCAATTTTTATGGTCGTTTTTTTACTGGCTTTCAAAATTACATTATTATTTGATTTATAATTTATATTTAGAAAAACAGGATAGTGGTCAGTAATATGGCATTTTAGGATATAAGAGTTAAATATTAAATTATGTTTGCTATTAACTGGATTTTTTAGGAAAATATGATCTAGGCATGATTCAGTTTCATGTGTAACACGGGTAGGGTTCAGAATGTAAGGCACAAAGCCATGTTTAGCAAGGACAGCAAAATATTTGTTCACATTTGCATCATTTTCATTCAATAAATTTATATTGACATCACCAATTAATATTTCAATGTTGCTATTTTGATGAATAAGGTCCACATATGTATCTAGCTCATCAATGAAGGATATCAAGTTACTTGGGTTAGGTCTATAAAGTGCAATTATTCTAAAAGGAACATTGTTAATTGTTAGATTTAAAATACTTAATGAAACACCACATATACTTAGTTTATGATTAGTTATGTTATAATTGAGTTCAGATTTAATTAAAATTAAGACACCATCGTTTTTGTTGAAGTCACCTCCATTATGTATGGTAGTATATCCAGGGATATGAAGATTATTTATAGATGAACATTGAAAACATTCACTTAAAATAAAAATATCACAGGTAGTTAAATTATATGCTTCAATAAGAGATAGGAGTTCATCAAAATTCTTGTTTGCACTTCGAATATTAAAATGCATAATGTTAAGGAGTTTGTTGCCAGAATTCATTAGAGATTTATATTTATCTGGTTCCAAAAAGTTACCACGGTGATTTTGTTCTAATTGATTTAAATTTTCTAAGACAATATCTTGATCAGTTATTACCATTAAGTAGAGTAATCAATTTTGTTTTTTATCAACTTGATGTGGAATTGTAGCGTGGGACAGTTTAGATCAGTTGAATGATGGTAGATATTATTTTTTAATTCATATTTATTGTTTGAGTTAACACAATTAATACAAACTTTTTTTTGTTGCAAACAGTCTTTTTGTTCATGTTCTTCACTACATAGAGGACAGGTTAGTTTTTTGTCGCAATCTTGTTTTTTTATGATAAAACCCTTGGCATTGAAAGCAGCGTGGCACTGATAAATCCTCATAAACTGGGACACGTTCCCATCCAATAAATACCTTCTTTATGGACATTAACTGTTTAAATGTAACTGCCGAACAATCTCCAAATATAGTTGTTTTCCCATTTTTACCTTTTTTTACATATGTTACATTAAAATCTTGTATGAAATCGTTTTGTTGTAATAGTGAGTCAGTAATCTCTTCTTTTGTAAAATTTTGTTCAAGGTTTATAATTTTGACCCTAGGTTTCCTCATTTTTGCTGTTTCTATAATGTACGAGTCCTCCAATTTATCTTTAGCCATTTTCTCAAGTATTTCAGCTTCCTTTTTATTTTTACATTTGATACTCACTGAACCAGAATTAGTAGTTTTTAAGTTACTAATGCCAATTTTTAAGTCAAACGGATTGATATTATTCATAATATCTTTCTTGGTTGATCGGCTCAGAGTCAGTTATAATTTTATGTTCTAGTAGAGTGGTACGTCCCAATTTAGTACCTACTCGGTCAAAATGAGCAGTTACCACTTCGTCGAGTTCCAACCTCTGCTCTTTCGTCAGTGCAAACCGAATGGACTTGTATAGACGGCGCATCACTAACAAATGTCCAGCAACTGTGCTTTAAGTTTGGTATGATACCCATCTCAACCCAGAAATCTATGCCAAGAATCAGAGTATGTGGTAGATCTGGTACAACTAATACCTCAATGACCTTGACCTTGTCTAACAATTGCATAGGCACCTGATAGCGACCTACAATTTTACATGGCTGATTATTTGCGACCGTAACTTGGCTAGTACTAGAGGTGTTCATCATTGGTAACCCTAATGTACGTAACAACGTCCAGCCGGGTTGTCCGACCACTGTTTTAGAGGCTCCAGAATCAAGAAGACCCTTGACCTCACAACCTAAAATTTTGATGTCTAGGTATGGACGCTGGTCATTGTCCACATGGCCTAAAATAAAGTCTAGTACCGGCTTAGTTCGCGCAATAAAGTTTTGTTGTCGATTTTGTTGGACCGAAGCAAATCTTTCCGAGATCACATTTCGGTCTGTCTGTGTCCCGGATGGTCGTTTCCCGAACATTTCGGACAAGTAGGAATAGTGACATTCGCGTGACCACAACGGTAGCAATAACGTTGACGTGGCTGGTTGCATTCTCGATGCGAATGTCCCGAACCTCGACAATTCCAGCACAGGCCTGTAAGTCCCCGTGGCGGCGGTTCTGTAGACGCACTGACCGGACTTAACATCCCAGCAGTATCCCCTATAGTGTCGCTAGGACCAACTTCCATGGATGCGACCCTGTGGGAGAGTCTCGAATAATTGAAGGCTCTAACATGGCTCGATAGTTAGTTGATGGAGGAGTGACCTGTTGGGTATGAAGGTACGTTTCCTCGAGATTACGACACGACTCTAGTAAGTTATCGATGGTGAGTATCGGTCTGTCCACACATTGTGAAGCTAAATGCATTTGTAAATATGGAAGAAGTCGTTCTCGAATAATCTGAACTCGTTGGCGCTCTTCAGGCTTTTGGGACAACCGGTTGAAATAATTCTCCATCGCGGCAATATATACCATGACGGGTTCCGGATTGCCTTGGGTTCGCTTTTTAAGCTCTTCCCAAATATCCCTCTCATGATGATAAGGCAAGAACGCAGATTTAAGTTTGACCACGAGATCATCCCAAGATCCTATTCTATCCTTAACAAACGACCGATACCAAATTAATGCATCCCCTGTAAAAAGTTCTGCGGCTGCGAAAAACAATTGATCTTTCGAAGCCCCTCTAGATACACGCAGTTCCTCTACTCTTTCTAGAAAATTAAAAACACTACTCTTCCCATCAAACCTAACATTCCATTTACTGACTGCAATCGGTTTACCAAAGTAAGACGGTTCATAACAATTACCCATATTCGAGGGTCGTGACACATTAACATCCTTAGTATTAGTATTAACCGTTAACGCTGAACTTGGAGAACTGGATATAAATTGTGGCATACTACTGAAAGTTACCCGAGGTCTATCTGTTTGCAACTCTATCAAAGCATTCGCAGCTCCCGCAAGCTCCTGCTGATTATTGTCAGTAGTTAAGACCAAAGAAGAAACCCTACGAGCTGAGTCATGTACAATTTCCGGAAGTAAAGGATTGTCCATATCTAATAACGAGAATTCTGGATTTGTTCTATTACCACTTGTGTCCCTAGTAGCATGTGAAGGCTCCTGCGTTTGCGAATTAAGCTGAGATTCCAACAAATTTCCAACGTCATCAATCATTTGCATACAACGTGCCATTAACTTTACTTTATCACGGTTTTGATTTTCAGATAAATTTATTAACCTTGATAGCCGACCATTAACATGTAGCAACCGTGTGTGAATGCGTGAGTGTTCGTTGTTTTTGTTATTCATATCGAAATTTGTTATGTCGGTACCAAGTTGTTGCAGTTTTTTATCACAAATATCTAATTCCGATTCAGTGTCTAAGTCCAAATCTGGAGAATTTGTTGAGAATCCCAACCGTTCACACCGCATTAACCCTCTCAAAGTACTTCGCTTCTCCGCTACTGTACCTTCTGAAGATAACCCTCTTATTGAAAGCTCATAAGTTAACTCGTCTACCAACAAACGATTGATTTCCATAGTGAAAGTAAAAGATATTAAAAGTCCCCAAAAAAAATTTCAAACCCGATATCCCGATAATTTATAGCGTCCTTCTACAGTTAGCACGAATATAAAGCAGATAACCAATTAATATTAAGCAAAAGAAGTAATCAATATATGCAACAATAAATCAGTAATCAATAAACAGTATAGGGCAATAATAATCCAATAATCAACAATTACATAAGGCACTAATAATCAGTAATAATAATCAAATCATCAATAAACAGTAATAATAATCAAATCATCAATAATCAATATAGGGCAATAATAGTCAGTAATAATCAATATAATAATATACTAATCTCCCCCCCTCTAAGAGAGAGTGTACCTACACACGAATGAGAAAGAAAAAACACAAAATTTCTAAACACTATACCCTAAAAAAAAATCCCACCTAAAAAGCTACTAAGTATTTCAGTAAAAAAAAAGATATAAAGAAAGTGTGTAACAGAAATATGCTAAAGCAACAGTACTTAGCAAGTACAATTTTATTGTACTAGTACTTACTCGATATGGCAATGATAAAAAAAAACTACGTATTACGATAACGTACCTAATTTTCACCAGTCGATACAACACCAGAAAACACCCCCAATTACCATCAAGAACGATTGGGCGCCATTTGTTGCAGGGCTCCCAGATAAAAGGGGAATATAAAAAAATTTACTTTAGAGGCTGATATATCAGCAATACAGCAGGGTAGGGTGGTCACCGTGTGCCCTGAACAAAAATTTTTATGTTTTACGTGCAGTCCCCTCTCTGCATTTAATTGGTGGCGAAAGAGGCTCACACGGCCGGCTAGACAAGTACCTGGGGAGTGGCTTCGACTAAATTGGGGCTTTAAATGTACGCTGGTGAAAACAAATAAGCTTCTTACTATAACAGGTTTAATAATTATACTTAGGCACGATTACAGCCAAATTTCCAGAAATCACATTACACACAATCGATATACTTTAATATTACACACAATCGTTATACTTATGTGTGGCCCACACTTAACCTAACACAAAACATGATAACTTAAAACTAATAAAATCTTAACTACTAATAGGCAAAATATGACCCCCCAAAATATATTAGCTTAGACGATTACATTAAAATATTGAATAATAGCATAAGATGAACAAAATAATTTGAATTATTTACTGACAATAGGTTAAATTGACTGAAAATTTGTAAGCGTGGTATTCAAAACTATTAAAACTTAATTGGTGATATGCATTACATTTAATGTCTACCGTAAGAAAGCTGACGGGCACTCTACTCCTCACGTAGAAGGTGGTATGTGATATAAGGTTCCCCTGGTAGGCCTAGTGATTACATTTTGAAACCTGCTGGAGGTAAGCGTCTTGAATTACCTAACGGGGGAACCTTATATCACATACCACCTTCTACGTGAGGAGTAGAGTGCCCGTCAGCTTTCTTACGGTAGACATTAAATGTAATGCATATCACCAATTAAGTTTTAATAGTTTTGAATACCACGCTTACAAATTTTCAGTCAATTTAACCTATTGTCAGTAAATAATTCAAATTATTTTGTTCATCTTATGCTATTATTCAATATTTTAATGTAATCGTCTAAGCTAATATATTTTGGGGGGTCATATTTTGCCTATTAGTAGTTAAGATTTTATTAGTTTTAAGTTATCATGTTTTGTGTTAGGTTAAGTGTGGGCCACACATAAGTATAACGATTGTGTGTAATATTAAAGTATATCGATTGTGTGTAATGTGATTTCTGGAAATTTGGCTGTAATCGTGCCTAAGTATAATTATTAAACCTGTTATAGTAAGAAGCTTATTTGTTTTCACCAGCGTACATTTAAAGCCCCAATTTAGTCGAAGCCACTCCCCAGGTACTTGTCTAGCCGGCCGTGTGAGCCTCTTTCGCCACCAATTAAATGCAGAGAGGGGACTGCACGTAAAACATAAAAATTTTTGTTCAGGGCACAGGGTGACCACCCTACCCTGCTGTATTGCTGATATATCAGCCTCTAAAGTAATTTTTTTTATATTCCCCTTTTATCTGGGAGCCCTGCAACAAATGGATCAGTTAATTTTAATAATCTAAGAATCTGGACTCATCAGAATCCTCATATAATTCGCCCTAGGGCATTTCAACAGGAGTTTAGCGTCAATGTATGGTGTGGTTTTATAAGCGGGACTTTTTGTGGGTCCCACATCCTTCCTCCCCGTTTAAATGGACAATTATTTAATGATTTTTTAAATAACCATTTCTCCCATTCCTCTTAATTTAAGAAATAAATGCTGGTTTCAAATGGACGAAGTTCCTGCACATTTTGCTGTTAAGAACCGTTTATGGGTAAACAATAATTATCCTGAACGGTGGATCGGTCGATTAGGTGCAAGAGCTTGACCACCCTGTTCTCCGGATTTAACTCCAGTTGATTTTTTTGTCTGGGGCTATTTAAAGGACAAAGTCTACGCAATCCCTGTAAACACGAGAGAAGAGTTAATAGAAAGAATTCTCAAAGAATGTGAAAACTTATGGGCTAATCCTGATTTCATTTGTAAAGCTACACACTCTGTACGGCGCAATGTCAGAAATGTGTTGAAGCTGGCGGAATACACTTTGAACAACTCTTGTAATTTGTAATTAACCTTACTTTAATCTAATTTATTATTGTCTAATAAAAAATAATGTAATCAAATTTTGGTTTACAGCCATCGTTTTTTCTGTTCTGCTAAAATTATTCATAAAAAAACTACTCCCGAATAATAAGATTTACTCAAAAACTGATAATTTTAGAGAAAAAACACAAGAGACTTTTTTTGTGTAGAAAACTTCAAATTTTTAAGTTCTGCTCATAAATTAATTTAAAAGTGTCACACAATAAAGTTGGGGCGAAATTATACCTAGGCCCCCCCAGTTTCACTCGCTCCTGAATGTTTTTCGTACATAGTTGTCGTTTTTTCTTAAAAAGCATAAAAAGTTAAATTCCTGTGTAAATTATGATATATATGAAAATATTCATAAAAAAACATTTTCAGGAGAATTACTTGATTCATTCAATTAATCACTTCCCGACCCATGTTTATAGGAACTTTTTTTCTTATTTTGCAAAGTTGTATTGCTTAGTGAAGTTTGGCCTATGCAATTCGGGACACCCTGTATTTGTTTACTATTGCCACCTTGATTATAAAACAGTACAAAATGGGTGATTTGGCATTGTCTAATATCACTTGGGTTGCAGTAATGATAAAAAATGGTCGATCTTACAGTGATGTTGACGATAAGTAAATCAAAATCGACGATGCATCGTAATGTTGCACATTGGAGACAAACTAGAGAGTACCTATGTTAGTGGAGTCAAGGAATCGACGAACATGTTACAAATGAGGATCGCAACCAGCCCACCACCACCCCCCCTTTTCGAGGGTGGTGAGCACGAATATGAGGGTAAAAAAAGTTTTTATTTGAGTCATCTCCTTCAAACGGTCAAAAACCACCCTTTTATCGGTTTCCGTGCATAGAGGCGCGACAACAAGGGTTTCAATGCGAATTTCTGCAAATTTGACCGGGACAAGAAAGGGGCGAAGATTAATGTCAGAGACAACACCATCACCACTTGGGGGGTTGAACCCCCCCCCCCCTGGGGGGGTGGGAAAATGATAAAATGTATCTCTTCTTGTTGAAACTTTTACCTTCCCCGTTTTCAACGATAAAACACTTTTAGGCAACTTCGACCCTTCCTAACCCCCCAAAAGACCAAAACCCACCCCTTTCGTGTGTATACTTTCATTAGTGGTCGGCATTACTTAAAGGAGAATGTATGGAAGTTTAATAGCAATCGAACTTTACATTAAGGGTGACAGCCAGGGAGGTTTGGGACAACTCCTAAGGGTGCGGGTGGGAAAGTGATTTTACTCTTCTCTTCTGTTTACACATTTATCCCCCTTAGGAGTTGTCCCAAACCTCCATGGCTATCACCCTTAATGTATAGTTCGATTGCTATTAAATTTTCATCCATTCCCCTCTAACTAAGTATTGCCGAGCACTAATGAAAGTATACACGCGAAAATAGTAGCCTTTGGTCATTTGAGGGGCTAGGAAGGGTCGAAGTCACCTAAAAGTATTTTATCCTCGAAAACGGGGAGGGTATGTTTCAACGAGAAGAGATAAATTTTATCATTTTATCAACCCCCAAGGGTGGTGATGGTCTTGTCTCTGACATTAATCTTCGCCCTTTATTATAATAAAGGCCAGTCAAATATGCAGATATTCGCATTGAAACTCTTACTGTCGCACGGCTGTGCACAAAAAACGATAAAAGGGGTGGTTTTTGACCGTTTGAAGGGGATGCATTGAATAAAAACTTTTTTTACCCTCATATTCGTGTTCAGCTTCCTCAAAAACTGGGGGAGGAGGTGGTCTGGTTGCGGTCCTCATTTGTAACAAAATCCAGCCAAAACTCCGACTCATTGACTCCATTATGTGAGAACACTGGCTTAAGGCCAAAAATTCTCAACCCACGGCTATGGACAATCACAAACATCCCGAAATAGGCATTTAACGGTAGTTCCAACAAGAAACAACCTGAAAGAAGTTCGTGGGACCAGAAACGTACAGTGAGAAGAAGACTCAAGAATAGTTGGTTTGAAATTGTATAGGTAAAAAAAAAACTCCAGCAACATCATCGAATAGCGTGACTAGCCTTGACTCGAGAATACCTAAATTGAAATGATGATCAGTGGAGTCAAGTTTTGTTCACAGATGAGAGCCGTTTCTGCATAAATTCAGGTTATGTATTTTCCCTATATGCAAATTTGTCTTTTTGATATTATTAAAATGAAGTACATGTTAATTAAAGCAGTTCCCAATATTTAAATAACAATCTATCGACATGAATCTGTCACCGAGGTATGAGCTTTGCTTTCATTGGTGGCCTGTTTTAGTAGAAATTAGTCAGATGATGTCATAGGATTAAAATTTCAGTTTATAATTAGTCCAAGGAAATTAGCCAAAAAAAAGAAGGAAACCTGGACAAAATTAGTAAAAATCTGAAATTTTGCAGACGTTCTTTGAAGTGTCCCAAACCCAAATCCACAAAAATCACAAAAATCCCAACATGGCTACCCAAGATATTGAAGGCCAAAGTTTTTTGAAAATATTTCGCGTCCTATATATCGGACGCCCATGAGGTCAACGTGAAAGCTGTAAAGAATTAAATTAACTACAAATTGTCTTTCTTATTTTTTACCAACCCCCCCCCCCCCCCCCCTTTTTCGAGATATTCAAGGTCTAAGTTTCAAAAACATGGTTTTTCGCAACTATCTCGTGGCAAAAAAATCAGGCAGCAGTGGAGTCAAGTTTTGTTCACGGATGAGAGCCGTTTCTGCATAAATTCAGGTTATGTATTTTCCCTATATGCAAATTTGTCTTTTTGATATTATTAAAATGAAGTACTTACATGTTAATTAAAGCAGTTCCCAATATTTAAATAACAATCTATCGCCTATCAAATTAAACTTTCATCATATAAATAAAAATAAAATTTGAATATTTAACAAGTCATTGATTTCATAGTAGGGTGTAATATCGCATTTATCTAGTTTTTTCTACGTTTTCTGTGTAATTAAATAATAAATACAAGATAGCTAATACGGGATTTGTAAAAGCAAGGTACTTCCTTAAAATTGCCAGCTGTGAACATATGTTTATATTGCCAAATTTTTGAAAAAAAAAACGAACATTTTTAACAGCAGAAATGACGGAATTTTAATGTTGTAATGTAAGTACTTTATTTTTATTCTATTTGTGTTCATCTACTACTACTTTAACATATAGTACAGTGACTCTTATATTATGAATATTGTATAATTTCTCAGTAAAATATTTTGCATACAAGGTTGAATACTATAAATATAACCTATAAATGCTGCTCATAAACTTGTAATGAAAACAAAGATTGCTCGGAAAATTATATTCTATATTTGATGATTTTTTTGCATCTTGGCATAACTGTATTTTTTATTTTCCAATATGAATGTTGAAATTTTCCTAAATAACATGCATTTATAACACAATGACTTTTGTTTATCAACATTCGGAAGGACAGAGATTTTGAGTTAGCAGGAAAATGTAATGGAGGAGGCGTTTTGTTAGCCGTAAAGAATTGTTTTCAATGTCAAGAAGTTTCAGAAGTCGATATTCTCTGCGTAAGAATTACTATTAGTGAAAAAATATCTATATATATATATATGAAGTGTTGGTGTTCTTCCGGGTGTTTTCCCGTGTAGTTGGTAGGCTCCTGTGGGAGCCACGCTTGTCTAAACGACGTTTCGGCGGAATCTCATCTGCCATCTTCAGGTTCTAGCTGAATGCTGCCTGCTGCTGCGGCTGCTGCTGCTGCTGTTGCTGCTGCTGCTGCTGCTGCTACTGTTGCTCCTCGTTGCTCGAACTGAACCAGTTCAGTTCGAGCAACGAGGAGCAACAGTAGCAGCAGCAGCAGCAGCAGCAACAGCAGCAGCAGCAGCCGCAGCAGCAGGCAGCATTCAGCTAGAACCTGAAGATGGCAGATGAGATTCCGCCGAAACGTCGTTTAGACAAGCGTGGCTCCCACAGGAGCCTACCAACTACACGGGAAAACACCCGGAAGAACACCAACACTTCATTCAACACCCGTGAAAACCTAAGAAACAACATATATATATATATATATATATATATATATATATATATATATATATATATATATATATATATATTTATTCGCAGTGTACATTGCCCCAAATTATTCCTTGTTGTCATTAGAAAACTTATTTAATTTCCTAGAAAACTTGCCATTTCTGTACAACAGCAATTATCTCAGGTGATTTTAATATCTCCAGGTTAAATGATTATTACATAAATAACAATTTTAATGATCCCCACGTCAATGAACTGTTGAACTTTTTTTGAATTTCTTTGATTGTGAGCAGTATAGTCGTATTTCAAATCACTTGAATCGTTTATTAGATCTCGTAATAGGAAATGTCAATTGTGGAGTGAGTCGGGCAATATTTGGATTGGTTGAGGAAGATATACATCATCCTACTTTACAAATTCGTGTGTCATTAAATGTACACAAAGCTAAAGATTTAAAGGTAAATATAACAAGTAATTATAATTTTAGAAAAGGAAACTATGCACTTATGTATGAATTGTTTAGGAGTGCAGATTGGACTGAGCTCGAGTTATTCACCGATATTAACTAGGCTGTTGACTTTTTCTACTCTCAATGAATATAAAACAGGGCCTGCAATAGTTGATGATTTTGCTAATCATTTTAGTAGTGTTTACACTGTAGATAGTAATACTGATGTTTCACATATAAAGCTAGCACCTTATGTTAATCCAGTAATTTTAAATACAGTTACAAATAAGGATGTATACGAAGCAGCAAAATGCTTGAAAGTAAACAAAGCCATAGGCCCAGACAAAATTCCATCTTATATAATTAAGGGTTGTGTTGATTTTTTTGTACATCCGTTAAGCGCATTATTTAATCCAAGTTTAAAAACAAAAATGTTTCCTGACATCTGGAAAGAAGTGAAAATATGTCCTATTTTTAAAAAAAGGAGACAAGAATAACATAGAAAACTATAGGCATATAGCGGTACTCCCAGTACCCGCAAAACTTTTTGAATCTATTATTTTTAAATATACATATAATGTAATCCAACATCAAATATCAATATATCAATATGGCTTTATGAAGAATAGATTACTGTCAGTAATCTAAGTAATGTTACCCAATTTATATTAGATACACTAGATGATAGAAATCAGGTTGATGTCGTGTATACTGACTTTCAAAAAGCATTTGATATGGTGTCTCATAAAATCCTAATTAGTAAGCTATCTAATGAATTTATTAAAGTTGATGAACAAGCAGACTGTCTAAAATTACAAAATGATTTAAACAATATACATACTTGGTCAATAGAAAACAAACTATTTTTCAACATTAATAAATGTAATGCAATGTCATTTACAAGAAGACGTTACATTATTGATTACACTTATACCATACGGGAAGTAGCATTGGCTAGGGTGAGTGAGATGAGAGATCTAGGTGTAACATTTGATAGTCAAATTACCTTCAATAAACATATCATGAACATAACAAGTAAAGCTAGGAAAATGTATGGATTTATTGTGCGAAACTCACAACAGTTCACCAATCTTAAATGAATTAGACAATTATACATAAGCTTTGTTCGAAGTATTTTGGAATATTGTGTCATAATATGGTGTCCACATTATAGGTATCAAATATATAACATCGAAAAAATACAAAATAAATTCTTAAGATATCTTAACTATAAAGAAACTGGAGTATATGATATAACCACATCAAAACAAGATCTCCTATTACAATATAATTTTAATACGTTAGAGAAACGTAGGAAAATAAGTTGTATAATGTATTTACACAAAATAATAAATAATGGATGAACGATTTCTCATATCTATCACTAATTCATCTAAATGTCCCGGCCCATTCCATCAGAAATTTTAGAACATTTTACCTAGAAACGGCTCATACTAACAATCAAATTAACTCACCGTTACATCGAATGTGTTCACTATATAATAATATACAAAATACTGTGGATATTTTTCATGTCACTCAAAGTGGACTAAAAAATATATTAAATGATGTGATGTAATCTCTGTGATATCTAGGCATGTATTTATTTAGTTACCCATATGAATATCTATCTTTGTTCATGTTAGCTAATGATATATGATTTATTTTATTTTGTATGTTTATATTGTTTGTATGTGTGTATTATGTATACTGTATGTTCTCACAATACTCTATAATAGGGTTTGTACCTGTTGAGTATTTATTACCAAATAATAAATAAACATTGAAACTCATGACGTCACACGTTTACTTATGATGTGACAGTGTTTTTGGAGGTACAATTCAATTCAAAATTGAAAAGGGTTGGATTAGATTAGATTAGATTAGGAAGGAGGAGCTGGCCAATTGGCCTTGACCACCACGACCCCCATGGATCTATTATGGTGCTCTTGTTTGTTTTCCTTGGAGCTCCTTATCCTGCTTTATCCTTTGTATCAGACTCCACAGCCTTGATAGGGGCTCCTTAGTGTAGCTATCAGCTCTTGGTTTTTCATCACCAAGTAGTTGGAAACTCAGTCTAGCAAGGTTTGTTGAAAATAATCATTTATTCGGTAAAATGGCTGAGATTAGGCTATAAATTGTAAATTACACAATGGCACAATACATGGACTGAGGTTTCCTCTGCCTCTTGGCAGAATCTGCATGTTGCATCCTCTGCCAAACCCATTAGACTGAGATGTCTATTAAGTCGACAGTGACCAGTTAGAAGACCTACTATTATTCTAATGGCCTTTCTATTTTGGCCTAATAGATCCTCTGTAAATTTGGCTGATCGTTCTTTAATGAACTCTTTAGCCTGTCTCTGTCATGGGAAATTTTTCCACCATTCCAGAGATTTAATTTGCACCCATTTGTTAATGGATGCTCGTATGCATGGCTTGGCCACCCCGCAAAAGGGTTCGGGTCCTATAAGGGCATTACCTGCGCCTTCTCTGGCCAGTTCATCGGCCTTTTCATTTCCCTTGTGTGCCTTATTTAGTAGTAGTATACAGCTTTATTGGAAATTCCAATTGGCTAACGACCGAGGTCTTCCAGCCTATGTACAATACATTATTTTACAGTCACATTGATTTTGTACAATATAATCTTACTGTTGGAGACACACGGAAAGAAGCTTTTATATTTCTTATTTTTGATTAGTGATATTATTTGTTTGTCTTGGGAGCAAGGTTTCCAAGACTGTCACTTATGTCAGTTTTTGTAAGTTAAGTCAGTGAGATAAATAAAATATGTTATCGAATTGTTAATTAAAGGTGTTTTTAATTACCCGAATCAGTTCGCGTCAAAAGAAGGCGGGTAGCTCTTCAATACTGTGACGCAACATTAGTGGCGACCGTGACAGGACTTGGGTAATTAAATAGTACACAGTAACAAACATATTTTCGGTTTTTTTGGTTAAAACATGGAAATGAAGAGGAAGCATCGTAGCGCGTTGCGTGCCAGCTTTACAAAATGTGCGAACGAGCTAGAGCAGAGGTTGGCTGCCGAAATGGTCGATTTTGCTGAAGTTAATGTGGCCTGGGAAATGTTAGATGGAAAGCATGAAGCTCTGGAAGCCGCAGATAATAAAATTTGCAATGATTTGTTGGAAAATGCAGATGCAAGTGAAGCGGACCTAGTTGCAGAAATGGACTCAGCGGATACCTACAAGAAACGATTCACTGCGTTGAAACTTCGATACCATGACATCACGTCAGAGCACCAGCGCGACGTTGACCAAGAATCTGTAGTGGATAGCATCACAAATCAACCAGGTAGGCGTAAATTTAAGTTACCGGCAATTGAGCTGCAGAAATTTGATGGCAATATACGTGAATGGCTGCCATTTTGGGGTCAGTTCAACAAAATTGATGCCGATCCTGATATTGACGCAAATGACAAGATTCAATATTTAGTACAATCGACTGTGCAGGGTAGCAGGGCAAGACAGTTGGTTAAAAGTTTTCCTGCGGTAGGCGAAAATTATGGGAAAATGGTGGACGCCTTGAAATCACGTTTCGGTAGGGAAGATTTGCAAATAGAGGTGTATATTCGGGAAATGCTCGCGCTGATAATAAATAACACGGTTTCTAAAAATAAAATGGATTTGTCATCTTTGTATGATAGGATAGAAACGCAATTGAGGGCATTAGAAACGTTAGGTGTCGCGTCAGATAAATGCTCGGCAATGTTATTTCCGCTCATCGAGTCTTGTTTACCACACGAAGTACTAAGAGCTTGGCAAAGGTCGCGAGATCATGATTCTGGAGATTCATCTATAGAACATCGTCTTCAAGGTTTGATGAATTTTCTTAGAAGTGAGGTAGAAAGTGAACAACGAATAACTTTGGCTGCTCAAGGTTTGGGGCTTACTTCTGCATCAGGAAAAGACGTGTCAAATGGGAGACGGCCAAAATTCTCCGAGACAATGGTACCTACGGCGGCAGGCTTGATGAATTGCGATCTAGCGAAATGTATTTTCTGTGAGGGTGCTCATGCCAGCGATTGTTGTTTCAAAGCGCAGAAGTTTTCAATTGACAAAAAGAAGATAATGCTTAAAGATAAAAAGGCTTGTTTTAGGTGTCTCAAATTTGGCCATTTGTCTATGAGATGTAGAGCTTGTAACAAGTTTTTTCCGCAACTTGTTAATTATTTAATTAGTTGCCAAATATTTTCCATTCAGCACCCGTACTAAGAATAAATTCAATTTGTTGCCAAAAACTCATGTTTAGCGACCGTGCTACAATAACCGAAATAAAAACCAAGTTAGAAGCAACTGAGCATGTGCGGGCGGAATATTAGAGAGTGATAGAACTTACAGGAATTGAAAACCGGCACTTTCCGTCTTGACGTCGCTGAGGTGAGACTATTCTAATTTTTTTTCTTGAAAGATTTGTAGTTATTAGAGCTATCCTACAATACTTTGTTGAAATTTTTACTTTTATAATTATAATTCCTTAAATAATAACCTAGTTATTTTGAATTAATATTAAATTTTAAGCTGGCATTTAATAAAATTATTAATATATTTGAGGTTAACCTTGGTGGTTAATAACAAACCACTTGTTAGTGGATGCCCCAGCAGTAGTTTATTTGTCATTTTGGGACAGTTCCTGCTGGATGTTTATGTATTAACAGTTTCAATAATTTTTGTTTGCCAGTAGTTTATATTATATACTTACATATATATATATATTTTTTGGTATTTAGGGTCGCTCTAAAACTTTTTATTAGATAATCTCATTTCACGACTAATATACTAATTATTGAATTTATTAAAGTACGAGACGTAAAGTCAATTTGTTTAAATTAATTTTTATAATAGTACGGAGACTATCTCTAAAATTTTAAATTTTCTTATTTAATTTTTTCTTAATGTCATATCTTAATATCGATTTCTTTTATGCTGCTTTAACCATTTCATCATAATTTAGAACAATTTTGTTGATTCACAGCCTCAGGGCCAAAATTTTGTGATAATCTAGTAGTAGAGTTTTTTTTATTGGTGTTTAGTTTTTTTTGTTTTTTTTTCGATTCATTGCTTAAATTTTACAAATTCTAATACCTATTTTTTTGTAACTTCTATAAAATTTGTGACCTTGGCTTAACCAATGGTATTCCATTTTGTATTCTGCTAGATCATTCTTTTCAGTAAGTTTTAAAGTTAATTAATAATTTATTTAGCCATTTTAAATTTTAACCGATAGTTTTCTTCTTTGTGTGATTTAACTAAATTTGTATCAACTGGTTCCTGAATTATCATTGTTTTTCATGTAATAATCTGGATCGACCAACCTTGGACCAAGTACACGGTGGATTTGCTATTGGGTGGATAAAAATTGTAACTGGCTCGACATCTTCTCAACGCAGCGTCTCCCTGGAACATCATCGTTGAACAGGACACGATCAATAAGTCCTCTCTCCCAGGTACCTGTGGCCATCTCCAGGGTTCGACCTCGTTGAACTCCACTCCCACCGCCAAAGTTACGTAAGCTACATTCACCGTGTCTCTTCTCTTTTGTCACCTTTTTTTTTTTTTTTTGGTCAGAAGATAACTTTATTAATTGTTAAACCAGTTGATCTTTTCAATTAATTTTTTTTGTAGAGATTTTCTTTTTAGCTATTTAATTTAACTTATGTCAATTTTTTTTAAATGCATATTTAATTGTAAAGATTTTGTAAAAATTTTTTGTAATTTTTTCAATACATTGTTATTTTGTTTAAATTTTGTTTTTGATTGTTTCCTCCTTAAACAGTTGCAGGAATATCAGTTGTAAGAATACGCTGGCGCCCAGTTTCTTTGTTTATTTTTGTTTTGTAACATTCAATAACTTATTAAATAACTCTTCTCGCCACAGAGTGACCTTCGACCAACCCCTGAGCTAACCGGTTGCTACTCTTTCATAGCTTCCTCAGCACCCCGCTGAGAAGTTGTGGTTGCAAATTGGCGCTCCAACGTGTGTGGCCCGAGTTAGATATTTTGAATTGGTTTTAAATAATTGTGTTTTTGAATTTTATTACTCTTTCCTAAATACTGATATTCTTGCAAATTCAAGGAACAAACAATCAAATTCTGACCAAAGAAAGACTCTGCTAAATTTATCGATATTTTTCTAATATTTTGTATTTTGATATTGTCACACTTGCGTATTCGGTGTACAATATTTTATTATAGAAAATTTCTCGTTATCTGATTTATCTATTTGTTTTTGATATTGAAAATTATTTATACCTATATGAATTTTTTTGCTATCTTATTGATATTTATTGCTGTTTTGGATATCTTTTGCTAATATTTTGCTGCGTATTTTGCGAAGTTTCTCCTCACGTTGCTTTTTGACTTGTGATTTAAAAGTAACAATTTTTTTTGTAGCGTTATCATGATTATACCGTATAGTTTTTTGCATTAAATTTATTTATCGTAAAGTTTACCATATCATATCTTTTATTAAATTTTGTCAACTTATAAACCCAAAATGGAGCCGAATTATTTAAGACTTAAAGAAATTACTTATGAATTAATGATCAGAAATATCGAACCTTCAGGTGATGCCGATAGAAAGAGAAAAATTTTAAGGGGGGTTTTTCATCAGGAAAATGCCAAACGTAGTTTTAACGATGGTAAAATTGTAAATTCTTTTGACCATAAGTCAGATGTCAAAGAAATTAATGAGACAATAACTGATTTGCAGTCTGCTATTGAAAATTTTTCTGGTACCACCGCTGATGTGGATTATAAAGTAATTTCCTCAAGGTTAACCCACATTTCGGGTAGAGTACAGCGTTTAAAAGCTGATACTGAAGCTGAAGAAGGTACTAAAAAGACTTTGCAACTTATAGTTTTGGGTTTAAAAGGTGACATTGCTGTAAAAACTAGTGTTCCCACTGCTACTGCTACAGTATCTATGGCACCAGATAGGTTTCTGGTTAAATATGTTGCTCCATATAAATGGAACCTACAATTTAGTGGCTCGAGCCAAGAATCAGTTAATTCTTTTTTGGAAAAAGTAGACATACTACGTGAATCTAGAGGTGTAAGTAAGTCAGAATTATTTTTGTCGGCTTGTGATTTGTTTAGAGATGACGGGTGGACATGGTTCTGTAGCAATAGACACAAATTTGACGATTGGGATACTTTAAGTGAACAATTAAGAAAGGATTTTCTCCCATATTTTTATGACGATAGTTTGTGGCTAGAAATAAACAATAGAACACAAGGCTATGACGAACGAGTCACAATTTTCATTGCTTCAATGGAAAATCTTTTTAGTAGACTGTCCGAAAAACCTTCCGAAATTATAAAAGTTAATAAAATTCGTAGGAATTTATTGCCTTATTTTATCGAAAGTCTAGCTTTAAAACAACCTCAGACTGTTTTAGAACTTTTAGAATTATGTAAACGTTTAGAGGAAGCACGCACCATATCAGACAGATATAAGCCACCTCCTTCTGAGGAAAATAATTTATTAGAACCTGAGTTAAATTATACTTTTGCAGATTCTAGTTCTACGGTAAATAAAAACATATCTTGTAATTTTAATGTCAACAATAATACTTCTTTTAATTTTGATGTAAATAAAGATGTCTCTAGTAGTTTTAATACAAGTAAAAATTTTTCTCATAAATTTCAAAATTTTCGTCATGTTAATGCCTCTAGAACAAATTTTTCTTCGAATATTGCTGCAATGTCCACAATCAGATGTTGGAATTGTAATCTGGTTGGCCATCATTTTAATACTTGTAAAGAGCCAAAAAATATTTTTTGTTATGGTTGCGGTCGTAAAAAGGTAATAAAGCCAAAATGTTTTCGTTGTAATCCAAAACCTCATGTTACCAGGTGGCAAAACACTAGACCTCGTCACAGTGGCTTAAAGTCCAGTATATGTTGTCTTCACTTTACGCAACATAGGCTCGAACCAAGTCAAAGGCAAGAGCATAGGCAACGTAAAAGAAAGAGGAAGAAACTTAGCAAAATTAAGGTTGAAACTTCACGGTTAGAGTGGGACAGTTGGGTAAACAACGTTGGAAAATTTTATCGTTCTAGCAAGTCAGTAAACAGTATTGACTCTGTTTTTGTGGGTAAAGCTCACGATTTATGTTCAGATTTTGGGGTTAAAAATTTTAATAATGCAGTTCATGTTGTTCCAAACATTTCAGTTTTAGATGTCTCAAGTTTCAAACGGGACAACTGGTATATTGATATGCTTAAGAAAATTCAAGAAAAACCTAAGTCTTACCGTGCTTTTCGTGTTGAGAGCGATATTATTTACAAACGTATTTTTTCTCACCCATCTAAAATTAATAATTTGTCAAAGTGGAAAATTGTTGTGCCTACCGCTAATCGTAGTGAGATTTTGAAATCATATCATATTGACAAAAATGCGAGACACTTTGGAGTTTTCAAAACTCTTTCTCGTATTTTAGAGCTTTATTATTGGCCCGGTATTCGTAGAGATGTGTACCTCTATGTTAAAAAATGTGAGGTTTGTGCGACGGGTAAAAGCCCAAATTTGCCTAGAGTTGGTTTAAAGGGTTTATGTCAAAATAAAAATTTTCCGTTTCAACTTGTTTCCGCACATTTATTAGGTACATACCCCTGTTCGAAAAGCGGGGATCGTGACATATTAGTAGTAACCAACTGGCCTACGAAACCTTAAAGTCTCTTATCTTCTTTTGTTCTTTTTTGTTATCTTTCCTGTTCCGGCTGGGTAACAACAGTTACTCAAGGGTTGAAGGGTGGGCCACTTTTTTGCGGATTGTATGCACTTCAGACATTTGCAAGCTACGTTTTGTTGGTTGCATGCGTCTTGGGTGTCTATAATCAAGCAACTGATTTCAACTACGCGGTTGAAAATTCACCAAGTTTTTCTTTCCTTGTCTTAATGAAAATGATGCCTGTGACTACCGAATAATAATTTTTATGTAAAATATTAGACAAATATCATCCTTCATCGGTTTATTTTTAAATTTGTTAGGAATCTGCTGTCTTAATATGTATTCATAATTATTTTTTTTTATTTCAAGTCAGTTATTAGACAAACGACTCACTCTCGTTTCTTATCGAGTTTATTGTGGTTTATCGGAGTCCACTGTCATAATACAAGCTCGTCTCTTATAGTACGTAGACACTTTTGGTGAATTTTCTTGCGCATGGTTGATGTCAAAAATATGACATAACAACGTCATTCTTCTTCTTTGTGATTGTCTCTCTTTTCTATCGCTATTTTCTATTTTCCTATATTTCTCTAGATTCCTTATATATCTCTTATTTTTACTTTTGCCTAGTTGACTGCTTTAGTCGTTTGTATTATAAGTAGCTTTTTGACAATTTTGCTAGAGCACTCTTCAACTAATGTTTAGAATTTTGTGAAAGGCTTTTGTCTTTTCTTGTATGGAAACTACTACCTGTTGTTTTTGATTTTGTTTATAATATGTCATTTACCAGTTGTGCCTTTTGAATTTGTGGTCTGGTAGACATATTGTTTAGTTGTGGGTTAAGTCCTACGTATTTTGGTTTGTGGGTTAAGTCCACATATTTTGCTTATCTTGTGGATTAGTTCCACGTATCTTTGCAGGAAATTTGTTCATGGGAACATATTTTCCTGTATGGCGTGTGCCGTTTGTTAAACAGGTTGTCGCTGTGCTATAGTACAACGTACTTAGCAGTGGTTTAGGTAGTTTTCCTTTCTCGCTTTTATTTAGTTGAGTCATAGCTGAATTTAAAATCAGTAACTTTGTGTTTTTGCTACTTATTGTTTCTTCGGCTAGGTAAATTGCGAAAATACTGTATCTTTATCTTGTTTATTATCTTTTATCTTTATCTTGTTTATATAGTGTTCTGAGAAATTTTTGTCCCATTTTGTTTTTTTTTCGTCATCATGATTGTAATTATTTTCGTTTGGTATAGTTGTTGTTCATATCACTATTGTTGTCTTGATGGATAATTAAGACATCAATTATTATCTTGCTTTATGTTTACTCTCTAGTAGGTAAACTTTTTTAACATTATCCTATTTAGTAGGATATTTTACTTGCCATTAGGGAACTTGCCTCGGGATGGGGATGAACTAGTTTCGATCGGGCTGTCTTCAATGACAGAGGGTCAAGGAGGGTCGAGCGGACACGTAGGCAAGGGGGCTTGTCAGTCAGGAGTGGCCTAGGTCGTCTGACGTTCCTCGAGAGACAGGTCTTCCTCCCCGCTTCACCTCAGCCCTTGATCTATCGCCCGATCGAGGCACTGTTCATCGCGCCGGAAGCAGGAGTATTCCCAAATAATGGTTTCTTTTTTGTCACCTAGTCGCTACGTACTTCTAGTATAAGCCTCTTGGAGCTATATCCAAAGTTTTTTTTTTCCTCTGATGTTACGTACTTCTAGTTTAAGCCCTTGGAGCTATATCCAATTTTTTTGTTAACAGTTAGGACATTTCTCCTACTGTTGTGTCTAGGCAGGTAACTTGTTTCCTGTATCGTGGTTTAGGTGTGCTTATGCCTCTACCAATTTTAGCACTGGCAGCCGCTACAACGCTGCTCAGGCATTCCACCACAGTGTCTGTGGGGACTGATCCCTAGAGGTCCTCCCCTAAAACATTTCATCTTTTCCTTTTCTTATTCTCTTTTTCAGTTTCATTTTACACTGGGCGAAGCATTATCTCTTCCGAGTGGGATTTTCAAAAGTTTTCGTGTGCTGTCGAGCAACACTCATTATCGAGGCTCTTCATGCAACTTGAATTAGCGCAGAATGGGTGTGAGTCAAATTACCTTCTATCTTTTCCTATCTTTTTGACTATACGTGGACTTTTGTTGAATAATCTCGGAATTGGTGATGTTGATGACTTTGTCCAGTAGTAAAACGAACTTTTCTTGTGGTATGTTGTATAATTAGGTATCATACAAGTTTAATTTTTTCTCTCTAATTCTTTCTCTCTCTCTCTTAGTCTTTTCTGTCTCGCCTCGATTAGTTAAACTATACGATAATAGCGTGATTTACCGGGTGTTTCCTTTTACAAAAAAAAATTTTTTTTTTCAAACTTTTAGTTTTCCAAAAAAAATAATTTTTTTTTTCGGAAGTTCGCGTGGTGTAACAAGTTTTTTCCGCAACTTGTTAATTATTTAATTAGTTGCCAAATATTTTCCATTCAGCACCCGTACTAAGAATAAATTCAATTTGTTGCCAAAAACTCATGTTTAGCGACCGTGCTACAATAACCGAAATAAAAACCAAGTTAGAAGCAACTGAGCATGTGCGGGCGGAATATTAGAGAGTGATAGAACTTACAGGAATTGAAAACCGGCACTTTCCGTCTTGACGTCGCTGAGGTGAGACTATTCTAATTTTTTTTCTTGAAAGATTTGTAGTTATTAGAGCTATCCTACAATACTTTGTTGAAATTTTTACTTTTATAATTATAATTCCTTAAATAATAACCTAGTTATTTTGAATTAATATTAAATTTTAAGCTGGCATTTAATAAAATTATTAATATATTTGAGGTTAACCTTGGTGGTTAATAACAAACCACTTGTTAGTGGATGCCCCAGCAGTAGTTTATTTGTCATTTTGGGACAGTTCCTGCTGGATGTTTATGTATTAACAGTTTCAATAATTTTTGTTTGCCAGTAGTTTATATTATATACTTACATATATATATATATTTTTTGGTATTTAGGGTCGCTCTAAAACTTTTTATTAGATAATCTCATTTCACGACTAGTATACTAATTATTGAATTTATTAAAGTACGAGACGTAAAGTCAATTTGTTTAAATTAATTTTTATAATAGTACGGAGACTATCTCTAAAATTTTAAATTTTCTTATTTAATTTTTTCTTAATGTCATATCTTAATATCGATTTCTTTTATGCTGCTTTAACCATTTCATCATAATTTAGAACAATTTTGTTGATTCACAGCCTCAGGGCCAAAATTTTGTGATAATCTAGTAGTAGAGTTTTTTTTATTGGTGTTTAGTTTTTTTTGTTTTTTTTTCGATTCATTGCTTAAATTTTACAAATTCTAATACCTATTTTTTTGTAACTTCTATAAAATTTGTGACCTTGGCTTAACCAATGGTATTCCATTTTGTATTCTGCTAGATCATTCTTTTCAGTAAGTTTTAAAGTTAATTAATAATTTATTTAGCCATTTTAAATTTTAACCGATAGTTTTCTTCTTTGTGTGATTTAACTAAATTTGTATCAACTGGTTCCTGAATTATCATTGTTTTTCATGTAATAATCTGGATCGACCAACCTTGGACCAAGTACACGGTGGATTTGCTATTGGGTGGATAAAAATTGTAACTGGCTCGACATCTTCTCAACGCAGCGTCTCCCTGGAACATCATCGTTGAACAGGACACGATCAATAAGTCCTCTCTCCCAGGTACCTGTGGCCATCTCCAGGGTTCGACCTCGTTGAACTCCACTCCCACCGCCAAAGTTACGTAAGCTACATTCACCGTGTCTCTTCTCTTTTGTCACCTTTTTTTTTTTTTTTGGTCAGAAGATAACTTTATTAATTGTTAAACCAGTTGATCTTTTCAATTAATTTTTTTTGTAGAGATTTTCTTTTTAGCTATTTAATTTAACTTATGTCAATTTTTTTTAAATGCATATTTAATTGTAAAGATTTTGTAAAAATTTTTTGTAATTTTTTCAATACATTGTTATTTTGTTTAAATTTTGTTTTTGATTGTTTCCTCCTTAAACAGTTGCAGGAATATCAGTTGTAAGAATACGCTGGCGCCCAGTTTCTTTGTTTATTTTTGTTTTGTAACATTCAATAACTTATTAAATAACTCTTCTCGCCACAGAGTGACCTTCGACCAACCCCTGAGCTAACCGGTTGCTACTCTTTCATAGCTTCCTCAGCACCCCGCTGAGAAGTTGTGGTTGCAAGCTAGAGTAAAATGTGTTGTTTGCGGCAGATCACACGTATCCTTAATGTGTCTAGAAATTCCTATAAATAAGACCGCATCGAACAGTTCTGAGATTGTAAATAATGGCGATAAAGTGGAGAATGATGTTACTGAGCAGACTCTCATGAATAGCTCGAACTGTTTAGTTTTCCTGCAGACGCTACGAGTAAACGCGAAGTCAGAAAAGGGTTGTCGGAAAATACGTGCTCTCATTGACACTGGATCGCAAAGGTCGTATCTTTTAAAATCTACTGTTATGCAATTGGGTTATACATCTAAGAGAAAGGAAACAATTGCACATGGGCTATTTGGAGGTGTCATTACGGAGGTGCAACATAGTTGTTATGATGTCAGACTCTACAAGGAGAATTATGCTTGTAAATTTGAAGTGTTGGACCAACAAGTTATATGTACCAGTATCCCAGCGACAACTTCTGGATCTTGGATGGATGAGCTGAAAGAATTAGATATACAGGTAGATGATATCCAAGATTCGTCACCCATTGAGTTATTGATAGGTGCAGACGTGGCTGGAAAGCTGTATACAGGGAAGCGTCGCATTTTAAAGTGTGGCTTGGTAGCCATAGAAACTCTATTGGGTTGGACACTTATGGGCAAAGTGCCGATTGAAGAGACGAATCTCCGTGCACCAATGGGTAGTTCTTGTTCGAATATGGCAATAACAACATTATCATTGTCTGTAAATGATACATGTATAACAAATTTGTGGGAACTTGATACACTGGGAATTACTGAACCGTCTGTCCAAAAATCGAGAGAAGAAAGGGCTGTTGCTGTCAAAGATTTTTTCAAGGAGACTGTGAAAGTGAATGACGAAGGACGATACGAGGTACGACTCCCTTTGGTAGATGGTCATCGTTCTTTGTCTTCAAATTTAAAAATTGCCAAGAAGAGGTTGCAGTCGACTCTGAAAAAATTAAAGAATGATAATCTTGTGGAGTCCTGTGATGCTATACTTCAAGAATGGTTATCTAAAGAAATTATTGAAACAGTTGATAATGAAAGTGAACGATCCTTCCGAGAATGGTTTAATGGGTTACCACGTCTGCTAGAAATAGAGATACCCCGTTGGATCGGTGCTGGTACTGAAGATGTAGAACACCTTAGCCTGCATACTTCCTGTGATGCCAGTAAGATAGCATTTTCTGCAGTTGTATTCCTCAAAGTAGTCAGAAGTGACGAAGTAACAGTGCATATTTTAGCAGCCAAATCGAGAGTGGCACCTACACATAAATTAACGATACCAAGGCTTGAATTAGTAGCTGCAGTAATCGGTGTCAGATTATATGACAACGTCAGAAAAGATCTGCAGAGTGAGGCAGAATCGTATTTCTGGAGCGATTCATTTACCGTTTTATCCTGGATTAAACGTCAAGAAGAATGGAGTATATTTATATGGAACAGAGTGGGAGAAATTCGTTCGCTGATGAGTTCTAAGGAATGGCGACACTTACCTGGGAATCTAAATCTAGCCGACCTCACTTCAAGGGGCTGTTCCCCTACGCAATTGATTCAATCAAAATGGTGGGAGGGGCCAAGGTGGTTGTATGATGTACCAGATTTTTGGCCTGATCAAAAAGTAGAGTGTGATGAGATAGAGATTGTTAAAGAATGCAGAAATAAATCAATCACCACACTTGTAAATAGCAGTATCGATTTCTGGCATTTATTTTATTTTTCCAAGTATTTGAAAATAGTAAGAATGATGGGATGGATTTTGCGCTTCATTCACAATTTGAAATACCCCGGTCGGAAAATTGCAGGAGATTTGACTGTTGAAGAAATCGAAAAAGGAGAGAAGTTTATTTTTAAAATCATTCAAAATGATAATTTTTCTGGTGTTGATGACTTAAAGATAAAGCACCTCGGTTCCTTTCTTGATGAGCATGAGATAATACGTTTGAAAACAAGAATATCCAATAGAGAAGACAGTGAAGATTTTAGACTTCCAGTTGTATTACCCTCGAAGAATCCTGTTGTAGAAAGATTGATTTTGAAGGAGCATTTTGAATCTTCCCACGTTGGTATTCAGGGGACTATGAGTAAGCTCCGCGAAAAATACTGGATATTGGGAGGACGACGTCAAATAAGATCTACACTTTCCAAGTGTTTTGTTTGTAAAAGATACAACTCAAAGCCCATTCATGTCGATGTCCCTCCATTACCACTTGACAGAGTGCGTGATGCCTGCGTGTTTGAAGTAGTGGGCGTTGATATGGCTGGACCGCTGTATCTTAAGAGTGGTGAGAAGGTCTGGGTGTGTATTTTTACATGTGCAGTATATCGAGCGGTCCACTTCGAACTTGTAACCTCGATGTCAACGCATTCTTTTATACAAGCTTTGCGTAGATTTGTAGCGCGACGCGGTCGGCCGAAAAATATGTATAGTGATAACGGTACAAACTTTTCGGGTACAGAAAATCTATTATCACAACTGAACTGGGACGAAATTACAAAATTTTCGGTTGCCGAGAGAATCGTTTGGCGATTTAATCCCCCAAGTGCGCCGTGGTGGGGTGGCTTTTGGGAAAGATTAATCGGGATTTTAAAACAATTATTGCGTAAAGTTTTGGGACGTGCAAGTCTAGATTATGAGGACTTATTGACTATCATGTGTGATTGTGAAGCGGTAATTAATTCTAAACCTCTCACATATGTCTCCAACGAGTTGATCGCTCTTACGCCAGCAATGTTTTTAGTCGAACAAAGCGGTTATGGTTTACCGGATTATGACGTGGTTGACCGGTCTTCGATCTGTCGAAAACTACGGTATAAGCAAAAGCTGCGGGATGACTTACGTCGTAGATTTCGCAATGAATATTTAGGACATTTACGGGCGTTTTGTGACAGAAAGCCGCGACGCGAAGTAAAATTGGGTGAAATAGTCCTAATCGGCAATGACAAGGACAAACGTATGGACTGGCCACTCGCACGCGTTAGTGAACTTTTTCCGGGTAAAGACGATCAAGTTCGTCTAGTTAGGGTAGATACGTCCAAAGGGCAGTTGCTTAGACCAGTTCAACGCCTTTACCCACTTGAATGCGTTGATTCAACACCAGATGGGGATGATCAAGAAGATGCTTTGAAGCCAGCTGTAGGATTACCTGGTCTAGATCCCTCATCAGATGAAAGTATAAGTGCGGGAGTGCCTATTAAAAGCAGAGTACCCGTAATAGTTACGAGAAGTGGTCGTGTGTCAAAACCGCCCATAAAGTTTTCTGTATGATTTTGGGTCAGATATGCTTTATAATCTTTGTAATTTTTATGTGTAGGTTCTTTACGCTTGTCTCCTTTTGTTTTTTGAGTCACTTTAATGCCTATCGTTCCTCAGGTGGGAGAATGTTGGAGACACACGGAAAGAAGCTTTTATATTTCTTATTTTTGATTAGTGATATTATTTGTTTGTCTTGGGAGCAAGGTTTCCAAGACTGTCACTTATGTCAGTTTTTGTAAGTTAAGTCAGTGAGATAAATAAAATATGTTATCGAATTGTTAATTAAAGGTGTTTTTAATTACCCGAATCAGTTCGCGTCAAGAGAAGGCGGGTAGCTCTTCAATATTGTGACGCAACACTTACAAAAAAAAAAAAAAAAAAATACATATTATATATAAGTAGTTGTTTATGTGTATGACAAAATTAAATTAATAATATTAGTCACTACGTAGCAATATAAGGGATTCGTAAATTGATTGTGTAGGGAATATTCTTTTAGGTGGGATGTTGGGATTGGTTTGGTGTATTAAAGGATTTATAATTTCGATGTTAAGTGAATTATTGGCAAATTTTTGTGATAGTCTTTTAAATCGGGAGAGGATAGGTTCAATGTGGGTTTTTTGATAAAGAAAGTTGTTAGAGGGATTATGCAAGGGGTTGTTGGGGTGTCTAATCTTCGTGATTTTCCTCAGACTGCTTCTCTCTCCTACTTCGATGTTGTTTAAAGCTGGCTTCCGACAATTTCCAAATAATATAAAACCATACTCTAGTATTGGTCGACAAATAATTTTATAAATTTTGCAAGCTGTTTGTGTATCTATTCCTTCATTTTTATAAGTTAACGATCGAAAGTGTTTGGTTCTTGTTATGATATTTTGTTTGCAAAGTCTGGTGTGCAATTTAAAATTTAATTTGCTATCAATATTGACTCCTAGGTATTTGCATGATGATGAAGGATGGAGTGTTTGCTGAAGTAGGTTGATTGATGGAGAATTGTTGGAAATTTTATGGTTAAATATAATCAGATGAGATTTATTTGGATTTGGTATAGTTCGCCATTTCTTCATCCAGAATATTGTGTTGTCCGAGAGGTGTTGTAGGTTTTCAACGGTTTCACTCAAATTTTTTCCATGTGACACAAGACAATTGTCATCAGCGAATTGCAGGATATATGCGTTGTGGTCAATAATCTGTGGATGTTCCAGATTGTAATTATATATGTCGTAGCAGAAAATATTGTAGAGTAATGGAGAGAGAGGAGAACCTTGTGGTAAACCTTGTTAGGGAGTAAACATTTTGGACATTTTGTTTTTAACTTTGATTTGAATAGAACGATTTGACAGATAGTGTTTTAAAATCCATATTATATAGTTCGGACACTGGATTTGATGTAATTTGTATAAAAGTCCGTGATGCCAAACACTGTCGAAAGCTTTCTTGATGTCAAGAAAGATTGCTGCCGAATTGTTTCCTAATTTATTATTTGTTTGGATATTATTTGTTAATATTGTTAGGGGATGCATTGTTGATGTTCCTTGTTTGAAGCCAAATTGATAGTTGGGTATGTGTTGACCGACAGTTGTTTCAATCCGCTTTTTAATGATCTTTTCAAAATTTTTAGCAATTACTGGTGCCTTATTTATTTATTTTATTTATTTATTTTATTTTAACGTCTTATTTATTTTAACGTCCTGGCGAAGTTTAGCTAAAGCTATTCCACCACTTAACCAGGACGGTACCCATGCCACGGTCACTTTGTTCTGTTTCCTAGGTCTGTAAGGGCATTCATGCAGTCCCATACAAGCCTTGATTCGACTTGCATGGAACCGATTGCTTTTAGAGCAGCCTGACTGTCGCAAAAAATGGCAATCGACTGATTAACAGTTCCTTGCCTGGTAATTTCCTTTGCGCACCACTGTACTGCGGCCACTTCAGCCTGGAATACTGTGGCATATTTTCCTAGACTTACTGGGATTTTCGTTTTTGACCTTATCCCATAAACCCCAACTCCGACTCCCTGTTCTGTCTTAGAGCCGTCTGTATGCCAGACTGTTTGTGCCGGTATTGGAGGACCGTCTGTCCAGTCTTCCTGTCTGGTATTTTCATTTTGAAATTTTTATTAAAGTTATGCTTTGGGACTGTAGTGTCCGTGGGCATTCCTAGAATGGGATCTGCCTTCAGCCTAAGTATAACATCTTGGCATATATTTATTATTTTCCAATATGAATGTTGAAATTTTCCAAAATAACATGCATTTATAACACAATGACGTTTGTTTATCAAAATTGGAACTCATGATGTCACACGTTTACTTATGATGTGGCAGTGTTTGTAGAGGTAAAATTCAATTCGAATTTGAAAAGGGTTATTTTAAGGTTAATTGGACTGGTTGCGAAAATTCATATATTTTTAAACATAATAAAGTTTTGACTCCACAAAGAGATTTTAAAATTTGTGAAAACACCGAATTGATAGAGAAATAGAATGAATAGAATAAAAATACTACAATAACTTTTGTTAAGGGTATTTTATAATCGAACTAATAGTTTAGTCAGAAATTAGATGTTTGCACATATCTGCCCAATCCTGTATACTTACTTATATTAAATGACAAACATATATACATTAAAATAAAGAATTAAAAAGATAACATTTTAATATTATAATTGGAATATACATTCTGGAGGTTTGTACTTATGTTTACAAAAACTTCACCACGTTCTCGGCAAACCAACTGAACCACGATCATCATACGAGGTCAAGAGGGTTGTTGGCACCAAACAATTTTCGAACAACTTTTTACCAAAAGAGTCATTATACTGGCTGTAAACTTTATAATGCACTGAATGCAGAATTAAAAAATTCCCCCAATGTTTATATCTTTAAAAATAGGTTGAAAGAATTGCTGCTACAAAAAAACTGTTACACAGTACAAGAATTCTTCTCGCCACCTAATATTTATACTTGAATTTTATTTATATGTGCATGTTGATTTAGACACGGGTATATTCTCCTATGTATTTTGTGGATATTTATTTGTTTGTTTTTCTTTCTTGATGTTTGTTATATACATTTGTTTTTTTTTACAATTTGATGTTTGTTATATACATTTGTTTTTTTTTTTTACAATTTTATATTTTAATATTCTCACTTACATGTGACTATACATTTGTATGCATATGTGTGTATATGTATGTATGTATACTTGACTCTTTCTTCTGTTACTGTACTTGTACTTTTAAATGGAAGAAATAAATATTATTATTATTATTATTATTATTATTATTATTATTGACAAACAAGTAAATAAAATATTAATATAGAAAAGATTATAAAATATAATTTAGATAGCATCATTTTTCATGAATAAAATCGGTTATGCTATAATAACCCTTAATGGTTATGTATGCTTTAAGTCTGTTTTTAAATTTCGAATAATTTGTGATATCACGAATTTCTCTATTATATAAAATTACACAATTATAAAGAATTATACAATTATAGAGGGGTGACCGTTAAAATAGGCTCGTATGGTGATCAAGTAATTTTTTCATATTTCAGAACTTCCTTTACATTCAATTTCATTTGTAATATTACTTAAGTATTTAGAATTTTTATGGTCCTAATTGAAGATTAATTAATATCTAAACATGGAATAGTAAAAGAAATATTTATCTATCACATGACTGTGATTATAGTTTATATCAGTTTAAAATGTAAAGATAGGGAACGTGTGTCCTTGTCTCTGTAGTAATTAGTAAATCAGAACAGATTTATTGTATTTTATACTTACTGTATTAGAATAAGAACATTTATGCTGTAATTTACATGAAATAAATTTAATGCATTTATAAGATTGCCAAATGCCAAATAAAAGTGAATTTAAACTGTTAATTTTTATTTTGTATACCAATAAATTTGACACGGCTTCGATGGGATTCCACTTACTTGGGAATTCCCATGTGTCTATATAAACAGTGCTCCGCTTATAACGTAAACTGTATTCTAATCTGAGATATACTATAGTGCAAATTATATGATATTAGAGCTTGGAATTACCTATTGGATTCCAGGGATGACTTTTACAGTTATTATACATTGTAAACATGTACTGAAACATTACATACAACAGTATCAAAACAGAAAGTCATGCAACATACTTAATTACTTAATTTTACAATGTTAATGTGTAACTTAGTTTTATCGAGAAACGCACAATATTAAATAAAAACGAAATGCATTAATAGACTATTTTAAATTGCAGCAGGTATACCTAGTGGCTATTTACCTGAAATTGCTTTGTCACATCTTGTGCAATACAGTTCTCTACCTTCAAAATTTAAATAGGTAATATCACGAATTCAAAAATTTACTGTGGTTTGCATGCATGCAAAACAAATATTAATTCACATATTTCTTCGGAAAAGCATAAACTAGGTGGCTTTACTATAAATTCAAGTTTACAAGACTTTTGAGGTGACAAATATGCACAAAATAAGGACAAGTTTTTATTATTTCTTACCGATGGAGTGAATTATATGAAAGCTGCTGGAAGAATTTTGAAGCAAACATATCGGAATATGCTGCATGTAATATGTTTAGCGCATGGGCTTCATAGGATTGCTAAAACTATTAGGAGGTGCTACCCTAATGTTGATAAATTAATCGCTAATGTAAAGAAAGTTTTTTTAAAGCACCAAGTCGTATACGGTTGTTTCACGAAATTGTGTTAACGAACTTGGCTAAAGGCAGCATCGTTCTATTACTGTCATTTTGAAAATGTGAAATCCGTAATATAGAGTTAAACCCAAATGCTATTTCACAGGCGCAACAGGCATTAATGAATCCAACTGTTCATACGTGGATGTTTTTCACGAATTCCACTAGCCATAAGGGACTTTCAATATCAACCAATATCAGAATTTACTACAGTGGATGCAATAAACGTTTGATCTTCGTCACAATATATTTGAATTACAGGGAGATATTGCTGCGATGGTACAAAGACAATTCCAGACTGTTTTAAAAAAAAAAATCCCGGACTTGTTACGATGACAGGTGTAATAGATCTTTTAAACGACAAAGAAGTAGACTTTGTTACACTGGGCATGAATGTGGTGACTTTGCGAAAATCTAGATATTATAAGTATACTCTAGTTACATCTGTCGACGTCGAGCAGTCCTTCTCGCAATATAAATGGATTTTCAACGAAAGATGTCGAAATTTACCTCCAAAACATTTAGAACAGATGTTAGTAATATATTTTTATTCTTGTGTATATTAATTCAGTGTTAAGTGCGTCCCCTTATACCTCCAGTTATCTTCGAGTGAGTGTTTATAATAAATTGACTTTATCAGCTTTGGATAATATGGAACTCGCTTAAAAAAATTTCAAGGTAAGATATTGTTTCACACATGAATGCAAATATTTATGCGCTGACACATAACCAGCTAAAGCCAACTCTGGTTTTACCACATATCCGATAGGTAATTCCGACCTCTGGATATTATATCGTTGCTCCAACTCAAAAAACATAGTTTTGCAGAAAAGACAATTTAAAATATAGAGTATATCAAACTTATAGCATTACAAGTTGTAAGAGCGTCCAGCCGAGCTACGAAATACCGTCAACAGGTGAATCCCTTTCTTTTGCACTATCGACCTGTGGGCAATTACTACGTCTGTAACTAAACTGTGTACCTCCTTTCGTTTCATTTTAATGCAGCTATACAACGAAGATAGAGACGTACAACACTGACGAATGCTTGGCTTGCGCTTTTGGAAGAATTGTCTTTCCACCACGGTTTCTTCAGTGACAGAAAATAATTGTGTAAACTTATGATAACATTATAACTGTTATAACAGACCACATCCCCATCACGTGTGTTGCGTACAATTGCTTAGAAAAAAAAACGGCCTTGACATTATTGAATGAGCTTCTCCGAAAAATTGGTCACCTGCACGTTTGACTCGAAACGCTGCAAAAGCCAAAATGGATGTAAACAATTTTATAGAAAATTAAATTTTCTATAAAATAGTCAGTGGTAGCATATGTATATCTTAAATATTTTTGGCGAGAAGATGGTTGAAAGTCGCGCACTGGACAACTGTAAATATTGTATTCAACTTTTAATCACTCTCACGCCTAAAGTATTGAAGATAGACATATGCTACCAGTGACTTTTTCATAGAAAATTTAATTCTCCTTAAAATTGTCTATGTCCATTTTTTTCATAACTCTAACGGTATTGGCAGCGTATCGAGTCAAAAGTTTCGGCATCCAATTTTACTCGTGTTTTTTTTTTTGCACAGTAGCCGGCCATTTAGATAATAATATTAATAAAGTACTATTTTGTTTGAAAGCAAGTGTACATGCCTGTTGTTCAATAAGATTTAACTAACAAGAAGTATTAAATAAGACTTCAGCCAATCCAATTTAATCAGCAAGAGAATTTACTTATGTGTCCTCAATTATCTGTAGACTTGGTGGAAAAGCAAAATTCTGATATTTTAAGTCGAGCTGACGAACGTCGTGTCTTTATTAAATCGAGCGCTTCTCTGTTTTACGACTTAGACTGCTATAAGTTTGGTATGGTCTATAGTTAACATTTTAAAAGCTTTGCATAATAAGCTGTAATGAGAGAGATATGACTATTACTTTATTTTTTTACATCACTGCCATTAAAGCAAATCTATTGATTAAATGTAGTGCATTCAGTTCAGACACACGACTCGACTAAACTTATGAAGTTATTCAAGATCGACAACACTATAATCGTGATGAGGGAACAATGACACACGTAAGAGCCCTTTTATGCAGGCGTTTTGTGCCGCCTGTGTCGCGACCGCAAAATGCGGCCGGTCGTTTTTATGCACGCGAACGTCAAGTAAAACAGACGGCAGTACATAAAATAATCAATTTGTTCCCTGTGATTTACAAAACGCGGTCACAATGGCGAGATCTCGATCGGCGAAGTTAAGTCACGTCGGTCGAGTCCATTACTTGGATGGGTGATCGTATCTCATTTCGCCATCCTGGTTAAGTGGTAGAGTAGCATTAGCTAAACTTCACCAGGACGTTAAAATAAATAAGGCAATTAAATTCAAAAATAATAATAATAATAATAACAATATGTAGTAAACAGTTGCCGTCGCATTACCGACGGCACAAATCGCCTGCATAAAAGGGGTCTAAGTGGCGAAATTGAGGCAATTTATTTATGACCTTTTCCTATATAGGGACATCTCTATCGTATTGGTGAACTTTTTGTGCAAGAAAGCCAAAACATACAAATTTTGTATTGTCACTTTTCTTCTAGAGCGACGATATGCACTAATCACAATCACATTAAAAATTAGAACTGAGGCATCATATAAATTTAATAAGGTAATAATAAAGATTCGAAATTTTACATTGCAATATAATGAATCGCTAACTTATTCAATTTAATTTACTTACCATAGAGTGTCCTATGATGACAATAGACTTTGGTTTATTTTTTCTCTCAGTATATAGTTCAAAAATTCGATATAGAGAATTATTTACATATTGTAGTTGATCATAAAGCAAAGGTCCATATAACCCACTAAATTCCTTGTTTAAGTCGACCGTGTAGTAGTCGAAATGGTAGGATGTCCTTAAACTTATTGCTTTTCGTAATGCTACAGATGAGAGAGATCGAACTAGAATATAAAAAACATAATATACAGAAGTTTTTTATTTTACATCTTTTTAACAAAGAGACAAAGCTTGCATTGAAATATTTCATAAAAATTGAGTGAAAACATATGTGACCTCATGAAATATATATACCTACAAAAATCGAGACGGAAACTGTTTCTTCATTAACTGAATCATGGAAAGGACACCGCACAAAATACAAGGTAAAAGTTATACAGTCATTTGAGCTAAAACCAGCTGAAATGTATTCGTTGGACCATTCCAAACAAGAGTTCTTATGTACAGTAAGTCTAAAAAGTCCATATAATGGTGTCAGACAAGCAAAATACAAGGAACTGTTTCCAGTCTCAAATTTTTTTGAGTTACATCGAAATCTATACGAAGTGGACATTTTCTACCTCTAACAACCGCAGCTAAGCAAGTTATCGGTCATTTTGTGAAAAGTCGACCATTTTGGTCGTTCTTTCTAAATATAGACGAGTATATCTCAGTACGTGTACGTCCAAAAAAGCGAAAAAAATTGGGGCTATTCGTTATGATATAGGTTATCAGCGGTTACAATATGAAATTCCTATCTGGACACATAACCTCTAAAAAAGATAAAAACTGAAAAAACTGCTAAATTTTGGTTTTTTGGTTATAACATCAGATGTTTTAAGTGAAATTTGATGAAATTTTCAGAAATTATACTTTATAATGTGAACAATAACTGCTTATAATTTCAAATCAAAATATCTAATACAAGTCTCAAAAATTTACTTCAAATTTGAAAATTTATTGGCCAATAACTTTTGTGCATCGCATCGTATTAGGTTCTTTTTTTTTTAAGTAGGTTTCTTTACGTACTTTATGATGGTGAACGAAAAGAAATTTTTAAACTTGAAAAAAATTGTCAATTTTTTCGAAAAATTTGACTTTTTTTATATTATTAATTAATTTTTAACAACTTATGATCTAATTCTTTGAAAGAGCATTAAAAAATCAACTATATATAAAAAAATATTACGCATACATATGAAAGGAATCGGTTCTTTGTATTTTTTCGAAAAATTCCATTTTTTGGGGTAAAAGTCATTTTTTATTAATAATTAATTTTTGACATATGCTGATCTAATTTTTCAAAAATTTTTTATATTCTGTACAAACAGCATTAAAAAATTAAACAATTAAAAAAAATTAATATTTATCATGATTAGAAATTCAAAATTATCGGCGCTGAACAGCATTTGAAAAACAATTTAATCAAATAAACCGCCATAATTCAAACATGAGTTACAATAATTTCTCCCAGTAGGGCATTGTTTATTAGTGTGCTGGTGAAATAATTCCAAATTGTTTTTCACAAATATAAGCTTGGTTCATAAATAAGGATGGAAGTGAATGTTAGAATATTATTTGTTTTAAATATAGTTCTGCAGGATTCCCGCGGAGCATATGAGTATATAAGTCTTAGTATTAATTTTTGTTGAACGAAAAGCCTATTTAGGTCTGTTGATTGACGCCAATACAAAACAAGATATTTAATATGAGAGTATGCTAATGAGTAATAAATATTTAAGAGATATTCAACATTCATTGTACTTAAGATTGTGAATTACATAATATGCAGAATTTAATTTAGCTATTACAAGGTTAATGTGTATTCTCCAGGATAGGTTATCATCTATGAGGAGCCCTAGAAATTTAGTATTAGTGACCTTTTCTATCGTGAAATTATTAAGCTGGAGCTTAATATGTTTGCAATTCTACAGTTATTATGAAATATTATATATTTAGTTTTACAAGAATTGATAACTAATATGTTTGATGACACCAGTCATAAAAGCGAGTCAGTAAATTATTAGTGATGTTTTTAAGCATCTCGACGGGCAGTGATACGGGTAATGTGTATCGTCAGCGAACATTGTTAAATATAGATATGATTTATTTAATATATGAGATTCCAGATCATTGATAAATAACATAAAAAGCAAAGGAGAGAGAACACTCCCTTGAGGAACTCCAAGATTAAGGTTGCAGGTATTAGACATGGTGTCACCTAATTTTACGGAAATTTTTCTGTTCAACAAAGATGAGATAATCCACTTATTTAATGATCCTATGATACCTAATACTTGTATTTTTTTTACATAAACTTGGCTAGAATACAGTCAAAAGCACGGGTTAGATCGAAGAATAAAGCAAGGACCAACAATTTTTTTGTCAATTGTAATTATACATAAAGTTTGTAAACTCAAAAGTAGTTGTACTTGTAGAGTGTTCAGGTCTAAAGCCAAGTCGTTCTGATAGGAGCCTACAATTGTTGGCAAAATTAATAATTCTATATTTTCCCGAATTAATTTGGAAAAGCAGCATAAGAATGTCATTGGCATGTAGTTTTCTAGTAGTGCAATATCACCTTTTTTATGAATTGGTACTATTAAAGCATATTAAACAGTCTATACATATAATATATAGTATGTCATAATGTGATATCAATCTCAATATAATGTATTTTTTTTTTTTTTTTTAGAAATCGAAAGTAGAACACTTTTTAAGGCAATTTACAAATTTTGAGGTTTTTATTCGAACGCTTAAGCCCTTAAATAAATGACCAAAGTTGGATCGCGCAAAACCGGGGCGGGGCCGAATATCTAAGGATTGGATATACTTATGAAGCTGCAGTTTCAACAGGTTATCTAGACGATCGAACACTATTGAATACCATAAAAAAATAACGAAAAAAGAATTATCGGTAACAAGCCCATTGAAAATTAATTATAAAGAACACTAAAACTCATAATTTTATTTATCGCATATTGTAGATATTTGTCGGCATCTGAGACCATGGATCATCTTTCTTTCGACCTATTCCACCAAAACATACTGAATGACACTTGGATATGTTAAATTTAAATCATCAATCCATATTTCAGAATATGGTGACTGCACAAGCAAGGACAGTTACCTTTAAAGGGGTGCAAATTATTCTTTTATGTATATGTTGGGGTTGGGATAGTCGCAGAAGGCTCCTGATTTTTTCAGTAAGTCACTTAACAGCATAAAATATGCATACCAAATTCTAAGTCAGTTAATCAATTAAAAGTGCAGACAAAATAAGAAAATTTAGGAGTAAAACAGCCATTTCAATCCCGAAGCAGTCACACGGGAATGAAATATTATGAAAGTAATCCACGTTATAAAATATAATACTATTACATCCAAAAACTGTAAGTTGTCACCAAATTTCTGTAACCGTGATGAAACCTACCTATCCCCCATTTTCGAGGGTGGGGAATCCGTATCCGTTGGGCTTTATTCGATCGGATCACCAATTCATTCTTAAATAGGGTAAAACCACCCTTTTTTAATTGAATTTAATTGCTTTAATCAAGAACTCAAGACACCATTTTAATGTAGAATTGACCAGGCTAATCAGCAAAAATATCGACATGGAAAAGTGTCAGTGGCATACCACTTTTTTGGTAAATAATATCAGAGGACATGTCACTGGCGGAGCTATAAAATAACTTTTCTATGTGGTTTTATATCATATTAACATATACTAAAATTAAAAATAATATCTAAAGTACTTTTTGAGATATTAAAAAATAACGATAAGAGAACACCCTGTAGCAAAAAATTTAAGCCGTTGCGGACATATGTTCATATGAACTTTTTTTCATTAAATAACCTAAGGAATCGCACCCTGAAATATTAGCAAGTCATTTAGGAACACCCTGTATTTACTTGAAGCAGCTCTTGGCGCCTACAGGATACATTCTAGTAAGAAATTCAAACCAGGGGATCTGGTTGGTCATCTGACTGTCCTAAACGAAGTCCAGTTAGACTCAATGACCAAGCCCACAGACTCCACAGCAAAAAGGTTCGACTTTGAGAGAACCTTTGAAGTGGTAATTCCTAGCTGCCAGGTATGGAGCTCTGGAGGTCCACAATGGGAAAAAGGATCACTCATCTGGTACACGGATGGATCCAAAACGGATGAGGGAGTAGACGCCGGTGTATACGGCCCAAACTGCAGACTGACAATAGCCTTGGGTCACACTCCCACCATCTTTCAGGCAGAAATATATGCCATAGATCTTTGTGCTCGACAATGCATAAATAAAGGCACACGGGGATCAAGAATCTATATAGTCTCAGACAGCCAGGCAGCACTCAAAGCTCTGAGTTCATTCACCTTTAAGTCACAAATTGCCTGGGAATGTCTACAAACAATAAAGCAACTGGCAAGAAACAACAAGGTCAACTTGATGAGGGTGCCAGGGCATAAAGGAATAGAAGGGAATGAGATTGCGGATGACCTTGCAAGACAGGGTGCCAAATCGTCATTCATCGGACCAGAACCGTTTTGTGGGATAGCAAGAAGTAACACGACGGAGGAGGTAAGAACATGGGAGGATGAAAAAAAATCCTCCTACTGGAACTCAACTCCAGGACAAAAACAAGCGAAAAAGCTCATTACTTATTCATAAAAGAGAGCTAAAGAGCTACTTGAACTCAGCAAAAAGGAATTAAGACTACTAACAGGTCTTTTCACGGGTCACTGCCCATTAAAATACCATCTTAAAAAAATGGGCAAGGCTGAGGACGAAAGTTGTCGATTCTGTACAAAGACAACCGAAACGTCGGAACACATACTTTGCACATGCGAAGTACTAGACCGGCAAAGGCTACAACACTTGGAACAGGTGATTTTGACACCTGCAGAAGTGTCAAAGTTAGCCCCCAGGAAAATTCTAGGATTCTTTAGAAGCCTAGGATTGGATGGGAACATATAGATATGGGGTAATCACAAAAGATCTTTATAGGTCGAGGTGAGGAGAGGTCAAACGCCTGAACAACCCAACTGTAATCTGTAATCTGTACTTGAAGCAATCATTCAAAGTTTTATATCAATTACCCTTAAAACCAATTTGACAGGTGCTATTTAGATATCACAAACCAGTTAAAGCCGATTGGTGGAGGTGTAGGGTGCCCGTGAGGCAGTGAGGATTTGCTAGTTCTCTCACTTCTTACCTACTCTAACAAATTTTCAATTTTTATAGGAAGATTATTGATGCCTAGTTTGCTAAAATCTCTAATACATGTTTAAAGGTTTAGAGAAAAATGTATCTTTTACTCCAAATGCAAAATGTTTCATTAGTAAATGTTATAAGTACGAAATACCTTACCTTGTTTATGGGAGCCACCATTTCCTGGGATAAATAATACAGGAACTCCATCAAAATACATGCTTCTAGCATTAGATGTAAACCTTCCTTCACTGTAAGCATATAGTCCATATTTTGGAAATTGTTTGTCTATTTTGTTTGATATTCGCTGCAATAGAATATTAGAATTACTACTTACTAAACAAAAATAACCAATACGTTGGTTTGTGAGACTTTTAACCACTAAGAAGTGCAATATTTTACATTAGATTAAGCAAATAGAGAGTGTCAAGTGCTATGGGACCATTGGTTAGGGGGGGGGGTATAGTTTGGGTTAAAATAATACCAAAAAAGTGTAAAGTAGAAATGCATGGGCTTGTGGACCGACTGAAAGTCCACTGGAAAAAATGTGCTTCGTGTAATGTAGAAAGTGTAGAAACAAATAATGAAGGTCCCTCTACTTCAGGAAGAGTGTCCAATGTAAGTATAGTGTTATTTTATTTATATTTATAACTTCTTAGTAAGAAAAAAATATTAAGAGAACCTTTTTTTTAATTTACATATTTAACGTCGGTCTATTTCTGCGACAAAGGCCAATTATGCCAGGAGACGAGCTAGATTCAAATTTTTAAAATGATTTAGTGCATTTTCTAGACTTCTAGTAACTTTCCATGGACAAATGTGACTTTTTCATTCACTCCTAATGTTAAGAATAAAGTATAGTATCTATGCATGTCTGTGTGTGGCTGAATTTAAAAATGAACAACATAACAATCTTGTTTTTTATTACAGGTACAATTGAACACGTTACAACAAGATGCAGAGGAAGATAGTATCCCACAGCCACTCTTATCTTCTACACCATTAAGTAAAAAAAGAAAAGTAGTGCCTAACTCCAGTTCTGGATTTTTATCATCTTTTGTTGTATGTACGTCTAATAAAGAAGAAATAGATAAACAAATTGCTAGAGCTCTTTATGCGACAAACAGCAGATTCATGTGTATTGTATAACCTGAAGTAAAAAAGGCAATAACCCTTTTACGACCTACCACCATCTCGACATGATGTATTCAACAGACTGCTCGATGAAGTGTATAAGGAGGAAATAAGTAAATGTTTTAAAGATTTATCAGAAAGTTCAGTTTGTCTGTAATTGGATGGACGGTCCAACATACCTACACAATGAACCAATAATATGTAACTGTAACTACGGAAAACGGGTCTTCCTTTTTAGTAGACACAATAGACACATCTGGAAATCTACATACATCTGTATATTTAACAGAACTTGCAACAAACTTATTTAAAACTCTAAATACTGACTATACCTGTACAGTAAGCAGTTTTGTGATGGATAATGCTGCCAATATGAATGCTATGAGAAACAAAATTAAGGAGTAAACATAACTAAATGTTATTACTTAAGGTTGTGCTCCACACATTTTAAACTTGTTACTGCTTAGAGGGTTTCGTTAAATCATGGCCCACACTTTTTAAAATTAGCGAGGAATATAAAAATGAAATTGACAGCATAGTAAGACAGAAAATTTCAAACATTTATTTAAAAAGAACTGCGAAAGCGAAAAGAATCGTGCTTTAGAAGCCGCTAATGAATTATATCCCGAAAGTGGTTTACTACCACTGATTATTAAATTTGTAGCAAAATCTGAGCCTTTTGCCGATATTACTTTCACGAAGAAATTCTTAAAAACACAAAACCCTTGGATTGGTGGAAATCCCAAAGAAATATTTATATTATTGACAAATAATTAGGTGTTTTCACTATGTGCAAATTTCCTTTTTTGATATTATTAAAATGAAGTACTTGTTATACTAAAGCACTCATTGATATTATGAATTACACCCCCTTGGAACTGGAGATGATACGCCTATGCCTACTAATTGTAACTGGAAGCCAGCAGAAAGAAATGGACTTTCTGGAATGTGGTTGGAGAAGATTCTTGATTGCTTCTAGATGGATCTAGAGAGTCAAATTCGGAGTATATAAGGCGCGATTACCAGCGCCGCGGAAGGGGAAGTTTATCAAGAAGGCAGTTTATAAAAGTGAACAAGTTGAAGAGTGAAAAGTGAGGTTAAATATCAAGTAAACAGTGTAAATAGTCAGTAAATTATTAAATAAAGTGTTAGTGGTTTATCTCTTGTTGAAATTATTTAGAACCCACGGATTCATACAGGGTGTTTCCTAAAAGGTGGAAAAAACGTAACAATATTTAAATAGTATTCAATCATCCATCAAATTAAAATTTCAACAAATAGGTAACATAAAGTTTTAGTAATTGAACGAGTACGCAAAACACGCGGTGACGTCATCGGTTATATTAGCTTCTTAAATCGCGTTTAAAAATTGTTAAACACAACATTTTATTCACTTTATTTACGTTTTACACGTGTTTAAATAAGTAACACCTACCTAATACGGGACTTGTAAAAGCTACTTTAGGAAATTCATCTGCAAAATAACGCGTTTATAGCACAAAATGACACTGACAATATAACTGATGGCGTCATGAGTGCAAAATTAAAATGGCTTATTTTAAGGTATTATTCGACTATTTCTCAAAATTCAAAGTGTTTTTAACTATAATGAAGCATTATCTTCACATTGAAAGTGAATTTAAAATTTGTGAAAACACCTAATTCCCGATTATCCAGCAATTATTTTCTGCTGCAGCTAGTTCAACCTCGGTTGAGAGAGTATTTTCAACATTTGGTTTGATTCATTCTAAGATTCAAAATCGAAATCGAAATAGTTTTTTTGTACAAACTTTACAATAATTAACCTAATTTAAAATTTTTGTTTTGGAGTAAATCATGTTTTATTTTCTTTTAGAGTTGGTTCTGTTTAATTTGTTTACTTTATGTTTCTGACTTTAAGTAGGCACCTAATTCATAATGTACATTTAGGAATTTAGGAAGGTAACTTTTGTTTTATATGTGTAACCTAACTGTTCTTTTCTTCTTTTTATTCGAATTTTTTGTAATTTGTATCTGGGTTTTAAATAAACAATAAACTGTACTTTTTATTTGAATTTTCTGAACTTTGATTTACTTAGATTATTGGCTTTACACAACTTGATTTAAATAATAATAATAATAATAATAATAACGTTTATTCATCTAAAGAATATAAAGTAACATTAATTACATTTTTATGAAAATAAACAAACAATAAACAAACGTACAAGAACTCACGAAGTACTCACTCGTCCAGGACTGTGAGTGCTTGTTTGTGAGTTAAAATTCGTATGCCAAGATGGTTATTCATTGGATAATACATTTATAATGTGTACTTTCCTAATAATATAGTTCTCATTATACATTTATGCTTAATTTATTACCTACTTAGTTTCTTAACTGTGTAAACAATACTTATTTTGTAGTATCTAGGTGATTAAGATGCCAAGATTAAGGCAGATTTTCTCAATATATGTCACTGCAACAACTGTCACAGCTGTAAGTTAAGTTTAGTTATAGTAATATGTTTTATCTATTATCGCATGTATTACATTTCTGGGGTTATCGAACATCCATTTTTTAATGTGGTTCTTTACCGAGTAAATTGTATTTAATTTTCTAATATTTTGAGGTAATATGGAGTACATTTTAGAGCACAGGTAGGTGTAACATCTCTGACCAACTGTTTTAGTGCATTTTATATTTCTAGGGATGGCTGAAGTTTTTGCTCTCGTGACGTAATGATGCTCAGTAAATTCAAGAAGTTTTTTATTTTTAAATACTTCCGTACACATGGCTAGGCCAAATAACTGACGTACATCCAGTACCTTCGCTTCTTTGTACAATAAATCAGATGGATATGTATAGTTTCTTTTGGTGATTATTTTTAGGCTCCATTTTTGTATTGTATTTAATGAATGTAGTTAGTTGTTATTAATTCCCCCCCAAGCTAAAATTGCATAGTTTATGTGGCTATGGATTAGTGAGAAATATATGGTTTTCAGGTCACAGAAATCTAAGAAGTCGGTTAGATATTTTAATTTTTTTTCTGGACCCAAAACTAACGTTCCGGAGTCACATCACTAAAACTGCTGAAAAGGCCGCGAAGTCGGCAACTGCACTAGGAAGAATAATGTGTAACACCCAGGGACCAATGTCCAGCAAAAGAAGGGTGCTCTGTGGTGTGGTGCATTCAATAATCCTGTATGCTGCCCCGGTCTGGGGACGTGCTCTAGAGGTAAGGGCTAACGCTATTGAAGGTCTAACAAGGATACAGCGGCAGATGGCAATCAGAATAAGTAGCGCCTATCGGACTGTCTCATATGAAGCGGTCCTCGTAGTAGCAGGGATTCCCCCGCTAGATCTAATGATAAAGGAAAGGGCAGAAGTATACGAAGGCGAAGAGAAAGGAACGGCCAAGAAAAGACTCCTCGAAAGATGGCAGGACAGGTGGGAGAATGCCCTCAAAGGGAGATGGACTCACCGTGTGATCCCCTCAATTAAAAAATGGGTGGAAAGAAAGCATGGGGAGGTGGGGTACCACCTCACACAGGCCCTGACAGGGCATGGCTGCTTTGCAGACTACCTCCTCGGAATAGGGAAGGTGGACTCCCGGGAGTGCGCGTACTGCGGAGATATCGATGACGTGGAGCACACGGTGTTTCGTTGCAATAAATGGGCGGAGGAGAGGCGGGGCATAAACCATATAGGACCAGAAGAACTTATGGAATACATGCTGGAGTCCGAAGATAACTGGACCAGAGCCGAGATAAGTATTAAGAGGATTATGGAATGCAAAGGAGAGGATGAGAGAAACCCCGACCTATACCCTCTACACAATTAAAGAGAATAGGGACAGGAAATGCTGATATGAACAACTCTAACAGACGGATATCCTGAAGTAAAGCGAGAGCGGTCCCAGGATACTCCCCACAATCTGATGAGGGGTGGTTTTAGTGGGTATGCCAAGAGGTGAGTCCCACACTACCGCGAAGGTGTCCATAAAGGATTTCCACCCCCCTAAAAAAAAAAAAAAAAAAAAAAAAAGATATTTTAATTTTGGGATAATGCCCCTGATCTTTTTAACTATGTAATTTATTTGTTTATCCCATCTTAGGTGACAGTCTATGATAACACCTAGATATTTGACGGTATCACTTTCCTTTAGATTTATAACATCATTATTTATTTGGACAGATATAGATTTATAATGAGGTAGGCCGCTTTTGTAAGAGCTGAATGCCACATATTTTGTTTTATCCGAGTTCAGTGTTAAGGTGTTATTATTAAACCACGCTATTATTTTACAAAAGTCTTTTTGTATGTCGGTTCGTAGAGAATTCCAAGATTTACCTTTATATAAAATAACCGTGTCATCAGCAAAGCTTGTTATTTTTCCTGAACCGTTCAAGTTTAATAGGTCATTAATGTATACGGAGAATAGCAGTGGACCCAGTATGGTCCCCTGTGGGACTCCATATCTGACTGTCTTGGGATTACTATGTATATCTTGTATTGATACATAATTGGTTCTATCTTCTAAATAATTTTTTAGCAGTGAAAGAGCTTGCCCTCTGATACCAACAGCGTCAAGTTTTTGAAGAAGTTTAGTGTGACATACAGTATCAAACGCCTTGGCAAGATCGACAAAGACTGCCAAAGCGGGTTCGCTCTTATCTAAGGCTTCATAAATTTTTGAGGTTAAGTCACATATCGCATCTTGGGTAGACCTATTTTCCCTAAATCCGTATTGTCTATCCGAAATTATTTTATATTTGTTTAGGAAACTCAATAATCTTTTCTTAATAATTTTTTCGAATATTTTCGCAAAATTGGATATAAGGGTTATAGGTCTGTAATTACTTACCTCATCTCATCATCATGATTTAAATTTAAAAAATAAGTTAATTTAAATCATGATTTAAATCAAATTGATTAAAATCGTCGCAACCCTGATCCCTAATGCTTTTAAACCCCTGAATTTTGACAAATTAATTTTTGTAACTTATAGTGGCATTTCTAAATTCCTTGAACACTTTTCTAAAAAAAAAATCTTGTTTGGCAGCAATAAAGTGTGGGTAACTTTTCAAGAAAAATTGATTTTACTGCAGGCTAGAGAGTTGAGTCAAATGTAAATATATAAAAAATATTGGATGAGTCTTTTAAAAAAATACAAGTATTAGCTTGCACCACTATACGAAACACCCTGTGGATTTTAATATAATTTTAAAATATGCCGTTATTGATCCGCTACAATTTTTATCTGCGACATTTTTCAAATTTCAAATGGTTGAGGAGATATTAACCACCCAAGCACTAGTGACTCACCCTATATATTTGATGCAGTTACATTTATCTAAGGGGACATACTCCAGAGAAATAAGTTAAAAAAAAAGGCCATCTGCGGAATGAGGCCGAACAAGCTGAATTTTTGCAGAGACCTTCGTTTTGATGTTCCAATGAAGCACACAAAAATCTCATATGCCTACCCTTGTGCGTCTTGAGATATCGAAGGTCAAAGGTCATTAAAATCGCGAAAATCTCGCTTCCAGTGCATCTGACGTCATAAGAACTCATAACAAAACTTACGTAAAATAGTATTCTCTACAAAATTGTTTATATATATTTTTTTCGTACGACCAACCGTTTTCGAGATATAGCATGATAAAGCGGGAAAAAAAGTGCTTTTATAGTTATAGCTCTGCAGTATAATACAGTATTACCTATTACGAATGCGCGCTCCCGCTTTATCATGCTATATCTGGAAAACGGTTGGTCGTACGAAAAAAATTTATATCAACAATTTTGTAGAGAATACTATTTTACGTAAGTTTTGTTATGGGTTCTTACGACGTCAGATGCACTGGAAGCGAGATTTTCGCGAAAAACCGATTTTCATGACCTTTGACCTTCGATATCTCAAGACGCACAAGGGTAGGCATATGAGATTTTTTTGTGCTTCATTGGAACATCAAAACGAAGGTCTCTGCAAAAATTCAGCTTGTTCGGCCTCATTCCGCAGAGGAAGTTTTATTTCTCTGGGGTAACAGTGATAATGATTAATTAATTCTACACTAATATCAATTAATCATATTAAAGAATTTATATCACTTGGCCATAATAAAGAACTTTTATCAACTTTTTTAAACATGCTGTCACTTTAACGCAAGATAGCTAGGTAAGAGATGATTACACTTAATTATTTGATAGGTGCCACTCAAGAGGATGTTACAAAAATTGCCCCTAAAAAATATATATATTTCTTATTTCAATCCATCAAGTAAAAAAATACAAAATGTAGAAAACTATTATGTTCCTATAACTTTGCTTTTGTTTCATTCCGGTATCTCAAATAGTTAATGAGAAGAACAATTTTTAAGTTAAGGGTTGTTATCTCCATATTGGCTCTATTAGAGAGGGTAGAGACTTAAAGTTATTCATATGAGTCCTTTAAGTGAAGAGCAACATTCAGTCGACAGGAGATCAATGAAATGCTGGTACAGTTTTGGTATGCTTATCCGGTTAGACCCTCTGTATTGTCGTTTATTGCTTCTTTTCTTTTTTAATATGGCTGGAAAGAGATCTGCTGACTAAAATAAGTTCTAAGGCAGTACTCATTTTATTCGCCCATACATTATGATGTAAAATATGTATGAATTGCACACCCAGGTAGCACACAACGTTTTTATGTCGACTATAGAATAGAATAGAATAGTTTATTGGCCCAAACTAACATACACAGTACAAAGGGCAGAGCACAATATTTAACATTACTAGTACATAGATAAAAGCTGAGCTTATAAAATAGCGATCACAAAAACAAAACAAAAAATTAAAACATTAAGGTAAGATTATTTTAAAAAAGGAGAAAAAAAGAAAAAATTACAGTAGTTACTATAAGCAGTTATAAAATAGATAAGATTATATATGGGACAACAGACACATAATACGTAATTTCTTTTTCCTTTCTTCCTAGCACATTTTTATTTATTTAAGAATTAAACTTATTTACAAACTCATCCAATGTGTCGAAACATTCATCAATCAAAAGTTTTTTATTTCTGATTTAAATTTTGTGTAAGATGCAATTGATTTTTAGATGTTCAGGGAGCTTATTATACAGAAATACACTACTACAATGTGGCGATTTTCTGAATGTAGTTGTTTTATATTTATTAAGCAATAATGTATTGGAATAACGTGTCTCATAATTATGTATATCTTTTTAGCTCTTATAATCTGAATAATAATTTTTTACATAAGTAACACATTTTATAATGAAAATGCATGGGAACGTTAATATTCGCCTTTCTCTAAATGTACTTCTGCAGCTTTCTCGAGAACTTAGGTTAAACAATAGTCTGATTATTCTTTTTTGACAAATAAATATTCTTTCCCATCCTGTAGTCTGTGCTCAGGAAAAAACGTTAAACGATAGATGACTATACGCAAAGGCATAATATAAATTCATAAGACCCTTTTGATCCAAATATAGTTTCATTTGTAGGATGGCATAACATGCTTTATTTAATTTGGCACAGACAAAATCCAGATGTGCAGTAAATGAAAGATTAGAATTAAGCTACGTTCCAAGGAATTTGGCATTGTCAGAGAAATTTAAATTAAATTGTAATTGCGTTTCTGCAGAAAGCTGTTTTCTAATAAAAAAGTGAATGTAACTCGTTTTGCTTTCATTGAGAATTAGCCTGTTTCTTTGACACCATGTATCCATTTCCTCATACACCAGTTTTATGTTTGCTTGTAGTTCTTCAGGAGTTTCAGCCGTCACAGTGACAGTTGTGTCATCCGCAAACATAGTAATCTTCCCTTTTGTGACAAATCTTGGCAGATCGTTAACATAATGTAAGAAAATTAATGGACCGAAAACTGACCCCTGAGGAACTCCAATCGGGACATCATACTGCATTGAAAATTGTTCTTGAATTTTCATTATAGTAGATCTGTTTTGAAGATATGAATTGATCCAGGATATTGATATATTCGGTCATCTTTTGTCATAGACGTTGCATGACCTATTCATTACATGAAATTGACTGCTTACTTTTGACATACATGTAACGTTTTATTTTTGACATACAAGTGACGTCATTATAGTACTTATTTTTAAAATAATGTCATAATACTTTCATGCATTACTTCGTACTAATTGCACACAGGGTGTCCCAGAATTGAGTTCCCAGGCAGAAACCTGCGATTCCTGGGTTCATATTGAGCCAATATAACCCAACTTACCTTAGTCCAAAAATGCATCCAGAAGAAGTACATCCTCTTATAGTGAGACACAAAAAAATGTATTTTTCTAATAATTTCTGTAATATTGATGACAAAATTTTAAAATTTTGATGGGAGCTGTATCTCTATAAGTACTCTATGTAAACTTGATAAAACCCAAATATCTTTTGCGTCTCAATTTTTTTTCATAATAGTTAATATTTGGCTGGCTATATTTTTTTAATCACCTTGTAAAATTACGGATTACTTGGACATTTTTGCAGAGCATTAAAAGGGCTGCAAAAAAGGTACTCTTAATTTTTTTTTGTAATATTTAAATTTAACATTTATTTACATTTCCAGAACAAAATTAAATTTTGTAATGACAGTTTATTTAGTTTATTTAACAAAAATTACATTACAACTGTTTTAGTACACAAATTAATTTAAAATTTTGTGTAATAACCAAAAATCAAGAATTATCGTTTTTTTTTATCGGTCATAGATGCTTATGAAACAGAAAATCTGTCATACAAAAATTAATTTATTAGTAACGTCAGAAAATAGCAAGTATATGTTTAATTTAAATTTATGTTCAATATAAGGGGCAGTTCAAAAAATATATAGCAGTTAATGAATTTTATTTTAATTTTTCTCTTAACTTGGCAGTTTTTAAAAATTTTTCATTATGATGAAAGTCATTGCCAAGTACTGAAAGTCTGCAAACAGGCCCGTTGAGGGGCGGCCCCCCTCCCTCCCGACCATTTTTGAAAGGCCGGGTGCGATTTGAAGTTAGAGAAGCATTTGCATTAGGCGATATGAGAGAGGTAAACTTTTAAATGATTAGTATGATGCAAATAACAATGAGTTTTGAATGAATAAATAAAATATGAAATTGCTGCTCCCCCATATTCCAGAACTGCGACCGAGTTAAATATTTAATTTCAAGCAATATCACCGCCCGCTCTTCGATCGAGGAAATTATTCAATTTATTATCAGGAATGCCACCCCGGGCCCCGATTTTCTCTCGACGGCCCTGCCTATGCATAAACATATGGATATTATTTATTTATTTACTTATGTGGTCATAAGAAATAATATTTTAAATTATTCATCTGTATGCCATTTTTAATCACAAGAAATCGTTTAGGGGGAGGGGGCTAGCTTTTGTGACGTAATATTTATTAGGGGGGGTTGCAGAAAGTGTGACTTAGCGTGACGAAAGGGGAGGGAGAAGTCCCAAAAAGGTGAAATTCTGAGTGACGTATTTCATGGACGGGCCCCTAACGAAAATTATTGGAAAACAAATTTCTTTTCTGTGTCACTTTAAGATGATGTACTTCCTTAGAGATGCATTTTTGGACCAAGGTAAGTTGGATTACATGAGTCCAAAATGACCTCAGGAATTGCAGGTTCCCGTCCAGGAACTCAATTCTGGGACACCCTGTATATATTAAAAGTTAAGATAACTCTAGTGAATGTTAAGTGAAATTATGAAATTTTGTTCATGTAGATTTTCGCTATAAAATGCAGCTATTACATTCATACGTTCATTCTTTAAATTGCAGATGATATACAATGGCTTCATACTATTAACAAGATAGTGGCTTTTGAATATTCACGCTACACTCACGACGCCAAACTGGACTAATCACAAGTTAGGTATCGCAGATCACTTCTTGTTGCAGTTCTGTGCGCAGTACCAGTTTCTAGTTCCCACAGGCTGACGTTTGTAAGGTAATGACGGTGTTGCGTCTGTTTTTCAAAAAAAGTATCTTTACTTTCTGGATAACTTTTACGGTAGGTCTTATTTAGTTACAGTCGTAGTGGTGATATGGAAATAATTAAAATGTGTTTATTTCAGAAATATGGCAAAATGACATATTAGTGCAGTCAATGGGGGAGTTTCACCTCTAATCTGAGTGCTAGTGAATGGATTTTGATGAAACCTTGTGCAATGTGTTTGTAATGACGCTAATAAAAAAATTGAAAAAGTTAATAGAGTAGGAAATGTTCGGAAGGGCTAGAAAACACCCCTGTTTTCACGGGTGCCGTAACTTGTAGAATTAGGTCAGGATGAAAAAAACAATATATTTACCTTTTTTAGTAAAATTTTAATGTTGTGAATATTTTAGACTATTAAAGTAGGAATTGATGCCATCTAAACATTTTTTGTCTCTTGGAATTTTCTTGTAACTTGCTAATTTTTCGAGTTACAGGCAGTTTTTCTCGATAAATAATGTACTGCATTTTTTGCACAATTTCAATTTAAAAATTATACTGAACCTTTAAAAATGGTATAAGTATAACTATATAGGTTTCATATTTTTTTATAATTATATATATATATATAAATCCCACTCATTTTTCGAATTTTCATGCATTTTCTAATTGAAAATGTGCAAAAAATGTAGTACATTATTTATCGTGAAAAACTGCCTGTAATTCGAAAAATTAGCAAACTACAAGAAAATCCCAAGAGACAAAAAATGTTTAGAAGGCCTCAATGCATACGTCCGAATTTTCTCTAATTTTAAAATTACATATGGTCCAGGAGGCGACTGCAAATTTGTGCGGGGAACGAGTGGACGGGATTTAGCAGTTTAGAAGACTGCAATAGTATGCCCTAAACTCATAACCGCTGGTCGGCCGATCACGGTCCCTGGCGGTAATGAGTAATTACGGTAATTGTTTATTGGGGCAATGGGGCGATTGTGGTGACAAAGTGGCCGGTTTTTTTTTTAAACTAATTTGTTAATTATGATCCAAAGAATGTAAAATGCTCGGTCGGCCGATCCCCACCCCTGGCGATAGCCTTGGCCGACCATTAACAACAATGCAATTTTTAATGCCTAGTCTCCCCCAAGGAGTGACCAGGTCGGCCTTGGTCTATTCGAAAGAACAAAATTTTTCCTTTCATAAAACCCTGGTCGGCCCATCTTGGTCCCTGGCTTTAATGAGTAATTACACTAATTGTCGTGGGGGGCACAGGGGGGATTGTGGTGACAGAGTGGACGATTTTTTGTTTAAACTTTTTTTTATTGTAATCTCGAGTCCAAAATGCTCGATCGGTCGACCCCCACCCCTGGTGATGTCCTTGGTTGTAAAACAGTTTAATTTAAAAGCACGAACTAGGAAAATTGGCATAATTTTTAAATTTAAATCTAACTATTTTGCAATCCACTGAAATTATTGAGTGAAAATTAATAGTAATATTCTTGTTAAGGTTCTACTTAGGTAGTCTATAATTTTTTTAAATATACGTACTAAGAGAAAAAAGTTATGGCCAAAAATAGTAAATATTTCCCTATCAGATGTCTCTTTCTAGGGAATGGCCACCTTAAGGGGGTATTATTCCAACAACAGAATAAAACAGGGGATTTTAAAAAATTTTTACTCAAAATATGTATAATTTGTTTTCTACAGAATTTCGAAACGAATAATATCTACGTTTATGAGATTATAATAAGGAAGCGCGTTTTCCTTCAGTGTGTTGTTGGTGTCCAGATTTTACCAAATGTGGCCTTGACAGGCCCCTGGTTAGTGCCATAACATGTCCCTTTATAAACAAAAAAAAATTAATAGGACAAGTTTTTCCTCGGTGAGAATCGTAAAAGTCACTAATGGGGTTTCTTAAAAAACCAAAGTTGGTGGCCATATCTTACATAGGGTGGCCTTAATAGGCCCTTGATAAGTGTCACCATATGTGCCCTTCCAAAACAAACAACTTTCATTCGGACAATTTTTTTCTTCGATCCAAATTTAAAGTTATTCCAAGTGTAACTTTAAAATGAAACACGTATATTTATTTCAATAAATGGCATATGCATTTTTTTAATTAACGTCGTAGATATTTTTTTTCAAATGTAATTTTATAAAAGCAAAATGCAATCATAAACACGCGATGAATTCCGATCATACAGTCAGAAAAAATTTACTAGTTTTAAGTAAATCCATGTATTTGAATCAGATTTTATTGAATCAAATTTTTCCGCTAAAACAAACAACTCTTTATTTACTTCAAAAAAATTTATTTATTTGATATTACGTAATTTAATATCTTAGAAACAATTTAAAAAATCATAAAATGAAATAAATAATTTACTTGAATTAAGTGAAATTTTATACAATTAAATAAATGATTTACTTAAAACAAAGAAACATTTCATAGGTTCGTATTTAAATTAGAACGTTTTCTTAAAACTATAGAAATTTACCTAAAACTATAGTACACTTTTTCTCTGAGTGCAGTTGCTACAACAATTATCACCCCTGGGGAGGGGGGGGGAGAAGACGTTATAAAAGTGAAAACAGCGAGGTAATAATAATTCTTTTGATAATTCACCCTTTCGAATATTCCAAGACCGATCTGCTAAATTCGTGCGTGAGAAAAGGCATTTACAATGTTGCAAATGGTTGGCCAAGGACATCACCAGGGGTGGGGGTCGGCCGACCGAGCATTTTAGACTCGAGATTACAATAAAAAAAAAAGTTTAAACAAAAAATCGTCCACTTTGTCACCACAATCCCCCCTGTGCCCCCATGACAATTAGTGTAACTACTCATTAAACCCAGGGACTGAGATCGGCCGACCGAGCATTTTACATACTTTGGATCATAATTAACAAATTAGTTTAAAAAAAAACCGTCCACTTTGTCACCATAATCGCCCCATTGCCCCAATAAACAATTACCGCAATTACTCATTACCGCCAGGGGCCGTGATTGGCCGACCAGCGGTTATGAGTTTAGGGCATACTATTGCAGTATTCTAAACTGCTAAATCTCGTCCACTCGTTCCCCGCACAAATTTGCAGTCGCCTCCTGGACCAATATTTTTAAAGCGCTAAAATTTCAAAGAATATTTTTCCGGAAAAACTCGGTGAAAACGCATTTTACGGAAAAGTAAAGAAGTCTTTTATTTCGATGATACATTCACCTGAATTTTTTCAGATTATTTTTCCCCTCCTCCACTTTTAGGAATTTTCGAGTGGCCATATCTCGAAAAACATGCATTTTTCTATAATATTCACAAGAGTAAAAAGATCTTATTTTGGGCTAAAAAAGGATTTTTTTTCATTCTGAGCTAATTCTGCAAGTTATGGAACCCGTGGCAAAAGGGGTTCTACCCCTTCCGATCATTTCCTATTCTAATCTTTTTTTCGATTTTTTATTAACTATTGAAATTTTGTTTAAAACAATGTCCGAGTCCGAAAATATTATTTTAATTTTTTTTTTTCCTTTAGTGCTATGACAATTTTGTTTGAAATTAAACGTAAGTTGTCAAGTGATTTGTATTTTTTTTTAAATTTTGTCGAAATTTTGGACTTCAAAAACAAAATATGAACAGGTTTCCTGAGGGTTGCATACATTAAATACAACAAATATTCCTATCTATACCCTCATATAAACACTACAGCTAGCGCACTAGTAGTTACTTATCTTTGTTGCATTTAATATATGCAACCCTCAGGAAACCTGTTCATATTTGTTATGGACAATAGGCATCTTTAGTATTTCATACTTGTTTGGCTACTCGATCCTCAATTGATTGCAATAAGTGGTCGGTAGATGTTTCTACTTGCAAGTTGCGTAAACACTTGCTCGACTTGCATGAGAGAATTTGTCTCTGTTGGAGTACTTTGTAGTAACACCCCCCCCCCCTATTGTTTCCTGTGTACTTTCATATATTTGTATGTTTTACTAGTTTTAATAGTTAAGAATTTATGTAGTTTTGGGCCACCCGGTATGTAGGGTATTTATGTTATAGCCGGATGGTTGGTCTGGCTGCTAAGAAAGTTCCGAATTTCTGAGCCTGGATAATGGCTTACTGATAAAAAACATGGGAACGAATTGAAAAGTGATTTCTCATAGGCGCCCGTTTTGTGTCGAGCCAGCAATATTCACATAAGTTTATTTGGGTGAATTAAAGAATCGGTACATGCAGCGGCCTCTAGGCGGGAAAGGAGGAACTTTCAATTATGGTTTAATGCTCAAAAGTTATAGACGGTTGGGTGAATCGCCGAGATCTGCAATATATGGTACGAATACGAGGTGGGTAGAAACTAAGAACGAGGCGCGAATTTGTGAACTCAGCGAAAATATATATAAAGAAGGGAGTTTCTTTTAATGGCGAAAAAAAGTCGGTTGGAAAAAAAGTCAGTCAGCCGGGGCGAAAAGAGATATAGTGCACGGAAAAGATCCGCTCGACGCGAGGGCAGTTTTGTTCTTCTTAGATTTTTTTTTGCGGTGGGATTTTCTTTGATTTTTGTTTATAAAGCGTTTTATTGAACGGGTTGAAATTTACTTTAATGTTTTAATTTTTTAATAAATAGAGGCAAATGTTCTAAGTGCGAGTGTTTGTGTGTGCTGTTATTGGGCAATCTAGGATATACCAGAGAAGTTGTTTTTTTTTGGGTTTAGGGCATTTTAACGTGGATCATATTTTGAAAACTAACATTTAATTATTATTAAACCGGGGCTCGATTCTGACAGTTGATTGCTTTACTGCATTTAGTACACCCGAGAGGGTGCTCATGTTTATATTTTGATTAACAGTGCCTAATAGATTCCTAGTACAGGGTGACCCAGGCAGCAATTTTGGGTTGGGTTGATGGTTCACCCATTATAGGGATATTTCTATCGTTCAGTTACTTTAATTGGTCGCTTAATGAGAATATAAGGGTAGGTCCCCGATTCAAATGTGTTAATATTTGCTTAATTTTTTTCTACATTGGTAATAAATACTGTATGTAATTAAATAGAATCAAGTGTTAGATACTCTTAGGCTTGTTAGGCCAGTTTTAATTAGTTTAGTTACTGAAATTGTCTTTATTTTGTCTAGTTATATTTCAGCCTTTTAGGCATGTTTTAAAAATTTGTTTATATGACTGAAATTTTCTTTATCTTGCTAGACATATTTACCGAACCTTTGTCTTTATAATCTGTACTAAACAGTGTACTCTCCTTTGAGTTTTAATTAGTTATTTTGTTGAATTCTTTTGTACGTTGGAAATAATTAGTGTATTTTAAAATTGATATCATTATATTCTTTATCGTTACTCGGTTGCGTCATTGAATTTACCCAGTGGTTATTTGACACCCTTGCACACTAAGACCACGTATGTAATCCGTGGCCGGATCTACACCCCTGAAGAGAATATTGGTGCGTCTGAAAACCAGAAAAATTTCTTATTTCCGAGTTCAGGTGGAAATCTAAAATATCCTGACCTGGTGGCAGCAAACGCTACCCCTTCAAAAAAACAATAACTCGCCCGCCTGCTCCGGAGGGGGGATTGCACCCTCGGAGAGGGGGTGGGGTTTTGTTACAACTTACTACCGGCTCCATACTGATGAAGGCCAAAGCCTGAAACTGCATTTTACGGATGGTATAATTTACGCCACACAGGATGAATTTTTTCTGCTGAGGCTTATTGCAATCAATCTATTTTGTATTGTGCATTACCAAATAACGTGCATTGTTCAATATACATTGCAACAATGTAGCATTATTTTAATGTGCTCATAAATAGCTACTAGCGTGCTAGCTGTAGTGTTAATATGAGGGTATAGATAGAAATCTTTGTTATATTTAATATATGCAACCCTCAGGAAACCTGTTCATATTTGTTATGGAGTAAAGGTATATTTAGTACTATCATTTTATGCTTTGTGAACATATTTACTTCTGATGTATAATTTAGTATGTAAGTATTTCACATATTTACTGCAAAAATGGTTAGGTACTTAAAATAGGTATTAAGTATATAATTGTAATATTTTGTTGCATGTGCAATCACTGTTACCCAAATAAAAATATAAGTTTCAAGGTTATTTCTTTCATTGTATTCCAGTTAGGTGCACCCTTTTTAATTTTTACTAGGTCATTTTTTTTATGAAAGTTTGACGACAATGGTAGGTAGTTTTTATATAAATTTAACATCAATATTGGGTAATTTTGTGTAGAAATTTGATATTAGTTGTATGACGTAATTTTGCCTGAGTCATATAGCCGTCTATTTAGGATCATATAGACGTCTTTATGACTATCCGAATGACGTGATTAGTGATAAATTTATACCTAATAATGCCATCATTTTCACGACAGAGTGCTACCTGGACATGTACTGTAATATACAGATTATGTAAAATATAGCCTATCACAGCCAGTATCTAATAAATTGTCAATCACAGTACATTAAGAAAACTTGCTTTCGTGGTGCTTTTGTTTATATTTTGTCCATTTTTTTATTCCAAAATAACAGATCACCAAATCACTTAAAGATGCAAAATGGAAAAGATTGTTACCATCCTCCATGTTCTTAAAACCAGTCACACGTAACGAAGTCATAAAAAACAAATCAATTCAGTAAAAAATGGAATGACATCTGAACTTATAAAAACCTTTCACTTACATATACTACACCCTCCCGTACATATAATAAATTTAACATTCAAAACAGGGATAGTACCATCTCAACTTAATGTCTGTGGTATCACCCATATATAAGGTGGGTGATAAAACAAATATAAATAACTATCAACCCATTAGTGTAATAAACAACTTTGCAAAGATATTTGAAAAATGTTTGAATGATAGACTAATAAATTTTTTTAACGATAACCAAATTCTCTCACCAAATCAGTTTGGATTTGTTACTGGACTGAGCACATGTGATGCAATATACAAGCTTACTAAAGAAGTAACTGAAAATTAAAATAATAAGGATAAATGTATCTCATTTTTCTGGATTTAGCAAAGGCATTCGACACGGTGCCTCACAAAACACTTCTCGATGTTTTGTCTCAATATGGAGTTCAAGGCACCGTGTTGGAAATCTTTAAGAGTTATCTGTCTGAAAGGCAATAAGTAGTTAAAATTAGGAATAACCTGAGTAATCAAAATATAATCAAAATTGGTGTACCACAAGGTACTGTCCTTGGACCAGTATTATTTATTACATATATTAACTACTTGACGAATATTGATATACTTTGATCAATCATTTCTTATGCTGATGACACAGTTCTTCTCTTCAAGGGTGAGTTGGAGACATACAAAAAATCTAGTCATTGATGGTGTAAGTAGAGTAAAAAATTGGTTAGACACATACAAACTATCTCTGAATATAAAGAAAACAAATTATATAGCTTTTTCATTAACTAGTATAAATAGGCCACTTTAATACTATTAAAAAACTTGAGTGATGACATTAAAGAAACTAGTCGTATTAAATACCTTGGTTTAATAGTTGATCAACATCTAAAGTGGGACCGACATGTCCTTAAAATAACTACTAATATTAGAAAACTGATACACAAATTTTATCTACTGAGAAAATTTTTAACGAACTCACTATTAACTACAGTATATAGAGTCTTGCTGGAATCCTTGATTCGTTATGGAATCATAGCATGGGGTGGGCTATATAACAATGCACTCAAACAACTTAATGTGGTTCAAAATTTTATTTAAAAAATAATTTACAAAAAAAACAAGCTCTACTCAACGAACATGCTCTACTCAGAAAATGTGCTCAAGGTACGTTCACTGCATATCTTAACAATTTGTTCATATGGTCACAAAAGTAATCGATTACAAAATTATGGGACAATATCAAACCAGGACAAAGACTAATAAAGACTTAATAATACCTCTAAGTTATAAAAACATTAAGTTAAGATTTGTTAATTATCTGGCACCGAAATTTTATAATCTTTTACCTCCTTATATCAGGCAAATAAAAAATATACAAAAATTTAACAAAATATGTAAAGCATACATTTTTGAAAATTATAATGTATTTGTAACATTTTTTTGATTGATATCTGTACATTTTTTCGATATCTGTACAATATACATAATTTATTTTCTTTAATCCTGTTCTATTGTTATATATGTTTATGAATAGGTTTATGTATTATTGAGAACTCTCATTATTTAGTATTAAGCGAATATTATTTTATTGCTTCCTTTTAAATTTACACCTCTCATGGCACATACAGGTGTTTAGTCACTTAGGTGCCCAATATAAAAGGTACAGTTGTCTCAAAGTTGTTATGTTGTTAATAATTGTTATGTATATTTTATAAGCTGTAAAGTTATTATTATTATTATTATCCAGTGGCATGCAGCGAAACTTTGATACCTTCGAGGATACCTCTAAGCTAGTTCTATTATAAACTAAGAGATAATATGCCACTGTACTCTATAGAAGCCTATACCGTGGCAGTTCAGCAACTATCTCAGAGATGGTGAAAGTGTATTCATTAGAAGCCTGTACCATGGAAGTTCAGCACCTTGTATATTTTAGAACTCGAATTGTATCAGGTTTTCTTCATAGAAATAATGACAAAATAACGACAACTACATTCCGAATATTGTCATCTCTTATTTTTTAAAGTGAACTATCCTGTATATCTCGCTAAAAATATATCAGATTTCCTCCTCGGTAATATTATTTTCTGCCAAGGTTTCTTAATTAAATATTTTTTAGGGTAATCACCCTGTATATTTTTTTTAACTAAAAGTCTCATTTTTTCTTTATGACAATAGTGACAGTAATGAAAGTTCAAATACTTATGATATTTGGCCTTGTATCTCAAAGTTAATTGTTTTCTCATATATTATGACTAAATTGTACAAATTCAAAGAGCATAATTTTTTGAACAACTTGATATCAAAACATAAAAAGAAACATTGCTTCGTGTTCCCTCCTAGTGCTATATATTTTTCAGTCGGTTTTTTTTATTTTTCGTACGCTAAATGAATGGTGTCCTTATTTATGTCAGTTATTGCTTGTGTAATTTTCTCTTTTAAAAGGTTTACATTATCGTGGAGATCATGCTCCTAAGTTTTAGTTTTAGGTGCACCCATAAAGACCCGATTTTATTTTTTCCCCTAACATTACTCCACTGTGGGGAGTATCCAGGCCATCGTATAGAACCAAACTGCCCAATCCACATACATGAAATGCAGGGTTGAGTGGATTTAAATCAGTTGATTTAAATCGCGATTTAATTCATGATTTAAATCAGATGATTTTTTTGTTTTAATCAGTGATTTAAATCAAATACTACTCCCAAAGTTACTTTTTTATGAGATTTTTACATTCTTCGTTTATTTTCTAAAAGGAAAGATAAAAAAGTTCGGCTTTATATATAAACAGTTAGGTCAAGAAGCACCTGTAATAGAGAATAATTTTTTATTATAACTGTGATGCAAAATTTTTCAGGTGTAAAAAAATACAATACTTGTATTTGTATAATACATTGCATGCCTATGGTAGGACTATGTTAAGTTGAAAAAAAGTCATGGTAAATTTTTATTTATAAAAAATTTTAAATAAATACTAGTCCTTTTCTCACAAACTCTATTTGATAATATCGGTTTCACGGTATTATATACATATTACATACTATTACCAGGCCACAAAAGTCAAACACATACTAATAATTTGTCATTACATAAATAATACAGGTTAATATTTTTTAACTTTCTACTTATTTATTTTGGTAATTTGTTAAGAAATAAAAAAAATCAAAAAAATCAAATTAATCATGATTTTAATCAAAAGAATCAGGATTTTTGATTATTTTTAAAAAATCGTGATTTTTATCAACCCTGATGAAATGCCTATCTAACCGGTCTCTACCTCGAATTGCACCAACTTTGAGAAACACATTCGAATTTTATATCTACCTGAACATTTATTGACATCAGAAATATCTTTTTCTTGCAACGTTTTTAAACACTTCTCAAAAAACTTACTACTTCACTCTTAGCACAATTTCATATTTCCGTATATCTTAGCCACCTAGTAGTACATTATTTCGAAATTCGAATGTGCAAAATATTTTATGAAGAATTACTTTTTCTCTTGAAATACGAAATAAGATATATTACAAGCATAATGAGGTTCATTCGGAAACACACTATTTACTATACAAGGAAATAGGCTCATTTAGCATATTTTATTTATTATTTATTACTTTCTTAAAGATCTTTTCATTTTAGAGCGAACTGCAAAAAACTAGAATTTTCTACAGTCTCTATAGACTTCAAAATTAATCAAGAACGTGCTTTCATATTAACAGCTATGTGACGTCATTTACTCCTATGGTATAGTTTACTGCAGACTTACTGTCTGTATAAAAAGTGTCGGGGTTTTTGATCTTTACCGCAAAGTCAAAGGCGCCAACACTTTTTATACTGCCTAGATAGATGAGAAAAAGTACACTTTAATATACCTCAAAGTGTGCTTTTACTAATAGCTGATATAAATAGGTAGAGAACCGGCCGTATAGATTTCCTATGAATAAGATACATGGAAAACTTTGTATGAATGAGTAAGTACTACCACAGACCTACAGACAGCCACTTTTCATATAAGCAAATTTTGCCCGCGTCATGGAATTTTACCGGAAGTGACGACAAAATGAGAGAATGCGGGCAAATAAGAAGAGGCAGAATATTTTTTTTAATAACTAGAAGGCTTGTACTTTAACTTAAAAAAAAAATAATTCATGTATTCGTTGACTTAAGAAAATAGAAAAAAATTAAACTTTAATCGATGGTGTCTCAGGGATGCGGGCAAATTAAGCCTGGCAGCCCACTACAATCATTGTATACCCCAAAACCTACATTTTGACGTAAGTTTTATTCATGTATTCGATGAGACAAAAAATTGTGACTGGAAGTGACGTCAGAATACCATGATGCAGACAAAATTTGCAAAAATGAAAAGTGGCGCCCTGTATGTCTGTGGTAGTACTTACTCACTCACATAAAGCTATTCATAGGAAATCTATATAGTCGGCTCTCCACCTAAAATGTAATAGAGTAAGATACCAGAGCCGCCAGGCCTACGTCATTTTAGCTAAGCTAATATTTTGACAATAATTAGTGTGATGTGTGGTTAAAAACGTATGCATAATTGCTAGCTTGAAAGCGGGGCCCTTTTACAGGTAACCAGGTGCTAAAGGTACATAAATTAAAGACACTACGGACCTATGCCATAGTATGATGGCTGGTTTTTACATATGTTTATCACACTATTTATTGTCAAAATATTAGCTTTGCTAAAACGACGTAGGTCTGGTGGCTCTGGGATCTTGGTCCATAACGTAAAATAACACGAATTGTGTGAATAATATTAACTGCTATACATGTATACATACGATTTAATAAGGTTAGAATTTTCTTTTTTTATGAAATTTACTTTTCCCTTTATTATCCATGTTAGTATTTTTTACATAAAATAAATGTTTTTTTTTTTACATCTTATTCATTACACAACTTTGAAATTGCTTGTCACTATTGATCAGATATTTTTATTGCTAGGTGAGTCTGCTTTTAAATAACCAGCTTCGCAAATTATACATATTTTCGAGACAAATTTTAGGAGTAACTGACGTCATAGTTTCCTGCGCATCGGTTCACGTTAAAAGCAGTAATTATATTTCTGAAACTACTTATCAAATTGATATCGAATTTTCAGGGTTGTAATTATTCGACAGTTACCGTATATCATATAAACGTACTAAAAAATGCAATATGAAATTTGACTAAATAACCCCATTACCCAATTAAAGTAACTGCAAGTAAAAAGTTAAGTAATAGAAGTTTTTTTTCATGGTTTTTTTTTAAACTGACCTATCAGAAATGATTGAAACATGATGAATAAATGAAAACAATTTAAAATACACATTTATAAAACAAATCGAAAAGAAATTTTACTTCCTCAGATATCTAATCAGATGTAACTTTATGCCTTACGAGAGATTATCAGATTAAGTGATATAATTCCTAGCATTTTAAGGCAAAGTGACAAGGCAATAAATGTGATTTAAAATTATTTATGGGTATATTCTTTAGGTATTATTTATTTCTACTGTTAATAATTAAATATGTTTAAACATTTGTCACTTTAGGAACTGTAAATCAGTAAAAACCAAAGCAATTTTATTGTCATTATGAAATTGTTTCTAAATCAGAAAAGGAAAGACACATTTTTTACCAACTCTCATGTAGACGACAGCAATATTTGCCCCAGTTATTATCTCCTTCATTTAACTCTCGAACAACCTTTATGTAGGCAATATATATTTATGATTTTGTTATGTTATAATGACTTGAGTACACCAATTGATTAATGAAAAATATTGCTATAAAATTATAATTTTGAAAAAAAAACCTCTAGTATTACTGGCAATTTTGTAATGTATGTAATGAAAATGTAATCCATTAGAATGAACATTTTTTTAAGGCATGGTAGGTAAATCATTTTCGGCCTTTGTTCTCATTTTTAACTGAATCTTCATACCGTAGGGGGTCATGTAGATACTAGTTTAATCTGCTTAGCCGTAGGGGACTATGTTGGATGCTAGTGTTATAATGAGAATGTCTAATAAGAAATTGGACAAATTTATTTTAGGATTTTGATTTGATTTGATTTATTCGCATAACCAAAAGTCAGGTTATCGAGAGAATGTTATCATAGATAGTTTTTTTTCCGCTGTTTGCAAAATCCTATGAAGAATATGTTTCATTGCTATTTTATTATTATTCTGCAAACATATTTTAAAATATTAATGAATGAAACCAGTTCTACAAACCTAAAGTTTCTTACTAGAAACAATGGAAACCTATAGTGATAAATAAATATACTATACTACTATACTATACCATACTATATTTTACAAAAATGAATTTATTTTGGCAAGCATTAAAAGTGTGCCAAAAAAAACGGAATACATGGTTTAAATACATTATTAGTCTTTTGAAATTCGCCATTGAAAATTTCCAAAATCCATATACAGGGTGACAGTCTCGGTGACAGTCCTAGGCAAATGATTAAAGAAAAAAATTGAGCCTGTTCCTGATATTTTCTTCGATTGCGGAATTGTGAAAAACCTCTATTACCTACTGAATAATGTCTACTAAATTTGGATCGATTTAGCGAAGCAAGTAAAAAAATATGACCGATCCAAATTTTTGCAAAAAATAGAAAGGAAGCTGTATATCAGAAACGAAGGGCCCTAGGGATATAATAAAGGCCATTTTGAAATAGTTTCTACTGTACTCCTCACTAGTGTATGGCCAGTCACTCACGAAACACCCTCTATACCAAAATTCGTATACATTTTTTTAACTTGACCTTTCTATATTTTTCTATAATTTGACGTATGTCTTACAATTTGACGTATGTCTTACAAAAACTGTACCGGAACCAATAACCGTAACCATAAATATTTCTGTTATTTAAAATAGCTTCCGATGACTGACAACCAGTGAATGGTATCATGTATTCAGAAGAAAACTGGTGTCTGATCAGTAAACCGGTAAGTCTTCTGAATGAAACCATTATCAAACTCTTTCTATTTTATTGAATAAAGCATCATGATACACTTGTTTGCACTAAGTGTATGCTACTAATGTTTAAGTACTTAAATGGGCCCATTTTTTTTCCTTTCAGTTTTCACAAAGTGATTCAGTAGCCAAATGTTATAAAAATTATATTTATAATGTTAAAACAGTACCAGTTTGAGTATGTTGAGTACCTCTAAGTAAGTTCATGGAAGAATGACAAATTATGACATTTTATTTCTTAAATCTAAATCCAAAAATATAGTACCAAATCATGATTATTTAATGAAATTTTATTTGACAAGTTTCAAGATTGCCTCAAATATGCACTGTTGAATGGCAGTACACTATATGAACTTTCTCATATGCATAAATATAAGTGCATGCAAAAAAGTAAGTGGACAACTCATTACCATATCCAATGCTCATATAGTGTGAGAATGACTACTTAATTTTCAAATTATTTCAAATACTTGAATCTATTTTTAACTTCAGGTGGATGATTAGTGTGGTTTAAAATAGAGGTTCATAATTAAATTTTATAAATAGTAACGTCACTGCTTTTAACACATCATAAAGCCAAATTGTTAGTTTACACTATTTGTTTATTTATAACCTAAAAAAATCTACTTACGACATATTGGGGATACTCAAACATATAAGTCATTTCACACACATCTTCCCTATAGTCAGTAAGAAAATTCAACAATCCAATGCTATATCCCAGTAAAGCAATACAAATAATTATTAATCCACTTATTTGAAACATGTCCGAATTATTTAAAATTCAAATTTTCAGCTGGTAACATCCACAAGTAATTTGTTAATTTTAAAAATTCCTAGTATTAAATTGTTCACTGATAAAATATGCACATTCTACATATGAAAACGAAACAGAACATGGAACTTGGAACATTAAATATTGAATTTGTGTCAACTATCTATCCCTAACTTTGCCAATTTTTTTTCAACTAAATAACTAATGAAATATTCAGTATTGCCAATCGAAATTTTCAAAATACCCGCATTTTAACGCCAAAATTCTGATATTTTACTTTCTTAAAATAAAACTGAAAATCCTTAATTTTGATAGGTTTCTATGTACCATCTATGTAGTGCAATGAGCAGAAAAAATAGGACAAGTCTTATAACGTAATTTTTTCAAAATCTAGTTGTGTACATCTAACTTTAATTTTTGTGACAGCTGCTTTCGTTCTGCAGAGTGATTCGTAATCATAAGGAACCTGTTTGGTGTGTTGTCTCTGTCCCTACCATGCAACTTTGTATCATATGATCATTGTTCGTTTAAATCTTGTTTATTATGTTCACCGCAGCTTAAAAAGGTTTGTTCATTTGTGTTGATTTAAAGCAGCTTCAAGCAGTTAAATAAAGATAGTGCTATCACAAGTAATGTGAGTGTGAGAGAGATAACGTGCTTCAAAGTTGCTATAAATCAACACAAATAAACAAACTGAAAGATTCATTGCACATATTCAATAGAGACAGATTTACATTAGAAAAAAACAGTTATTGTCTAAATGTTATTTGTAGCATTGGCCGCATTCAGCGGACGTAACAGTTGTGTAACTGTAGCGGTAACGTCCTCTGACGGATACGCTATTATCTCAACATGTTGAAGAGCGGTCGCCATTTTTGGTAGCGTAAATCATTTGTGCTACAAGTTGTGAGCGGTTGCGTAGAATATTCAAAAAATAAACAAACTGAATACCAACACAATTTATACCTAACCTAAAATACTGACAATTTAGTCGTTTTACCAAAAGAAATATAACATTTGGTAAAACGGCATAGCTTACCATAAGAGACTTCCTTAAAATTGTAAAATTACTTTCAAATTTCAAATGACGTAAAAGAAAATATAATTTTGACATCTGACCAGAAAAATTCTTAGTTCAGAGAACGTTCCAACGGCTCCGTAACAGTAGCGGTAGCGGAGCGTTTTATGCTACGTCGCCTACGTCCGCTGAATGCAACCATTATCTTAATTTTTTTTCTTCTTCAATTCTTTGTAGTACAGGCAAATTAACAATTTAGGGTAACAAAAATTAATACAAGGATCATCTCTGGGATTTAAGTAAGTAATAATCTGGAGAATGAGATGATGCATTCTTTGCACTTCCAAGTTCCGAGAAAATTTTAAAAAATTTGGAAAAACTGTTTGATTTTCGGTTATTTTGCTCTAGCGGCCAAAATAATGAAAATAGCGGAAGAGGTTCCCAACAAAAGTTGTAGCTCGTATTTTTCTCTACCAAAAAGGTCTTTGCAAATTATTGTGTTAGAGTATAGTATTATTATGAGAAGATGCTCGCAAAAAATAATGCGCAGAAACGATGAGTTTGTGTGCTTCCATTGTTCTAGGCCAATGAGAGCGAATTGCGTCATATTTGACGTCGAAGCCAGTGGCACCGTCAACCTGCTGTCACAGGATCTGTGCTGCGATATACTTGTTGTGTTCGCCGTTTCTGATTGAATTAAGTGATATAACCTTACTTTCAGTGAAGAATGTCTTCATCGTAAACACCAGAGTGTGACAAGCTTTAATATTCTACATTAACACAGCTCTTCGACCTCGAAAATTTGATTACAATTATTATATATCCGTCTACCCCAGATGATGTGTCACTGGTAAAAATATTCGCGCACGTTAGCTCCGCCCCGAGCATCTTCTCATAATAATACTATGTACTTTATACTTAAGCCGTTTAGAAGATAAATGGACTTTTCCACTTACAGTTTTAAGTCGCCCCGAAATGCGCGAAAAATGAGAATTCTCCAGGAGTTTCGTACGACCGGGCTCATCGATCGATAATTCTTACTATTCGGAGCCCCTCAAAAAAAATGAAAATAACAAAATGTAGAGAAAAGTCTCGGCTTTAATGTGGAACTAATCACAAAATTCATAAAAAAATTTATCAGAGAGAAAGTGTCAGAAGATGGCTTAGTAAACTTTGTACAGTATTTTGATCCACATATTTATTCATTTTTTAAATGCGCGCAGTACTTATATGTACTTTTTGAATTTGTCTACGTTATTCATACACGTTCAGAAAATGCACAATTATACAGTAAAACACATACTTACAACTTATTTGTTTCTTAACATTCTTCAATGAAATTTTCACGAAATATAGATTATAGTGCGTGGAATCGAATTCATGCAGTGAAAAAGCACCCATTAATTGTTACGGGAGAAATAGGCAGGATGCATAAATCTCATAGATGTGAATAATAAATCAACTATAAAAGTTTACTAAGCCATCTTCTAACATTTTTTCTCTATGATAAAAATTTGTATGAATTTTGTGATTATAGTCTGTTTTTAAACCAGGAGGAGTCAACATGGAAGTTCCATTCACACCATAAAAGTAACCAGAAAATACACTAAAACCTTTTTGGAGATTTGGGCAACCAACAATACACATCTCCCACATAACAAAATGATATGCAATGTACATACATTGTATCTTCAATCTATGGATATGTATATCCACAAGAGGGAGATAGTATATCTAATGTACATTTAATGGATGTGGAATTAACATTCCCAGCAGATACGTTTGTCGCCGACTTCCATATCTATTTTATATCCAATGAATGTGGATAAACATATGCAATGTACATTCACTGGATATGAAACACACATCATAAACACAATCGTATATTTTATGAATATACATTACATACCTTTGAAGTAGTTTCCATGGACATCAAAACGCCTATTGACGCGTGTTGTCCCAGTCATGTTGGCATCATCGGCAGATGATTAAAATGAAGAGTTTTAAGGATCCCGATGATACCAACACGATTGGAGCAGCACGCATCGAATGAAAGTATTCGAGAGTTTTGATGTTCGTGGGAACTACTTCAGAGGTATCCAATAGTATCCATATAAGAGGTAATAAGACACAGATAGCTTAATAAGAAATATATTTATACAACTATTTTAAACATACACAAACCTTACAAAATAACCTAATATTACACAATATTTAAAATTTTTCAATATTGACGTATACTTCTTTACCTTCCGGTAGTTTAACAAATTGTAAACATATGTATAATACCTACTATAGTTACTCATGTCGTACCGTATATGTTTATAAAACATTCTCAACCATCAGTAAGTTATATAATATGAACATATATGTAATTTTTATTCACTATATTTATAAAATACATACCCAATATGACATAACAGCAAATTTTTAGGCCTCTGTCACTTTCCGCCATCTTTACTAAACACACACCTGCCACAATCAGTTAAATATGAAACTTGTAAATTTTCTAACCGTAAAAGAGTATGTATTTACGAATCTAAAGAATTGCATTATAATAAATATACTCTTACATCATGGGAGCTTCATGCAAATGTAACAGCATAATATAGCAATAAGCAAATATAAAATCCAGAGAATGAGAAAGAGTTAACTTTCATCACACATAAACACTATGCACACAACACTACAGGGCTTAATCGCTTAATGGCTGCTGGCGGTGCGCTGACGTAGTATGCCATAAATTAGTAGCGCATGCGCATCAGATAATGAGATAAAATTCGTGTACGCGTATAATTTAATTATACCTTAATGGACATGTTATGTATAAATCATTATGTATATACCTCCAGCAATATACACTGTATATGACGCTGATGCATATCAGTAGCTGAATATACATTTCATATCATATGTATATTTAACAATACATATTCAAATTCCAACACCTAATGCATATGCTATGGATATACATATCCATGAGATGTTATGTGGGCTATAGTGTTTTTGTGTGTATTTTATTACAATGTATAATGCATCGACCTCTATTTGACCTTTAGGTATTTCAATACAGCATTCATACCATTTACGCAATATAAAGGCATCAAGTAATTAGCCACTTTTACATTCAAATTTATACAAAAGGGATTAAAAACTGATATATAATGTGCAAACGATAAAATAGAAATTATAACCAAATACTTTATGACATTAAATTAATATTTTTACAATATGTCAGAATTTACTACTATTGCCTTGTGTAAAACTGGCGAAGGCGTATCCAATCACAGATGTATGATTTAGCGCGTTAAATTTAAAACGCTCCTCCTGGTTAAAAAACAGACTATAGTTCTACATTAAAGCTGAGACTTTTCTCTACATTTTACGTCGTTTTCATTTTTTTAGCGGCTCTGAATAGTAGTATAATTATCGATTGATACACTGAGGGAAGTTTTTTGCAGTGACAGCCAAAAATCAAGCTACAGCAGCAAAAAACTCTATTTAAATAGGCGCCAGCCAAGAATTTTGTAAAGGCAGTAAAATTCATTTTGCTGAAGTTACTTTACTGCAATAGTAAAGTTACTTTATAAGATATATTCTTCATTGCAGCCACCGAAAATAAGCTTTACTGTTATAGTAAAGTAATTTTATTGTAGCAAAGTGGAATATATCACTAAATATGCTAGGGTAGCAACAGTTCTTTTTAATTCTGACAATAATTTTTACTACTATTTAATACCTTTATTGCTATTGTAGTTGATCTCATTTTTGTTGTACCAAAAATATTTATTAGCTATCGCAAAGTATTTGGCTATGATAGGATTAATTCTTTTCACTTGCAGTGTTAGCGCCTAAATTTGAATAAAGATTCTGGTCGGTAATACAGTTATCGATCGTTACCTGACGTATGGCTCGGTTAATAAAACAGACTAGAAGAGTAGTGTGATGTCAATGTAGCGTCGGTTATACCGTTCTACTTATTTTTCTATGCTAATGTCTATGTTCTGATTTATGTGCTTAATATACAACTTATTAAATACGTTGTTCACTTTATTACGGACCTCAACAGGTTAAGGGCCCAGGTGGTTAGTGTAAAAGAGTATATAAACGGCTCGTCGGATCAAGAGGGGAAAGAGGACTGTTTTTGGTGTTGGTCCCTTTTTCAACAGAATCCATTGTTTTGACTCTGAAAATTGAGATACCAGTCAGCGATATGGGTGACAACGAGAATATTGCCTTAGCACAAATCAATAAGTTTAACGGGAAGAACTATCAGCAGTGGAAATTCCAAATAAAATGTGCTCTGCGAGCAAAAGGAGTTTATGACATAGTGGTTGGAACTGAGAAGAAGCCAGAAGGGGACACAAATGCCATAGATGCCCAGAAATGGAGCAGAAATGATGCGATGGCTATGTGCATCCTGACAGCGGCCATGGATCTTAATCAAATCTCCCTAGTTGAAAACTGCAACTCGTCCAAGGAAATATTGGATAAACTCAGTACAATATACGAACAGAAGTCTGAGACGAATAAGATGATTGTGCACGAAAAGTTTTACCAATATAAAATGGAAACCACAGACTCTGTTGCTCAACATATTTCAAAAGTGGAAAGTTTGGCACGCCAAATAAAAGAATCAGGTGACACGATAAGCGATACCGCTATAATCACTAAAATACTAAGCACGTTACCAGCAAAATATGGGCAATTTAGACAAGCTTGGTTGTCCATGGAAGAGGCGAAACAAACAATAAAAAACCTTACGGCTCGATTGTTGGATGAGGAATCCAGCTTAAACAGTAACGCTGAGAGTGAGAATGCATTTGTTGCAAGTAGTTCGAAAGCCCCTAATACCAGCAATCAACAACACTCGAAAAGAAATGTTAAGTGTTACAATTGCAACAAGAGAGGGCACTTTGCAAGAGATTGTCGTGCTCCGAAGAAACAGAATAGAGGGAACCACAAACACGATGGTAAAAATCAAAATGGATCAGGTGACAATTCCCACGGTAGTGCATTCTACACTGAGCTCAATAGTGAGATAGAAGCTCTAACAGCAAATGCAGAAACAACCTGGCTCATGGATAGTGGAGCATCAAGACATATGAGTCCCAACCGAGACTTTTTCACATCTCTTCATGAAACCAATGACCTGACAGTTAAACTAGGCAACAGCGAGAAACTTCCAGTTGAAGGAATTGGTACAATTCACATTGATAAGTGGATCGATGGAAAGTGGTACAGTGGAGTCCTTGAGGAAGTGTGGTATGTTCCAGGATTAAGAAGAAATTTGTTCTCTGAAGGAGCTATAACAAAAAAGGGCTTTACCATCATGAAAGGCGACACAAAAGCTGAAATATTTGAAAACAACAAACTGGTTGGAAGTGCAATTCGTGACGATAATAACTTGTATAAACTGCTAATTCGTGCCAAGATAGTGACACCGGAAGTAAATTCTGTGACGTCGGGAACATTAAAACAGTGGCATGAGAGACTTGGACACATAAATATAAAGTCCCTGAAAGAATTGTTATCGAAAGAACTTGTCGATAGTGTAAAACTAACAGACAGTAAAGAATTCTTCTGCGAAAGCTGTGTTTATGCAAAGCAACATAAATTGAAATTCGCGCCAATTGAACGTCAAGTGACAAAACCCGGTGAACTGATATACAGCGATGTTTGTGGACCAATGAGTGTCGAGTCCGTTGGAGGCGCAAGATACTTCATTCTATTCAAAGATGACAGCAGCAGCTATCGCGAGGTTATGTTTATTAGACACAAAAGTGACGTGTACGAATGTTTTCGTAACTTTATCAAAATGTGTAGTAATAAATTCGGTTATAACATAAAACGAGTACGTGTAGACAATGGAACAGAGTTTATAAATCAAAAAATGAAAGAACTTTTTCGAAGTAATGGAATCATGTTAGAAACTACAGGAATATATACACCAGAGCAAAATGGTCGATGTGAAAGGGAAAATCGCACTATTGTTGAAAGTGCCAGAGCTATGTTATTTACCAAAGATGTTCCTCTGGAACTTTGGGGAGAGGCTGTCAACACAGCAACATATTTGTTAAATCGAACACCAAATACTCATTCAAAAGGTTCAACACCGTATGAAAAGTGGACAGGGAAGAAACCACCACTAGATCACATTAAAGTATTTGGCTGCGATGCCTATCTACATGTACCAGACAGTCTGCGTAAGAAGCTGGATAAGAAAAGTGAAAAACTAATATTTGTTGGCTACGAGAAAAATTCAACAAACTACAGATTGTATAACCCGTCAACAGGAAAGGTTAAAGTCTCACGACACGTTATCTTCAATGAAAATAGTACTATAGAATTTCCCAGGAAAAATACAATGTTAGTAAATGTAGATAAGAGTCACAAAGAGGACATCGAAAGAGACATTGAAAACAATGGTACAGCTGAAACTAAAACTCCTCAGAATGAGAACGTGCTAGATGGCAACGTTTCAGTAGAAAATATTGAGGACCGGGAAGAAAATAAAACGTACAGCTTTCGACAAAGAGAAAACCTAAGGTTACCAAGATACCTAAGTGACTACGAAATTGAAAATGAATTAAATCTTACCGAAGTTAATCTACCATTAACATATAAAGAAGCCATAGAGAGTCCAGAGAAAGATAAATGGAAGGTAGCTATCAGGGATGAACTAGAATCACTAGAAGTAAACAAAACGTGGGAGTTAACGACTCTACCATCTGATAAGAAATCCATAGGATCAAAATGGGTTTTTAAAATAAAATCCTCACCTGGTGGAAATAATGTTCGATTCAAAGCTCGACTGTGTGCAAAAGGATTTTCGCAAGTGGAGGGAATCGATTACACCGAAACTTTCGCACCAACGACACGATACGATACCATAAGAGTATTACTAGCATTGGCTGTAAAAAGAAAACTAAATATTCTGCAATTTGACGTTAAAACCGCATTCCTTTATGGTGAAGTAAAGGAAGATATTTACATGGATGTACCACCTGGTGTAAATGTTGGTACTACAGGTTTAGTATGTAAACTAAAAAAGTCACTGTACGGATTAAAACAAGCACCCCGCTGTTGGAATTCCAAATTCAGCGACTACCTGAATGAGATCGGCTTAAAACAGTGTCAGGCAGACAAGTGTGTGTACCAAGGAACATTTGACAATGAGCAAGTAATACTAGTTTTATACGTGGATGACGGACTAGTGCTGGCTAAAAATAAAACTGTATTGGAGAAAATATCAATGCAGCTTGAATTTGCTTTTAAAATTACTATTAGTGAACCAGACTATTTTGTGGGATTAGAAATCAAAAGAGATGAGGCAACTGGATCAATTTTTGTTAGTGTAAGTTCGTTCATTGCACGAATGTTAAAACGTTTTAAACTCACAGAGGCAATCGAACACAAAATACCAGCTGACCCAAATATATGCTTAACTAACCCTGAGGTACAACCGTTGGATGAACCTATGCCTTATAGAGAACTTGTTGGCTCGCTCATTTTTGCTGCTACAGCAGCTCGACCTGATATAGCTTATATCACAAACGTTCTCAGTAGGAACTTTAATAGTTATGGAAAAATTCACTGGAATGCTGCGAAGCGTGTTCTTAAATACTTAAAGCATACTAAGGACTATGGTATCAAATATACTGCATCCGATAATATCATCGTTACTGGATATTCAGACGCAGACTTTGCCGGCGATCTGGAAGGACGTCGTTCAACTTCTGGCTATGTATTTAGAGTAAACGACAGTGCAATCACATGGCGAACCCAGCGACAACAGTGCGTGACATGTTCAACAGCAGAGGCTGAATACATTGCAGCTTCAGAAGCCTGCAAAGAAGCAATCTGGCTCACTCAATTGTTCAGTGAATTAAGTGAAAACGTCAGTCCAATAAAATTATGTGTTGATAATCAAAGTGCTTTAAAGTTAATAAAAAATCCTGTGTTTCATCATCGTACAAAACACATAGATGTAAGGTACCACTTTGTAAGAGAAAAATACAACAATGGTGACATTGATGTAGTATTCATGCCTACCAAAATGCAAATAGCTGATGTATTCACTAAAGCTTTGCCGTTTAAAATGTTTGATAGATTTAGAAATTTAATGGGTATGACAGATATGGAGAACTGATAATGTAACAAATACAATGTTCTTCCATATCCTATTTAGTTTTAGTTTGTTTATGTTTTACTAATCTAACCTAGAAGTTAGGAAACAGAATCTTTCGTGGGAGTGTTAGCGCCTAAATTTGAATAAAGATTCTGGTCGGTAATACAGTTATCGATCGTTACCTGACGTATGGCTCGGTTAATAAAACAGACTAGAAGAGTAGTGTGATGTCAATGTAGCGTCGGTTATACCGTTCTACTTATTTTTCTATGCTAATGTCTATGTTCTGATTTATGTGCTTAATATACAACTTATTAAATACGTTGTTCACTTTATTACGGACCTCAACATGCAGCAACATTTTTTATTACCACTATGATTTTCCTGGTACTGTAGTTAATTCTTTTTTTTGCTGTAGCAAAGTTACTGATTGGATAGAGCAAGAACTTGGCTGCAGTAGTATTACTGATTATTATTGATAGCAAAAAGTTTCACTACCGTTGCAAAATTTTTTACTACCCTAGTAAATTTCTTTTTTATTGTGGTATATATTATTATTCTTTCTTAATTTAGTAAAAAATTAGCCTGCCTCAGAAAACATATTTGGTCACGTCAAAAAGTTTTAGATCAATAACAGTAGAATTTCTTAATTAGAATAGAAAGGTCATTTTGCTACTATTAAAAAGATATCTGCTGTAGGAATAAACTTTTTTTTTGCTAAAAAATAGATGGAGCTAAAAATACTCTTTTGATGAAATTTTTTTGGATAGAAATATATTTAGTTTTATGAGAAAAATAACGTTGTTTATAAGTTATTTAGTTTTTATCAATTATTAATTAGTTTGTCATTGCCAGTTCATCGCATTATAACAAGCAATTTTTTTATCAATGATATAATTTATGAAAATATGAATTCGTTTAGAGTAATACACCATAGTGTATGATGGCATAAAATGCTTCTTTCCTCCAGAATAAATTCATGTGTTCATAATTTTTTTGCATATAATTATTATGAAAACTGGCATTATACCAAAATACTAACTGATTATAATGTAAATTGAACTTTATAACGAAACCATTTAAACCAATTTCAATCCAAGAAAATTTTATAAATAAATATTTTTGGGCCATGTGCGTCCCCACATGTAGTTTTCAGGAGAAATGTTAATTCCTAAAATACAACTTTACAAAATGCGCAATCCTATCTAATTTAAAAAAATCTGCTATTGGTGACCTTAAACTCTTAGACGCGACAAACTTCTGTGACAAACCAATGTTTTATATACACGTATACGAATTTTTCATTTGTAATTTAATATTCGCTTGATAAGCATGGAAATTAAATGTTACATAATGACATAGATATATAGATACATCACTTTGCGGCTATATGAAAAACATTATTTTTTAAGATTTTTTTTTACATAAGAGGAAACAAATAATAAATATTAAATTACCTAAACATGAAACTACAAGCAAAAAATTGTATACCTTGGACTAACAAATGGTTAAGGATTTGGCTCAAAGAGACTAAAATCAATTAAAAATAAATAAACATTTATTTTCATAGATGATAAATTAACAGATTTTCTTTATAAGTAAAAAACATAAAACATATAAAACATTAAATTGTATTATTTGCCTAAAACAAAAACAAAATTAAAAAAAAGAATAAATTGACATTTATTTTGATACGTAATAAATTAACAATCTTTCCCTAGGAGTAAAAAAAAACACATTTATTTTGACATGTTTAAAAGTAAAATACATAAAATGTAAAGAAAACACTAAATTGGTGAATGTCATTCTGGTAATTCTACTGCCATCGGTCGCGGGTCAAAACAACGCATCTATTAATTATTTTAGTACTTACTGTCAAAGTTCTTTAGAAACACTTCCATTCCCCCATTCAACAACCATTTCTTTATACGTTTCTGTCATGGTGACATATCACTAGGTATATCCTATTACCTATGGTAAACTGAATTTAAATCAAGTTAATTTGAAATTCCACAGACAGAGCTGCTCCACGCACAGGTGATGGGGAAAGCAGGTGAAGTTTTTTATGATAAACAAGAATAGCCTAGTTACTTTGCTCTCGCTTGCTCCTATTGCCATACCTAAACAAACATTTTCCGAATCCGTACACACCGATAGAATCGACCCTGCGATTTAAGAAACCAAAAACAAAAAACGACTTGCCCAAAAGTCTCCTGTGATTTTTATTATAATGAAACACACCACACATAAAAATATAGTACATAATATTCAACCAGCACAAAGGCACAAGTATATAAACGCGACATTATTTACTTATTTACCAAGTGTATCGTTGAGGTCACAGCATAGAATGACGTCGGGGCAGAGCCAATGAGAGGCAACCTGTGTGTTTTCCCCTGAATCCGGAGTTGACCGATTCAGTCCGATTGATGTTGTGGTGACGTAATTCAACACAAAACTTTGTAATTCCAACAAAGTTTTTATTTACCACAGTTATAAATCTTTCTTTATATTGTCTTCTTTTTAATGGTAGCTAAATGCTCTGGTGCTCTAGTAAAGCAACTAATAAAAACTCTAAAGTACTTTTTAAGGGCTAATACAAACACTCAGTAAAGTTATTTATTCTAGAATAGTGAACAGATATTTCTAACCTAATTAAAATTATTGCTACTCTAGTTAAAAAACGCGTAGCAAATAATTTTTTGCTGTGGATTTTCTCAGTGTATGTCCGGTCGTACGAACAGTGTTGCCGATTTGCGGGTAATTACCCGAAAATTGGGTATTTGAGCCTATCCTATGGGTAAAATATGCTGCGGGTAAAATCGGGTATTTAAGAAAACAATGAAAAACCTGACATGCACGGCGAGAAAAAGTTGCTCATATGGGCAAGCCTATAACTAGCAAGGATAATAAATTAACAGCAGTATAGCGCTTTGAATTAGTGACTTTGGTTCAAATATGGATTTTTTTATCTAATGATAAAAATAAAAAAATTAAGAAATGTACCGTGCAAATATTTGAAAAATAAATCAGAATAAATATGTTGAAACATGGAAATAGTTTACATGTATATTTTTTAACCTTTTAATAAAGTCTATAGTTATTATTCTGCTGTGAGGGTAAAATTCCGAGAAATTAATCTTGTCGTGCGGGTAAAAAGCGGGTATTTTTTAAATTGGCCGTGGGAAATTCCATAAATTGCATTGGCAACACTGCGTACGAAACTCGCAGAGAATTCTCATTTTCCGCGCATTTCGGAGCGGCTCAAAACGATATATAAGTGGAAAACTGGATTTGTCTCCTAAACGGCTTAAGTATATAAGACAAAAATTTGTAAAGACCTATTTTGTAGAGAAAGAGACGAGCTACAAATTTTGTTGAAAACTATTTTCTGTGTTTTCATTATTTTAGCCATTAGAGCAAAAAAATCGAAAATCAAAAAGTTTTTCCAAATTTATTTGAATTTTCCCGGAACTTGGAAGTGCAAAGAATGCATTAAGCAGTTTTAATCCTTGACAAACATTTTAGATTCACTTAATAATCAGCAATATACTTTAGCAATGTGTTTAGATCTAACTATAAAGCTTTCGATAGTGTTGACCATGACATACTGTTACAAAAAATTGAAATTTATGGAATTCGAAGAGGGCCCCTAAAACTGATGAAATCATATCTGCACAAGCAACTTCAGTGTACTGTTGAAACAGACAAATCAGAAACAAAACCCGTAACAGTAGGTGTACCTCAAGGATCCATCTTAGGACCTTTATTATACCTACTTTATACAAACGAGCTACCTATACCATTGTAAATGAAACGATGTTGCAGTACGCTGATGATACTTTTCGATAATATTTAGTGCCCTCAACGATCTGGAGATGTTCTTTACCTCAAATAACTTACAACTAAATGTTACAAAGACCCAAGTAATAAAATTTTCTCATCCAAACAATGATGAATTTACCTTAACTAATGAAAAAGTGTACACATTGGTAACCAAGGAATAATGTGATAAGAAATAAAATTTTTAAAAAAATAATTATTATACTAGGAAACTTGGCGAATGGTCTTTGTAACCGTAGTCAACAAACCTGAAACACACACACACACACACACACACACACCTTAACTAATGAAATTTCAACACTTGAAACGGTAAAGAATGTGTCGTTCCTGGAAGTGAAAATTGATTCCAGGCTCGACTGGAAATGTCACATTGATACACTAGCACAAAATATATCGAAATACATATATACACTAAAAATAATTTCACAAACCATTAGTATAATTGGTTCCCCTGCCAAAAATTTCAGATAGAAACTTATAAAAAAAAAGTGATGCGGTTTTATCATTCCTATAAGTTATATTAGTATTATACAGACACGATTTTATCTATTTCATTAAGTTTAAATTCGGTTATGAAACAGTAATTCAGAATGAGCTATTTGGAATTATCATGTTGCCCTTTCATTAGTATATATATGAAATACACAATAACAAACTTACAGTTTAGTGTGTGTAAATGCACTATTGCCCTTATATTTGTAACCATATGAATTTCCAGATACAACTTTAAAGAGATTCTAAACTTTTTTATCAGTTTTCTATAAGTAATATCTTACAGTTCCAGTTCGTGGTTTCTCCAGTATCTATCGTCTGTAACACACCATTTATCAACATGTTTTTATTGTAAATTTCCATATTGCTTTCTTATTAGTATTAATTTAGATATGCATGACAATAAATGTACAGTTTAAATTGTATATTTACAGATGTATTTTTATTGTAAATTTATTAATACAAATATAAGTTAAGACAATTAATAAGTATATATTGGTAATTCCTTAGTAGTGATTCGGAATAGCCTTACCTTATTTTAGTTTTTATTATAAATTCTGATAAATCTACTTACCCTGATCAGAATATACAGGATGCTGCCATGTAATATACCGGGTTATCAAAGAAGGTTGAAAGTGATATAAATATTGGGACAATCGATACGAAATAAATTTGAGATGGCACTATCTTGATCCACGTTGCACATATGCACATAAACAAATAGGATTTCCTTATACATCTACCTGAGTTCCCTGTACTGTATACATATACAGGTTGACCTTCAATTATCAATACATACTTTCGGGAAGAAAAGAAAATGGCTTATTTGAATGAGTGTGCCATGGCTTTTAGGCCACACCACCCAGCCTGAAATAGATAATTATATAATGATAACCAAGTATTTATTTATAGCTCTTTAGAAAAAATCAGACAATTTCATTGCGCTATCGAATAAGCCATTCGTTTCTTTCTCAATCTATATGTATAGAAACTGAAAATCAACAAGCATATCCACAATAAGGGAGGGATCAAGATTTTTTTTTTATAGAAAAACGATATATTTTTTATTACCTATATTTCTTCAAAGATATAAACATATGTAACATTCGTAAACAATATCGAAAATTTTAAAACACATTATTAGTTACTTTAAGTAAATCTGACAGACTATAAAAATGTACATATAAAATAAAATAAATTTTTGAACAATGTAAAAATAAACTGCATATATTTTTAAAATTTAATAATATACAACATATACATGCATTTTTCCTTCAATGTATTGAACCTACATTTGCTTGTATCATTCATTTGGTATTTCTGCTTTATTAGTCTTCCTAAAATTTTAATAAAATAATCAGTACTGTCATAATGCATGAAAACAAAATTTTATTTAAAAACTGTGATATTAGGATTTTCTATTAAAAGAGGCAGATTGCAAGTTTAAATATAACCCAAATACTCAAAATTTGTTTATATCAAATTGTATCGTAGGCATAAAAAGATATAGCTCATATTCTTATAAGATGACTGCTGATAAAACTGAGGTACAGAGATATTTTAAAGTAATTACCTTTTTGTTGCACAATAGTGAGAAAGGTGGTAGAACGTCAGAAGGGAAAACTGCTCCAATGTACCATAACTAGTACGCTTTGTCTCAAAAATTCACTGATTAGATTAAGACAGCATAAACTTCCCTGTCCTTCGCTTTTCTATTTCTATCCTCAGTTCCTCACGCCTCTGTCGCTGCTCTGAATTTTGCTCTCACCAGCCACTCTTATATTTTTTATTATATCTAATTCTGTTGCCTCTTTGGTGTTCTTGTTCAGTAGTACAGCTCCTAAAAGTAGTTTTTATTTATAAGAATTGATTTCAAGCAGTGCGAGGAAAGTATTTTTTGCATGACTGGTCATTAAAATGACACTTTTTGGACTTCTAGGAAGCATAGAAGCCCTTTTCACCTGTCATCAACAGCAACGTTAAAATAATAGTTTTATAACCCGATAACATTTAATTATTGACGTTTCAACCATATACATTTATGTGGACTTTGCAGTATTTTGAACTTTTTACATTACTAAGCTGGAACATAGTTACTTTCGGTAGGTCTGTAAAATTACTATTTTCCACGTTAGTACTGTACGGAAAATGGTCCAGAAAATATCTACTTTTTGGTTAAAGAAAAATTAATTTTATAAATCAACTTGATATAATAAATTGAACAATTTGTGTTGTCAAACTTACACAAGAAATAGTTATTCTCAATTTATTGGGTACCTAGTGATATTATACAATCGTGCGAAAAATAGTGGTTGTACCTTTGTGTAAAGTGTGCTTTCTGCCTTCGTGTGGTTGATGCCCTCGTTACACCTCTAGTAAAAACTTTAACACTAAGATCAAAAGCAACACTTTACACTCTTTGTGCATAAATAGCTATAACATATATCAGTTAGAACTTTAAAGAAATCTAATTGACTCACTTGATATTAATTTTGCTAATTGCAAGTTCTTAATTTCCTTTCTTTACATTAGCATCCTCCCAACTGTATAATGATCCTATTTCATTATTTAAAACTTGGAACATTAATCTTATCATTACGTCAGGGACATTACCTCCTATTAGGGATAAATCCTTTGCCTAATAAAAATAAAATACTTATTAATATTTGTCAATAACAAGTTAGTCTTATGGTAACTAACCAGTAATTTATTTTTAAAACGTTTTCAATTTCCACCAATTTCTCGTCGCTGTTAATGGGAAACATTTTCATTTTTTCCGACAATCTTGTCGATGCTGGTCATTTATTTCTCCAACATTTTGATCTGTTTTTTGTATGCCGTTCATGGTTATTTCAGTAAAGTCGCTATTATTTTCAATACCTGTAAAAATTAACATGTAATTAGTATTCAATTTTTTAATATTTGGTACCTACTACTAAAATTAAAATAGAGTAGTACCTGTTTTCCTTGTCAAGCTTCTATTTTCCATTCGATTTCTTATTTTTTCTTGCAGCCTTAGGCATTTTTGTTCATAAACTAAAAGAAAATAGCCAACCATAAGTTGTTTTACCTTTAAAACAAAGCTTTGATCTAAAAATAATATCTGGAAAAGAAAATAACTACTTACTTAAATAAATTTAGTACTATTCTATTTATTTTATTGACAAATTGCTTTCTTCAACAAAATGAAATAAAATTAAATTAAATTTCAGGTTATGTCACAACTAACTTGCACTTAACATTTCAATTGCTGATGCCAATAGGTTGAGGCACATTTGAGGCATTTCCTTCGCTATAAGTAAATAGCAATGATTTATTAACTAAAACACAGCAACACACTTGTCTACTTTAACATAATCAGTAATAAAACACTAAATATGTACAATAACTTTGGCACACATAATAAAAAAACCAAGAATCAAGCCATGAACGCACGAACACGAAGCGACAAGAATAAACAGTAGGTAGTACGCCGGCGCGGCGTCAGAAAATGTGTTTACTTCAAAGGTTTACTTTCGACGTTTCGACAATTATGATCCAACTTGGAGTAAAAAGAGAAATGATATGGATGTAAATAATTCAAGTTGGAAAGAGATAGGTAGGTAACTATTATAGAATCGAGATTCAATAATGAACACTTTCAAAAGAGAGATCAACTCAAAGAATTAAATTCTTTGGATCAACTATTTTTTTTATACTTTGAGGAAGACAGGAACACAAAAATTCAAAATTATCTTAAATAGCTAGGTTATACAACAGAAAAAATCGGCACCTACTATTTATCATATATAAAAAGTTGAGTTAAAATAAAATAGTCATAGATACTAATCTCATAAATCCCCTTTTAAACATTATAACTAGTAATCGTCAATTGCAAATCAGAACTGTTCTAACCTAATACAGCTCGTTTCTTAAAGAAACACTTGCCATTTAACCATGGAAAGCCGCATAGATTACATTAGATACTGTTCTCATAAATTCTCATTGACGTGGTATAAGTAAATATTTGGATTTACAAATGTATACTGTTTAAAATATTTGGTTGCTTTATTTCTGATATAATTTAATTTTTAAATTAGATCCGCATTCATACTGATAAAGACTTATATAATTTCCAATATGAACAACAAATAGATACTCGTAGAAACTGCTCTCATCAATTCTTTCGAAGGGATACCAAATGCATACCTGGAATTTCGGACCAAATCGTAATAAGTAAGGAACAATTTGTTACTGGTCAAACCTCATCACAATTATTTTCGGAAAATGACATAAATACTTTTAGAAATTGGTGGCATATAACTCCATTCAAAGTGATTAAATATGTATTTGTAATTGCAGTTGAAAGCTTACCTTTCTTTTTACCCATTCAAGATAATGCAAACAAGTTTAATATATTATTGAAAAGAAACATAAATACTTATAGAAACTGATCACATAAATTCCTATTTAAACATTATAACTAGTGATCTTCAATTCCAAATCAAAACAGTTTTAACCTAAGGCAGCTCGTTTCTTAAAGAAACACTTGCCATTTATACACGGAAAGCCGCATGGATTACATTAGATACTGTTCTCATAAATTCTCATTGACGTGGTATAAGTAAATGTTTGGATTTACAAATGGATACGGCTTGACTCATTTTGCTGCTCTATTCTGGTAGAAACTGATAACAATTTCAACAGCGACTTTATCCAATTCTTATAGAAACTTATTGACCGTATAGGTTCTCATACATACTTATTAATTTTTGATAATGTTCAATATGGATTGGTGAGATTTTTTTGACAGGGTCCTCTGACACCCCTAGAATAAAAGGGTATCAATCCCAAACCTTAGCCGAACCTCAAAGGCCTTCAAAGAAAAATAAAACTAAAAAGTACACCCCCAAAAAGGCCCATAACCCAGTTTTTGGCCAATGAAAATTGGTTGCAGCCATTTTGAGATTTCAACTTTTTAGTAGGTATGTTGTTTGGGCCGTCAACACGAACATTTTTAGCCAGGTCACGACCGTGGGCGTGACAATTGCAAAAAAACATAACTGCCCTCCACTTATAGGTATATCCTCGCATTGATAAACCGGCCCATATACAAGCGCGTGGATAAGGGGGGGTAGAGGTAGTAATTATACTCTCCCCTAAAAGAAGGACTAGAACGTAAAAAGTCAGGCTAGTTAGTGTGTGGCTTATCTGCAGAGATATAAAATTGTATTAAGCATATGCTTTATTTTGATTTGTAGAGTATGCTTTCTCCAGTTTTTATGCCACTTGACCTTTCATAGAAAAGAGAAATTAAAGTCAGCATCACATAAATTGATAATTTTTCATATTACACCCACCTCGGCCTCATCCCCTCCACACACAAAAAAATATATTTACGCCAGAAATAAGAGCAATAACAATCATAATAAATTGTTTTTTTGAAACATCTTTAGAGAAAAATGCAAAAATATAAGATTACACATTACACATAGAGCACAATGAGTATTAGTTGAAATTAAGAGACTCACATATACAAGGGTAATAGCCCTATCTGTCGTGTTCAAAATATTGAAATATATACATGTATATGTATATATTTGTACCATGATCTAAACCTCCTCGAACAAGTTTCTATGCGTAGATCACGTGCGAGTGATGTCACATTATTCGACTTCTTTTGTGACGATTGATTGAATTTTCCATATTAGTGTTCTTGTTAATTATATCAAATAAAACTAAGTAAACATTATACTCTTCGTTAACTTACTGCACTTTTTATATAATTGTTGCACATTCTATAGGATACTCTTCGTAGTTTCTTTTTTGTAAATAATATTAGTTTTAGACAGTTTTTGTTTAATTACAAAACATAAAAAAAATGTTTTTTTCAAATTTAAAAAATTAACAACTTTTTATTTATAGATCGATTTTGTTCAAACACAATATGGTTCTTCCTCTAACTAACAGTAACTTACTGTCCTAATTTCAATACAATCGGACTTTTCGTTCTTAAGTTAACGTGTTTACAAGGAACTTGACGGACGGACAGACAGACGGACGGACATTTTGAGAGTTGTTCAGAATTCGATCACCAACGCAGTGATATGAATTTTTTTTTCTCTACGAGCAATATTACCGATTTTAGAAATGTGCCGATCGAATGCAATGTACTCTTTGTTTTGTATTTGCGAAGAGTATAACAAGAAATGTTATTGCAAAATGTGGTAATCTGAGTCATCAGTTTTTATGAAGTATCCTAGATGCTTTACATGTTGCGCTGTAAGAGCAGGTAATTCTTATAGAAGTAATTGGATAGAATTAGTATTTATTGACAGACAATACATGCTTTTTGCATATTGTCAAGTATAGATGCGAATTATTAATTTAGTTTGCATTTTTAAAAAACACAAGAACTGTATCAATGTGAATGAAAATGGTACCAAAATTTTAAATCAATATCATGACAGGATTAAATTGGCCTTCGTTCTAACAATAATAAATTTATCAGTAATGAGACATTGTCGAGCCACACAATATACAGGGCGTTTCAATTCGAGGTCCTCAGGCCATATATCATGAAAAATAATAATCAGCAGGCGATTTATAACTCAATAAGCACCTTGTACATGTGTATGAGACATTTACACAACATATTTAAAATGAGCAAATACACAATTTTTGGACCACACAGAAGGAGCTGTTTATTCAAATTTCAAAAATATATGTTTCTACCGGCATCAGATTGATCATCAATTAAACTAAAAAAAACTCTAGCTAAGGGTATATATATACATACAAAACCGTTTTTCTTCAAAAAATTACAAGATGTGTTAAAAAATTACAAATACATGAAAGGTATACATATACCTAGAACCTATTTTGTTTACTACCACAAATAGTTCTTCATCTGTTTCTTTCGATTCTGTTTTAGATGAAAATTTTTTCTTGGTATTCACACAATTAATTCAGTTGGCATCTGTTCTCCTTTCAATGCTGCTATAATATTTTTGGCACAAAGAATCGCCATATCTTTTCTTGTTTCTATACTAGCACTACCAATATGAGGTAAGATAACGCAGTTTTTTAGTTTAAATAGAGGATTATCTAATGGGAGAGGTTCCGGTGTCATCACATCTAAACCTGCACCCCATATGGTCTTATTTTCAAGAGCTTTTACCAAGGCATCTTGGTCCACGACTCCTCCTCTGCTTGTATTTACAAAAACTGCTGTTGATTTCATTTTTTTAAAAGCAGCCTCATTAAATAGGTTCTTTGTTTCAGGGGTTAAAGAACAGCTTACACTAATGAAATCACTTTCACAGAGTAGCTGATCAAATGTTACTTTTTCTGCACCTACTCGTTTTGCTTCTTCAGCTTTTTCAGACCTATTGTAATAAATAATACGTTTTGGCTTAAATGGTTTGAGTCTCATAGCTATTTCCTGACCAATGCGACCAAATCCTACAATACCTATGGTAGAGTTTTGTAGTCCTCGTCCACACATCCAAAATGGTGACCAAGCTTTCCAATCTCCACTTTTAGCAGCTTCATTAGATTCTAAAAGTCTTCTAGTAGTGGCCAATAATAGGGCTACAGCTAATTCTGCTGTTGCATCAGTTAAAATATCTGGAGTATAAGATATTTTTATATTGCGCTTTTTAATTTCTTGAATATCTAAGTGGTCATATCCAACGGACATCGTGGCTATAATTTTTAAATTTGGTCCAGCTCTGTCTAAAACTCTAGAATCTATTCTGTCTGTTAACATGCAAAACAAAGCATGTTTATTTTCTACTTTCTGCAATAGCTCATCTCTTGGCACTGGATCCGATCCTGCCCATGATGTGATTTCACAACTATGACATTTTTAGGTTAGAATTTTACTACAGAAAATTTTATTTTTTACTCACTGTTCATTCAGTAGTTCAAGTGCCTCTTTATTTATTTCTCTCGTAATATAAACCGATGGCTTACACATTTTTTTAGAAGACACACTGTATTTTCGGTAGTTTAACACACTTCTCCCTTTTTGAAGTATTTTAGTAAACGCGCCGGTCTTTGTAAATAAATGAAAACGTACACTGATCATTCTAACATTTCTAACGTTACGTAGCACATATAATTATTTCATGATAAACATTTCGAGCTGACTAAAGTGTAAATTAAATATCTCGTGTAAACAAAGTTCCAAAGTACATTCGAAGAAAGAAGAAATATCAAACTATAATACTAGTTGTAAGTATACAATATAATTTTCATCATAAAGTTTGTGATGTGATAAATGATATATATAAGAAGCAGGGCCGTAGTCAGGAAAGGGATACAGAAGGAGTTACATTTTTTTAGACGATGCTTCCAAAAATATCTTAAGAGGTCTAAATCGTTTAAAGTTTATTATGGAACCTAAAGATGAGATTAATCAATTATAATGGCGCTTTGGTAATATTTAATTAAAAAAAACTAGTGTCTTATAATGAGTAAGTAATTACAAAATTTTAAGCAATTTTAAATGCTTAATTGATAAAACACAAAATATTTTAGACCACCTTGCATTAGACAGACACATTGAATCTTCTCACTGCTCCGTTCCATTTCATCACTGGATTTTATGCGACTCCACACCCTATGCCAGCAGTGGATGGGATAAAGTAAATTGACCCAGGAAAATATAAGCATCGACCTGGGAAACAACTGTATCGGCCCGGCCCCATTTTGTTACAATAGCAGAAAAGGTTTTCTCTTGGCAATAGATGATTTTTATATCGGCAGTGGCAGAGCTGTGTCATATAGCACGGTTGTGCAATGCACAATAAGGGCCCATACCTCCCGGGGGACCATATATTTTCATTCACATACGAAAAATTGACAAACTTAAGTCTTGACTTACAAAGTAAAAGATCAGAATTTACTGTTTTCAGTTACCAGATAGTAAGTAATAATAATAGTAAGTCTAGACTTGTGTATCAGTGCATGCGTAGAAGGTATGTAACTTTAGGCGGGGGTTACATAGCGGATATACCATCCTTCGGAGGGGATGTATAAAGCAGTCGGTCCCTTGTCTATTAAATGTTAGGCAAGTAAAAGATCCCTACTTTTCGTTAGAGAAGAGGTTCGGCAAAATTTCCAGGTTGGTGTTGGAGATTGGCCTTAGTAGTGGAAATAGGCCGACGTTAAATAAGTGATTAAAAAAAAAGATTTACCTACATTTTATTTGTGTCAAATTGATTTCGCAGATTTGCGCAATTTTTACGTTTTTTTCTCATTATTTAGTGGACTCATGAATAAAGTAAGTTAATGAGAAATCAATTGAACCTAAATGAATTTGCTTAAAGAAATCATTGTCGAATATTTTGGCTTGATGATAATTACATAACTATTTATAATTAAAATGGTTGCTCCCAAATGGCGGAATTTAATACCAAAATTATGCAAAATTCTATAAGATAAATAACGTTTTATATCAAAGTTCCAATATATTATGGCATAGATGTTTTTAATATATTTTTTATACATTTATTTCATTATATTACAATTATTAGCATTTTCTTGGTGAAAAATCGTACCTATAATGCACTGTCGTGAATTTCAATGATATTTTAAACCGGCCGCGATCAACTCTTGCTGCGGCTGATAATCAACTCGCGTGACACTAACAACTAAGTGTATCGCCATATTATTTGTTTATGTTTTCCAACGTATGCACTTCTTACGAGTAAATACCAATTAATGTTATCAAATTTCAATCTAATTTATTTGTTTAATAGGTGTAGAAAAAGCATGGTATTATATTTGCGATTATGACCATTATTCACTCAGACAATTTGCGCCACTCGCCTACGGCTCATAGGCTCAAACATCATCTTCGTGGCTAATGGCTATCATAATTGCTCATATAATAATATACTGTTATAAATTACGACTCTAGATTTGCTGGTCCGCACTAGGCTAAAGTACCTAGAAAAGGTGGAATTAACACCTGAAGATATAGGAAAATCTCCAGCTTTGCCAAAAGGTTGGGAGTCCTGGGCAACAACTAATTGTAGGGTAATTCACAAAAGATCTTTTAGATAGGGCTATTCAGAGCTGAGCGACCCCTTAAACAGTCTACAAGTCTAGAGATTTATTTTTAAAAATGGAGCTGCCTTTAATAAAATATGCGAATGGTTCAATTCCAATATTAATGATAGATATATTAATGTGCTCGGTGTCAAGGTATTCACTAGTGGCATAATAATTAAATAGTATTCAATTCAATATTAAATGTTTTAAAGAAATATTTTATTTTTACTTAAAAGTTAAAAGAATCCGACCTTGAATCTGGTCATGCCATCAGGATTCCATTTAAAAATCCACCGGAACCAGATATTTGGCTTAAGGGACCGGATACAGTACATGGCGCCAGTATATCCAGTGCCTCCCTGAGGTTATCCATTGGTTATCACAGACTCTCGTCAAATGTACGACGTATCCATCTTGTGGAAAAAATTATTTAATCCGGCTACCTATTGAATGCATTTATAGTTCTCATACTTTTGCAGAATCATATGTGTAATTATAGTGCTGTACTTAATTGGTATTGAAGGTTCTAATTTCAGTAAAAATGTAACCATCAATGAAAATGTTATTTTGCAATAGGTCCAGCCATTTCATATAACATGTTGTTGAGACAATCAGGTTAACACTGCCAATTCATCAAAGTAAGCCAAAATTTTATATAATACCATAAAATTTAATTATCTAAAAGTATACATTTTTCAAATATTTTTATCATTTTATTTGCAGAAAAGGTGGTACTTGAATGGAATGTTGCCACGGACTACCTAATTTATAAAATAATATACAGAGTGGGGTAATAATGCGTCGGACCTCGATATCTCGAGTTCTACGATAGCTAGAAATTTTTTAAAAAATTGCAAATAAACTAGACAAAAAAGTCTATAACTGGAAATTATTTTCGAACATTCAGGACGAGCCAAGACGAAATTACAGGACCAAGTGCCTTTTTTTTAAATGGAATGCTATGTATATCAGTACATTTCTTGAAGCCTCTTTCTAGGCTCTATTCATTCCTATATTAGCATTGAATATCTCCCAACCACTTGGATGTAATGCATTTTTTTGTTGATATAATGCAATCTGCAAATGGATATTAAAAAAGTCACAATTATGGGTTTTAAGAATAACACATACCAGTTACGAGACATCTAATTAATGTTTTTGAATCATTTCCATTTCCTAGAACTGTACAGGGCGGCCAAAAATTATTTTTTAATTAAGAACTTTTTAAATTGAATTTTCTCATTTTTTTCAAATGGAACACCTTGGATTTTTCAATGATGTGATATAGAAATGAAAAACAAAAATTTTTTTGTAAATAATTCCCAATGGGTAATTGCAACCATTTTCGTTTTATAAAAAAATAAGTGTCAAATTCAAGAATAAACTTAAAAAAGAGGTTCCCTCAAATAATTCATTAGAAAAATTTATAATAGGTGTTCCACGTGTTGCCCATTTTGATTCACACACATCTTTATGCAATTTTGAAATGAAGCCATTTAGTAGGACCATTTCTTCCAATCCATTGAAATGAGTAAATATTATTTAACAGGCCCTTTACTGTAATGTTTTTTTGTACATTTTTTTGCCATGTGCAATGGAGCATTTATCACACTTATCGGTCGTTAGTTACAATTTGTATTGAATTTAAAATATTTGGAATTGTACAATATGAAATTTAATAAAGCGGAACTTGTAGACACGACTTTTGTTTTGGGCGAGTCAGACAGAAATTGTTTGCTTGCCAATAGAATTTATCACCAACGTTATCCTGAAAGAAGGGATGCCTGATGTTAGCAGCTTCCAAAACCTTTTCGATAGATTTCTGGAAACTGGAAATGTCGAATATAAAAAAAATGAAAGAATAAAACATGTTGTGAACGAAGAAAATGAGTTTTCTGTGGTGCTGGCAACGTTTGAGAATCCCCATGTTAGCCAAAGAGAAGTGAGGTCATTAGTAGGAATAAGTAGACGGTCTGTGGGTCGAATCTTGAAAACAAATAAATTGCATGCATATCATATTCAAATGCACCAGGAATTATCTGATGACGATTTTCAAAAGTTCCTACAATTTTGTAATTGGGCCACAGACAGAATGCAAGATGATGTCAACTTCTTCAGTAATGTTTTATTCACTGATAAGGCAACTTTTCATAAAAATTGATTTGTTAATAGGCACAATTTCCATTATTATGCTTCGGAAAATCCTCACTTTTTTATGCAAGTTGATAACCAACATAGATGGTCTATAAACGTTTGGGGAGAAATTATTGGAGAACATGTAATAGGGTCACATTTCTTTGATGGTACACTGACTGGAGCTATTTATCTTCATTTTTTTGAAAACTATCTACCAATCTCCCTAAAAGAATTCGAAATAGGATGTGGTTTCACCAAGATGGTGCTCCACCACATTATTTAAATGCAGTTAGAGACCACTTAAATAATACCCACCCTCATCAATGGATTGGAAGAAATGGACCCACTAAATGGCCTGCTAGATCCCCAGATCTTACAAAAATGGATTTCTTTTTATGGAGATACATGAAGAAAATTGTTTATAGAGACACACCAACAACAGTACAAAATATGAAGGAAAGAATAATAACTGCCTTTAGATTTATCACACCGGCAGTTTTAGGAACAGTGGGAACCTCATTTCAAAACTGCATAGAGATGTGTGTTAATCAAAACGGGCAACATGTGGAACATTTATTATACTTTTTTCTACTGAGTTATTTGAAGAAACCTCTTTTTTAAGTTTATTTTTGAAATTTGTAATTATTGCTCAATAAAAGGAAATTGGTTGCAATTAGCCATGGGGAAGTACTTACAAAAAATGTTCGTTTTTCATTTCTACATCACATTGTTGAAAAATATACTGGGTGTTCCATTTGAAAAAATTGAGAAAATTTAATTTAAAAAGTTCTTAATTGAAAAATAATTTTTGGCCACCCTGTACAATTTTAGGAAATGAAAATGATTCAAAAACATTGATTAGATGTCTCGTAACTGGTATTCATATAAGTTTTTCTTAAAACCCATAATTGTGACTGTGGTGATTTTTTTAATATCCATCTGCAGATTGCATTATTTCAACAACAAAAAAATCATTACAGTGGTTGGGAGATATTCAATGCTAATATAGGAATGAACAGAGCCTATAAAGAGGCTTCAAAAAATGTACTGATATATATAACAATCCATTTAAAAAATATGCACTTGGTCCTGTAATTTCGTCTTGGCTCGCCCTGTTCGAAAATAATTTCCAGTTATAGACTTTTTTATCTAGTTTACTTGCAATTTTTTAAAAAATTTCTAGCTATCATAGAACTCCAGATATCGAGGTCCGACGCACTATTGCCCCACCCTGTATATATAAAATATGTCAAAAATAAGTTTTAGATTAGGCGCAACCTGCATCCTCAATCACACTTACGAAATTTTAACCTTTTTATCCTCAATGGATTTTTTATTATTTAAGAAATAATGTATAAAATATACCAAAAATAAGTTTTAGATCACGTGCAACCTGATCCCTCTATAGGCATATTGTAGAACAGTAACAACTGCTTTTTGTAATGAAATAAATTCTTTTTGCAGGAAAGAAATATTATATAAAGAAAAATGTATTCAGAGACAGGAACTAAAAGGCAGTTTCCAGATTTTTTTACAAGTAGGGAGCCTATTCCTGTTAACGTGGTTCCCATAAGGTTTGCGAATAACATATACTGGATGTCCTCACTATTAAACAACAGTGAGAATGAGTCATTTCAGCGCAATTATGTAAAACCGTATGAAGATAATGAAGAAGGCTTAATAGATTATTGTGACATTGAGGAAAACTATGATATACTTCTAACTAAATCTGGAAAATTTATGACATCATTTTATGTACCTTCTAGCTTGTTGTCTTTTATTATTGGACCAAAGGGAACCAAACTAAAAAATTTACAAAGGAGTACAAATACTCTGATAAAGGTACCTAAGCCAAATGAGAAAGGTGATGTTAAAATCACAGGAGAAACAGAGAGGAAAGTTGTATCGGCTCGAACACAAATTTCGATGATTATCATGCAACGGAAAGACAAATTGCCAATAAGTCATTTTGTTTCAATACCCATCTACTCAGAAAATGTAAAAGAAAAAGTCATGTTCTTTCAAGAACAAATACTTCAACAACCACCCAGAGGTGTGACAATGTCAATTTTTCAGAAACCTGAAAAATTACATTTGACCATTTGTACGTTGACTTTAGTTGATGATGAGGAAATTAATACTGCCAGAAAAGTACTACAAAATTGTTATAATGACGTCATATGTAATATTTTTGAGAAAAATAAAAAACATGAAATTATCATCCAAGGTCTTGAAATTATGAATGATGACCCCTCCGAGGTAAATGTACTTTATGGTAACGTGCACATGGGAAATGAGGAACAAAACAAAAAATTACAAGAAATGTCTGATAAAATATCAGAATATTATTACAAGGCAGGTTTAGCCAGAAGGCAATATGACAGAGTAAAGCTGCATGTTACTTTGATGAATACCAGCTTTCGAAATGCAGATGAAAAGCGTGAAAGTTTCGATGCTACATATATTTTAGAAAAGTTTCATAATTTTAAATTTGGAATTGTGGAACTTAACAACATCCAATTATCCATTCGGTTCACTACTGGAGATGATAAATACTATAATTCAGCATTAACTGTTGATATATAAATAAATTATATAGTTAAGGATATTAAATCAATTTTATTTGAAATGTTTATCTTAGAACCCTATTAGTTGAAATATATTTTTTAATAAATTCAATGTTATTAACTAATAGTTTAAATAGATAACTTAATAACGTTCATAAACCTTTTCAATGTCTACAAGAAAACGTAAGGTTTTTTGGGATAAGTAATTTTTAAGCTAAAATTATGACACCTTTTTTAATTTAGAAGTATAAAAGAATGAGATTAAAACAATATCGTCTAGGTGCCTGCTTACAAAAAATGAATGTTTATGTGTCCTCTTGTAATTTGAATTTTTATAGAAATTCCGGATTAACAACTTTACAAATTTATTGATAACCAGCTGATTTTTTCAAGATTGCTTAATAATAACATGTAGAATCCAATTTTCGAATTGTCCGACAAAATAGATTTTCCAGTATGAGGCGTGGAAATCTTTCGAAGTAGTGGAGGGGGAACGCCGCGTTTTCGAAAATTTTCGCAAAAGAAAAAAGTTGTAGATTAGCCATACAAGAAGTTACAAGTGGATATATATATATATTCATTTTTTGTACGCAGGCACCTACCTAGACCAATAGTTTATTAATAAAAAACAAGCTAACCATTAGACTCTTCGCCGATTTACTGCACTTTTTACCTAATTGTTGCACATTCTATGGGACACTCTTCGCAGTTGTTTTTGTAAATATTATTTTTAGACATTTTTTTGTTTAATTACAAGACAAAATAATTTTTTCGTTATTTAAAAAATGTATAACTTTTTTATTCATTGATCGATGTTGTTCAGAAATAGGGTTCTTCCTCTAGCTAACACTAACTGACTGTCCAAATTTCAATTTAATCGGACTTTTCGTTCTTAAGTTATCGTGCTTACAAGAAACGTGACGGACGGACAGACAGGCGGACTGACGGACATTTTGAAAGTTGTTCAGAATTCGATCACCAACACAGTGATATGAGAATTTTTTCTCTACGGGCAATATCATCGGTTTTAGAAATGTGCCGATCGAATGCAATATAAGTACTCTTCGTTTTGTATTTGCAAAGAGCATAATAAATTGCAGGAGGTATTCTGAAATATATTTCCTTTTTAATAATAATAATAAATTTTATTGATCCAAAACAGAGACCACAAAGTGATTTACACAAACTTACATAAAAAAAATTGTACAAGAGATAAAAACACATTGACATATCTAGCAAATACTCAGTAAAGAAAATCTTAGAAAGGAAGAGATCAATTTGAGAAAAATTTGTCTAAATTGTAATACATGCCTTGAAGAAAGTATTTTTTCAATGACTTCTTGAAAGTGAAGTAGGTAGGCTACTCCTTTGTAGAGGTTGGAATTTTGTTATAGATTCTAATACCAGTACTTAGTGGCCCTCTTAGAGTTGAATTTAAATTATTTTGGGGTGTACAAAGTAGGTCCCGGTTTCTTGTACCATAGCTATGTAGGTATGTCACTTTGACGAGAAATATTACATTTACATTTGTATATAAAAGTAATAACAATAATAATAATAGTGACTTTATTGTAATCATATAAAATATTTTACATCAAAAAGGTTTTTGTTAAATTAGTTAAAATATAAACAGTAAACATATAAGATGAAATTCATAATAAATGATTGTAGGTATTATATATAAAAAAAACTAGAAAAATATTAAAAATGCAAACACTAAAATCTTTAGAAATATTATAAAAGGACAGTTAAAAAATAAAACTGGCATTTGGCATATTATTACATCACAGGATAATTTTTAAAACCATATTCAATATCTTCAAGCGCGAAGAATGTATATTTGATGAGATATTGTTTAATAGTCGATCTGAATTTAGTTGGAGGCTGGCTTTTTATTGTATTGGGTAATGTATTGAATAACTTGATTCCATAAAAGTTGATACCAGTTTGTGCTCTAGTAAGCCTAATATTATTAATTCTGAGGTCATTATTGCCTCTAGTTAAGTGATTGTGGATATATATCCTTATTTCTATTATATAGCGACATGTTATTTTTGACATATGTATAATGCATTCTAATGCATAAATCTCTTGTCTGAGTACAAGAGTAACTTCTTGAGTGTAGAGGCAGCATATGGGAAGTATATTTAGCTGTACAAATAAAGTTTCTGCATGACTCTCTTTGGCCTTTATTTAAGCACGTATGCATCTTTTTCGAGTTACGAATATTTTTTTGCTGCTGGGGATGTACCCCACAGTATAATTCTATATAGAAGGCGGGATTATATTTCTGCAAAGTAAAAGTTTTTCATAACTTCTATATCGAATAAATTCCATATACGTCTTATTTCATATATGCTATTTAATTTTTTTGTTTCACTGCATATATATGACTATCCCATTCAAGGCTATCACTTAGTGTTATTCCTAAAAATTTTGCAGTGTTACTTCTGTTTATATGCGTTTCACCTAGTCTTGTTTATACTTTCTACCTTTCTTTGTTTAGTATGAAACAGTAAATATTTGGTTTTATTAGAATTTAAATATAATAAATTTTTAGAGAACCACTGTGCTATTTTATCCATTAGATATTTACAAGCTGACTGATTAAGTTCAGGAGGTTCCCTTGAAATTAACGTTGATAATTCATCAGCATACGTAGTTAATTTAAATTCCGATAAATATTTTGCAATGTCAGCTACGTAAAGAGAAAATAACATGGGTGCAAGAACACTTCCCTGAGGTACTCTTACATCCACATTCGCACAGGTAGAGCAGTGTTTGCTGGTGCTCCCTCCAACACTGAGATATTTCGATATATTGTTTTCTATTTTCAAGATAAGATACAAACCAGTGACGTGCATTTTGCCTCTAATGCCCATAGTGTCCACTGACCAAAGCTTGTGAAGTAATCGGACATGAGGAACACAGTCAAAAGCTTTGCTCAAATCGCAATACACACCTACTGAACACCTCTTTTTGCTCTTAGCTCATCCAGGATGTAAATATAAAACTTACGGTTGTGGCTGACATTGTTGATTTGTTCTTTCTGAATCCATGTTGTTTATTAGGTACCTATCAATAGGTATCTTTTGATGAAGGAGTCGAGCCTCTCCAGCATACAGTACTCAAAGATTTTAGAGATTATACTGATGTTGAAGAAATTGGCCTGTAGTTATCAATACAATTTTTTGCATTTTTTTTATGGATAGGTACTACCTTCGCTACTTTTAGGCTATCTGGAACTGTCCCAGATTCAAGGGAGCAGTTGACTAAATGGGTTAAAGGTTTTAATAAGTATGTATTAAATTCTTTTGGGATATTGCTTGGTATATATCATCGGGCTCCGCAGACAATTTGTTTTTCAGCTTAGAGAAGATTTTTAACATTTCCTCCTCTGAAGAAGGTAGTACTACCCATGATACTACGATCGTAGTATCATGAGTACTACCATATACAGGGTGTTGCATCACGAGAGGGACATAGCTTAATAGGAGGTAGAGAACATCAGTGGTAACCGGAACCTCCCATAGAAATGTCTCATTGGGCCTTCACTACGAAATTACAGGGTGTTAAATAATTTTTGGCCAAACCTGTTTTTTGTCATAACTTTGACAGGAAATGAAATAACGGATTCATATTTGGTACGGCTAATGTACAAACGAGCCCCAAGAGGTACATGTATAACAAAAAATATATCCAGGTCCGGACTCACTATAATTTATGTTTCTTCTTTGCATCAATAAAACATCACCCTGTATATATTTTTTTGAAATTTCGATACGATATTCGAAAAGAGCAAGAAAAAACAAACAAAATGGCCTATTAATTTTTTTGTTACACCTTCGTGGTTATTTAAATACGTTGTTAAATGTGCAAGAAAATGGATTACAGAACCCTATTAAATGAGAGGCACGTGAAATAAATAGTTTTATAACTAAAATTTGCAAAAATTTTATTGAGCCTAGGTGGTCTGGGTGAATCCTAATTCCGGCACGTTTTAAAGGTCCATTTTGGTAAAAAACTGTGGTCCTAATAAGTAATCGGGTATGAAATAACAAAATTTTTAATCAATCACAGTAGGCTTGTTCAAAGAATAAAAGTGACAGATAATTTAAACCATTTAGGCCTAAGCAACCAGTTACTTTGATCAAGAAAAATCATCAACATTTTATACTTAATAAAAATTGGAAGAGAACAAACTAAAATCTAAATAAATAAAATATTTTCCATTCAATTAACAATAAATAACAAAACAATAACTAAATGTGTTTAAAAATAAAACGTAATTGACACTAAAGTAAATTTTCAAAATGTCCTCCCCCAAATTCTGTGCATTTTCTTGCGCGTTTAGAAAGGTCACCAATTGCTCGACGTATCATTTCTGGATTATTCCGTATTTCGTCGCAGGTTGTAACGATGCGCTGGATTAAATGTTGTCTACTTTCAATTTCAATGCTATATAAACCTCGTTTTTTAAGTGGCCCCATAAAAAGTAATCACAAGGGTTACAATCAGGTGGCCATTCATGTGGACCCCCGCGTCCAATCCATCTATTAGGATACACATTGTTTAAGTGTTCTCTTACTTGAAGGTTAAAATGTGGTGGGGCCCCATCATGCTGAAACAACATGCCTCTTATACCGATATTTTCTAACATATTCGGTAAAATGTTTTGAAGAAAATCAATAAAGTAAATTTCACCATTCAATCTTTCTTCAAAAAAATGTGGCCCTATCAAATGTCTATTCACAAGTCCGACCCAAACATTTACAGAAAACCTGTGTTGCGAACGGCGTTGGCGTACCGCATGTGGGTTTTCCTGTGCCCATTTATGATTATTTCGTGAATTGTTTACTCCATCCCTTGTAAATTGTGCCTCATCCGTAAATAAGGTTCTGTAAATGACTGGGCGATGATTAGACAACCAACGACAAAATGCCAGGCGGGGATATCGTCGCCTTGTTGAAGACGCTGTACCTGCTGGATACACAGAACATATATACTCAGGGCTGGATATGATATGGATGGTAACGTTCTCTTTTTAGGGTTCTCCATACTCGCCAATGAGGAATACCAGTTGCCAAACTGATTCGTCTAGTGCTCATATTTGGGTTTTCTTGAACTACGTTTATAATATTGTTTTGTTCCTGCACACCTTGTTGTAAAACACGCCCCACAACTAGTGGCATAGATAAACAACACTAACTACCCTATGAACACATAACTTTTATAGGAGGTTTTGCGATGTTCAATTTAAGTATAAAATGTTACGTTGCACATGTTACATCGTATGGAGGCCGCTTATACTTAAAAAAACGGATGTTTCATTTAATACATAAATGTAATGGAAAAAAGTGGTTGCAGTGGGCACAATAACAAGATGTGTATGGGAAGATATTTATTTTTATTTCAGTGTGTTGATCTTTGAATGCGATTTGTGTAATTTCCCGTTGCTAATCTTATGGAACTCTCATCGTTACCTGCATTTTGGTTAAACTGTAAAGTATTTTAAAGACAACAGCTGGCGGTACTATAGGAAATATTTATGTAGATCTCTACAATTTACCCGTTTTGTCGTGAGAGAAGTAATTACAGAACTCCTTATATAAGATATAACATAAAGCTTTATTTTAATTTCATCGGAACGTCTTCACCGTGACATCGTTCCGGAACTTTTTTTCCTTTACAGCAGATACGTCTTTGGAATTCTCCTAAAAAGAATTTAGCAGCGATGTAACCCAAGATCACTGACGTCATCTGTCGAAATAAGCGATCCATGCAGGCCCGATGAGAGGGGAGAGGGGGGTCGGGGGTGTATCACCCCGGGCCCGGCGATTTAAAAGGGGTCCAGGTTTCGCCCGAAGTTGGAGATTTGGAGGTTAGTATTTGCAGTAGGTAAAACGAGAGAGAGGTATCTTTGTAAATGATTAGTGCGATGCAAATAATAATGAGTTGAGAATGATTTGTATTGTTTATTTATAACGTTTAAAAATGTCGAGGAATGTTACCCTCCGCTCTTCAAAGTTTCGATCGAAAAATAAAGGCCCTGGATCCATGTAAATGAATAATGAGAAAAAACACTTTATATTTTATAACGCCTACCCGTCATAAGTGGTTTATTTAATCATGGTAAATATATATTCAAATAATTAGAAGATATGTCTAGTTTCGTATATTGCCGCGTGTATTTGCTTTGCACAGGAACGTTATCCGTTATCATGCGTTCAACCTATACCTTTGAGATGGCCTTTATACATAGTAATATTTGGGTTAAAGAAAGTAATTATGTAGTTCTCCTGCTTGTTTTAAAAAAGTATTCTTTGTAAAGTCTGTAATATTGTTTATTTATTAAAATGTTATAATATACATATTGTTTTTGGTGCAAAAGTGTATAAATAAAATTTAGTTAAATACACCTACATAAAACTATCAATTATATTCTCTTTTTTATTCCTTACTAAAATTGTACATATTAGACATTGATTGAAATAGGTAATTCAAAACTGATTTGATCTGCCTGGAAAAAGCGGGAGTTTTCAGAGTTCGCTGCGGGTAATTTCAGTTATTGGAGTTGGCAGTACTGCTAGTCGTACTTGTTTCTTGTTTCATTTCCGCTTCATTCGTTCATTCTTTAATATCGGTCGATGTGCATTGTGTGTGTTTGTTTTGTTTACTTGGGAGATTTTGAATTTATTGATGTGTTTGATTGTTCGTTATATCATGTTAAAGAGGTAAGTAAGTTTCTTATTTTATATGAGTTTTCATGTTTATTTGCATCTCGGGGAACAATTAGTTTTTAGAAAAAACTGCCGTCTGCTCGCCTGCTTGTTTTTACATGCTGGTTCTAAAACAACAGTGTGGCCATGCTACAATGAGATTAGTTCATTAATTCATTAAATTATCAACCGAAATTGGGCCTATTAAATAGTATAATGGTTCTATCGTTAAGGTTATGAATAAATAAATTAAATATCGACAATTAATGTTTTTGGGATGGGCACTATCCAAGAGAGAGGTCCGATGGAGAAGTATTTACTATTTTTTGCCATAAGTTTTTTCTCAATAAATATATTACGAAATGAAATATAAGCCTATCTAAGTTTAACTAGAAAGTCTACAGTCAGGCCTATGATTTATCCTCTTACATTATTATAACAGGACTGTGAAGAATGTTGGCTAAACGGAAATAAAGATGTTTCAAAAAGGTGGTTTCTAATTTGGATATTAGTTTTAACAGCCCTGTTATAATAACCACAAGAGGATACATCATAGGCCTGATTACTTCGCATGCCACTAGAAAAAAACAGATGTTATTCATACCTGCACTCCTACCTACATGTATAAACGAAAGTTAATATGTGTTTAAGTGACTTAATTGTTTTATAATTTACAAAAATAAAATTTTAGTTTATAATCGTGTATACAGGTGGTTCGGCGTGACCCTGCCAAACTGTACCTACCAGGTGATAGACGAAGTAATTTTGAGTAGAGAAGTTTTGAACATATGACCTAAACCTTTTCGTTTTCGAGTTACGGGGTGTTGAAGTTTCAGATAAACAAATGTTTTTATATAATAAGTAACTCAATATTTATAAATTCTAACGATATCAAATTTGGTAGGTACCTATACTATAATACATAATTTCATGCATGAAGTTAGTTAAAACCAAATAACCGTTGTTTTACCTGATTTATTTAAAGGGAAGCGGTACTTACTTAAAATTTTTACAACAACAAATACACAAACTAGAAAGAAACAAACAGAAAAGGTTGAACAATATTAATCTTAGAAACATAACAATTACTTACATTATTGACAAAATATTTGAAGTAAAAATATATGAAATTTTATAAATGTCGAGTTATTAAATAAAAACATGTGTTTATCTAAAACTTGAACACTCCGTAACTCGAAAATGGAAGGGTTTAGGTTATATGTTAATAAGAACTATTCGACTCAAAATCACCTATCACCTGGATCAGTTTGGCATGGCTACTGTGTATATTTAGATTTTATTTTGTCTACAATAAACCCAGAAATCGAGTAACAGTGTTGCCAGAACGCCCTGTACTTTTGTAAAAGAAACAAGACTTGGGAAACTTGTTGTACTTGTGGTGTCTTGTTGGTATATGGAAGTAGTCTTGTATAAAGTTATCTAAAAAAGTGTTATAGAACGGGGAATGTTTTTGTTTTTCTATAAAATTTAACATTTCTTAGTTCTGATCCTTACATAAATCTTTAGATCACTCCATCCAATCGTATTATTCATTTAATTGCAGCATCAAATTGTCAAGAGTACAGATGGAAATGGGAGCAGGGATTTCATTTTACGAGTGCTTAGGAAGTTGGCGCAGCGCCGTGGTGAATGTGGGTCTGGACGAGGCAGGTCCGGTTCGGCTTAACGAGTGTTTTTGAGTGCTGCTGTTTAAAAATTAAAAACTTAACAATAACACTGCTTTGAAGTGAGCATGAAAGTCAAACTTGAATTGTCAATAATGGTAATAATTGTTTTGTAAATATATCAGTTAGTACGAAAATTCTATTATTCATGTAGTTGCACCTTTATTATACTTATTGTAATATATGCATTTAATTTCAGCTGCTGTTCAAGACTCCACTGGACTCACACAATGTGATTTTGAGATTTTTGTCAAGGAGTGGCTAAGACACTCGAAGCAAAGGAGAGAGCAGGAGGAAAATAGGAATAAAAAATAAAAAAATAAATAGGTATTAACTTCACATATATATTGTCATAAGCTTAAGAAGTATTTTATTTAGTTACTTATTATATCATGTGTGTCCTATTTTGATATCCTAGTTATTTGAAATCCCACTTTTTCTGCCTATACAGATGTCACTTTCTTTGAAATAAGTACATTTTTTATTGCTATATGTAATAATCAATGAATTCGTGAAATAGAAGTTATTATTATATAAAATCTTATGTAATATAGCAGTTTACAAAAGATGTGGTTTGTCCAGAAAGGTGAAAGGCCTAGAATTTCTCAACTTTTTAAAATAACACGCTTTGTTACTTGATAACATTTAGGAGTGCAGAACAAACGTCACAAAATTCTTATTGTAATGTAATATTTTGTAGTAATGTGATATTTTGAGTAGGATTTGTTTTTGCTAATTATGATCAGTTGGCACTATACATTAGGAGGTACCTTGTTATAAAATATTTTCACTAATTGTTTTTTTTTACTATAGGAGGACATATATGTAGGAGGCGTAGGATGAGAAATAAGAAAATAAATTTAATTTTTGAATTATACTGTTTCTGTTTTGCCCTTATTTTTATTTGAATTATATCGTCAACGATAGGTAGATCGCATTCTGAATATTTGTCATATATAAAAACTATACAGGGGGTTTCACAACAAGGTCTAAAGTATAGAGGGGCAATCACAATTCAGTATACGTACGGTTTGTTTTGTCATACAATAAACGCTCGAAAGACGCAGTGGGGGTGAATTTGTTCTCCTTAGTTGCTAAGATTTGTGGAGGAGTACTGCTTTGAAGGACACAATTATTAATGAATAAATATTGTTTTTCATTGCTGTTCTATTAATTGAGCTCAAATCTGTTAGTTAAATTACTATAGAAGTAGTAATAAGTTAATTGTATTTAAAAACTGAGTAAATGCTGCTCTATACATTTTTAAAATATTTGCAAATTCCATAACGCCCATGGGGACGAGTTGCTCGAATATGTCTTGGCCATGTGCCATGCTCACTTTTCCAATCTCTCATTATTACGTGGCTGGGGTTTCATTTGAAAAAATTGACTTTTTGACATTTGAAATAAAAAAATGTTCAACTATAAATAAAACACCCTGTATAATATTAGGGCACTTAGATCATAAGATGATCCTTGTATCAGTGTGAAAAAATATTCTTAATTGGCTATATGGTTACCTTGGAAGGGTGGTTCAAAATGTTTCAAAAATTAGTTATTTCGAAAACTGTCCGATTTAAGAATATGTTTTGCTTCATAAGCCCAAGCTAAAACATTATAGGAAATTTAAATATGCAAAAATATACAGGGTATTCTATTTAAAATAACAAATTTAGGTAATACTTCTGGTGAAAGCAGAAAGTGACAAACATGAAAATACCTTCAAATTTTAAAATTTCCAAAGTGGACAGATCCCGAGAAACGTCTACTACCCGATTTCCATGAATATCTCTATATATGTATATTATTATATGTGTGTGTCCCTAGGATTGACGGTCCAACAGTGATTTTTTTCTTATTTTTCAATTTACAAAAATACTCGATAGGAAAAAAGTTTGCTTGCACAATCAAAAGTACAATTATATTGGATGTCCAAAAAATGTCAACGCTAAGCGAAAACTCTGGTTATTTTTTATTTTACAGCAAAACACCAAATAGAACAGTTTTGTAAAATGATAAGATCGATAAATATAATATTTTGTAGCATTATCACGTTTTTCTGATATAACTATATTAAAACAATTATTTTTTTTATAGTCAGAAAAACGAGATCATGCTATTTAAATTTTATATTTAGCAGGTCTACGACTTATCATTGTAAAAAGCATTTCAATTTTACGTTTTTTTGACATCTACATCTAATTGTACTTTTGATGATGGGAATTATGCTGTCTCTGCGGGAAGCAATTTTTTCCCCTAAAATGTAAGATAAGAAAAAAATCCCTCTTGAGCAGTCAATCCAGGGACATAGTGTATATAAGTCATCACTCAACAGCTGTTCGAGACTACAACCGGCGACATACCTGCGGCAGCTCCGCGCGGCGTGGCTGCGAATTTTGTAATGCACATGTCTTTTTTATGTAAGGTATCATGTACTTGCGACGTCGTCGCAAGTGACACCGTACATAACTAAAATTCAAAATTTTTAAAAACCCCCGATCAATGTATCTATAATCGTACCAGTTTCATATGACTGAATCAAAGTAAGGCCTAAATCATGTTCGGCTACCATAATTGTCTGCACATTTTCTATTCTACTTCAATCGGACAATTTCTAGAGAAGTTCAACATAGCGAATTCAAGATGGCGACCACACATCAAAATCTAAAACGGCCTATAACCTTCTCGACAAAATACTCTGAAATAAAAAAATCGGATCACCCGTTGAAGACATATGAAGCCACAAAAAGACAGACAAACAAACATGCATGTTAAACTTAAAACACCCATCTTTGGGGTCGGGGGTTAATAAAAAGACGTGCATTACAAAATTCACGGCCACGCCGTAGCGCCGTACGACGCTGCCGCAGGTATGTCTAAAGAAGTTCCTTAATGTGATTTTTCTACATATCTGCTAGAAACTACGGTAAGTAATTTGAAATAAACACCTTTTTATGTCATTCAAAAAGTCCTGTACAATATACCAGACAATGGCTTATTGACATCTAATTGCGATGTTTAAAAAGTATACATGTGAAGTATTAATCGCGATTACTAGGGACTTAAAAGGGCAGTCACATATTAGGCCTTGTAACTACATCACAAGCGAAGATGCTGTGAAGTTACACGGTTGTTGTTTTCTGTAGATGAAATTACGATTTAAATAAGAATTCCTTCATTTAACTCCTACAAGAGTTCTGTGAGAGGTCCACCAATGTCCACAAAGAGATCTCTTTAAGTTTTGCCCGCAACGTTTAACGGGGCGGACATTTCGCTGATTATGATGTCTCTTATGTAACTCGCGTAAGACATTACACGGGTCATTGATATCCACAAAGTTAACTCCTAAGTACTTCACGGTGATTTTCCTGTGTTCATTGGGTAGTGGTGTGTCGTATTTGTATGAATCGTATAATATAATAATACGACTCTTTCCGATGATTCGTATGGTACGAATCTTTGCAACCGATACGGTTTCGTATTCGTATACCAAATGTACCTACATCACTGAACTCTACATAATAAATGGAAGACCAATACAGATATATGCGCGTGGACAAAATACGGCCTACATGCGATTGAGGGTCGGCGGCATATGCGTCGCCGCAGTGGAAATCTAATGTTAAAAGTATGTTGGTGCTTGAGTCAGAATGCTTCTTGAAGACACTATGCGCCGACGCCATTATTCTTTCATTTGTCTCCCATAGAGGGAGGTCTTGGATTGATACAGAATTTCAGAGCCGTCGTCAAACAATTCTCTCGTTTTTATCGATTGTTTTATTTAGCAGGTATTTACAGTTCGTGATAAGTTAATCAAACAATATGGTCCGGAATGGTATTGTAGATACTGTTTTGCAAGAATCGGGCCAAAGGTTTGTTATATTTTAAGTAAGTACCTTGTTCTTGCCTATTCTATAAAATATACTACTATCTAAATATCGGCGACAACTCCGAGTTTTGAGATCTTTTCTTTTAACGTGGGTAATTTTGCCTGAAAACTTTTCGATAGGCTATACTTTCCGAGATATCTACTGCTTAACTCTACATAATAAATATATAGAATTCAGTGGAAATCTAGGATACAAAAAATTCTCTATATAACCTCACCTATTTTCCATAATTTCGAATTTCCGTTGCAAATTTTAAAGTTCATTGCTATTTGTGTATCTACCTAAATAATTTTAAACAATCCAACATTATTTGCATTACTGATATTGACTTGATCTATTCTAATTTCAATTTCAAAATAAAATAAGAGGTTATGTTTAATACATGCAATTCTACCTATACTGTGTCCTTGTTGCTTTGTGTTTATACTTATGTGACCTTAACTCCCAGTAATTCTTATTGCATTATTAGTATTATTTTCATTACCTAATCTTATTTTTTGTACTTATGTGTATTTTGTATTTATATTAATTATCATCATATGTTAATAATTATTTATTTTGTATATTAATATTATTTATGTTACAATTAATTACTTATTATTTTATAATAATAATTAGAAAAAACATTTATCATCATATAATAGCTTTTTTGTAATCTTTTATTACATGCTGGTAGGATTGAAAATCAACTAAGCACGTTGAACCCTCATATCTTTTGTGTAACTTTGTAACACAATACATTTTTATTCTATTCTATTCTAAATTATATTTCGATCTAGGAGGTAGAAAATATGACTTAATTTTTTGGTGGAGTCTATATTCAACTCTCATCAATATGATCGTGCATTTCAAAAACGTTTACTAGAAAGAATTAAATAATTATGTTTTGGGAATGGCAACATTTTTTGTTCTTTAATAAAAATTAAGACAAAGGTTAACTATATAAGAAATGTCAATCTATACACGCGTATTTTTGATGATTTCTGAAAAAAAGACATATTAAAAACACTTGCAATAGAAATAGAGCCGGCCCTGGTGGCTTACACAATACGATTGCGCCGAGACCTCCCGTCGCCATACTTGCGCGAGATTCAATTTTACATACAAATAGGAATAGACATTGGCATTCCATTTATATGGTACAGTTCAGTGACCTACATTAGGTACATCAAATGAGATTTAACTGCTTACTGTTTGGGGATTACGTATCGATGCGATTCATACTAGTACAAAAGAGAAAATTATTTCGAGGTATTTAACGTTGATTTGTATTATCGAGTTTGGGGCAATGGTGGCTTTGTATAGTATTAAACTTCTCCCAGATAGCATTTATTATTCCACGAATGTACATTTTGCATTCCTAATGTTCTAATTGCATACTGTACTAGCCATGTATGTTCCCCCAACATTCTCATATAAATAATATTTTCATATACAATATGAATATACAGACGATATGGATCGAACATACACAAAAGTTTATGTTCATAGTCGCATGTACTATGTATATATGTCAGGGAATGTTCTTCGTATATGTGTTCATGTACCTCGTATAAACGTTCATCGATGATTTTATCTGTATGATAGAGACGTGTACATTTTGTAGAAATATTTGGATCGCATGAACTAATAAAAATAAAACTGCATCACAACTGATGAGACTACCTATTGCTACTTTTATATAGTATCTACTTTAACTTTAATTATAATAAAAATAAATAAATGCTTCTCTATCCAGATTTGATTTAAGTACATTTATAATCATTCCCTGTCCAGTGGTAAATAACATCCATTTTATAAATTTTAAATCGTTGGCAAAATTGTAGATGTGAAATATGATTTAAATTTTGAATTCAAACTAGGCTTGTGATCGCGCGCCACGGTCCCTAGGTTAGTGCGCATGCTCAATATTCTTATTCCATTCCGCTCAACGAAGTGAAGGTTCCCTTCCACTTCGTTGATTCCGCTAGGCCTCTGCTGTCAAAATGTCAAATGTCGATTTCAATTTGTTTATGGTTTGTGTTTTGTTTGCCTATGATTATTACTACATACTTAATTGCATTGCAGTAAGTATTTTACAATAATTATGTACAATAATACAACTACCACATAGTTTAAGGTCCCCTTTATTGTCATTTGCAGATATTTTAATTTATGTTTAGACACTAAAGTTGAATGTACTTACACTTACCTATCACTTTGTACTTTTATCAAAGATTAGGTCTAATCTTTGCTTTTATTGTAATACGAATAATGATGTTTGTAGGCATCGATTTTTGGGGAAAAAACGGAGGTGGTTTAATTCGAAGTGACTCGTTCCACGAATGGTGGTCACCATTTAAACGGAAACAATTTGATAAATCATTGAAAAACAAGAGAGATCCCATATGAAGCGTGGACACTATAAATCTTGTTTTCAAGAAGGTAGGTTCGATCTATTTCAATATTAAGGAGCTTTTATTTATGTAAATCACAACCATCGGTCTTGATTGCAACATATAAGTTGTCATATTTGTACTAATTTGCTTTATACCTATTATAGAAGATTATAAGCTGCAGTTAAATTGAAAAGAGCAGAACTCACATCGGATATACAGAGTGAACAAAAACGAATCAAAGGACTATGTACAAAAAGCAAATTATTCCTCCCAAAAGATTATTATGAGATGAAGATAGTGATATCGAAGAACATATTGGAAGACGTCGACTTCCCAAAGTGAAATAAATTTTGCTGTTACTAGAAGTTAAGGGAAAATATGTTGTTCTTCTAATAACTTTGGTAGGTATTAAAATCACAAGTACAAATATTTCCGAATTCCAAAAAAAATACCTGTTTTGTAAATTAATGATAATATCAATTTGTTTAATTTGTTTTTGATTATTTTTATTTTTTTCTGCAAGATGTTTGTAAGATGTTATATTTTTCAACTTTATTATGGCCAGTTTTTAAAGTGAAACAAATATTCAAATATGCTCTCGTTTCTTTTACAGTTGGAACTAGCATGCGTATCCCCACCTCCTCTAGACAGGAAGAGAATACCTTCTCCGAAAAATTGGAAAAGCCAAAAGAAAGTATTCAGCCAATAGGAGCAGTCACAGATCATGTGTTGAGAATGCCAAGTGGAGTTTCGCAATTACAAATATCAGCATCGGCAACATGTAGACACGTACTGGTTTTGGAAATGTAAGCCCTCCAATTTTTACTATTTTTTATTTACTGGCAAAACGTTGGTTATAGTAAAATATGACAGTTTATAAGTAGCAAAGAACAGTTTGTTGTTAACAAAATATCAATTTAAATTCTTGACACAATTGTTTTCTATTATTGCAATTCATATTTGTATAGTAGACGCAATCGTTATAGTGGCTCAACGGGTGAAAGTATAATAAAGACGGAAAATGTTATCCTTGCCAGTTAAACCTCGTCTTGTGTCTCACTCGTAGAGTCACTGTAACGATTGCGTCTACTATAACAAAAAATAAAAATATATTTAAAGTAGCACTAACTGTTTTATTTATACCTCTTCCTATTTTATAATTCAAGATGCATAATTGTTACAACAATAATTAGTAGTTAATAGAATAGAATCATGTTTTGCTCTGGACAATTTAAAACACAATTTGAATTAGATAAAACTTTAAGCTAACGTAATATGATCATCAGAAATAATGTGTTAAATTTGATTTTAGAGTTGAAATTTTCAGTGATAAATGTTTGATGTATTTTAAAATGATTTTGAACAGATCTTGTATAAACGTAAAACTAATTTTTTTACAAATGATATTCTTGGGTGTTTGTAAAGTACTGTTATAACAAATTCAGCATTTGTGTGCTCTATTCAAACAAAATTTGATCGATAAAACATGATTGACTTTAATTGAAAACTAGTGGTAAAAACAAATTTTCTGTGCATACATTCCACATTTACTTACATAATGTTCTTCACGAGGAATGTGTATTGTGGAAAATTAGAATAAGTAATAATTGACTGTAACAATTAAATTAGATACTGGATTTATTATATGCAAGTATTTCACTCATACCATGTATTCTCTTCGGAGTTTGATTATTATAATAATTTATTATTTATTGAAATCATAGATGAGTGGCTGCTTCATCATGAACATACTCAGAATGAAGCAGCGACTCATTGATTACAGTAAGTCATAAATTATTGTAGTAATTAAACTCTGAAAAAGATACAGGCATGAGTGAAGTATTTATAGCTGCCACTGATACGTAATGGTCATTCCTACGAAGGTAGTACGCGTATACCGTGAACGTGCAGTGTACATTATGAATGTAGCATGGACCTTCCTTCTATATATCTCATGTATCTAGCAATATTTCAATATACCTCTTTGGTTCATATCAAGTACCATTTTGGTTCATGGGAATGTTGTGGGAATCTTATTCGGATGTTGAGAAGCGGTCATCTGTACCGCTCTCTGACATTCAGATTATATACATTACATGCAAAATGAATATTCATTCTTAGTTCCTTGGTACATAAAGTACATTCCGAGCACATGCTCTGAATGCAAAAATGCTATATGGGGCTATTTCTGTTTATTTTTAATAGTTAATAATTAGTTTCCGCGGATAAAAGTAAACTAAACAATATAACCAATAAAGTTCAATATTTAACTGATATGAATATTAATATTAGGTTTAGAGTATAAAGAATAAGAATAAAAGAATAGTACAATAATTATGTGTGGTATGATTTTCGTGCATGTAGTATCATGCGATGCAGTTAGTACGAAATACACAAAACACAAAACTACTGGTACGAAATACGAATCTTTGATCTTTGTATACGGACAGTACGAAAGATACGTATAATACGAGTACAAGTTAAATTGTACCATAGTATAATTGTGTGCAGTCCGACTCTCACGCATCTAGCATACCCTAGCATCATGAGATACGTTTAGTACGAAATACGAATACGAAACTTCTGATACGACTCTTTTTGTATACGGAGTCAGTACGATACGAATCTTTGAAAACAGTCGTATTGCCCATCACTACCCACAACTGCAGAAGTAGGAAACTTTCCGTGTTGTCTTGCATACTGGAACACCGTACCATAGATAAACTACACTACACCGTACGGTTGTCTCTGACCGTACTAGTGATGGGCTGCTAAATAGCAGTCTGCTATTTTTTAACTGCTATTCGGTTCGAAGCAGTAGCAACTGCTACGAGCTCTGATAAATAGCAGCTATTTTTATAGCAGGTTGAAATTACTTGCTAAATATGCCAACGCGCCCACATAGCAACACAAGCGGGCAGGGTCGGCCGAATAGCAGTGGCAGTATGCACAATGGTTTAACTAGAGCGGTATAGCGAACAGCATAGCTTCTCTACAGTACAGCACTTTTAGGAATGGAATACCTATGTAACTCGTGTAAAATTATTTTATTTTAATAAACCTATAACACATTTTTTTCTTTTGTTTCCAAAAAGCGAAATATATTAATTTTTAAACTATGCATATAATTTACGTAAGAATCGGTCAGTTAATTCCATAGATAAAGAGATGATATTTATATAGTTAATTCAAATCAGAGCCGACACGACATGTCTTCAAATCAAATAAATATATTATTGTAATATGAGCCACATATCATTTATCTAATTTACGACGTCGAATGTAGGTATTCACCGTCAAAGTAGCAATACAATAATTTAAATTTTATTTAAAATTAATCACATTTAACCACTCCATACAGCGAACGCTTTTATTTCTGCTATACGGCTTGAGCCTGGCAGGTAAAGTTTCATTTGCTATCTGCTAATACGCTTCATTCAACCAAAACAACTAGCGCTAAAAAAAGCTGCTAATAAAATAGCAGCTATTTTTAACTGCTAAATGGAATTAGCAGTAGCAGAATTAGCTGCTACACGAAAATAGCTAGTTCGACCCATCACTAGACCGCATAGATACTAGACCGTACTAAAGAAAGGTTTTCAAAGAATTTATATTTATATATGGTTTGTTCTGGTTTTGAGAAATGCCAGTCCTCGGATGTCAGGAACATGCGCAGTTAGTAATTTCAGGGTGCTTTTTACTAACTGCGCATGTGCCTGACGACCTCGGACAGGGTATTTCTCAAAACCAAAACAAACCTATAAATAGAAGCCGAGATAAAAGGTTTGTTCTGGTTTTGAGAAATAGCCTGTCCGAGGACGTCCTCGGACGTCAGGCACATGCGCAGTTAGTAAAACGGGTCCTGAACTTACTAACTGCGCATGTTCCTGACATCCGAGGACTGGTATTTTTCAAAACCAAAACAAACCTAAAGTGTAAAAGTTATACGATTCTGTTGCCATCATGTCCAACATACCTTTTTCTCACCATTTCGTTCTAAGATACAATATTGCCTATAACGCTATCTCTGTTGCAAGTACTCCAAGACCGTGGTATGAGTGTAGCAAAGACATATGTGGAATTTAGTCATTTAAGAACTGTGTCTGTTTTAACTACTCTAACCTCAAAATTATTTTCGTGTTTTGTAAATTTAAACAATTATTCTCGTTGAATCGTAAAAATAGTGAAAAAATGTGTTGTTAGTGGTGTAGTTGAGGATAAGAATAGCCTGTTGTCTTACATTTATTTGTCATGTTAAAAACAGTAGTACTGCAACAAAGATGGGGCTATAGTAATTTTCATCATAAAGAAAGAGATAATTATAAAATGTAATGTCTGAACTTGAGTACGAGATGTTGACAACACACTTATAAATGTGTATCTGATTCTATTTATATAAATTCTTTGGTTCTGTGACCTCAGCAAGCAACTTCAGGTTTAGTTACTTCCCCATGATATGAAATTCCCCTACGTCACCCTTTGACAAAAGGAAAATTATTGTGTTTTGTGTTATCAGCTGTTTTGATGTAGAAAAGTTTATGGTGTTGCATTTCACTCTCGGCGCATACTAGTGGCATAAAAATGTTAAAAAATCCTCAAAACCTCTACGATATTTGCATCAGTAATGCAGTTGCTGATTGCATCACAGTCTGCAAATTTTGTAAGAAAGAATTCAGGTCTTTGCCTAATAATGTTCTCTTCGATTTTTATTATAAGGTAAGTACTTAAATATTTGCATTTTATTTGATTAACAACTTTGACAAATGTTTATATTAATATAATTTTTTTGAAATGAGTTGATGAGGAAAATGAATATCTTTGTTTTTGTTCACTTGTTTATAATATAAATTATATGGTACCTATTCATGTGACCATCTCCAGTCCTGTTAGTGGAAAACTTATTTTTTTCTGTGATGGGAAAAAAGTTTGACCGTTTATCTCTCTTGATAGGTAACAGAATGTCACTTTTTGTTGAATTACTTTTACCCCAGGAAAAAAATGAATACTTTTTTCCCAGATATGTACATATCATTTAGCTGGCAATAATTTTAATAATGCTACTTTCGCTGCTTCTACTAATTCCGGTGGTGTAAGAGAAAACTCTGAATCAGAAATGTCCATGAACTTTGAATATTCAAAATATCTAATAAATAACTTCGCTAACTAAATTTGAAACTTTTAAACCCAATCTCAGAATTAAATTGACAGATATTTGATTACTTTAAAGGTTTCCTTAGCAACATAGGTCCAATGTCACTGTAAGCAAAGATTAGAGAACTAACAAGATAGGATAGTTAGACGGGAAGACGAAATAGATGAAGACAGTTGTATACTCCAATTTAAAGAGACACGACATCCAGCGGAAACGATTTCGGGATTTGTCGGTTACGCATTAAACGAATTTGACCAAGCTTAATAAAGATAGGTTGGCTCATTAAAATCGACTAGTGCTACGTCATGTATAGACCTCGATGACAGCTGCGTGTGGCTGTTTTTTCTTTATTTTATAGAAAAAAGTTTCAAAATTATTCTTTCAATGTACAATTATATCCTAACCTAACATAGAAATACTTCATGTGACATATATTACAAAGCAACCTGTTTTTTTAGTGACCTTGGTTACTGACAGTCAGCTGAGTTCGGTCGTTCTATCAGGACAGTGTTGTCAATTTTTCACTATTGGCCTTTCTATCCAATGTTACCTTCTCCGTCTGATTGTCACATTGTGGCAACTGTGCGGGAACTCCAATTTAAATGTCAAGGTCAATGGCGCCATTCCCAGCAAACATTTTTGTCAAAATTAGCTCCAATTCGACATGGGACAAGACAGATTTACTTACCAAAGTAATTATAACGTAAAATTGACTGGAAAAATAGACCTCCGATAAAAATTGACCAATTAGTCTTAATTTAGATTTAAGTTTACGTAAATAATACCAATTAATCTACCTCATACACAATTTTCTTTGAAGGTAAATTTAACAAAAACAGCAAGTGGAAAACTACTAAAAAAATCGACCAAGATTGACCTCAAGGGTAAATTTCCAATAAGGTCGAAATAGGTAATATAATTAGGTAGTATTTACCTTTTTAGCGACTAAAAATATTTTTAATAGTCGAATATCTTTCTAGGTAGATTTTGTTGGAAATTCTACGTAATATATACCTTAATAGCAACTTATTCGGTCACTTTTATTACTCTTCTTTGAAGTAATATTAGGTAGACAACATCGGTAAATTCTACCTAGATTATCTACCTAATTTCACCAATTAAGTCAATTACCCTTAAACTGACCTTAAAGTTACTCTAAAAAAAATACATTTTAAACCTCTTTGTCGCAGTAACCTGGCAAATCGACCTCAAAGTAAACTTCACTATAAAATAGTAATTCAGAAGCTAACCCCTGTCTAACCTGTTTGTAGAATTCATATTATTTAGGTTATTTGAACCATTAGGTACTTAGGTGGTATAGTTATTATCTAAAAATTATTTCAGTCATTAAAAGAGGCCATTAACGTAGCATGGTTGGATAATTTGTGGTGCCAATGTACAAATGAAGTATGCCAAAGGTAAAAAACCACCACTTAACGAATCACTACTTCCGCATCCAGATTTCCCATCCAAGTCTTTTTAAAGGAGAACATCTTGACTATATTTGCACTCTAGTATGTGGAAATAATTGCCTATAGAATTTCAATACAAGGGTATTGCCGAATGCCAGCCGAGCTTCCAGAACTTTTGGACGCTGTCGAATACCAAGGCAATATCATATGGCTCCATTATGACAACTCACTCGTCAACACAATACTCTAGTCGAGTTAAAATTTACACATAATAAGTAGAATTTACCAATAGGTAGTATATTCAAAATAAGGTAATATAAATAGGTTATATTTACCTACAAGTAATTATTTGATATAACAACAGAGTTAATAATACTTTCAATAGGTAAAGATAACCAAAATGTCATAAATTTTCGTGTAACTTGACCTGTGATAATTTCCACCTATAAAATACGTAGATTTTCATGGTAATTTTAACTTAGAGGTCTAATTAGCATAAGACGCCATATTTTCTCAGCGCAGTTGAAGTATGATTCCAAATTGTACTTTGTAAAATGAGTGTATATGGAAACAAACTGACGAAAAGTTTAAGAAAATACATAATTATACCTGTAAACTCATATTTAACAAGTATAGTATATTTTCGGCTCAAAATATTACAATAATTTTTTTATTTGGTAATATAAATTTTCTTATAGATGAATATTTTTGAGGCGCATTAGTATTTTATGGAGTACAGCTGCTATCATTCACAGAAAAATTTTCGGCGCATTGATTTCAATAAGCGAGAACTGCAAATACTTTCCTCATAAATTGTATTTATTTTAGTTACCGGCATTCATCTTGTATGGTTATTGTGAGTTAGGTATCTCTTCAGTTTTGTAAGTGACTGACAACCATATGTCGACTACTTATAGAGAAAAATACCAAATAAGTGTAAAAATCTTATTTTTTTCCACTTGGTGTCATTTTTAAATTACACATATGTTCGTAAATTCTACCTAAAACTAGTCAACTTGATGTCAAATTGACGTTGAATTCAAGTAAAATTTACCTAAACAGGTATTAGTAACCAAATGTACTGTGCGACTACAAGTAAGATTTATATGTAATTTTACCTGTTTTAGTTGATATAACTTAATTTCGACGTTGTCTTATTCTCCACTTATGTCGATTCCACGTAGTATCAACGTAAATTTTACCAAAATATGTTTAATTCTAATTTTGCGACTAAATTTATTATACATAATTTAGGTAGTCTCGACGTCAAATAATACTTAAATGTTTGCTGGGTTGCTAAAAGATAAAAGGTTTTCCGCTGTCCTATCTTGTTAATTCCCTAATCTTTGCTATAAGTACAACAGCCTACCAGTTTGAAACTTCAAAGTTTATCTGACTTTAATATATTATAATAATATTTTTTTTCAATATTAAATCGTCGTTTTTCCCGCCACAGAAAAAAATGATGCATTATACACTGGTGAAAATATTAGATTTTAACTCTATGTCTATTATGGTTTACACCTATAGCCGTATTTGTTTGACATCGTATTTTAGATCAGATCATTTTATTCTCCTTGCTGATTGGTTGGGGCAGATCAGAAATTAGATTAGGTAACTGAAATGATCACTAAAATTTAGTCAAACAAATACGGCTTATGGTAAAAAAATTGTTCTATCAGATCATTGCCGTTGAGAATAACATTGTCATAAATAAATAAATGTGATTTATTAGTTATTTTTTTAAAAAGTATACAGCATTCCTAAGTTCATAAAATACACCTAAATGTTCAAGATATTTCAAACTGTATTAACAATTTAAATGTAAATAGCAGTAGCAAGCAAGCAGACATGAGTTCAGAGAACTCTAACTTTAAATGCTGTAAAGCCAAAGTTTTAACAAATTTTATATGCACAAAGTGTTTAAATGTTTTTCACAAGAGTTATATTTTACGTGACAAATCAAGCATTACTTTTTTGGGGGAAAATAGAGTAATATGCTGTCAAAAAGAATGCGAATGGACTGATAAAAACCAAGAACTGAGAATATTAGAAAAAACAATCAGTGATCTACATGAAGAAAATCAAATGAAAAATTATCATATAGGTACTAAAACAAAAAAGGGAATATGCTACAATGTCACGCGGGAAGCAATAGAAATGGAAAATTCTTTAAACAAAATGATTTAAGAACAACAAAAAATCAATGAAGAACTATCACAAGAGAACATATCTGCACAAGAAATTGAATAAAAATAATATAGAAATAAAAACAATATTCACCCATAAACTGACGAAGTATATATGATCTCAATTGGGACAGCATAAAAACAAAAACTCGGAGTGAAGTCGGCATCTCCTTTATGGGACATAGGCTGCGGCGGTAGAAATGTAAAAATGCTTTAAATACTAAATAATTATTTTTTAATTGTTAAAGATAGGGATTTCTATAATACCTTTATTCAATAGAAGTGGTTAATGAAAAAATATGTTTATCACATTTGATGTCACATAAATAATATATTAAGGTGGCCATTCCCTAGAAAGAGACATCCGATAGGGAAGTATATATTATTTTTGACGAACATTTTTTTTTCTTAGTACGTATATTTAAAAAAACTATAAGAGTACCTAAGTAGAACCATAACAAGACTATTACTATGAATTTTTACTAATTAATTTCAGTGGTTTGCAAAATAGCTCGATTTAAAACTACGAAATAGGAAGATTAACATAATTTTTAAATTTAGATCTAGCTATTTTGGAAACCACTGAAATTATTGAGTGAAAATTCATAGTAATAATCTTGTTACGGTTCTACTTAGGTAGTCTTATAGTCTTTCTAAATATACGTACTAAGAAAAAAAAGTTATGGCCAAAAATAATAAATATTTCCACATCGGCTGTCTCTTTCTAGGGAATGGCCACCTTAACACGTTGAGCTCCGGGTGGTATCTAAGCGATGCCTCGCTGCCACACACTTCGGGGGACTGCAAGGTACCAACGTAATGCCACACAGCTTAGATGTTGTTGGGACCGCGTGAGATTAACGTGATGCCTCTTAGCAATGAAATCTAAATGGGACTAGAAAGAGTGCGGTCCAACCAGAACACTGCTACTTAGTTGAGGGTTAGGTATACATATATATGGAATGTATTACATTGTAAATTTGTGAAACTTAAAATTATGACACAATTGTAAAAAAAATGATTATATTTCTCAAACAATAGACAGTTTTCATACATTTCAGTTTATAGGGGTAGCTTATGTTGTTCAAAAAAACAAGATATGCAATAATTATGTTTACAAATATCACACTGGTATTTGGATCTAGACGACTTGTTTTGGGCTTCTTTTCTACCATACTCTTCCTTCATTTTCGCGTAACACACCACATACATATTTTTCTTTGTTTCTGTCAAAATATGAGGTTCGGAATCATGATTATCGAGTTGCAACGGGAATAGACCGGATTGTTATGAGGTAATACATTAGTAATTGATACCACGCTGTCTACAAGACACAATTTCCTCTTTCAGTCCGCGAGGAATCAGCGTGATGCCTCATTTTTTTTTCTCAAAAATAGCAAAAAAAGATTTTTTTCGAAATTTAAAAACATAGAAATAAGGTCCATTACAAATATTAACATTTAATAAGAAAATCAAGATCCGGTCTGAATGAACCAAAAAAATGTTTATACAGTGGGGCTCAATGTGTTAAAGCTACCTCTATTGTCTAGTGACCTACTTTTCGTTCTATCTTCTAGCGGCAAAGTTATATAATCTTAGGCGGGAGTTGCTTAGATGGTATATAATCCTTCCGAAGGGGCGTAAAACAGCGACTGTTTGTTTATTAAATGTTAGGCCATGATACTATGAACTTTGCAGTATCATGATGTTAGTGAAGTAGAAAATTTCTACTATTCTTTGTCTATGAACTTTAAATAAACAATATTTTATTCGTCACTATCCGAGTTTTCAAAACTTGAATCGGTATTTACATGGATCAATTGGTGGTAAGTCATTTTTGTTGGACATGAACAGCTACAGTGTTGACGAATTTTATACAAAATGTGGGAGTACTTTTCTATAGTTCTAGTTATAATATTTGTTTAATTGCTCACTGTTCACGTTTTTTTTTCTTTTGTGTGTATATGTTTTTACAATGTTATTTGTGATATTTTCTTTGTATTTCTACCGACAATGTTTCTTTACTGTACTTGTACATTTTTTGAAATTAATAAATGATATTATTATTATTATTATTATAACTTAATTGTGAGGATTGATTATATTGACGTAGTTTTGTTTTTACATCAGCCCACACCATTTCAATGCAATAATATGGAGGCAGACGTAAAATAGTATGATTGTGTGGTTCAAAAATATTTTCAACGGCATATTCCTTTTTAAAATTTTGCTTTCCAATAAAGTCTCTTTTGTGTTTTTTTCTGGTATTTCCAAACCTTTACCTTTCATAAATTCAATGATATCGCCTTTTCTTGTGTTGGTGTTCGGAAGTTTTGTGTGTTGCCGCGAATGGTATGACGCATTGTCCATAACAATTACAGAATTTGGTGGGCTATTTGGTAACAGCTGGTGCTTTGCCCACCTCAAATAATTCGGTTGTCATATCCTCGTGGTAGTCAGCAGAGGATTGCTTGATATTTTTAGCAGACAACAACAACGCATTTGGAATAAAACCGTTTTTACTTCCAGCATGTAGAATTATAATTCTTTTTCCCCTAGAACATGGAGCACTTAAATTACACTTTTTGGTGTTATCTACCCAACCGTATTGAACTACATTATGGGTGTCAAACCATGTTTCGTCAAGATAAATTATGTCTCTACTTGCATCTCAGTATTTTTTTATTATACGCAGGTACTTGTGTCGATGATCAACGATGCGTGCTGATTCTATAACTACCATTCGTTTGTCCAATTTTTTGTACCTAAAACCCCAATCGAGCAAAACGTTTTGCAAAGTATCTAATGATTTATAGTTATAATCTGGATAGTCGTGTAACTTATCCCTAATCATTTCTATTGTGGGCACAAATCGACAAATGACATCTTTGAACGCGTTATCAAGTTTTTTAAATTTTTGTCCAACTCTACATCTACATCCCCGGCTGTAATAACCCTATAAATTTGGTTAATTCACAAATCCTTTTCACAATGTGATTATATGAAGAATCAATATTTTCGCCTTTTAAACATGAGGTAATATTTAAAATAACCCTTTGAGTTTGAACGTGTAAGTCTTTATTTTCAAATTCCGCTTGTATAGGCTCTGTATCAAAATCATCCGTTTCGTTGTCACTACTATCGAAAGGCCTCCAAAATGTCATTTTAAACAATTAATTGTAAAAAATCACTCAAACACAGTAATAAAACTGATAATTTGTTCAAATATTCACTAGAATTAAGTAATTTATAACGCTGCCTGGCTGTACTGCACTGCCTCGTACAGATCATACGATACAAATAGTTCATACATATTTTTTTGTTTTATATATTATGGCATGCAAAAACTCTGAACAAGGTTGGTGTTGAAAAATCAAATTCGCTAAGCATTTAGTCCCACCTATATTTCTATGTGACAGGCGGATCAAGTCCACGTGGACTGTAGACGAGGAGTGGTGAATATAAATCTGTAAAATTCTGTGCTCTCTCTCATTCAATGTGAAGCGATATATTAACAATACCTCGTAAGATCCTCTAGTTCCGTGCTGTTCCAGTTGAGTTTGTAAATACTTTACAGACGAAATAACCAGTGGTGTAGGCACACAAATGAACAAAAGTACACAAACAAGAAAAATTTATGAAAATTATTCAATACCACTCATTCAACATGAAACCAACCAGTGGAAATCATCTGCAGAAAGAGCAACATAGGACTAATACCAGCCACCTAAATAACACTAACAAAATTAATATAAAAACCAAAACTGTCAACAATAATAGGAATAATAATATACTTTTATTAATGGATGAATTGGGCAAGGGCCTCAACCAAGAAGTAAAAATCAACTCCAAAGAATTTAATGTTATATGTCTATCACAAAGCCACATGCTACCTTAAATGCAGTTGTGGACAATATAGAAATTCTCTGCAAAGAATTTAAACAGTGGGATTATAATGTAATAATAATGGCTGGAAAAGACGACTTCCAAATAAAGACATTTCCTTCTTTTAGAGTAGGTACTTAATAATAAAATCAGACAATGCTGCATTCAAATATTATAGTTGTCTCAGTTCCCTATACGAAAAGTATTCTCGCGAACAAAAAAATTTATTATATATATATTTATATAACAGGAAACTAAATATCGTCGCTCCGTAAGAAAAGTTACACAACTCAAAAAACATCGTTTTGCAGAAAAGAGAATTTAAAATAGTTAACATTTTAAAAGCTTTGCTGAATAAGCTGTAATGAGAGAGATATAACTATTAGTTTTTTTTTGTATATCACTGTTGCAAATCTATTGATTTAATGTAGTTCAGACACATCACTCGACTAAACTTATGACGTTATTCAAGATTGACAACACTATAATCGTGCTGGGGGAACAGCGACGCACGTATGTGGCGAAATTGAGGCATTTTATTTAGGACCTTTTCCTAAGGACATCTCTATCGTATTTGTGAACTGTTTGTACAAGAAAGCCAAGACATACAAATTTTGAATTATGCCACTTTTCTTCCGGACCGACGATATGTACCTTACGAAATTAAATAGAATAGCTCAAGGAAATGTAACATATTATGAGGTTAACCAACAAAATTCTAAGTTTAATTTAGAAATTGTAGCATCAGATCTCTCAAAAATTATAAGGGGAAAAAAGATGACAATTAAATCATTGATTTATATTAATACAGAAAATGTATCAAAAAACAATATAACTAATGAAGGTGATATGGTATTAAATAATATCCCCAATGGTAGTAATGTGCAAGTGCAAGTAATAAATCTAGATGCCACATTACAAAGTAAGGAAAATTCTACAACCAATCTACCCACTATCAGGAGAAATAGAAATATTTGAAAGTGAAGAAAAAGTCTCATATGATAAGGATAGCATAATTTATGTAGAAATGATAAACAAAATATTGACAACACTGTATTATGCAGGGATGTAACACATGCAACCACCAATAACGATCCAGATACTACATTGTACGCAAGTACCAACAATAGTAAAATACAGGAGGTTACTCAACCAGAAGCATTACATTCTAACAATTTTTTATGTCCGAGACTCTCACAGACACTATGTCAGAAGCAATAATTGCAAAAGACATATCTTCTAATATTGACAAAATTAGTATACTAACAATTAATGCTCAATCAACCACGAATAAACTTATTGACTTTGAACTACTAGTTGGAAAACATAAGCCTAACTTATTATGTGTAAATGAACACTGGGCGTACGATACAAATATTCCTCTCATGAAGATAAAGGGTTATAAAACTCGTCTTTTGAAATTCTCTTTTCCTTTTTTGTACTACACTCGTGTAGTGTAGCTATTTACATCTTTTAAAACAACATTTTTCTGTATACATCTTATTGTAACATCACAAATATTAATATGTTTTCGTCATCTAAATGTAGTTTTTTATAAGGCTTAATCCATTTTCCGACCGTCATTTTCCTTGGACTAAAATGCGGCATATTGATAATAAATCGTTCTTTCAGTAAACACAATTATGAACTGGGCCCTGGGTTGGGCCAAGGCGAGTAAATAGTAAATAATGTTTGGCGTGTATTGAAAGCGTGTCGGCCACGTATTGTAGGTGTGCATTGTTTACGCACTCTGTTTCTTTAAACTAAATAGCGTTTTTTGTCTAAATAGATTATTTGATGCATAATACATGAAAAGTAAATCAAAATTTATATATTTTTCATTGAACTAAACATCTGTGCTTATTTATTTAATTTAATATATTTCAATGAATCCTTGTAACAACGCACCTGAAAATTAAACCAAAATTCCTATTACTGATAATTACCAACTTGTCAGGAACATCTTATACATGTGATATTTTTCAATTCCATTATAAATATAGTAATTATGTCAAGAAAATCTCACTTGTTTCAAACCAAAAATAGAACAACTCGACAAAATAGTGACAACCTGATAGATAAGCCTTTATTTGTTCTTTAGAAGTACCCAAAAGGGTGTGAAAATCAAACTGAATAATGCCAGTTCGGATTTTGACGATAGGGACACTTACTGTGTCCCTTCAAATTTTGAGAAATTTTCAAGCATTTTTCTAATGATTTATAATAAAACCTGCCACATGATTCAGTTTAAAAAGAAAGAAACAACTTATCCATGGTTTACGAGTGACTTGAGAAAGGCAAGGGAGAATTTATCACATATCTACAATAACTATGTATAGCTATTGTCTGTAATTGTTTATTTGTGGCATATTCAGATTTTATTACTTTTTATTGGGTATTTTGCCACTGAAAAATATTTAAAAATTTTAATGAAAAAACCTCTGCGCCAAACGGATCAGACAGAGGTTGGTTCTTGAGTACTTGATTGTTTCAAAAAGTCTCACACCTAAAAATATATAAACTAGAACAATGTTATGAACTAAAAACTGAAAATCAAAGCTATAGGTAGTTAACGTTTCGGAAGAGAATCTACTTCCGTTCTCAAAACTTTTTTGGCCGTCAACCATGGCAGTTCTTTGTTTATGTATTTCCATAGTCACGTGAGACATTAAATTATATTTATCTTATTTTTACTTACTTCGTCTCTAAGGATGGGCAACCAACTAGTACAAAAATCTATTGAATAATTAGAAACGCATCTATCCTCGTTTAATAAAATAATCGCGGATTCTTTAAGTTTTCTTTTAGTTCCGTTGCTCTCTTTTTCCAAAATCTTCGCCGAGTCCCATTTAATTCTATGATTATTATCCCACGCGTGTTCACAAATTTTGGATTTTTCAAATTCTCCCCTTCTAGCGTAATTTCTATGTACACCAAGCTTTACGTTGAAAGGTCTAGATGATTCACCTACGTAATGTTTTCCGCACTCACACGGAACACTATAAATACAATTTTTTGAACTTTGAACAATATTTGGAGGTTTGGTTCTTGATAAAACCGATCTTAGCGTGGAGCCCGTTTGAAAAACCGTTCGTACGGAGAACCTGTTCCCAATTTTTCGTAATTTATCCGATAAGCCATGTATATATCAGTACCGGAGAGGTAAATAGTCGTAACTCCACTTTTGGCAGAATCGGAGTTAATATGGTTTACTTCCTTCTGGCCCTCAATATTCTATTATTATTAATATTATATTAATTTATTATTATTATATTAATTTATTATTATTATATTAATGAACTACTGAGTTAACAATAATTAAAGTACATATAAAAAATACTTGAACTTAAAAAACTTCTTCTTTTTAACATATCTCAAAATTCATTATAATTGACTTACGACTATTTACCTCTCCGGTACTGATATGGAATTACTGCCATTGACCTAAATACCTCAGGTTGTGATAGTATATTCTCTCTACTACCAATGTTCAATAACTGACTATCAACAAAACTCTCAGGATATTGATTACTTAATAAGACAGTTTTTATAAATTGTTTTTCATTCCTTAATATTACATCATTTGAAGAAATAATTTTGGCCCTGTCGTACAAACACTTAACAACACCTTTCTTAACACTAATATGTTGATTTGAATTGAAATTTAAGTATCTGTTTGTGTGTGTTTGTTTTCTATACACACTGGTTTGGTATGTGTTATCTAATTTTTTAATTAAAATATCTAAGAAAGGTAATTCATTATTATTCTCTATTTCTATTGTAAATTTAATTGAAGGTTCTTTTTCGTTAATCTGATTCAAAAAATTACTTAAACATTCTTTACTATAAGGCCATATAGCAAAAATGTCATCTACATATCTCCACCATACAATGGGTTTATAAGCTAGATTATTAATATTACTTTCCTCGAAATTTTCCATGAAAATGTTACTTAATATTGGAGATAATGAAGAACCCATGGCCATCCCAAAGTCTTGTTGATAGAAGTCATTATTTAATTGAAAGTATGTTGTTTTAATGCAAAGTGTAAGTAATTCCATTATAGTTTCAATGCTTAACTTAGTTCTATTCGCTAAATTCCCATCTTGTTGCAATTTGTTTTTAATTATTATTAATGTTTTATCTACAGGAACATTTGTAAATAGGCTTACTACATCAAAACTGACCATTAGATGATTATTGTTAAAATGATTTTCTGACAGCTTTTCCAAAAAATGTTTGCTATTTTTAATATAAGACTCGGAGGAACCTGATAAAGGATTTAGGATTTTTAATAAATATTTTGAGAGTTTACTACATGGAGAATTAATTGAACTCACAATTGGTCTTAAGGGGATGTCAGGTTTATGAATTTTTGGCAAACCATAGAAATGAGGAGGCTTGCTGTGATGTGGAGTTAACATCTTTCGTTCAATATCTGTAAATTCGTTTTTGTGTTTAAATAAGATTCTATATATTTTGTTTTCTAAAGAATTTGTAGGATCTTTATTTAATTTGGAATAATTTCCATCATTTATCAAGTTCGTAATTTTTGTACCATATATAGCTGTATCTAAGATTACCGTGGCATTGCCTTTATCAGCTGGTAAAATTTTAATGCTATGATCATTTTTTAGAGATGAAATGGAACGTTTTTCATCGGATGTTAAATTATCTTTAGTCTTATATTGTTTCTCTAATTCAATTTTAGACCGAATTCGGTATTCATTAGCATCATCTAATGGCAGCTTCTGTGCAGCCTGTTCAATTGCAGTTATTATATCAAATTTAGGAATAGCCTTTGGTGTTAACGCATAATTCAAGCCTTTAGTTAATACTAGTTTCTCGGATATATAGTTCGCGGTTTGACAGGTTGATGACAGTTTTGTCAATTAAAGGATTATTTTGAAAATTTTGCAATTCAATATGTTGTCTTTCACTATATAAATTACTAAATTTATTTAAATGTCTATTCTTCTGTGAATCAAAAACTATATTGTATAGTGTCTTACGTACGTACAATATAGTTTTTGATTCACAGAAGGAACGGGCTCCACGCTAAGATCGGTTTTATCAAGAACCAAACCTCCAAATATTGTCAAAGTTCAAAAAATCGTATTTATAGTGTTCCGTGTGAGTGCGGAAAACATTACGTAGGTGAATCATCTAGACCTTTCAACGTAAGGCTTGGTGAACATAGAAATTACGCTAGAAGGGGAGAATTTGAAAAATCCAAAATTTGTGAACACGTGTGGGATAATAATCATAGAATTAAATGGGACTCGGCGAAGATTTTGGAAAAAGAGAGCAACGGAACTAAAAGAAAACTTAAAGAATCCGCGATTATTTTATTAAACGAGGATAGATGCGTTTCTAATTATTAAATAGATTTTTGTACTAGTTGGTTGCCCATCCTTAGAGACGAAGTAAGTAAAAATAAGATAAATATAATTTAATGTCTCACGTGACTATGGAAATACATAAACAAAGAACTGTCATGGTTGACGGCCAAAAAAGTTTTGAGAACGGAAGTAGATTCTCTTCCGAAACGTTAACTACCTATAGCTTTGATTTTCAGTTTTTAGTTCATAACATTGTTCTAGTTTATATATTTTTAGGTGTGAGACTTTTTGAAACAATCAAGTACTCAAGAACCAACCTCTGTCTGATCCGTTTGGCGCAGAGGTTTTTTCATTAAAATTTTTAAATATTTTTCAGTGGCAAAATACCCAATAAAAAGTAAGAAAAACTATGTATAGCATCTCTAAGAATCTTCAACTACAAAATTTGTATAAAAAAACAAAAGAAAAACTAGAAAACTCATAAATAAGGCGAGAAGAAATTATATTAGTAATAAAATTAACGGTGCAATAAACAAAACTGGTGTAGGCAGAAGTCAATAATAAACTAGGACGTAAAGGAAACACCCACATAGAAAAAATTCACTACAATGATTTTTCACATCTAACCCCCATGACATCACCAACTACTTTGGTAAACATTTTTCAGAAAGTATTCACGTTACAGACTCACTTTGGCAATGATAAATCCCAATTTTGCACAACAGCTGAAATTATGCCACATACAATATTCTGTGAACCGATAACCTGTGAGGAGGTACTAAGTGTATTAAAAAACTTGTTCGTATGGATATGATGAAGTGCTGGTGAGCATAATAAAAGCTGTTGGTGAATTAAAAAGTAAACCCCTAGCAATTTTAATAAACATGTCGTTTGCAAAAGATGAATTTCCTAACATTTTAAAATTAGGAAAAATCATATCTATATTTAAAAGTGGTGATCCAGCAGATATAAGTAGACAATTATCTTCCTATAAGTGTAATTTCAAAAATAGTTGAGAAACAAATGTACAATAGACTTATCTCCTTCCTAGATAAATACAATATCCTAAGTGAATGTCAACATGGTTTTCGCCCAAACAGGTCAATGAAAACTGCTGCAGTGAGTTTCGTAAACTTTTTAAATGCAGAAATGCAGATAAAAATAACTATGTTGCAGTAGTTTTCTTTAATCTGTCCAAAGCCTTTAACTCCATTAACATAAAATTCATTACTGTAAAACTACAAAACTTAGGTATAAGAGGAATTACGTTAGACTGGATAATCTCGTTTCTGAGTGGAAGAAAAATCTTCACTTCAATAAATGATCATCATTCTGGTCACTTTGATGTCGATATTCGGGTAACTCATAGCTCCTTTTTAGGTCCTTTAAAATTTTTATTATTTGTTAATAACTTACCACAATGTATTAGCAAGGGATATGTTACTACTTACGCAGATGATACCTCAATTGCTATAGCAGAATCATCACTAGAACAACTGCAGAGATCAACAGGCGCTATCGTGGATGAAATGGCAGTATGGTGCCGAAAAAATCGCCTTATTATACTCTTCGCAAATACAAAACGAAGAGTATATTGCATTCGATCGGCACATTGCTTTTAGAGCAAATTTCATATCACTGTGTTGGTGATCGAATTCTGAACAACTTTCCTTCCGTCTGTCCGCCCGTCACAGTTTTTTGTAAGCACGATAACTTAAGAACGAAAGGTCCGATTGTATTGAAATTTGTTTTTTAAACTTTTGTAATTAAACAAAAAATATCTAAAACTAATATTATTTACAAAAAAAATTGCGCAAGAATATCCTTTAGAATGTGCAACAATTATATAAAAAGTGCAGTAAATTGGCGAAGAGTATAATGGTTAGCTTGTTTTAAATTCAGAAAAAACAAAATGTATTTATTTTAACAGAAACATACAATTTCCTGCGGAGTTATGTAACATGTCTTTTGCAAAGAGCACAAAATTTCTTGGTGTCAATGTTGACCACAAAATGTGTTGGTAAATACATACTGATGTAGTGAAACATATTCTTTATAAAATTTGCAGACAGCAGAAAAAATAACTATCCATGAGAAGGAAAAGAAAGTGTGTAAAAATATTAATGAAATGTTTGCATTCTTTCGATAACCTGAATTCTGGTTATGTTAGTAAGTTAAAAATCCTAAAATGAATTTGTATAATTTCTTATTTGAAAATTCTCATTCAACAACTAGCATCCACACAGTCCCCTATGGCCATGCAGATTAAACTAGTATCTACATAACCCCTTATGGTAATGAAGATTCAGTTAAAAATGAGAACAAAGGCCTAAAACGCAAAGATTTCATTAATGTTTTTACACATAGCTTTTCTTTTAGTTCTCATAAATAGTTATTTTTTCTGCTGCTTGCAAAATCCTATAAAGAATATGTTTCAATACAATTAAGCAAACAAATAATAATTCACTTTTAAACATATTGATCTAGTTGCAAAGAAATTAAGTAATGTTTTTTTTGCTACCATGCAACTCAGATACAATCTCCACTCTGAAATAATGATGCAAGTTTATTATGTGCTTGCATATTCAGCTGTCATAAACAGAGTATTCCTAGCTCAAAAGAGAATTGCATGTCATATTTATAATAAGAAAAGATGTGAATCATGCGGGGACTTATTTATAAACAACAGAATTCTCATAGTATGGGAGCCCTTGACCAAAATTTCTTGTCATCCCGACATGGACAAATCTAAAAACATGTTTAGTTTCAATAAAAATAAGGAACTTTGTTAAGTAAAGCTCTGGGGCGTTGCGAATGCGATGTAAAAACATTTTACATTGGTAAAAAGAAAAAAACGTGTAATTTTTTATAGCACCTCGACCATTTCTAATGGAATTCTGTTTAAAATGTAAAAAAGAACACCAACCCGTGAAGAACGGAAATTTATTGCCTTGTAGAAACCTGATAAATCCAGTATTAGTTGTTAAAAAAATTACTTAACTAAGTTACAGCAACATTGCTAAAACCTTCTTATACGATTGACCAGGGTCTATACATCCCAAAAAAAAGTCTAAACGGACATTTTCCGTGTTGCACGTTTGTAAATCAACTTTTAGATTGTAAAAGTACAGATTTTAAAATGTTTTTTTTATGTTTATTTATTTATTTATTTGCGGGCCTAAGCCCATTTCTAGATTACAATTTAAGAAGTAAAATACAATACAATACAGTTACAAATTTATAAATGTGTATAGAACATATAATAAAAAGAAAAGAAAAGAAAATAGCAGCAGTAATACTAGTACGTTCCTAAGCCTAAGGTAAGCCATACAAGGAATAAACACAGATGTAGCTAAATATGCATGTGTACGTATATATGTCTGACATAAAATAAAGAAAATGAATAGACAAAATAACAGGAGAGTATGGATGCTTACCGTTGAAGTTAAAAAGGACAGTTTGCTAATTGCAGCGAGAAGGTTGGTGTATTTGTGTAGAAATCAAGATAATCACTGTGGCTGTTGGCTAGTCTGGAGGATCTTGCAACAAATGAGTTGAACCCATAGTTGGTTCGAAGAACTGGTTCATGAAACATAATAGCTAAATGGGTAGTTCTAGATGGGACATGAATGCCAATTCTATTCAATAAATTGTTATGAAATTCTCTATCAATCCCTCCAGATGGATTTTCGATTTTCGTTCCCAATTTTTTATAATTTTCGTCTAAAAACGTAGTTTTATTGAAAAATATGAGTTTTCCAATGATAATCAGTGTCAAGGTCACAAACATGTAAATATTTTCTATTTTTTTATTTTAAATTTTCGTTTTACAAATAAGCAAATGTGTCAAAATATTTATTAGGTATTTTCGAAATTTAAAGTGTTCATTTCCTATGGGTTTAGGAGATACTTGACAAAAATTAATGTCAAATATATTGTATTTCTGCCATTGAGTTAGAAGGTAGGGAGAAGACATCCTATACAAATTTCCTATACAGAAACGGCATCAGTAGGCATGGCTAAATGTAGTAAAAATATGGTGGTTTTGCCAGACCCGGACTAATTAAAATGATAAGAACTTTGTACCCCGACGAGACCGTTTATCTGGATAACGTAAATAAATGTTCAATTCAATAAATGCAAGAGTTTTAACAGTTTTTATTTACCTTAACATACAAAATGTGCAATGTAATCCTACAATAAACCATTTGTTTCTATTCTACGAAATATATAACCTGAGTATATTAAAAAAAAAAATTAATTAGCTGTTTTTTTAATACGGCTCTGTTTGTTATTTACACTACATATGAAATGTTATTCCCGTTAATTTCTTCTTGTCAACACCATCTCTAGAAGAGCAATTTCTTTTAGCACACGACACCATAGTCCTTTTAATGTTTATTGTCTAAAGTTTAACAATCTATCAGTAAAAATCACAATAAATCGCACGGAAAACAAACTGTCACTATTTGACGGAAAAGTAGTAACAAGATGGCGAAATGATGCCGTTTTTGATCACATGACAGCTTCTCCCTACCTTCTAACTCAATGATTTCTGCTTCTGGCAGCTGTCAAATCTTCAGTGAATTTAATGAAAATGCCATTCCTTATGTATTTTCATAAGTTAAAACCCTGCTAGTTCGAGATTCCGGATAATCTAAACTGGTATTTCGAGTCAGATTATATAAATGTATTTTTTAAAATTAATTATTATTTGTCAAATATATTTATTTCACACTTATTTATAGAAATTGTCTTGGTTTTGCATGGAACATCTTTATGAGTGGCTTTATGTCTTTCTGATGAGCTCCAGAATAAGGGCAAAAAACGTTTTAAATGCTAAGCATTTCCAAGAAACAGAATGATCGATTTCATGAAAATGTAATCCATTAGAATGAAAAGTTTTTAAGACAAGGTAGATAAATAAATTCATTCTAGGTCTTTGCTCTCATTTTTAACTGAATCTTCATAATCGTCGGGGGTTATGTAGATACTGGTTTAATCTGCATGGCCATAGGGGACTGTGTGGATGCTAATGTTAGAATGAGAATTGTCAAATATGAAATTAGACAAATTCATTTTAGGATTTTAATTTGCTAGCATAACCAGAATTTAGGTTATAGAAAGAATGCAAAGATTTCATTAATATTTTTACACATAGTTTTACTTTTAGTTATAGATAGTTATTTTTTTCTGCTGTTTGCAAAGTCCTATAAAGAATATGTTTCAATATAAATGTATTATCGTAAAAAATTTTTAGAAGAAATTTATTATTTTTATTTCATTTTGCTGATTAATGTTCTGAGCTATTAATTTAGCAACTTTCTCATCAGAAAAATAAGATGGCCCTGAAGTAGTCTAATGTTATGAGTTTAAGGTTATTATATTTGACAGTTAATTTGGCAGCTGTCAACACTACAGTAATGTTCAAGTGTGCAAAAAATCCCTATTGCAGCTTTTCAACGCGATGGAGAATGGATTTTCTGGAAACAAAAATGCAGAAAACGTCCATTACAAATTTTTTTACATATATCTAAATCAAATCAAACAGTCAATAAAAATATGCTTTATTGTCAGAAAAAAGTACAAAAGATTTTTGTTGACAAAGCCAAACTTAAATACTAATGAAAGTTACAGACATTAAAAAAAAAAAACAAAAACAAACAGGATAACATTTATTTTATGTATAAAACAGTGATAAAAATGGGTCAATAAAACGTGTCTTGAAAGAATTCATTCAGTGAGTAATAAATAAGCCTTACTAACCAATAATTTTTTAAGTTCCCTTCTAAATTTATTATTGCTTACAATTTTCCTCAAATTTACAGGTAGACGATTAAATGTTTTTCTACTATTATAGAGAATTGCGTTTTTCATCTGAGTCGATGATGGAATAGGAAGTGTGATGTTATAAGTGAGCCGCATGTAGCGAACCGAATCCCTGTTTATATCACATCCAAATTTTTTATGCATGAGGCATACAGTCTCAAAAATGCTTCAATGCTTCATAAACAGTGGTTTACACGAGTCTCTTACATTAGCCTTACATATGTATTTTAGAGCCCTTTTTGGCAGAACAAAAATTTTATTAAATAAATACTGCGAGCAAGAACCCCAGAAACAAATGCCATAACGCAAATTTGAATCTATCAGGGCAAAATATGCGTTTCATGCTGAGACAAATTTAATTCATTTGCCACCACTTTAATTGCGAAACAATTAGCTAATTTTTTACTTAATATTGAGATATGGTTTTTAAATTTTTACTTACTATCAATATGTAGGACCAAAAATCTACATTCAGTTTGGTTTTTAATAATTCTGTCTTCCAAGTATACCTCATTCAGGTTGTACTTAAATGTACTGATGTTAGTTAGATACATTAAAAGATTATAAATTGGCATCACACTAATCTTTAATCAATCCTAAATCACTACTCACGATCGCATGGAGTTCGTCGATGTATTTGCCATGCCAGAGTATCGTGGTATCATCCGCAAAGAAAGTGAAATTTCCTTGAATTTTAACAGAAGCCAAATCATTTAAATATATTAGAAATAGTAAAGGCCCAAGGACAGAACCTTGTGGCACGCCTACCAATAATTTAATCAAGGAAACTGACGCGTCATGATACCTCGCAGGAATAAAAAAAAATACATTTTACATGCTCACTCACACTTAGAAGCAACGATAATCGTCCGTTTTTATTTTTTTATAATTGTTTCGCACAAAAATCCTCTAATTTTATAGAAAACGGACGTGTCACGATGGCAAAATTTTCCACTTGCAAATTTATTGGGAAATTTTCCAATTTTCTTTTCACTGGCTGCTTGCACAAGGCAGAAAATGTCCGTTCAAATTTTTATGGAGTTCCATACATCCGTGTCGCGATAACAAATATAGCCCATTTTTTTTACATGTTCATTATTGTTTTACGGTCGTTTAGCAACCTTGAAGACTTCCATCATAAAGAACTTTTTTCTTCATTTGAGTGTAAACTGTCTGAAAAAGTTTGGAAATCCCACGTCGCGATGAGGCTAAAAAGCCTGGTCGGGGGCTCCCATACCATCACATTTTATTGCATATAAATTTTCAAGTGTTCACTTTATGTCAAAAGACAATCTTAACCATTTTGAGGAAAATGGCTCAAATCACAGTTACCTAACCAGGTTTCGCAATGTTCTTCAAAATGAAATGCATAGGATAGCAGCTTATGAAAGATCTGCACACTACAAATGTATACAAATTTACAATCATCTACCAAATGAATTTAAAATCTGTCCATCTGCAAGTAAATTTAAAAATGACATTAGAAGATTTCTTGTATCTAGGTGTTATTATTCAATGCACGAATTTTTTAATGACAGTTTTTAACTATTACATATACATGTAAACATTTTATATATAATTTTAGGTAAATCTGTTGTAAATTATATCATTTTTATTTATTTTATCTATATTGTGTAAATGTTTTGCACGGTTAGTACTTGGACGGGTCACCCAGTCCAGGGAAATACTGCACTCTCGCTCCATCTTCTAACAACTTGTATATCAGCGCATACATAAAAGGTATGTAACTTAAGGCAGGAGTTACAAAGCGAATATACCATCCTTCGGAGGGGATGGAAAACAGTCGGTCCCTTGTCTATTAAATGTTAGGCATGTAAAAAATCCCCACTCTTTGATAAAGAAGAGGTTTCGCAAAATTTCTGGGTTGGGGGTAGCTTGTATTCTGGCGTCGGTGATAGGCCTCAGTATCGGCTAACGGCTTGTATATCAGCGCATACATAGAAGGTATGTAACTTAAGGCAGGGGTTACAAAACGAATATGCCATCCTTCGGAGGGGATAGAAAACAGTTCGCTCCCTTGTCTATTAAATGTTAGGCAAGTAAAAATCCCCACTCTTTGATAGAGAAGAGGTTCCGCAAAATTTCTGGGTTGGGGGTAGCTTGTATCCTGGCGTCGTTGATAGGCTTCAGTAGCGGAAATAGGCCGATGTTAAATAAGTGAGAGAGAAAGAAGACACCCAAATATCGCACAATTTTATTAAAAAATTAAGTACTCTATAATATTTTGGAGCTGCTCTCACCACAGTATTAGAATTTTTCAGTTGCAAAAAAGTGCAATTAGAGCAATTTCAGGAGTGTCACATCTTCCACCTTGTAAACAGCTATTCAGAGAATTAAAAATACTTGTATTAGCACTCGCATTAGCATGTTTATGGGCCATTCTCTGGTAAAATAGGACTCCACTTCGCAGCTTCAAAAATATTGTTACAGAGCTTGAAAAGATCGAAAAAAATATCTACTTTACGAATCTGAGAGGCACAATTTATAATTTTTATGTTCTATGGGTGATTCAGCCCTATAAAGGCAAAAAGATTTTTCAAAGAAATCTTTGGTGTTGAAAAAAAATGAAAAAAAATGTGCTTTGTTTTGGAGTTAAAAATTTTCAAAGTTCTAATTGGAAGATTTTTTTACCCAGTTATACTGAAAATGGCCGAAAAATACTTTTTTTTAAAAATCTCGAGGCTTTTTTTTGGTTTTTTCTCAAGAAATAAGATGCTAATAAAAATAAAAAAAATTTTTAGAATCTAAGGAAATAAATATATTACTAGCAAAAAGATACTAGTAATTATTTCAACTCTTACTAAAGACTTATTTATCAAAAATAAGTACAGAAACATATCTTTCTAAACAAAATACTTTGCCGGCTATATGCCACGATCAACATTGGATACAAGAAACAACCCAACTAACAATTTGATGTTTTGTAGAAGCTGAAAGAATGTTTACAGAATATTTTTTATAAAACAAGATTGTTAATATAAACATTTTCAAAATGTTTATACAACGCTTATAGACGCAAAACGGGCACAGTTTATAAAATAGTGTAGTTCTATAATTTATTTTATTATAGCTCGCACAGGTGTTATAAAACAATTGTATAAACGTTTACATAGGATTAAAAAATTACTACACGATAATTATAAAATTATTCGAGATACGACATTTTTATAAGCATTGTGTTATTATTTTCACTGATACTTTTTCGTTATGTACAGCAACAACTACATAAGTTATTTATTATTTAAGTGTTTTTACTGACAATAATAATTCTCCAAATAGTTTTAAAATATACAAAGGTATACAGATTCTATGTGACATGGCGGCATAACTAACAACATATTTAGGGAAACTGAGATAAATGTTAATTGATTAAGACTTCGTTTCACCAACAGCGAAGTGATTTTCGGCTGCGAAGGAAATATGTGGTATATACACAATGAAATTTTCGTGCGCCCTAAAAATAACGAATATTTATCAAAATTAAAAATACAAAGTGAAAATAAAATTTTTCTATTAGATCTTTTTGTGTTTCGCAGATAATATATTTCATAATAATAGGTTGTTGCTAAAATGGTTATATCACAATAGTTTTTATTTTTTAACTATTTTTAATTTAAAGTCCAAAATGGCCACTATACAAATAGCTTGAATATAAATAACATTATGGTTTCCAGCTTATAAATCATATTTGTAACTAAAAAAACAGTTATAGAACAAATATGTTTTCCAATGAATTGTTATATGGAATTAGATAGAAGCGTATTGCAAAAAGCAAAGGTAATTTCCATTAATATTTTGTTCCTAATCATTTTGTCCGCAATTGCCTTTTAATCCCATCAGAAAACAACGGTCGGTCAGTATGAAATAAATAAAATACAAGTTGTAATTAAATAGTATTTTTCTGTACACTTTCAAGTATGTAACTATTTTAAAAGCTTTTATTTAGCTTCACTTGTAACGATCTAAACAAATCTTGCAATAAAAATTTCGACTAGTTCTAATTGAGCTAGAGCTTTGAAATTTTGCACACGTGTATAATACGATAAATTATGTGACGTCATCCTAAATTCAACATCGCCAACGCCCCAAGGTGACAGAGTCCTGTCAAAGACCACAGTTACTGAGAAGACAATATGGCACATAAACACCTACCCATGTTTTATAAAAATAGTACAGAACATATTTTAGTCTTTAATGGCAATTTTTAGTTTTTAAACTTTTATAAGTGTTCTATGAGAGCAATGTGTGCTTCGTTTATATAACAATTGTTTACTAGCTACGGCCAAATACAACGTGCTCTCAGAAATAATATTGTATTAAGAAGAATGCTAATAAAATTGTTTTATTAATGTTTAGCTAAACTCTTGAAGAATAGTTTTATAGATGTTCGCAAATTGACTAAAAAGTGCCGGGGGTCATTACTATAAATCTGTTATAAATCAGTTTTGCTCCATGAGCTAAAACATCCTATAATAATTGCTCTATAGGCGTTTATAAAACAGCGAAAAACAAATTCATCAAAATATTTTATAATTTAGCTGTAAGAACATTCTTAGCAATAATTTATATGATGATTTAGTTGCGAAGACTAAATAATCACTTTGGCGGTTTTAATAAAACAAAATAGCCTTTGCAGAGCAGTAATGTAACAGTAACAGTAAACACTGTAGTATAATTTTAAATTTATAGAGCAACTTTGTTGGGAAATATGCACATTATGTACAGCGTGATTGTCACAATAATGTTATTTTTAATTAAATTATCCTGTTCAACAAAACCAGAAACAGCTAAAAACAGAAACAACAAAAAGACAGTTAAATCAAACCGAAACACGTGTATGTGAAAGTTCAAATTGACTATAACTAAGTGAATTATTATCATCAAAATAGTCATAGAATTGAGCTATTAAAAGATACTTGTAAATTTTTGAAATAGGTAATGTGTATTTATGTCATATGCCGATAGTTGTTGGTATCGCTTTGCCCCCTTTTTAAACGACCGGTACTACTTTTAGGAATTTAAAACAAGTAGATTACATAACTTATCATGCCACAATTTATTAATTTTGTAAATAGCACATAATTAAATCTTCGTCCAATTTAATTAAAATAATATTCATCACGTGTATCTGGCTGTATTTGTTTTTCAAATTATTTATGGCATCTCTTACTTCAATAAATAATGTAACTTCTTACTAATCAAATTATAGGTATAAGCTTAATTTACAGTTTTTATAAGGAATATTCAGAAATTTGATTACTATTAGGTAACGAAAATTGAAACCATTAACATTTATGTTTGTTGCTGTCGATTGTTAGTCAAATGAGTTAATCACCTTTCATGCCGATTTCATCGTATTATCTGAGTTTTGTATATAGTTAATATATGCAACTTTTTAAAAACTGATTATTTATCTGTAGATATATTTCTATTATTAATGTCCCTTTTTGGAGTGAGCGTAGATTCGTCTACCTATACTCGTATTTCGATACGAAAAGGCAGAAACTTCACGCGCGGTCAGTACTTGGATGGGTAACCCACTTCAGGGAAATACAGCATTCTCACTCCATCTTCTAACAGCTTGTATATCAGCCCATATTTAGCAGGTATGTAACTTTAGGCGGGGGTTACATAGCAGATATACAGAGACTATTCTATTTGCAGATGATACTAATCTAACAAACATAAACGGAAACTTAGAGGAATTATTAAGTAATGTCAAAGACATACAGTTGAATGTACAAATTTGGTTCCTTGCTAACCGCCTGAATTTAAATACCTCAAAAACGGAGTCAATGATATTTAGTCTACGAAACATGGAGGAAATAGGCAACCTAATATATGTTAAATTCCTTGGTCTACACTTGGACCCAAAACTATCATGGGATGAACATACGTCACATGTTTGCAAAAAAGTTTTTAAAAATATATACCTACTCAGATCTATAACAGGCAAAGTTACTCAAAATACATTGGTAGTCGCATACCATGGTGTGATTCATTCAGTAATATCATATGGAATACTGGTATGGGGTCATGCTCCTACATCTAGTAGCGTGTTTTCTGTACAAAGAAAAGCTGTATGAATTATATCTGGACTTAGTTATAGAGACGATTGCAAAGAACAATTTAAAAAATTAAATATACTAACTGTGCCATGCACTTACATATTGCAATGTCTCATGTACATAAAAAACAACCTAAATAAATACATTTCTCAGAATGAAATACACTCATATGATATTAGGAATAACTTTTGTGTATCTGACATTAATAAATTATTCTATTCTATTCTATTCTATACCATCCTTCAGAGGGGATGTAAAGCAGTTGGTCCCTTGTCTGTTAACGAGGTTCAGCAAAATTTCCAGGCTGGGAGTAGTTTGTCTCCTGCTGGTGATAGTCCTTAGTAGCAGAAATAGGCTGACGTTAAATACATGAATAAAAAAAATGTCTCTTTTTAAAGAAGTGTTTGAAAAAGTTTTCTTTGAACCAACAGATCTTGCCTTTTATTGCACATATTTGTATTGTGTGTACATACTTTTTCCTAACAAAGAGTTAATTATTATTATTATTATTATTATTATTATTATTATTATTATTATTATTATTATTATTATATTATTATTATTAAATTGATTTTTGAAATAGTTTTGTCCATTGCATCTAATATAGGATTTATAAGAATGTATCGAATTTAGTATTTGAATCAACGAGAATTGACCAAGGATCTATCATGACTTTCTAACACGTGAAACATTTTAGATATTTATGCCTTTTTTTTTATGAGACTTGTGGTTTGCAATTTTATGTAGTATAAATAGTTAAAAAAATATAATTTCCAAGTTTTATTCATGTTGCTGGCATTATAAAATTTTGGTTAATCACCCATCATCATAAACAGCCAAGTGGCTTCAAGTTTTGTATTTAAGTAACTAGTAACTAACTTATAGTTAATGGTTTTAAAAATAAATAAGCCATATGACGACCAAAACATTTGGAGAAGCTTAACCATACTAATTGATTGAATTGAGAACTGATGTGATCTAATTTGCATTAGTTACATAAAAATCTTATACAACTATGGCTTCTTTGTATAACTGAAGGTGCGAAATAGATCTAAAATTATTTTCTTATTGATTTCAAACTCAAATATGGTAATATGAGATAAGAATAAATTCCAATTGTAATCAAAGGTAAATTAAAGAAGGAGGAGGTCATGCTTAATGCAAAAAAGTAAATAAATAACAAAAAACTTTCTCATATTATAATAAGGTATATTTTCACTGTTTCCGTACTTTCATTGCCTGGCCTGGAAGCAGCATATAACCATGTAATATCAAATTTGGCACTTTTGACCCACATCATGACAAAGGTTAAGAGTAGGGTGGGTCGTCTGGACCTGAATACAACACAATATAATTTTATGTGATACCGCTGAGTGTCAATATTTTTTTATTGTTCTTGTTCAAATAGGTATTCACAGTCGACAACACCCTACTGCAACTCTCAATTGTTTCATAATTGTTTTATTAAAAATACATTCTAACACCATTTTAGAGTAAAACTGATGCATAACCTAATCTATGTATCATTCATTCGAATCTCAGGGACACAGTGTGTACTGCAGTATTAATATCATGTACATCTTCATATTTTTGTATGCTTAATCAGAAACTTTAATAGTTTCTTCTCAAATATTAATAAAACACATTTGATATAAAAATGACAGTTGATACGCCTCTAGCGATCGCTCTGTATGACAGATATCCCAACCATCAAATTTGTTTTATAATTTAAGCGTTGTGTGATTATTTTGTTTTATTGTTATTTTATTAATGCTTTTAAATGCTCTTCGATTATATCAATGGGTTTTTGACAAAATATCGTAAGTGACAATTTTGTCAAAATTGCATTTTTTGGTCTATACGATTCCTTGTGTTAAACTTGTGCATCTGGACATAACAACATATTTAAATTGTACTGTTTTCACTAAAATATATCGTTTTATATATTATCGTAAGCGCCAATATCTTCAAACTGTATTTAAATTTTACCCAAAACTATCGTAACTCCTGATGTAATGCCGGCAAAGAATCGTAAGCATCGTCTGTTACGATTAACTGTCAGGCGCTTACGATACTTATTAGTTACTATTTTCTTGTCCACTGCGCATCAAAATTGTGAGAGAATAACATCTTATTTGTTTCTTAAGCGACAAAATTTAATAAAGTTATGTTTGACAAATTATCTTAAGTTGCAATAATTAATGTAAATATTTACTTATTTCAAATTTTATACTAAAATTCAATTACTATTGATAAAAAAGAGCGTTACAAACATTTTTAATAATTTTAGTCTGAGAATAACGTCAATTATAAAAAAAGTTGGTTCCTGTAAAATTCACTGTCTGTCGCTTACTTTGTTTTGTCAAAAAACCCTCGATATTAGAGTTCCAAAAAATACTATTTTGTTGTCTGCAACTGAACTGTTTTTTAATTAAAACGTTTCTACAACAAAATTATAAAATTCCTTAAAACACAGTTAAGAAATTATTTTATAAATGTTTCCATGACTAAGTTAGAAAACGTTTCAGCTTATAATACTAAATTGTTTTATAACGATTTTTTAGTAACTTGCAGCAACATTTTTAGCATCATTATAAATATACATTAGAAAAAAGTTTTGAGAACGGAAGTAGATTCTCTTCCGAAACGTTAACTACCTATAGCTTTGATTTTCAGTTTTTAGTTCATAACATTGTTCTAGTTTATATATTTTTAGGTGTGAGACTTTTTGAAATAGTCAAGTACTCAAGAACCAACCTCTGTCTGATCCGTTTGGCGCAGAGGTTTTTTTTTTTTTTTTTTGTTTTTTATTAAAAATTTTTAAATATTTTTCAGTGGCAAAATACCCAATAAAAAGTAAGAAAATTATTATACTCTTCGCAAATACAAAACGAATAGTATATTGCATTCGATCGGCACATTTCTAATACCGGTAATATTGCTCGTAAAGAAAACATTTTCATATCACTGTGTTGGTGAACGAATTCCGAACAACTTTCAAAATGTCCGTCCGTCCGTCCGTCTGTCCATCTGTCTCTCCTTCCATCACATTTCTTGTAAGAACGATAACTTAAGATCGAAAAATCCGATTGTATTGAAATTTGGAAAGTAAGTTAGTGTTAGCTAGAGGAAAAACCCATTTTTTTTTTTTAACAAAATCGATCAATAAATAAAAAAGATAAATTTTTTAAATAAAAAAGAAAATTTTACATAATTTTTGTTTTGTTTTGTAATTAAACTAAAAACGTAAAACTAAATAAAACAGTTATATTAAAGATTTATTAGTGACAATTTTGCTTTTAAGAATAAATTGTTGTTCCAGATTTTGTAGTATAATTATTATATGGGTAGTGTTGTATTTGCTGTAATTTGGAAACAACAGAGTCATTACGAAACAAAATTTTTTACTTGAACATAAAAAGGCTGTGGCTAACAATACAATAAGACATATTTGAGATAATTGACTTCTTGCGTTAGCTGTGAATTTATATTTTATCATAATTAAGTTCTGTTTTTAATGAAAATTTGTCATAATTATAGCATAAAAGTTTATAGTAATATTATTACCCCAAAACTTTGGTTACTAACAGCGACAGAGTAGTGAAGATCTTGCCAGATTGTGTGAAGGCAGAATTAAGAATGTCGGATTTACGACAATGGAAAAAGTGAGTGATCTATTTTATAGGATTCACGTAAAAGTTACCGTAAGGCGCATTATTATACTCTTCGCAAATACAAAACAAATAGTATATTGCATTCGATCGGCATATTTCTAAAACCGGTAAAGTTGCTCGTAGAGAAAAAAATTTATATACTACATGTGTACTACTGTGTTGGTGATCGAATTCTGAACAATTTTCAAAATATCCGTCTGTCCGTCACGTTTCTTGTAAGCACATAACTTAAGAATGAAAAGTCCGATTGTATTGAAACTTGGGCAGTAAGTTAGTGTTAGCTAGAGGAAGAATCACATTGCTTTTGAACAAAATCGATCAATAAATAAAAAAGTTATTAATTATTTGAATTTGAAAAAAAATTGTTTTGTAATTAAACAAAAAATTTCTAAAACAGATATTATTTCCAAAAAAAATAACTGCGAAGAGTATCCTATAGAATGTGCAAACAATTATATATCTGGTTTTATACATGTTTTATAGGAATCGTCTAATAGAGTTTATTTGTAATTAAATATAGTTAAAAATTAAAATATTAAATGTTTATTAGAATTTATGGAGTTAGAAATGTGTTAAGTATATAGTTATGACTACCAAAGCAACAAATTGATTAAAAAAGATAAAAAAATATTGATACACAATAACTTTTCTTTTCGTGTCTTACTTAGATCTTTATTGAAGATTATTTGTTAAAAAAATGATGCGTATGTACGAATTCAAAATAATAATTTTTTTGTAAAATCAAACTAGTGCAGTACATTATTTTGAACAAAAATTGAAGAATACGTTTTTTTTATTTAACACTCCGTTTTACAGATAAAAATTATTTTTAGCTGAAAAAATGATTTCTTAGACGACCCCTACTTCAAATACCTTTGATTACAACGTAATCTTATACAAAGGGGTTTCTAAAGGTACCGATTAAAAATATCTTACTAGTATTTTTCTAAAAAAATTGCTAATGCTTTTTTTCGAAAACGACCCCCTTTTTCCATCCTAGAATTGGTCGCCTCTGACTAAAATCAAATTTGGTTATGTCTAAAGACTCGCCTATATTTCAGAATATTCTGATATCAGATAAACAAGATAGTGACGTGTGTAAGTCGGATGAACACGTAAATAATTTGACCGGTAACAAAAGTACATTCCCGTTTTTGAGGATGCTGAACACGATGGCGGTGGTAGAATGTCTCTGGGGTTGTGCAACCTCCCAAACCACCAAAAACTACCCCCAAACGGGGTTAAACGCTCAGGATATAATTTTCACGCCTCAAAAATATCCTATCCCCTGTTTTAGAGGATACTGAGCACGATGGTGATGCTGAATATTTATTCCGACCCTCTGCAACCCCTCCAACGGCCAATAATCAACCCCTAAAGGGCATTTGGGGGGTTGCCCAACCCCAGAGAGATATTCTACCACCTTCATTATGTTCAGCACCCTCAAAAAAGGGGGGAGGTACTTTTGTTACGGGTTAAATTATTTACCATTTTCGGGTTTTTTTCCGACACACACGCCACTAAGATTTGGAGGTGTCTTCATCTTAAGTGAGTCACACTATATATAGAATAAATCTAGTAGTTATCCACAGCCAACTTAGTGGCAATCTACTAAATTCTGTTTTTTTTTTCAGATGTTTCTAGAAAAACGCCTTTGTCTATTAGCAGTAGAGTTTAGCGACTTAGATGTTTTTAATCGAATGGTATGTGTTAAACACCAACGTACGAAACTCCTAAGAAGTTTTCAATCTTTAATAGACCATGGGACAAATGTACCAGAGGAACTCATACAGAGTTATGCAAGATACGTTACGCTCTCAGAGCTAAGTGATAGCATAATAGATATAGGCTTAAGAATAGGTGGATTTTTTAATGAAGCAGGATGTTTCAACTATAGTATAAAGATTTTAAATGTTACTGAAGAAATTTGTAAAAAGCAAAAACCGGATATTTTCCGTTTAAGAAGATTGTTGGACTGTTATCACAAGTAAGTAAATATGGTGTTTACATAGGTTTTAGCAATTAGAATATTGCATTATTATTGTAAAATTGTCTATTTGAATTTGTGTGAGAACTCATTTTTTGGTATTTTATTTAAAGAAATTGATTGAGGAAACAGAAACTGTTACTTTTTGATCGTTTATCATTTGTTTATAATAATTTTTAATCATAAGACTTAAGCAGATAGATGACAATAGTGAACAGATCTATGAATTGTTAAATCATCCATCGGAAATTCGTCAGATTATTCCTTAAACACAAGTAGTGTATTGACCGATTGAGTAGATTATTAAATTCTTCCAATCACTCAAATCGCCTGGGAAGGATGGCGTATTTCCAGCGCTGCTACAAAATGGACGGGAAATACTGCTACCTTTCTTCATCAGACTTTACAGAGCTAGTTTCGTATGAAATTACATCCATCCAGATGGGCGGAGATTGAGTTGGTATACAGGGTGGGGAAGTAGTGAGTTGGACTATGCGAGCTAGAAATAAAAAGAAAATACAAGTAACACTAGGTAAAAAGACTGTAACCGGAAATTATTTTCGAATATACAGGGCGAGCCAAGACAATGTTACAGAATCAAATGCCTTTTTTTTGTTAAATGGAATGCTATGTATAATACTAATCACGAATGTTGTCCGTGACGTCATCATCTTTTAATTTCTGAATTCCGTATTATTCATCTCTAAAACGCATCGTTATGCTTGGAACCTGAGAGAAAAATCTCATGACTTTGAAAAAAATATAAATTGATGACGTGTATAACAACATTCATAATTAGTATAGTATCAGTACATGTTTTGAAGCCTCTTTCTAGATTCATTTCACTCTTATATTATTATTGACTATCTCCTAACCACTTGGATGTAGTGAATTTTTTTTGTTAGAGATGCACAGATGCATATTGAAAAAAATCACTGCAATCACAATTATATATAATAATAATTATAAAGTATCTTTATTAGCTCAAAAAAAGCTACAATTTGATCATAACAATATACAGATCATAATCACATTAACTTTTCATTAGTTTAACTTAATTCTATGCATATAACAGTAACTGTAAAATTATTAAAAATCTATTTGTATATTAATATAACGTAAAATGGCCTAACCTAATCGTCCTAATCACAAGATAATAAAAATTCTTTTTTAATATAACTAACATATAATTTAATGAAAATATTATATTTTTCACACTATTTTATTTCCTTTGGCAAACCGTTAAATAATTGAATACCCTTACAAAACAAAGATTTCGATTCCTTTAAATTGTCATACCTCTCTACCACCATATCATTTACACTACGAGTGTTATAACCATGAAACTCAATTTATCACATAAATACCTTGGAGCTATACCATACTTTATTTTAAATATAAATTGCAGTGATTTTAATACTATGCGTTGTCTAACATTTAAAAAATTTAAAACATTTAACGTTGTGTCAATGGGAGTATATCTGTTACACTTTAATATTATCCTCATAGCTTTGATTTGAATCTTTTGTAACTGCTGTATCTCATTGTTATTTAAATATGGTTGTAGTGTTGCACAATATTCAAAATGTGGAGCTATTATAGATTTATATACTAATATTCTTGAAAACATTGATAAATAATTTGAAATTCTACGTAAGAAATAAATCTTTTTTGCAACTTTTTTAATAATATAATCACTATTACCTTTGAAAGTCAGGGACTCATCTATTATAAAACCAAGGTATTTAATTTCCAAAACTTTTTCCAACTTTTTATTATTTAATACAATACTTTCCTCAATTTGTAGCCGGCTTAGTATATGTTTTTTGCCCAGAATCATATATTTACATTCGTCGATGTTTACTTTTAAGCTATTATCACACAACCACACAGATATATCTTTTAAATCTTGATTAATAACATTAATAACTTCATTTACATTCTCTCCATACAAATATATTAACGTGTCATCTGCAAATAAATGTACCTTACAATTTTTTATAAATTTCACTATGTGGTTTATAAGTAGCACAAATAATAAAGCTCCTAGCACTGATCCTTGCGGTACTCCAAATTCATTGTCTATTACGTTCGACTCACTATTTGTATATTTTGTTTTCTCTCAGTTAAGTAGGATTCAATCCATTCAAGTACAGTCCCTCCAATGCCCATTTTTTCTAACTTTGATACCAGTAACTTCCGATTTACCGTCTCGAATGCAGGTTTAAAGTCTAAGAACACTGCAGCTATTATTTGATCTTTACCTATTGTCTTAACCCAATCTGATATAATGAACTGTAGTGCGGTCTCACAGAAATGGCTTTCTCTGAATCCAGATTGATTGTCCATTAGAAAATTATCTATGCAATATGTTGTCAATTGTTTTTTTACTACTAATTCTAGCGTTTTTTTCATATGCTGGTAATGTATTAATAGGTCTAAATTCTTCACATATTATTGTACTCAAAATTTTGGGAATGGGTGTAACCACCGATATTTTCCAATTATTAGGACAAATTCCTTTTTGTAGTGAGGTATTAATCACATCTAAAAATCTATTACCAATTACTTCAAAAGCAGTTTTTATAATTCTTGTGGATATACCATCAATATTCAATATGTACCTGATTTATTAGGTAAGTCATATATAATTTTTCTAAGACTGTGCATTTCAATAGGTTTAAACTCTGTTAATTTATTTTTTACTTCTATGCTATCTACCTCATACCCATGAGATTATAAGAAAAAGATATGTGAATATTAGTAATGAGACATCAAATTTATGTTTACGAACCATTTTCACTTCTTAAAATGTATGGGGTGTCAAAAATGATTTTTGATTATAGAACTTTTTGAATTGAATTTTCTCATTTTTTTTCAAATGAAACATCCTGTATATTATTCGACGATGTGACGTAGAAATGGAAAACGAACACATATGTACATCCCCTATGGCTATTTGTAACCATTTTCGATTTATTGAGCAATAAGTACAAAATTCAAGAATAAACTTAAAAAATAGAGGTTCCTTCAAATAATTCAACAGAAAAAAATTATAAGTGCTCCACATGTTGCCCATTATGATTGACACGTCTCTATGCACTTTTGAAATGAGACCATTAAGAGGGACCATTTCCAATCCATCAACGTGTGTAGATAGTATTTAGCTGGTCCCTCACTATAATCATTTTTTTTGTCAATTTTTTTGTTTTCGGCGTTCAACAAGTAATGAAACCTCAGTTTGGTGTAAATATTTTTAAACAGCCAAGCAACTCTTAAAACACTTGGATTCTATTATGTTAATTCTAATACTATTCGAAATTGCCAGAAACCTCCAACCTTACTGTGCAAAAACAGCAAATTGACTAATCTGGATACCTGTCTACTCTGACATGGAAGGCAACACTGTTGCCAGCTCTTTAGCCAGAGCAGGCGTGCCAACCAGATTTATAGGCCAGAACTGGCACTTGACATATCTGCAAATTCTGCCAAAGCAGCTATCCTGGCTCAGGCTGTATATAAAATACTCCAGAACTGTCAAAAACTACAGGATTAGTTCACTGAAAGCAGTTAATTACATACCTCTTCATGTTAAGAACTAAAAAGAGTTTAACAGACTACACCTAAGAACTCTGATTGTAATGCAGTCTAAATCATCACTTATCCAGAATCAGACTGGCGAAAAATGCTGAATGCTGCCTGTATCTAGGGGGGTGAAGTACCTGTTTGAGTTGCTGCAAGAAGAATCTGGTTCTCACTCTTTGGCAAACGACAACTAGTGCCTGGGGACCCGAAAGGTTTCTCACCCAGCTAGATCTTCAGCTTTATTAAAAGGCTGAACTTGTTAGATGAAATATAATTAGAAGTGAGCCTTGGTGGTCGCAGTGGAGAGTCTGAATATAAGCTCACTCACATATCAACCTAGCCTATCCTAACTAGTGTACTGCAATTTATTTATTTATTATTTAATTATACTACTTACACACTATATACAGTATACAGTACAGGGAGATCGAGAAAGACTTAATGTGCTGTATTATTAATTGTGGAAGTGTGGCATTACAAAATGACGCCAGTTTATATTAAATATCATCGATTTTTCAACTAGGAAAAGGTGAGGTTGGAACCTGTCAACTCATTACAAGCAGTAAAAATAAATGATTTTACAGGAGTAATCCAAGCATTTTGTTAATGGTAAATGTTATATGTCTAGGTAAAAATTTTATTTTTATCATGGGTTTATATTGTAGGCCACACTGCTGTGTTATAAGACCAGAATCAAGTTAGGTTTCCTGTCTTAACATAAAATCCAACTTAAAACCCAGATATGAAACTGAGAGTGGTTGTCATGAAGTAAGTGCTGCTAGAGCAATCTATAAACAATTTCGTATAGAAATTAATAGTTTATATTGGTTTGACTGATATTTTTCGCATCTAAAAACTTGAGTTGAGTGAAGAAGAGGCTTGTACCGAAAGAGAAAAATGTTACAGAGACAACTGTTTTAAATATGGTACAATTCAAGAGGAACCTCAAAGAAAAGTTATAGATTATATAAAATCTGATGAAGTTTATAAATTAAGAATGACAGTGGACTAAATGTATTGTTTTAAAGTATATAATTGTGGTTGTTTAAAAAATGTTTTAAAACTGAGTCTGAACACTGACTTTAATCCATTTTCACAGTTTTGTAATGTTAAACAAGATAATTGAATAATTTTTAAACATCACAGGATATATTTTAAAACAATACATTCACTCGCCAGATCACTCGATGAATTGTAGTTATGTATAGATGTCATCTAAATTACCTATATTACAAATGTTAAACTTGATGATAATAAATAATTGTATATTTAGTGGATATGTTTTGTTTTATTCTCGTTTACAAGCATGTATGTACAAGTTCAGCGAAGTTGATATTCAACCTACTGCTAAGGATAGTAGTAAGTGATAAATAAAACAATAAAAGGAAAGGAGAATATTTAATAAAACACATAAGGTAGACAATAGTAACATTAATATGACATGATAAAAAAAGTTCTTATAGAAATTACAATGGTTTGCACAGCTCGGTGCATAATATATACCATAGACGAAGGGTCAACTGCTAGATAAATTGTGTCTACCTTACTATAACTTTAAGTCCTTTGTTTAATTTGTTTCTTTTCATGAGTACCTATTTCACAAAATCTACACATCTTATTGCACAACTATTAACTGCCTAGTGATAGCCTTTTTACTGCTAAAAAACTGAAAGGAATGACGTCTCATCGCTTCACTCTGTACCTTATAAATTACAAATCAGGCCGGCGAACATGTTCTGCCTGTACCTGCAGCACAATCACAATGAGTATTAAGAAATCATCTGGATCCGCAATAATTCAAGGAATGACGCTTTTGCTGAAAATGCAAGTACATGGCGAAAATTATTTATAATTTATTATTAATTCTTACCTTTGCAATAATATGCTGTTATCCTATAAATTTCTTGAAGAGAACTGGTTTCACCCAACCACTAACGAACAGTTGTAAGCTTCGACTTTTGAATGCCTTGTACTCATTTTTTTAACTATGCACTCCTTTCAAAAATCATTACAATATATGTATGTCTAATATTCGGAAATACATCGGCATCTGTACTAAAGTCTTCTTTATGTAATATATAGGGATTTAAACTGATAGCACCAATTTTTTTTCCATATACCTATTATGTACATCATAATTCATAAATTTCATAAAATATAAACTCTTCTCCATCTTAACAAACAAAATTTGCCACATGAATTGATTAGGGATAATTGTTGATGTTAAATAATTCAAAATTAAGTTTTAAAACATCACAAATTCTGCAAAATATACACAATTAAAGACAAGGCGTTCGATCAGCTGATCACAAACCACAAATTGGCGGCCATTTGCATTTCTTCAGTATTCCCTAAACTAGTAACATACGAAATTAGTTTTAATAATATATGTAGTATAGAGATCAATTTTCATAATTTTAGTTACTTTTCTGTCAGGTGACGTTCATTCTTTCACGATCGCACTGCATGAGATAGAATATACACATACATTTTTGTTTTTGCTTTTTTTTCAAATTATAATTAGGAATTGACAATGATACGGGTGTGTCTATTGGCTTGAGGCTCAGATAGATGGAGTATTGACCATTTTATGAATATAATATATTGTTTTGTTATACAATCTTAAAAGTCTTATTCTTATTTTAGGAGAATTTATGCTGAATCGGTATTCTGTGAATTTAAAGCTGCCCAAGCAACATTTATATCTGCTCAAGACACAATAAAGGAATTAGAAAATCTCAATTCTGTACCGAATTTAGCAGGATTATACACAAACTTTTCATTGCTGCATTTTATTCGGAGTGAATATGACGAGGTATGGTAAACTGATAAAAAAACATACATTTTTAAACTGTCAGATTAGGGCATTGCACTATGTTTTCTATTTGAAAACATTGAACTTTCATAAAAAAATTATTGAGAACAGTAACAGCCACTGCTAAATATTAAGCTAATCATGGATATCCAGGCATCTTTTCTGCCTTCGAATACATCATTTTGAAGGGTTAAAATAGCAAATTTTTCACATTGGAGAATTTAGACTAGGTTCATCTGTACATGGGATAAAGTCATTCGATGATATGAATAAAAACATGTCATACTGTTAACTAGAGATGAAACGGAATTCCAGCTGTATTATAAACTTGGACAGATTCAGCTCATTTGCCACATTTTTTGTTCCATTGGGATCATACATTTTTAATCAACAGAAAATGGTGTGTCTTAAAAATTTGTAATCGTCATTTCGGTAATATTTTTTGAGCATGATTGGTTTTAGTGTCCCACTTATTTCCACAAGCTTAAAACTGAGCTATGGTTGGTTGTAGTAGGCTTCTTTAGGTTAGGGGAACCAGTGGTGTACGATTATGGCTAAGTATTTTCCATTTTCATAATGTCTTATTCACAAATTCAGATGTTTTGTATTCCGTGCATTATTCTAATGTTGTCGCTTGGCCAGCATTTTTAGTAGAGTTCGAAATTTTTCTAAGATTGATCCAATATTAGTGACTTCATAGAAGCTGGTTTAAAGAATTATACAGTACATTGTTAAGATGTCTGGGGCGGTATTGGTTCTTAAACTAGCTCTTTCTACAATATCCTATAGAATCAGTCTTTGAGGTACTTTGTAAATATGGCTGACTGTTTTCATATTTTTACTATTAATCTAGAAAGTTTTCCTTGAATTAGTAAATCAATTATCACCAATTATTTATTTAACTAATTTATGTGTCCACCTTACCAATGGTGTGAAATTGGCCATAAATATTTATTATTTACTTATATAATATATTACACCTTTTTTCGTTTATTTTAGGCCTTCACATGGTCAAAAATGGCATTAAAACTGCTTACTGATGATTTACCATCCAGGTTAGTACACTTTTAAAACATTCCTTTCTTTTTCATGTATACCATTCTAAAATGGTTGTTCAACGATAACTTTTATTTCACACTGTCCAGTAAATGACTATTTCCTGGACTCATTTGCGGCCGGTAAATCGAACAATACAATATGTGATACTGTCTGCGTTACCCTAGCAACACAATCATATTATTGTTATTAGTAAGCTATAATTTTTCAATTTTGACTTTTGACTTTTTCACTTAAAAATAGCGTTTTTTTTTTTACTGTAAAATATACTTTCTACCTACGAAGGGGTAGATATACAAGGAGCGCTTAATGCCCATAAGCATTGTTTACCAGAGAGCCAAAGAGACATATATTCTGCCTTTGCTAAGCAAGAAGGTCGTAACTGACATTTTCATAAAAATTGAGTTATTGTCATTTGTCGCATCTACAACCAATCGGGCCACTTCTGGTATATTTTTGGTCGTATCTTCATAATGAACGATACAAATTCAATTTAAAATGTCATATCTACAAAATATGCTGATATTACTAAGCGAAATTGTCCTATCTGATATTACCAAGCATAATTGTCTTATCTACCACAGTCACCATAGTAGATATTAGATATTACTATTAAGCTTAGTAATAGAAAATGAACATGTTCAGTTAAGTCTCCCATGTGAGATTGTTCCGATGTGATGATTTAGTGTGTATTCCTGATAAAAGTGTAATAATATTTGAAATCCAAAGTGAATATTTCATAAGAAGACTTGTAACCCAGTCAAAATAGACATTCAAGGTTACAATAATTCGCATAGAGCTGAAAATTGGTACGCATGTTGGGAACACCATTATAAATGGAATGTGAAAAGTCCCCATCGATCCCACATCTGCAAAAAAATTTATTCGTTCGAGGTCAAAGTTCGCAAATATGGGTTTCTTGCAATTTATAAAACATTATTATACCATCAAAAAATATACTAAATATATGTTTCATATATCATATTAAAGAAAGTCCTAATAATCACATGCAAGAATAAATTGGTTTTCAAAATAACAAGGCGATAAATGATGACGTATGTAATGAGAATTCAATTTTAGAGATTTTCATGTTTTCGTTTATCAAGTTGATGGTAGTGTTCGGTTGATTTGTTGCGTATTTGTTGTTTACCTTGTGTTGATTTTTCATTATAAAAATATAACCTAAAAATTGTAAATTTTATTTTTTATTTTAAAACATACCTGCAACAGCAATTTTTGTCTGACCTATTTTTATAAAACTTACCGTTTGGTTAAAAAATGCAAAAAACCCATATTTGCGAACTTTGACCTTGAATAATTTTTTTTGTAGATGTGGGATCGATGGGGACTTTCCACATTTCATTTATAATGGTGTTCCCAACATTCATACCAATTTTCAGCTCTATGCGAATTATTGTACCCTATTTCTTGAGCTATTTTGTCCGGGTTATTGAAAAACATTTCCAACTATAGTAGGTAATATTGTCTAAATGTTATTTGTGGCATTATCTTAATTTTTTTTCCTTCTTCAATTCTTTGGGAATTTCACTGCCACATGTATGTTTTCTTTCTAAGCGGTGCTAGGGGAATCTACAAAATATATCACAATTAACCAGTATGTTACTGGTAAAAAAACCTCTACGCCCGTGACGTTTACGTCAAAGGATCAGTTAAAGGTTGGTCGGCGAAATATTTAATTTCAAGTTTTTATACTTATTTGTGTTGTTTATTTATCAAAACCAACCTTTAACTGATGCTTTGACGTAAACGTCACGGGCGTAGAGGTTTTTTTACCAGTAACATACTGGTTAATTGTGATATATTTTGTAGATTCCCCTAGCACCGCTTAGAAAGAAAACATACATGTGGCAGTGAAATTCCCAAAGAATTGAAGAAGGAAAAAAATTATAGTAGGTAATTTCTATTAATCAAATTTCACGTTTCACATTTTAGTTCACAGAAAATGAGAAATCTGAACAAACAAACAAATGAAACTAAGAAACGAAAGTGGCAGAAATATGCTTTATATGTGAATGAAGGAAAAACTTTCGATTATCTCAAAATCAACAAAATGTCAGTTACGACCTTGCTTAGCAGGGGAGTATTGTGACGCAAATTATGCGTCATTGGATATTAAATAGCAGTACTATGATGTATAGTGTGTCTCAGTTTCCCATTAAAATTCTGTTATATTCCATTTGCAGTGTTTACTGGGTTTATTGTTAGTTATATATGTATATTATTGCAATTAATAAAACAAAAGATAATTTGTAAAAATATGCAATCTTACAGATAGGTGTATATAACATAACTATAGTAAGCTATATATTTAAAAATTATACACTGTAGGAAATTTTACTTAATTCTTATTGACTGTTCTCTTAGTTTATTCTCTAGTTGATTAGAAATCTATAATCATGTCTGTTTAAAAGTCCATAATTTATATAAATATCAGGTTCAAAGCCTCCGTGTGTATGCTAGTATAGTATGTATGTTATATTAAAAATTTACAGTACGACACTGATTTATAAGTAAGCTTCTCAGTAGTATCAAATTACACAAGTTGATAACGACTTCTCTTGGCAATTGCTTATCTCGCATATCATATTTCACACAGTGTTATACTTCCATTCTCACAGTAATGCCAAATTGCAAATTTGCTTTTGCTTTGTTTAACGTCTAGCTGACAAAGCTTTTGAAATATTATAAATATGACCAGCAGACGATTTCGTATTCAGTATTATACTCACAATCATATTAAACATTTAAACTTATAACTTTATTTTTCATTTAAGAGTCATCGATGACTCTTATGTAACAAATAAATATTTTTTAAAAAGTCTAACTCAAAATAATAAATATAACATGTATATAGTTCCATCATGCAATGCAGTGTAGTTTACTTTGCTGCTGGCAGTGCGATGCAGATGGTGATAATTTCCTGGACTACAGTTTTATGCTAATTATAATAAATTTTGTCAATTCGAAGTAAAAGTGTGGCTCTATATGTATTACAGTGGAAATTTGTGAACCCAAATATTCTTTATGGCAGCTACATCAGTTTTACTGAACACTGAACAAACTTTCAGTATAGTACTTTCAACACTCTAGTGCAGCTAGTGCAGATATTACAGAATTTTTGGACAAACCTGTCATTGTGTACCTAACCCATTTAGTATTTTTGTCACATGCTGCAAGAAATCGTAATTGTCAGCTATCAACTTTCATTATAATTTAACATTATTACTTCAGGCATCTGTAATTTATATTGTGCACAGTGTCTAACGTTCACTAATTTTGGACACTATATACACTATACAGTAGACGCAAAAGTTCTTTGATCATAGGATCTACCAGGCGAATTTACAACTTCCAACGAATGGTATATTATAAATCCATACGCATGCGTAACTAGTAATCGACTCGCCGCAATCTCACATCACATCATCAAACTCGTACTCAAGCTAGTACTATTTGGGAACTGAAAGAGTGACCTTGTCGTTAAATTAATTCTTAAAAATGTTTGAAACGGCCGAAAAAGTTCAGATGGTTAAGTGGTACTGTCAAGGAAAGTCAAGTCGTCAAATTAAAAACGCATTTAATGGTGCATTTCCCGGCCGACCTTCACCTGCATTATCCACAATTCATAATATTATTCACAATTTTGAAATACATGGTTGTATGTATAAACTACATAAAAAATCGATTCCTCCCAATGAAGCCCGAGATGAAAGAGATATTATAATTTGTGCACTGGCAACCAACAACCCGGTACTTACTACTTCCCAAATTGCTGCTGAAGTAGGTTCTACACCATCAACGGTTAGGTCGGTTTTAAAAAAAAAAATGGGTACAAATCATATACGGTTCGGAAAACTCATGAAATTTTTGAGACGGACAATATCAGAAGAATGGAATTTTCTGAGCAATTAATGCAAAAGGCGAATGCGGATGAACATTTTCTTAGAAACATTGTTTTTACCAATGAATCAACTTTTCCATTAATTGGTAAACATAATTCTACTCGGACACGATATTGGTCGCGAGAAAATTTACATAAGTTTTATGAACTTCACACTCAGTATCCTCAAAAACTAAATGTGTGGGTCGGTATACTGGGTGAACATATTATTGGACCATTTTATATCGATGGCATCTTAAATGGCCAAAAATATTTGGATTTGCTCCAACAGCAAATTGTTCCTAGGATTCAGGAACTAGTAGGTGCTAGCTTTAATGAAATTTGGTTCCAACAAGATTGTTGCCCTCCCCATAATAGAGTTATCGTTCGGCAGTATTTGGAGGAAACATTTCCGAATAGACTTATTTCTGGGCATGGTAATATCTTATGGCCAACTAGGTCACCAGATCTTGCGCCTTGTGACTTTTTGTTGTGAGGCTACTTAAAATAAAAAATTTATGGTTTTCAGGAAAATAGGCCCAACAATTTGCAGGAACTTCAATTAAATATTGAAAACGCGTGCTTAACTGTTACCCCTGTTATGTTGGGTAATGTTGGCCAAGGATTTTATAATCGTTTGGGATATTGCTCAGCTCAGCAGGGAAGTCTATTTGAGCATTTATAATAATAATAATACTTTATTCATCCAAGGATCACAGAGACATAGGATACATCAGAGATTGAGTAGTGGCATAAAGCTTAGAACCACATACCAGAGCAAATATCAAATACATGTAGAATAATGACAACAATAATAATAATAAACAATAAAATAGTAAATTAGTAGTATAAATTGCAATAATTTTTTGCAGTATCACATTTAAAACTTGTGTTAACATATCACAATTTAAAACTAATTTTTGACAAAATCACATTTAAAACTTAAGTTAACATGTCACAATTTAAAAATTCAGCAGCACTGTAGAAACTGTGTTGTAGAAGTAGGTTTTTTGTTTTGATTTTAAATTTGTTAACAGACAAAGTTTTGTAATGCCTGGGCAACTTATTATACAGCAAAATGCCTTTATACTTTGGGCTTTTTTCATACGCACTAATCCTATGAATATTTAAACTATATTCCGTGTCATACTGGGAGTGTGAAGTTTTTTTCCCTTAAGCTATATGTATTTAAAATTAAAACTCAGTATATTCAGCATTAGGATAAATCGTATTTTAATTTTTTAGAATTATAATAGAAGTTTTAAGACAAGCATCGAAATCATGTGTAGTAAAACGACGTTTTAACCAAGCTGGTCTCTTAATTCGTCAAGCTGTAAATTTATCATCAAATTTGTTTCTACTGGATAATCATCCCCACTTTTCTGACACACTCCTAGACTATGGTTTTTATCTTTTAAATTTTGACTCTATACAAGAAAGTGTAAAAGTATATGAAAAGGCACTTAATATTAGAAAAGAAGTATTCGAGAAGAATAACATACATGTTGCTTTGGGACATGAGGATTTGGCATATGCTCTATATGTAAATGAGTACAGTTCGGGAAGATTCTACAATGCAAGGTAAGATTTAAAAAAGAAATATTTATACAGGGTGTTAGAGAAATAACTCTTGTTTGTTTAGGAGTTAATTCTACACACAGAAATAGAAAAATTTCTATAATCATATGGTCAGAAATGCTACATCTAAATAATGTTTTTTTCTCAGAAACCTGTCAAAACAACTCTGTGACTTCATTCATGATTTTACATTGTTAAGGCTTAGTATTTTGCAGGATTCATTAAAATTAATTTTATTCATAGGTTGGGAAATTACACTTATATGTACAAACGAACATTTGTTCCTGCATGTATTTTCAATACCTATGTATATAATTTTCTGGCTGATATTGCATAAAAATGGTCCTCTTAAATTTAGCTGTAAGGATCCAAAAACCAATTTCAAGAACAAGTGATGTAAACAAAAGTATTGAGACTTCATATAGTAATGCTATGTGTTTTTGCTCATAATGTGTTTTGCTTTAACAAGTCTTTTAAATAGATTATTGTGGTAAATTTATAGTTATTACTGATACAAGTTTGATTACGGCATTCTTAAATTTCCATTTTATTATTATATGCAAGACTAGGTAAAATTATAATTGTCAAAATATTTGACACAAAAGAGCTCGTAATCAATTTTAATGAAATATGAATGTTGTTATTGTTGAAATAAATAAATTCTTATTCTTACTTTTTGTTGGGTATTTTGCCACTGAAAAATATTTAAAAATTTTAATAAAAAAACCTTTGCACCGAACGGATCAGGCAGAGGTTGGTCCTTGAATACTTGATTGTTTCAAAAAGTCTCACACCTAAAAATATATAAACTAGAACAAAGTTATAAACTAAAAAATGAAAATGAAATCTATAGGCAGTTAACTATCGGAAGAAAATCTACTTTCGTTCTCAAAAACTTTTTAGTTCATTGTTTATGTATTTCCATAGTCACATGAGACATTAAATTATATTTATCTTATTTTTACTTACTTCGTCTCTAAGGATGGGCAACCAACTAGTACAAAAACCTATTGAATAATTTGAAACACATCTATCCTCGTTTAATAAAATAATTGCTGATTCTTTAAGTTTTCTTTTTGTTCCGCGTTGTTTAATAGTATCTTACATACATGCAATCTAGTTTTTAATTCACAAAAGAATAGACATTTAAATAAATTTAGAAATTTATATAGCGAAAGACAACATATTGAATTACAAAATTTTCAAAATAATCCTTTAATGGACAAAACTGTCATCAACATGTCAAATCGAGAATTAAATATATATCCGAGAAACTAGTATTTACTAAAGGCTTGAATTATGCTTTAACACAAAAATCTATTCCTAAATTTGATATAATAACTGCAATTGAACAGGCTGCACAGAAGCTACCGTTAGATGAAGCCGAATTCGTTCTAAAATTGTATTATAGAAACAATATAAGACTAGAGATAATTTAACTTCTGATGAAATAAGTTCAATTTCATCTCTAAAAAATGCTATGATCATTTTTCATAAGAATTTTACCAGCTGATGAAGGCAATGCCACGGTAATCTTAGATACAATTATATATGATACAAAACTTTCAAACTTGATAAATGATGGAAACTATTCCAAATTGAATAAAGATTCTACAAATTCATTAGAAAACAAAATATATAGTCTTATTTAAACATTAAAATGAATTTACAGATATTGAACAAAAGGTGTTAACTCCACATCACAGCAAACCTCCTCATTTCTATCGTTTGCCAAAAATTCATAAACCTGACATTCCCTTAAGGTGGCCATTCCCTAGAAAGAGACATCCGATAGGGAAATATTTATTATTTTTAGCTATAACTTTTTGTTCTTAGTACGTATATTTAAAAAAACTATAAGAGTACCTAAGTAGAACCATAACAAGGCTATTACTATGAATTTTCACTCAATAATTTTAGTGGTTTGCAAAATAGCTCGATTTAAATTTAAAAATTGTGTTAATCTTCCTATTTCGCAGTTTTAAATCGAGCTATTTTGCAAACCATTGAAATTATTGAGTGAAAATTCATAGTAATAGTCTTGTTATAGTTCTACTTAGGTACTCTTATATTTTTTTTAAAGATACGTACTAAGAAAAAAAAGTTATGAGCAAAAATAATAAATATTTCTCTATCGGAAGTCTCTTTCTAGGGAATGGCCACCTTAAGACCAATTGTGAGTTCAATTAATTCTCCATGTAGCAAACTCTCAAAATATTTATTTGAAATCCTAAATCCATTATCAGCTTCCTCCGAGTCTTATATTAAAAATAGCAAACATTTTTTGGAAAAATCATTTTAACAATAATCATCTAATAGTCAGTTTTGATATAGTAAGCCTATTTACAAATAATCCTGTAGATAAAACATTATTAATAATTAAAAACACATTGCAACAAGATGGTAATTTGGTGAATAGAACTAAGTTAAGTATTGAAACTACACTTTGCATTAAAACAACATACTTTCAATTAAATAATTACTTCTATCGACAAGACTTTAGGATGGCCATGAGTTCTTCATTATCTCCAATATTAAGTAACATTTTCATGGACAATTTTGAGGAAAGTAATATTAATATTCTAGCTAATAAACCCATTGTATGGTGGAGATATGTAGATGACATTTTTGCTATATGGCCTTATATAAGAATGTCTAAGTAATTTTTTAAATCAGATTAACGAAAAGGAACCTTGAATTAAATTTACAATAGAAATAGAAAATAATAATGAATTACCTTTCTTAGATATTTTAATTAAAAAATTAGGTAACACGTATCAAACCAGTGTATATAGTGTCCACGTAAGTAAGCCCTTTCTTGGTCGTACGGCTGTGATTCGTTACGTGCAGTAATGGGTGGCCGGCAATTTTCTTGCTGCCGGGTAATGGAGGCTAGGTTTGAAGTGGTCAGAGCCAGGAGTTGCGCTAATTGTTCATAAGTGGGTAGTCCCAAGCTCGGTTGGGGTTGGTCCGTTATGGCGGCAGAGGGGACTGGGATCGTTCCAGTCGTTTGGTTTTGGAGCACTATTTGTCTTTGGGGCGTAGCACTAGGTCTTGCCGTCTGGTACGGCGGGGTGACGTGGTAGGCGCCGGCCGACGAGGTAGGCGTGACGAAGTACTGTGCGTTGGGCGGCGTGCTTGGACTTGGGCTGGTTGCTGTTGGTGGTACCATGCAGTGAGGGGTGGCCAGCTGGCGGCGCGGTGTCAGCGAGGCGTCGCTGAAGAGTTGGGGCCAGTCGGGTGTGGCAGCAATGGTGTACTGACCGCTGGGCAGCCCTGAGCCAGAGTGGGAGGCTTCCCCATGTGTGGAAGCGAATCCAGCGAAGCGGCGATCTCCCAGCGTCGAGGAATCGTCGTTGGCCCGGGACGCTGTTGGGTCCACCATACAGCGAGGGGGCATCACCATATCATCATCACCACCCAATCTCTGTTCCATCGCCGAGTTTCCATGCCACGATGCTGCGTTGCGCTCCATGCAGTAGGGGGGCATCGCCTGAGAATCGTTGCTACTCCATTCCATATTTGTTGCCTGGGCTTCGTGCCAGGTGGCTGCGCTGCGTGCCATGCAGCGAGGGGGCACCGTCGTGATGACGTCGTGCGTGACCCCAGTGTCGTGTCCTATGTTGGTGGCGAGTCCTGCCTCGCTATGCCTAGGCGCTGAGCCCGGCGACGCACAGTAGTGGGGCGCCGTCGTCGCGACGCCATGCGTAGCACTTGTGCCTGTGGAGAAATCAGAGGACATGCTTACCTCGCCGAGCCGGGTTGCTGTGTTGCTTGCTGTGCAGTGTGGGGCCACCGTCGTGGAGACGTCGGGCGTGACCCCCGTACCCCTTGTCAGGGCGTCGTGTTGGCGGAGCACTTCGTGGTCAGATGCTGTGAGGGGCGTCGTGCAGTGAGGGGGGGCCGACGTGGAGACGTCGCTCTCGACCCCAGTGCCTACTGCCTTGCCACTCCGGGTATGCATTGCCACTTGACACTCAACACAATAAAACTCAATTAAAACACACTGTCTGGTTACAACACAAGAGGAAGGGATAACCTCATCAGCATTGGCGTTGGCGTCTGTGCTCAAATGACTTCTGTTTCGGCAGAAGACTATTAGTTGCTGAAGGCTGGAACATTACTACTTGAAGGATCGATCACTACTTGCTCGCTGAGAAAAAGTGTCCTCTTATATAGACTTTCTCGTGCTCAAATGACTTCTGCTTCGGCAGAAGACTATTTTCTTGCGCTCAAACGACTTCTGTTTCGGCAGAAGACTAAAACATGAGTCATAATTTGTTCTCGATGCCGACGCCGATGACACCACCCCCCTTTTTTGTGACTTTATTGAACATTAATAAAGGCATACAGGTTATGTTTCAGTTCAATAATTTCAATTATATAATGTAAGAGTGAGTGGATACAATATTTTCAAAACGATAAACTAAGAGTAAGTGTTAAGATATTTCAACAACTAAGATATTTTAACATATATAGACTAAGATTAAGTGTGGTAAGATATTTTAAATAAGTAACTAATAATAGGTCCACTAAGATATTTTAGGTAAAACAGGATATTTAAAATTAAAGTATTTTATGTGACAAATCATAAATGTATTCTAGTTTGAACAAAGTTTTTTCGCCCTGTGGCGATAATTATTTACATTGGTATGTTATCGCAAGTTTCGCTCTTCTGGGCGTCGTCTCCGCGACGCCCGGGGCTGCTTGATCCTGTTGAGATTTGGGGGCTGCTAAGTCCTGCTGTGCTGCGCGCTACGGCAGCGGGATTCTGGAGCGAACCTGTGAGGCTGCAACGTCCTGCTGTGTTGCTTGCTAAGGCAACGGGAGACTGGAGCGATTTATTGAGGCTGCAACGTCCTGCTGTACTGCGGGCTAAGGCAGTGAGAAACTGGAGCGCCTCGTGGGGGCTGCTAGGCCCTGCTGTGCTACGGGCTAAGGTAGCGGGATTCTGGAGCGGTGCGCCGGAGCCGGCTGAGCTCGGGCTGGCGTTCGAGTTGACGAATACTCGTGTCCGGACTGGGACAGGCATCTGGCTGGCGGATGGCTGCTGTCGGTCGTGGCCAGGCGTGGTCACGGCCTTCGCCCAGAACGGCATCGGAAACTGAATTGGCGTCGTGTAGAGCGGCTGCTCTTGTCTTGACGTAGAAGGCCCAGGGTCTGCTGGTGGCGACGGTGCGGCTGACAGCGCCGGGGACTTCTCATTCTTGTTTGTTTGTTTCCTCTTGGCTGAGGTGGATGGGCCAGGCACGACTGGGGGCAGTCGGCGGGCTGGAATTTTTGGTTTAGCGGCGGCTGTGGTGCTATGTCCACGTAGATAGTCGCCATGTCCACGGAAGTAGGTACCAGGTCCACGGATGTAGACTTGTGCGTTGGCATCTGGTTTTGGGGCAGCGGGCACTACTGATCCTGTGATAGTAGGCGTGACTGGCTTCTGGGCAACGGGCGCTACTGGTCCTGTGACAGTAGGCGTGGTTGGCTGTTGGGCAGCGGGCACTACTGATCCTGTGATAGTAGGCGTGACTGGCTTCTGGGCAACGGGCACTACTGGTCCTGTGACAGTAGGCGTGGTTGGCTGTTGGGCAGCGGGTGCTGCTGGCTCTGGGGCAGCGGGCTGGTGTCCTGTGACAGCAGGTGCTGCTGGTTCTGGCGGGGCTGGATGACCTGGATCCTCGGGATCGTCATCCTCGTCGTTGCTGTCGTCATCGTCGGTATCAGCATCAGCTGTATCGTCATCTTCGGTATTGTCGTCTTCGGGATCGTCATCTTCGGTATCGTCATCATCGGTATCGTCATCATCGATGTCGGTGGTCTGTTGCAGAGATTGTCTGAGTAGGTCAGTCTGGCTGGACTGAATCCTGGGAGGCGGCTCGGGGCCTGGCAGGCCGAGTGGAGGTGACCTCGGGGGAGATGGCTTCGTGCTGACATCTCGGGTTTGACTTGGCGGGAATACCTTGTCGAGGAATACAGAGGCTATTAGTGGGGCAGTGGTTGGCAATACTGACCTTTTATCCTTCCAGGAAGGTCCAGCGTCCTGCTGTTCCGGGAAGGCGTCCATACAAGCTGCTTCCTTGGGTTCCTGTTCACCTGGTTGAGGCTGAGGAATGAGCGTGGTTGACTGGTCTGAGCTGAGGGAGGCAGCATCTTGCGTCACGGTGTTGACTGGTGACCGCCTGTCCAGGCGGCCCGGGCAAAGGAAAGCAAAGGCGGCGGCTCTGTTGCTTTGTTGCCGTGGTGTCAACGGGCGTGGTTGATACGTGTCCTGCTCCTGCGTGGCTGTGGCTTCGTCAATCTCATTCTTCTCGGTCGGTGGTGGAGACACCAAGGTTGTGGCTTGTAGTTGCAGCACTGCGTCCTCTGTCTTGGTTCGTAATTCTAGGCTGTTAATTTCCAGCGGTGGGGCCGGGCGCCCTAGTTCTGCCCGACCCATTGGGAGTTTCCCGATGGCGGTGCATTGCGGGGTTCTTGCCGTGTGGTTGACTGACTTCTTCGTTGCGGTGGTGCCTGGGATGTCTGTCCTGGGCCCGGATTATTGGTTGGACCTGCTTGTTGGCTAGGGTTGTTTAAGTTGGTGCCATGCCCTCGGAAGTTGTTACCCCCTGTCTGGACATTTTGTTGGCGGAAGTTAGGGTTTCCCTGTTGGTTGGAGTCGTGTCCACGGAAATTGGGGTTGGCTCGCTGGTTGGAGTCGTGTCCGCGGAAATTGGAGTTGCCTTGCTGGGGCTCTGACTGAGTTTGGTTGGTGGGGCAGTCTCGGTGATAGTGAAATCCCGGGCACTTGCGGCACTTTGGTAGACTATTGGTAGTATTACTCGCAGGCGGGATGGTGGCTGGCCTCGGCAGCGGTCGGAGTTGCCTCTGAAATTCCCTGTAGTCACCCTCGGCGTTTTCAGCCACTCGGCTCAAGCTTTCCATCGTGGCCACTGGGACATTTCTAGTTGCGAATCTTAGTTCCGGTCGCAGGAGCTCGCGCACCTCCATAACCATCTCTTCTTCCGGCGTATACCGTTCTACCCTCAGCCAGAGTCCAATTTTGCGTTGTATAAAAACGGCGGCGGGTTCGTCGTCTTTCTGTCTCTCACCGTGTAACCTGGAGCGTAGCTTCCCCAGGGTGGCAGTGTCGTTGAACTGCCGCAAGAGCTTTTCCTTTAAGAACTCGTATGTGATGTTGTGGGACTTCCACATCTCCAGGGTGCGTCTGGCTTGACCCTCGAGCTGTTCTATAGCTACTCTCACTTTATCCCTGCCGTGGATGTCTTCATGGAGCATCGCCTCCTCGAGCTCATCCAGGAAGTTGACTGGATCCTCCCATTCCAGGCCTGAGTAAGTGGGCAGCGCTCTCGTTCTTCTTGTGGGCATCCTGTGATGACCTTGTATTGCGTGTATTGCGGCTTGAACGCTTCCCTCCATTAGTCTTGTCATGCTCTCTGCTAGGTTTTGTGTTGGGCGCCACTGGGGGTCCATTTCCCCAGAATCTGTGTAGTCGGGTCGTCGTGGATCCTCTTCCCTCCGGAAAGATCTGGCCTCACGTTGTTGGTCGCCATGTCCACGTAAGTAAGCCCTTTCTTGGTCGTACGGCTGTGATTCGTTACGTGCAGTAATGGGTGGCCGGCAATTTTCTTGCTGCCGGGTAATGGAGGCTAGGTTTGAAGTGGTCAGAGCCAGGAGTTGCGCTAATTGTTCATAAGTGGGTAGTCCCAAGCTCGGTTGGGGTTGGTCCGTTATGGCGGCAGAGGGGACTGGGATCGTTCCAGTCGTTTGGTTTTGGAGCACTATTTGTCTTTGGGGCGTAGCACTAGGTCTTGCCGTCTGGTACGGCGGGGTGACGTGGTAGGCGCCGGCCGACGAGGTAGGCGTGACGAAGTACTGTGCGTTGGGCGGCGTGCTTGGACTTGGGCTGGTTGCTGTTGGTGGTACCATGCAGTGAGGGGTGGCCAGCTGGCGGCGCGGTGTCAGCGAGGCGTCGCTGAAGAGTTGGGGCCAGTCGGGTGTGGCAGCAATGGTGTACTGACCGCTGGGCAGCCCTGAGCCAGAGTGGGAGGCTTCCCCATGTGTGGAAGCGAATCCAGCGAAGCGGCGATCTCCCAGCGTCGAGGAATCGTCGTTGGCCCGGGACGCTGTTGGGTCCACCATACAGCGAGGGGGCATCACCATATCATCATCACCACCCAATCTCTGTTCCATCGCCGAGTTTCCATGCCACGATGCTGCGTTGCGCTCCATGCAGTAGGGGGGCATCGCCTGAGAATCGTTGCTACTCCATTCCATATTTGTTGCCTGGGCTTCGTGCCAGGTGGCTGCGCTGCGTGCCATGCAGCGAGGGGGCACCGTCGTGATGACGTCGTGCGTGACCCCAGTGTCGTGTCCTATGTTGGTGGCGAGTCCTGCCTCGCTATGCCTAGGCGCTGAGCCCGGCGACGCACAGTAGTGGGGCGCCGTCGTCGCGACGCCATGCGTAGCACTTGTGCCTGTGGAGAAATCAGAGGACATGCTTACCTCGCCGAGCCGGGTTGCTGTGTTGCTTGCTGTGCAGTGTGGGGCCACCGTCGTGGAGACGTCGGGCGTGACCCCCGTACCCCTTGTCAGGGCGTCGTGTTGGCGGAGCACTTCGTGGTCAGATGCTGTGAGGGGCGTCGTGCAGTGAGGGGGGGCCGACGTGGAGACGTCGCTCTCGACCCCAGTGCCTACTGCCTTGCCACTCCGGGTATGCATTGCCACTTGACACTCAACACAATAAAACTCAATTAAAACACACTGTCTGGTTACAACACAAGAGGAAGGGATAACCTCATCAGCATTGGCGTTGGCGTCTGTGCTCAAATGACTTCTGTTTCGGCAGAAGACTATTAGTTGCTGAAGGCTGGAACATTACTACTTGAAGGATCGATCACTACTTGCTCGCTGAGAAAAAGTGTCCTCTTATATAGACTTTCTCGTGCTCAAATGACTTCTGCTTCGGCAGAAGACTATTTTCTTGCGCTCAAACGACTTCTGTTTCGGCAGAAGACTAAAACATGAGTCATAATTTGTTCTCGATGCCGACGCCGATGACAATAGAAAACAAACACACACAAACGGATACTTAAATTTCAATTCAAATCAACATATTAGTGTTAAGAAAGGTGTTGTTAAGTATTTGTATGACAGAGCCAAAATTATTTCTTCAAATGATGTAATATTAAGGAACGAAAAGCAATTTATAAAAACTGTCTTATTAAATATTCAATATCCGAACAGTTTTGTTGTTAGTCAGTTGTTGAACATTGGTAGGAGAGAGAATATACTATCACAACCTGAGGTATTTAGATCAATAGCAGCAATTCCATATATACATGGTTTATCGGATAAATTACGAAAAACTGGGACTAGGTTTTCCGTATGAACTGTATTTCAAATGGGCTCCACGCTAAGATCGGTTTTATCAAAAACCAAACCTCTAAATATTGTGTAAAATTCAAAAAGTTGTATTTATAGTCTTCCGTGAGAGTGCGGAAGACATTACGTAGGTGAATCATCTAGACCTTTTAACGTAAGGCTTGACGAACATAGAAATTATGCTAGAAGGGGAGAATTTGAAAAATCCAAAATTTGTGAACATGCATGGGATAATAATCACAGGATTCAGTGGGACTCGGCGAAGATTTTGGAAAAAGAAAGCAACGGAACAAAAAGAAAACCTAAAGAATCCGCGATTATTTTACTAAATTAGGATAGACGCGTTTCAAATTATTCAATAGATTTTTGTACTAGTTGGTTGCCCATCCTTAGAGATAAATATATATAGGATAAATATAATTTAATGTCTCATGTGACTATGGAAATACATAGACAACAAACTATCATGGTTAACGGCCAAAAAGTTTTTGAGAACGGAAGTAGATTTTCTTCCCAAACGTTAACTGCCTATAGCTTTCAATTTCATTTTTTAGTTTATAACTTTGTTTTAGTTTATGTATTTTCAGGTGTGAGACTTTTTGAAACAATCAAGTATTCAAGAACCAATCTCTGTTTGATCCGTTTGGCGCAGAGATTTTTTCATTAAAATTTTAAATATTTTTCAGTGGCAAAATACCCAACAAAAAGTAAAAAAAAGGGAATATGCCAAAAATAAATAATTATAGAAAATAAATTCTGTTTCAGTTTCTGTCATTTCGTTATAAAAAATAGTATAGTAGTCAGAGCTGGGCAAAGTACCGCACTAAAGTACTCACGAGTACTTTACAACGAGTACCTTTAAGAAGTACTCGTGAAAACTTAAGTACAAGTACTTGTTTTTGAAGTACTCTAAAAAATGAGTACTTTGCAAAATTTGGAGATTACTCTTCTAAAACTAAGTAACGAGTACTTCGAAAGATACCAAATTGAAATAGGTAATAGACAAAAAAATTAGAATACCACTTACACCATTACCAGTAAATAAAAGTAGATTGACATCAACAAAAACAGTTAATTTATTAAAAATGTAAAAATATAGGTACATCGGCAGTGAAATCATTTGATTTTTAGTATATCATAAATTAATTAAAAAAATTAAATTGCAAAAAAAAACAGACACAGATTTCAGCCGACTACATTTATATCAATGTCGTATTGACAAGCAACGTTAAAAACAAGTGGCTGACACAATAAAATCATATAGGAGCATTTTTTTCATTGTATTTTTAATTAATTGTTAATTAAAAAATTTACAACGCCATAATGGCTAAAATAGTTTTTCCGGTTTTTGTATTATGACGTCTTTACACTTTTCAACTTCAGTCACACAATAAGATCATATAAAAATTTCTGCCATCAGCTCCCTAGCTAGAACGTGATACATGAATCACCACAAATTTTTGATTTTTTTGTCAGTTGTTATTTTAGAAATCCGCATTTATTATACAAATCTGAAGAACTACGAAAGTTAACAAAGCTTAAAGCACCAACTACCACTCCGTGATATAGTTTCACACGTCAGACACTCACTTCTCACATGGCCTGACTGACACTGACTGCCCTGCACACTTGTATGGAAAAAGACAATCTAAGACTTACCTGTGTTGCACGTCGGTACTCTTACTCGTTACTTGTCAGTTGCGGCCACCAAAAGTACTCGAGTACCTAATACTGTAAAGTACTTGAATATTTCGAATAAAAGTACTCGCGAGTACTTGTTACTGAGTACTTTGGGTACTCAGTACAATTATGAATATAATATACTCCAGTACTACCCAGATATGCCAATTCCTTACATTAAGGGATGTATAGTTTTACCAAATATTTAGCAGTTTGTGTACAAATATAAGTAAATTGAAATTTCAATTATATATTGACTTAATATCATGTTTAGTACGAACTCTTGTATGAAGACTATTATATATTATTTTTTTAGAGAAAATGCAGAACGTTCAATTCGCATAATGGAAAGGATTCTCCCAAAAGACCACCTCATGCTTGCTTCCGTCAAACGTGTAAAAGCACTAATTTTAGAAGAAATTGCGTTAGATGAACGTCACAACCGTCAGCTGCAAGAAGAATATCTTTCCGAAGCAGAACAATTACACAAATCAGCTCTTTCTCTATCTTATAAAGCTTTTGGTGAGAAAAACGTTCAAACAGCTAAACACTATGGAAATCTGGGAAGACTTTATCAAAGTATGAAACAGTATGAAGCGGCAGAAAAGATGCACCTTCGTGCTATTGCCATTAAAGAAGAGTTGTTAGGTAAAGACGATTATGAAGTAGGATTAAGTATAGGCCATCTGGCTTCATTATACAATTATCATATGAAACGTCACAAAGATGCCGAAAAATTGTACATGCGTTCAATAGAAATTAATTTAAATTTGTTTGGTGAAGCTTATTCTGGCTTAGAGTATGATTATCGCGGTTTAATAAATGTCTATACTAAGTTACTAGATGCGACTATGATGATTCATTATACATATAAAATGCGCCAGTGGAAGTCTCTCCGAGATGAAATTAAGCCAGTTGTTCATAAAGAAGAATTACAGCCTCTTAAGAATATTATCGATAAGTTTTTGAATATGTGTGAGTGATTGAATCTCATCTAGTCATTGAATTTTTGTACAAAAATTATTGGTTGCACAAGAAATTCTGTTTTTGTTTTTGTTGCTTTATGTATTAAATCTAGTCTAGAAATTTTAAATTTGTTTCTTAAATTGTAAAAATGTACTGCCAGTATATATAAGAAAGTAAAGTTGACTTCTTTCAAGTTATAATCTAGAAGTAGAAGTTGAATCAATATGTTTAGTATAGATTTTTATAAAGATGTGAGAGTTTAACAGTTTTGTATATTAAGCAGAGACGAAATATCCATTTTTTCTTCTAGGACAAAATAATTTATAATAAAGCTTATTTTTTTGTGTATTTGTACCTTTTAGTTTTTTTGCGTTTTAAACTAGTTTCGAATAATTCGGAAATCATATTTTCGACTTATTGGAAAAACCCATTATAAAAAGTAACGATATAGCAAATAAGAGTAGGTAATAAAGGATTAATACATTATTCATTTTACATGTTTTATGTGTTTAACACAAATTAAAATATTCAAATTCTATTTGAAAAACAATGCAATTTTTCACAAAAAATGTATCAGTTATTTATTTATTTATTTAAGTACAATATCCAACGGGATAAACCCAATTACAGGATAAGGTTACAAAGTGATCAGCATTAAAAAAGAATAATGCTGATAGCAATACAATTAAAATACAATTAAGCATAAATTACAATAAATCACAACGAAAATATACAATGAGAAAAGAGAGAAAGAGAGAAAAGTGAACAATAAAATGCAGCACTACTTATTAAATGCAAAATCAATGATTTGTACAAGACTAGACAATTTCAAGAAAGATTAACAAGGATTAGATTATTCATACAGGCGTTTGATGCTACTAGCATTACAGAATAAAATATCTAAATTTGTTTCAACTTCTGAATAACTGACAAACATGTGATATATAGGGGACCTTTTATATATGTTAGTATGATGATTTTTTGTACAAAATAGTCGTTAGAATTAATTCTGGGTACATGAAACTCTAACATCTCTAGTAATGCTACACAGTTAGTTATGTTGTTGACTATTTTGTACAAGAAAACAACGGTGTGCATGTTGCGGCGTTGTAACAAGCTGTTCATTTCAAATCTGGCATAGAAAATTTCCTGTGGGGTGCCTCTTTGGGGATATTGATTATTATCTAACTGATACGTTGCTAGCTTAAAGAATTTTCGCTGAACTCGCTCAATATTAATAATGTGGGTGTTATATATGGGATTCCAAACTACTGAACCATATTCTAGCTGTGATCTTACGAAAGTAGTGAAAAGTAACTTCAGGGTATTAATGTTGTTAAAATCCTTCATATTATGCACGATAAAACCGAGATTCTTATAAGCTTTAGATATTATTGAATTAATATGAGGGACAAAGGTAAACTTATGGTCAAATATTATACCTAGATCTTTAATGGTATTCGGAAGTGGAAGGATTGTGGTATCGATGTTATATTCGTATGATATTACATTATGTTCGTCCTTCCGGCAGTATGACATAACATTGCATTTAGCTGCATTAAGGTGCAGTTTGTTATCTTTGCACCAAGAGTTTAATGTGTTTAAATTGTTCTGTAGTGTGACGCAGTCCATCTTGGTTTCAATTCTTGAAAAAAGTTTTAAATCATCTGCATATACTAAGTAGTTTACGTTCAAGCCGGCCGCAATATCATTAATAAAGATTATGAACAAAAGGGGCCCTAATACAGACCCTTGTGGAACTCCAGAAGATTGAGTGAAAGTAGAAGATTTGTATCCTAGACAGTGGACATACTGGGTACGTTGATATAGGTATGATTGGAAAAACATCAACATATTATAACTCAGACCTATCTTATGATATACACAGGGGTTCCTAGGTATGAAAGAAATGAGGAGCAGGGTTATATCAAAGATCGGAAAGTTCGGTGTCATACCAGGTCTGTACTAAAGTAATAGTGTAAAGAAATACGCAAAATGGAAAATATTTACTATGAATATTTATTGTCAAAAATTATGTGTTTATTTCAAACAGTCACAATACAATGTGCCTATGTTACTTTATCATTATATTACATACAATAATAATAGTGGGTTGAAATAAATGAAAAAACAAATTAATTGAACAATTATTTAAAAAACAAATACTTTTTCAGTCAAGTATGTCTTGAAATTTAATTAAGTTATGTATTGAGTCGAAAAGTACTGTAATTATTTTTTCCAAATTTTCCTTGTTTAACTCGTTTCAGGATTCAATATCCACTTATGTACCGTTTCCTTTCGCAGTCTACTGTCGTCATGGGAGCATATTTTATTTTTGACAATGGTATATCAGTTATCCATAATGCTTGTACATCAGAAATAAATTTTGCTTTTATTTATTTTACAATTTGAAAGTCGGGATTTCTCTTTAAAATTGATGAATATTTTGTTTGCAGCGTTTCTCCTAAATCACCCGATATATTGTTTATTACTTCTTGCACATTTTCAAGTTTTTTAAATGATTCATTGACAGGTGGTTTAGGATTCTCAAGCTCCACTATTGTTTCGGCAATCTTTTTAAAATTGTTTTTAATGAAGAATCCTCTTTTAGGTTAACACATTCACTGCCAGAGCTCATTAGTGACGATTGATTGTGTGAAACTTATTTTTTTTGCAGTCTGTTAATTTCATGTTTGTAATAGTGAGTGGGCGGCTCTCTACTAAGTTCAAATTATGCATTTTTTTGCTAAAAAACACAAGGCCGCCCCAGGGGCGGTTCGGGCACAGGGCAAGTTGGTTGCTTAGCATGTGCCGGGGACCGCCCCTGAGGCATTCAATTGAAGAAAATATATTTTTTCCTGAGAAATACAAAGAAATGAAGTGAACAAATATATTTCTAACATTTTATTATTATAAAAATTCATTAAAGGCATAATTTTTCCCAACTGAGTTTAAAATTAGCAAAAATCGATTACGGCTCGTAAAAGACAAAAAATACCGTGGGTTGAACAGATGATTCTTTTTCCAGTAGTTGTTCATTCTGTTAAGTCTAATTGTCCCCATATGAAAAAGTAATCCCAAAAAGTTATCATTTCCTTTGGAGTGACATCAACTCATGCTGCAATGGGCTTGTTCAGCATTTTTTTTTTATTTCATAAATCGAAAGTGCCAAGTATAAATTAATGGATCTGCAAAAAATTAGAATCTTATTGGCACGTTTAGTATCTTAAAAACTATTACAAATCTCCATCTCACGAAAATGGGGCGTGGCCAGGCGCTACGTCACTATACGCATAGACTCGGCGATCTCAATAGACTTGATGCTCCTTATTGGTTATAATTATAAGTGTTTTCAAAGCATTGTTTGTTTTGTTTACTACTTGACAGTAGGGGAGTACAATTTGGTGAAATGTCAAATAATTACAATTTTCTATCGCTCCTGCCGGGACGAATTTTCGATTTTGACCAGGCAATTTATGATTAGAATTGATCGCCGACCTTCTCCTTTCCTTAGAGACATAGAACGAACTTTCACTCGACGTATTTATTTAGTTAACAGCGTTTAAAAATTCCATGTTTTTCGACTTTTCAGGTTAAATTTGAAAGATCCCAGAAGCCATTTTTCTTACGTCACTTACGTATAGTGACGTCACATATAAGCCCTCGGTTTTTGCAACTATTGCCAATTTCAACTCCTTATATCTCGAGAACGGAAAAAGTTAATAATACGAAATTTTAAGTGTATGATGAGAATATCCAGTACTATATGAAAAAGTATAAAAGCCATATAAAAAGAATATCATGGAACAAGCCCATTCCCGATTCATCTCCTAAGCCCAGATCGAGTGCATGTTTGTTCGCCCTCGTAGATAAACATAACATACAATACAATACAATACAATACGTTTATTCATGTTAATATACAGGTATAAGTATTTACATAAGTCAAAATATAGATAAAAGAAGAAAATTATTACAGTAAGTATACGACTATTTTAAAAAATAGATAAAATAATTTAGTTAAAACATAAAACATTAAAAGTTACTGTTGTTACAACATATTTAAAAAACAGCTATATCAGTTAGGTACAGTGTTTGATTTCCTCACAAATGTCCTCAACTGTAAAGAAGGCCTTACTGATGAAGAACATTTTAATTGTAGCTCTGAATTTATCCATGGGTAGCTCTCTGATTTTGGGGGGAAGACTATTAAAGAGTTTAACTCCAAAGTGCTTTATACCTGTTTGCCCTCTTGTTAATCGTGTGAAGATCGTTCTTAAATGATCCTTGTTCCGTGTCTCATGATTATGGACTTCTTTATTAGTTACGTATTGATTAATATGCTTTTTAATGTATGTTAAGCATTCCAAGGCATATATACAGGGAAATGTTAAAATTTTAAATGTTATAAAAAGATCCTGCGTTTCGCTTCTATAATCTACCCCAGCCATAGCCCTGACAGCTCTTCTTTGTAAACCAAAAATTCTGTGTCTGCAAGAGGAGTGACCCCATGCAATAATAGCATATGACATACCAGATTGGCATAGTGCAAAATATGCTGACCGAAGAACTCCTGTTGAGACAGTTTGCGATAACTGTCGAAGACAATATATATTTTTAGTGAGAGTAACGGCCAGATGCTCACCCTGAGTGTCCCATTGCTGTTTTGGGTCCAAGAATACTCCTAGAAACTTTACAGAAACAGGGTTATTATCTATACCACTCAGATCACGAAGGGAGGAAGTCATGACAATCGTTTTATCTGGGTTTAAGCGTAATCGATTATTTGCGAACCAGTTTTCTGCCCTTGACTGTGCCGATATACTTTTAGCTTTCAGAGAGTTTAGGTCAGTGTCTTTCAATATCAGTGTAGTGTCATCTGCATATAATAGACAGTTTACATCAGTGAGTCTTGAAGACAGGTCGTTAATGTACAATAAGAATAACAACGGGCCCAGGATAGAACCCTGGGGCACACCAACACTTACATTAAGTTCTTTAGAGTTAACTGAGCCTAAACGTACCGACTGAACACGATTAGAAAGATACGACTGCACAAGTTGGCGACTTGCCACACTGAAGTTGTATACAACTAGTTTGTCGATTAAAATGTTGTGGGTAACACAGTCAAAGGCTTTACTGAGGTCGCAGAATACTGCTGCTGAATAAAGACCTTGTTCAAAACAATCGATAGTGTGTTCTGTAAATTTCAGAATGGCATCTGTTGTGGAGAGCCGTTCCCTGAAACCAAATTGGTTGTTATTTAAAATATTGTTCCTCATTAAATACTCATCAATACACATTTTCATGGCTTTTTCGAATATTTTAGAAAAGATTGGCAAGATGGAAATGGGCCTATAATTTCCAATGCTATTAATGTCACCTTTACTCTTATAAATGGGAACTACTGATGCGATTTTAAGTAGTTTTGGAAATGTTCCAGTCTTGAAACACAGATTAATTAGTTTACAAATTGGCGAAATCAAGACATTTTTTGCGAACTTAATCAGGGAGACATTTAGACCGAAAACGTCCACAGAGTTGCTATTTTTCAACGAGTTGATTATGTCCCTAACATTATTCAGGGTAATTTCTTTAAAACTAAAAGTATTCTCGATGTCGATATTTAGGTCAAATAATCTGGGGTCTTCTACTGTTGCTGGAAGTGTATTTATTATTTCCTCTGCTATATTTACAAAGTAATTATTGAAGTCTTCAGCAGAAATATTGCAATTTACCTCATTTCTTTGTGATGCTGTCCTATTAGAGTTTATAATATTCCACATTGTTTTAACTGGATTGTTAGCATGACGAATAAAATTATCGTGGGCATCTATTTTTGTTTTTTTTAAAGCATTTCTGTATGTTAATTTAAATTTATTTCGTTGGTTTCGCAACTCAAAACTTTCTGGGTATAAGTTACACAATTCATTTAAAAAGTGCAAATGATTTCTCATATCTTTTAGATCTTGAGTGAACCAGTTCACATGAATAAATTTGTCATTCGGGACTTTCTTTACTTTGCATGGGAAACAAGAGTAAAAACAGTCCAGTATGATATCTAAAAACTTCTTGAATACTTCGTCTATATTATCAGAGGGATCGTCAAGAAAGGAGAAATCACAGTCTAATAATCGTTGATAAAAAAGGTACTTACCCTCATTAGTAATGGGGCGATGTACTTTACTAATAATCTTTCTATTTAGTTTTGGAACATTAAATTTTAAGATTTGTCCTAGATGATCTGATAAAAGTGCATCAATATTAAAAGCTTCCCAATCATTTTCAGTGAAATTTATAAATATATTATCGATACAGTTATTTTGTCTTGTACTTGACGTAATGGTGGAATTAAAACCATAAGTGAGAAGTAAATCACAGAGACTAACAGAGTGAGGATCAGTTGTTCCAAATTTCACATTGAAATCGCCGCAGATTATTGTAGGTAAATCGATATTTATAGAGCTTAGAATATTTTCTACAATTGAAGAGAATGTTTTAAAATCACCTAGAGGTGATCTATAAATAGTTATTAATTGAACATTATGTGGTAAGATTTTCACTGCGGATATCTCGCAATCTTTTTCTTTTGATAGTTTATTAAGATTTTGTAATGGCAAAAACTGCAAGTCATTTTTTAATAGAATCATTGTTCCCCCATGAACAAATTCAGACCTACAAAAGTGAGATACAACACTGAAACCTTTGATATTAAATTGATTTATTTCCATCGAATTCAACCAATGTTCACTTATACAAATAGCGTTAATTTCGGGACATTTGTGTAAGAGAAGTGCTTCAAGTTCATTTCCCTTATTTCTAATACTCTGGATATTCAAGTGCATGACTGAGAAGGGGTTTACTTTGACACATTTACCAGGCTGCGAGTATTGGTTTCCTGGGGAGTGTTCATCCTTTGACGGGTCACCTTGTTGCGGCTTTGTAGATTCAGAAAATGGTTTATAATAACTCCTGTTGGCCATAAATCAGGAGTTAAATATTCCTCTCTTCTATTAAGAGGCACAGAAAGCTTAAAAGAGCTACGATATTTTTCTTTTTTGGTTCTCATTTTTTCACAGGTGCAATCTGTATCTAGATCTTTACTTTTTAGAAACTTCATTATGTCTTCTGGTTTCACTTCAGGTGCTAAACCAGATACAAATAGGAAGCCCACTTTTAGTGCAGTTTTTAGCATATGACTGTTCTCATATGAACCTTTTAAAGGCTCCGGACGATTTATTTTTGTTGTGGTTTTAGTTGTAATTGGTTTTTCCTTCTTTTTCTTTACTACTTCTGACCAAGGAACATTGGAACTACCTTGAGGTGGTGGTAAGTCATTTGTGTTATTAACCTTAGTGACATTGTTTTCTAAATCGGTGTCAGTTTTATTTATTGAAGGTTCGACAGCATTTGAATTTGCCGCCACTTTTTCAGGTTTATTTACTATTTCTGTCTTCCTTTTGGTTGGATTACTTTCAAACCTTTTTAGCTTTTCCTTTAATAAACCACAGTTTTCTTCTAATATCGCATTTTTGCTTTCCAATTCCTTAATTATTCTACTCATCAGGAAAATTTCTTTTTCGAAAGCGGCTTTTTCGGACTCGTATATAACTCTAACCTCACTTTCGGCCACGTGCTGACAAGTTGCCGTTTTCGCTGCTGCAGACTGCCTCAAACAAGCTGGATGATACAATTCCGAACACCTTGAGCACTTTTCGTAATTAACAACTCCTTTTTTACAATGTTTGCATACTTTTATCTCCGAATCGCTTTCGCACACAACCGCTCCGGCCGACGCCATTGCGAGTATTATCTGTCGTTATAAGGTTAAAATATTCTATTGGCTCTTTAGAATTAATATCCACAAGCAGGGACCCGGACCCAAATGAAATAGCGATTCCGATTCGGTTCCGGTTTCAGATTAATTAGAAAATTTGGGTTCCGATTCGGTTCCGGTTCCGAGAATATCTTTTCGGCCCGGTTCGGACCAATTTTTTCGGTTCAAACGGTTTTTTTCGGTTCTAAAACACTATTGTTATTTATTATCTTATCAAATAAGAAAGACTAAATTTTTTTATTTTAATTAAAATACATAACTAATAATACACTACTACACTATTATACATAACTATTTATAAGTTTTTTTGGAAAAGTAACTCGTTAGCAAATTTCTTTGCTTTTTCACAGGCCTTTTTTATTCATTCGTTCCAATTCCATTTCTAAATTCTCCATTACTTCTAGTAGAGATCCGACTGTATAGATTTCCTATGAATAAGATACATGAATAACTTTGTATGCGTAAGTACTACTACAGATCTACAGGGAGCCACTTTTCATTTAATAAAATTTTGCCCGCGTCATAGAATTTTACCGGAAGTGACGTCAAAATGGGAGGATGTGGGCAAATAAGAAAAGGCAGCCTAATTTTTTAATAACTGGAAGGCTTGTACTTTAACTTGGAAAAAAATAATTCATTTATTCAATGACCTAAGAAAACACAAAAAAAAATAATTTAATCGAGGGTAACTCAGGGTTGCGGGCAAATTAAGCCTGATGGCACCCCACTACAATCTCATTGTACACCTCAAAACCTACATTTTGACATAAGTTTTATTCATGTATTCGATATTCAATTACACAAAAAATCGTGACCGGAAGTGACGTCAGAATTCCATGACGCGGGCAAAATTTGCAAAAATGAAAAGTATGCCTGTGGTAGTACTTACTCGCTCACATAAAGATTTTCATGTATCTTGTTCATAGGAAATCTATACAGCCGGCTCTCTACCTACTCATTTTCTTCATTATCTCTTGCTTCATATTCATTTTCTTTATCTTGATACTTTTCAGTTTCGGGTGATTGTAGTAATACTTTCATTACCTTCTCTTTTGTAATTGAAAATCCACTAACTATTAAATCACAGCCATATAGGTATGATATCAAAGCAGAGTCCAAATAACCGAAAGAACCGAAAAAAACCGAAAAAGAAGTTTGTAATTTTTAGGGGTTCGGGTTCGGCCCCTAAAGTTAACGTAATATGAAATATCTGTTCCGTTTCGGTTCCGGTCCACAAAAAAATATCGGTTCCGGTCCGGTTCCTGCCTGAAAACGGTCCGGTCCGGGTCCCTGTCCACAAGTAAACCGGTCGTCTTCGTAAAGGGAAAATTTTGACCTGGAATTTCAGTATAACTTCAATCATTGTTCTGTGCACAATTCACATGGTTTGGTGCTAAAGATTGTGGTAAAACTGTAGGTGTGGGAGGACGAAGGGACATTTATGGAGGTTGTGAAGAAGAATCTTCGTCTTCGGCCTCACTATCGTTGCTTTCGAACAAGTAATCAGGATAATTATAGCTACTGCTTTCGAAGGGGTCCTCCTCGTTATCTGTTTTTTCTTAAAGAGCTATGATCTCAGCGTCTGTTAATTTATTTTGTCTTTCTCGACTATATTTCTCCTTTTTTGAGGATCACGGCTCGTCTTCCATGATATCTAAAAGAAAAAATAACTGTGTTCCGATCAAGGCCTCTCGGGTGGTCAACATCACATTTTTATTTATTTATTTTTTTTGTTATGAAACTATTTTTGTTGTTTATCTCTTCAAAACTAATTAAAAAAACAAAACAAACATTGATAAGATCAAGCCAAAGAATAAATAGTATTACATAAAAGTTTACCTTTTGCAATAAAAATTGGCTAAAATGGGCACCGATCACCAAAAATAAAAAACCAAACCTGACACTTGTTGGACTTAATTTAGTGCAACATTGTATTAGGTTATATACCTTCTTGGGGGGGTCCCGGCGCTTTTATTAAAATTGGATGAATGCCTCTGGGGCGGGAGCCGGCAGTTAATGTTTTAAGCAATGACAACAAAGTCTATAGCTTTCTTTATGGCACTATATTCTTCTGGTAAGGTGTTAATAACTTCTTGAATATTTTCAAAATGATCTGCGTATTAACATGCAGCATCGATCCATGTTCCCCATCGGGTTATTGTCGGCTGCGGTGGTAGTTGTAAGCCAGGACATTATTGTTGAAATATTTAATTCCTGAAGTAGTTTTTAAAAACACTTTTTCTACGTTTGCAATAAGTTTATCAACGATTTTAGTTGCCGTCCCGCTTTGAACATATAAGCTACCGAATTAGAAGTAAAGAGTAATATTTTTTGTTTAATTTCTGTAAAATTGCCCCAGAACCAGTTCAATGTATCTTGATAAATTGGCATGTTGTTTTGACTATTTACTTTTTCCAACATTTTAGATGCTATTAAATGGCATTTTTTTTCATAGTGTCACATATAATGACATTAATAAAAGATGCACAATGTTCTGACCTAGAGAATCAGTTGTTTCGTCTATTTAACCCAAAAGCAGTCCCCTCGTAAATTGTTTCGCATATTTTCCACTGTTTCTTCATAAATGTTTGTCAAGAATTCTTTGCGAAGTGTCAATTCGTCGGGTATATGTTGTCCCACACAATATTTTTGAAGAAATGATTTAAAGTAGTGATTATTTAGTTTTGACCATGGTATATTAGCACATATAATAAGCGCCAAATCAAGGTTTGCGGTAGAGAACCACCCTGTTTTCTATTATGATAAGATGATGAGTTAACATGTCTCTCAATGTCCGATTTGCGAAAGCTTTTCAGTCTTATATTACAAACGTCGCAAGTTAATGCTATACCGTCGTATGTTAGTTCAGAGTAAGGTAATATCCATGAGCTAATAGTTGAGGCCCGTGCAATCTTCTCGAAGTCATCGTTCTTCAAAAGTCAACTCGATATGTGATCCCTATGTAAATCTCCAAAATCGTAAAAAAACATGAAATTCTAAGTCCGTGAAAGCAAAAGCAATCAAGTTGCCCTGTGCTATTACTTCTTAAAACGCCCTGTATAGCTACTGCATGTATACGATTAGAAATTCTATTAAATTCAAAGTTAACTTAACTTGACAGCATTTTAAGCTATGCTTAACACAAATATCAAAACATATCCAGAAAATACGAAAATCGAATGGACTATTCCAGTAGGAATTTTGATTGCATTATTGGCAAATACTCTGAAATAACAACACCATATATTTCTGAAAATTTTGTCTTTAATTCACAGAGAAAAAAGAAATTAAAAATGTAAAACTGGTCACCCTTCAAACACCAATTTGGACGACGTCACAATAATTACTTTAATTTTACTACAAAGTTGCTATCTTCAGTTAGTTGCCCAGCGCGCTGTTTGTCAGTTCTCATTTTATATCAGATGTCAGAAAGTTAGGTTAAGATTGTGTTTATCAGCTGAAACAATATATTTAAGGGTTTTGTGCCAAATTGTTCAAATATTGCTATTAATTCCCAATAAAATATTTCTTTACCTTCGCAAAGAGGAAAATAAAAGACAATTGTGGCATGAAACATAAAAGTAGAGAAGAGAGGCTGAAAAGATTTTCTACTATGAAGACACAAGCTTGCTTGATAGTCATCTGTTAACTTGTTTTAATCAATACAGCCAACATAGATAGCTTAAATTTACTATGCAACCTAAGTTATAGTGGCATTATCGATACGCGCACGTTTGAAATACATTCTATAAGTAAATATTTTATTTTAAAACTGAACAAAAATTTTATTCGGGACCTAATAGCTCAAAATGTATTGTAATGTTTAAACTTTCAAATAAATATATAGGTTAGGATTTGAGCACCTGCTGAAAAGCCGTTGCATATGATATAACTAGGTCTTTCAAGAAAGTTTCGAGAACTTTTTTATTTTCTGATCTGAAAATTTCATAAAATGCACACGTTCCGAAAATTTAGAGTGGTCTGTTGAAAGTCTCATAATTTTCAAGTTGAAATTTAAAATTAATGAACCCCGCTCAGTTAAGTGGAGTTTATTGGGTGTCAGCGAAATATTTTGAAATTATGATGTATTATAGTGCTTATATTCCTGATATAAAGCCTCAATGGACAAGGCCTCCAATAATGAATAGTTTTTGAAATACAGCTAATCAAATCTAGATAATTTGCGTCATTTTAGAAATTCAAAAAATGTTTCAACGGTTTAATTGCTGACTTTTTTCACCATGCCGACCCTATATGCTATTTTGTTTTTTATTAGGTTTCCACTTATTAACCCTTTTTATATAAAAATTTACTACTTAAATGACATATAGAGGGTGTTGGTTAATTTTGAGTAAGGTGACACGGATCCGTGTCATGCGCATATAGCCACTATTTTGTTGGTATATGCTGACTGACCCGGATCCGTGTCATGGAATTTTGTATGTTTTTCTTTCAAAGGCGATAGAAATAAAAATCACATATAGATATCACTATTTATTGCACATAATATAAAAGAAGCTGTCTAAAATATAATATAAAATACACTTCTACAACGTAAAAGAAATATGAAAAATATTTATTTGTAGAAAAAAGTACTTGGCATGGTATGCTGCAAAACACTCTCCTGGACATAAAGTAAGCTTATCAGTACATTTGTCTTTCTAATTTTATTTTGGGAACATACCCTACATCTCTTTCTCTTGGTCTCATTTTTGTTTGATACATCAGGAATTTTGGTTGGGTGGTGGGAAATGATTGCTGTTCGATTGGATTGTGCAGTAGAGTCCTTTTTTACTTGCAAACTTTCTTCTATAACTGCTAACCGGAAGTCACATAACGACATTCGTTTGCCAGAATATTTACTATGCAGAAATATGCATTCAAAAGCATTAGCTGGATAATGTGTACACCAAGTTTCTTGTACCATCGTAGTGTTTTTCTTTCACATGGATAATACGAGGCCATCTGGTCCTCTCTGTCAACTCCCCCCATGTACTTGTTATATTCAAACACCGGCAAAGGCTTCATCCGTGCTCCGTTTCTTTTATCCGTATATTCAACTACCATTTTATTTTCAAACTCCGTAGATATGTAAAGAACATCACGTCTACCTTTCCACTTCCTCACCATTATTTTTTTTAATATTAGGCTACAGTTTCTCAATTTTTAAATTTTATTGTAACAACTGCCTGTGGATTATACTTTCTATCGACACGAAATGTCCCAGTGCAATAAGTCTTCTTTTCTGGTAAAATTTCTGCCAAGCTGTAACTGTTATAAAAGTTGTCCATAAATAAAGAATGACCACAACTGAGTTTACCTTCCATCAAATGCAATACTACGTTTGCTGCATGTCCCTTTCCTCTTTTACTATCTAGTACTCCGGTGTAGACAGACGTATTCAAAATAATGCCATGTTCAGTAAGCATATAGAGCTTTATGCCATATTTGGGCCTTTTATTTTTTATATATTGCCTGAATACCAAACGGCCCCGCCATAAAACCATGGATTCGTCGAACGACAGTTTTTCAGTGTCCGGGGTAATAAATTTCGTTTATCTTTTGATTGAAAAAGTCCAAAACCGGTGTTATTTTATATAATCGATCAGTTACAGTCTCACCAGCACTAGGATTTTTTTGCGAAATGCAAACATCGCATAATAAAGAGAAACCTGTCACGACTCATATGACTGGAGAAACATTTTAAATTGAACAAGAGATGTAGCTTCCAGTAATTCTGAATTTTGTTTAATTTTATGGTCCCTGTGTGAAGTACCAGCTCTAAAATGTAAGTAATTCAGAAGTCAATAATGGCTTCCATCTAACAATTCTGGAATTCTCAGATCTCAGTGCCTCACAAAATACTTCTTCAGAAAATACACATTGGTTTCCTGGACTATAAGGTTTAGAAAATTATCGTCAAGTATCAAACGGAAATAATCAATCGGTTTGTCACCAGGTAAGGGAACTAAAAGCTCATTTGTTTTCAAAAAGGAAGTGTCGCTCATTCCGTTTGACGTGTCTCTCTAAGAAAAATCTACATCATTTATGTTAGTCGTCACTGAAATTATAATCTGAATCACTGGGACTATAATCTGAAGACTGTTTACTATCAAAATCGGTAAATGATTCATATAATGCTGCTTCTAGCTCTTCGGTTAATTTGTTGGGTTTATTCCATTTTTTAGGGTTCGAGGGTCCTGCCTCATTGTCCGACATTTTAATTTTTAAGACACATCTGATTTCGAAACTCATGAATAATACGAAATTTCTATGTATTGGCAATATGCTCCCAACACACACACACACACACACACACAGTCTCAACCAGTTCTCGTCTCGTTCTGCAAGTTTGAATTCAATAGCACGAGTGTCCCGGATCCGTGTCATGCGCACATAGCTACATGGGCGGGTGACACAGATCCGTGTCATCAGCATTGAATGTGTTAAAGAAAAAAATAAAAAGTAATAAAACGTTTATTTAAGTCCAATAAAGCTCAAAGATTTTTTCAAATTTTTGTATCAATATTTATTATCTGTATCCTGTAGGAGAGCTAGGTTTTACCCTCAGACTAACTGCAACCTCAGCAAAAAAAAAACACATAGTTTGTGATTCCTGGAAGATGATATTAATTTGGAAAACATTATATAAAATAACATTTTTGAGAGAAAGCTCTTATTTTAAAAGACTACCTACTAAAAAGTAAAAAATAATTTTTTAAAATTCGTAGACCTGGAAATCAAAAGCTTTCGGGGCGGTCATATAGCACTATTGCATAGTTACTTTGCTCAATTGACCCTTCCAAAGATTTTGGTTTCCAGGTGTATGAATTTTAAAAAATTACTTTTTACTTTTTCACAGTTTTTTAATATAAAAGCTTTTTCTTAAAAATACATTTTTATATAATCTTTTTTTTTTGACATAAACGCACTTTACTCTTGAACGATTTTCATATTTTTTACCCTACCCTGTATACTGTTTAACTTGAAGCCATTCTAAGTGCACCTGAAATGGTTATCGGACATGCAATAACTTTTGGCGGTAATTAAACTTTGGTTGTGCAACTAAAAAGAAATTTTCCATTTATTGCACATTTAATCGACTACACTGTATACCCTGTAGAATCAGGTCATGTCTATAATAAAAATACATTGTCATCGAAACTGAATCAACGTGTAAAATTTCAACTCCGTAGGATAAAAGGAAGTGGTTCTAATTCACCTGGCAAGATTTGACCTAAACAAACTAACACACTAACATTACAAGTTAAATAAAGGCTTTTAATAAAATAATCTTTGGTGGAATTGGCAAAAAAAATTTGGGAAAGGTCACGGAAAACGATTTTTCTCGTTTTAAAGGAAAAGTTGAATTTATGCAAAAAAAAGTGTAGGTAAAAAATGCGCGCAATAAAAAAACGAACAATATGAGCCTCGGTGGAACTCAATTGGCCCAATGGTTCCCTCGCAAGTTCCAAGAAACCACTAAATTTACACGTTGTTTCAAAAATATTTAACTCCAGTTAAAGGCTGCCAAGATGGCCGCCAAAAACGGTTTTTCGCAATTCTCTCCAAAACGATGCATTTTTCGAAAAAATATGTAGAAAAGAAAATTAACGAGGAGGAAATTTCATACAAAAAATGTCCTTAGCATATTTTCGCTAAAGTTAATTGTTTAGGCAGAAAAGTTAGGCAAATATTGCATTTCGGCTCCAAACGACTCGATGCAACAGGTAACCACCATCAATTATGTACACTTTGTTGGTTCGAAAGTCAACGTCTGTAACTGGCAAAAAAGCTTTGCACAATAGGGACTTTGCAGTTTTTCGCATTCCGGCTTCAGAAAACAGGGACAATGGGCATGGAGCCAACTCATACTGCAGATGCTGTTCGAGTTCTTCGTTGCTCTGTTTTGCAACACAAAGTCTCTGAAAAATAAATATTGGGTCAACGGGCACTACTTTATCATAAATTCGAATGCTTGACTTCACTGCTCTCAGGGGCAGTACTTTGTCTTTGCGTCTCAGTACCACATCGCCAAAGTTTTTTCCAATTATATTATTTATTCCAACTTTCCCAACTTGCTCCGCCTCAAAACAATTTATTGTTTGATCTCCAACAACAGCAATAAATAATGTCGTACAAACCGTCCTTGATACTTTACAACTGCTAACTTTTATGACCTAACAAAAGCTTTCGATTGTGTATCCCATGAAATTCTCCTAGACAAATTAGTGGCATATAACTTCAATAACGGTAGTGTAACACTCATGAAAACCTACTTAACCAACAGGTTGCAGTATGTTAACTATAATTTTTCCACTTCTATAACCAGGAGAATTTCCAATCGCGTACCCCAGGGATCTGTACTAGGTCCGTCACTCTTTATCATTTATATGAATGACCTTGCCAATACCAGTGATGATACTGATTTCACATTGTTTGCTGATGATACAACGACACTAAATACGAATACTGTGCTTCGGGAACTGAAACTGAATGTTATCTCGACAAATGAGAGTACTAACGAATGGTTTTTATCCAATCGATTAAAACTAAACGAAGACAAAACACAAACTCTAAACTTCACTCTACGAAAACTTGACCCAGCAGACCAATTTGTTCAAAGAGATAAAGTGGTAAAATTTTTAGGTGTATGTCTAGACTCTACATTATCCTGGGAGCAACACATTTTAAAACTATCAACTAAACTCTTCAAAAATATTTATTTTTTACGGAATCTAGCTAACACTTTGTCTCAAAACGTCTTAATTATGGCTTACTATGGCTCATTTCATGCAAATATATCATATGGTATCCTAAACTGGGGGCACTCAACTCATACCACTAAAATATTTGGTTTGCAACGCAGATGCATTCGGATAGTCTCCCATTTAAAGTATAGAGATGATTGTAAAGATCAATCTATAAAACTTAAAATTCTAACATTCCTCTGTGTTTATATCTTAGAGTGTCTATTATACCTTAAACAACACGAACACCTATACGTTACACACAGTCATCTACATGAACATAATACTAGAGACTGTGAATACATATAAATTTTCTTCGGCTCACCAAAGCAAGAAACGGAACAGGCTACTATTCTACCAGATTCTATAATGTTCTACCTAATTCAGTCAAAAACTTGAGTTTTTTCAATTTCAAAATCAAACACTACCTAAAAGTCAAAGCCTTCTATACATTTAATGAATTTCTGGAGAATAACTTCTCTGATTTAACTTAATACTGCCTAGGCACTGTATATATGTACAAAGGTGTACTACTTATATGCAATACTCACATTTTACTAATACTCTTATATTTTATACTATTGTATGTTTTCTGTTCGTATATTTTATGTACCTAGTTATACTATTGTCTGTATTTTGTTCTCTTATTTTATACACTTCACTTACTCTAATTTGTTTTGACTTGTGTAAGCATTTTAATATGTATATTAGCACCAATAAATTATCTATTTATCTATCTATCAACACCTGAATAAATAGACATTATTTCGTCTACGTCTGGGAAAGGCGGGTGTTGCGTAAGCCAAGACATCTTTTCTACATCATTATCGTCTCGAATAATGCGTGAATTTCTCATATCAACTTGTTGTTCTGTACATTCAAAATAAACGCCACAAAACTTTTCAATTTCATCACATATGTTGTGCTAATACACCATTCCCAGTGTCCACTTTGTTAAAACGCTGTCCGTTATCCCTCGTCCATGAGTGAGACGACCAATAGATTTCATCATTCGCATCAGGGTTTGATCTATAGTCATGTCTGCCCAAACACCTGACCAAAATTTGTTGCTGCGTCTGATTGTGAAAAAGCCGTCGCTTGTAAATTGTTGGTATTCATCAGGTGGCATTTTGTCCTGTAGGGATAACATATCTTGCAAATATTAATGACAGGATTTGGCATAATTATGGTGGCCGCTCGCGTGGAAGTATGAGAGCATTTTTTGAACAGTTTCTAGGTGGAGTTGCCAGTTACCCATTCTTTCTGCTTCTATAAACTGTTTCACTAGAGTCATCATTTTAAAATATTGCACCCAGAGTTTCGCGGTAGGTAGGTATACATTACTTTCTAGTTTTGCAAGTGCCTCTCCAAATTTTCCAGTGATTGTTTGAAGTAAGTCTTGGTGATCCATTGAAAAGATCGTGGATCTGACCAAATTAGAAAGAATAATTCCATGGCCAGGAGTTCTTCTTCTGTAAATTCCACAGTCTGCATAATAATCTGTCCCAGAGCTCGGTGAACTAAAAGATGACCTCTGACTGCCCGAGCGTAGGCGTGTCCTGACATCATCTTGTCTACGAAATTCGGTGCATACATTGAAGATATTTTCAAGTGGTGCTGCTACAGCAGTTATGCATTTCTTTAACAAATTTGGTGAGATATCATCAAACCCACTAGAAGTTTTTGGTTTTAATATTTTCATTATATCACATATTTCCTCGACTGATGTAGGGTATAAAAACATAGATTCTTTGGTATTTATTAAGTTGTTGTAATCACATAGTACAAACAGCACAAGAGTCGAATATACCTCCTGTGGCTGCCACGTAAAAAAATGATGCGCCTAGAACTCTACCTCTGTCATGGAATGGAGAAGAGTCTACATGAAATGTATACTGTATTTTAACGTGGAAGTAATATATATGTATATTCAAATGTAAAAAAATACGAAGAAAGCTGAATAACATATGTACAATATGTATTCGCACTTGCTATTACCAGAATGTAGATATTTCCCAACTTACAATGTCCGTAACGTAACTGTTGTTTCCAAATTTACAAGTTTAATAACCCTTGAATAAATCATAGAAAGGTTCATATTTGTATAAAATAGTAAAAGCACGTTGCAAATAAATGATTTTATTAAAAAAAAAATTGTTTCTCCGAAAGTTTGCCCCACACCTCAATCGATAACCATTGCAGTTATGATGAAAGTCAAAAGGAACAGAGTTGTAGTGCTCGAAGTGCACTCTGCGCTGGTATCATCGTTTTTTGTAGCTTCAATAGAAGCAGAGATAATTGAAAAACAATTTCTGTGCCAGTTAGCCTCCCCTCCTCCCTCAGGGACTTACAAAATATATAGAATTTTGTGCATTTGGGATACTAAGGACGGGCTTAAAACATATGCCAAATATCAGCAAGGTAGGTGAGCTTATCACAATAATATAAGGAAAATCTATCTGCCGCATTGGCTACTACTGATCCTCTTTTGGTCGTGACGTCCATGATGACCTATGCTCCATGTAGATGACCAAAAGCAGAAAAAAACTTAAGACAAGAAAAGTTGCAGAAGCTGCATCACCTTGCATATATTGAGATTACAGTGGCAATGTGCTCCCACGGCAGTTATGAAAGCAGTGCTAGACCTACTTTGTCTACATCTTAACGTAAAGATGGAGGCAGCATTTAGTATTCTAAGGCTACAGCAGGTACTCTTAGTAGTTAATTTAAAGCTTTCACTTTGAGGACACTCGATCCAGAGGAAATGTAAATGGGTGGGATTTAGGAAAGTATATCCAGTATTAATCAAGTATCTCTTTTTTTTATTCCTTAAATCTAGAAAATTTAATAAAAATAGAATATATCATATGTTTACTTATTCAATATATAATTAGATATTTAGGTGTAAAAATAAAAACAATTGTAAAAAATAGTCTTATAATTTTGCTTTCAAACTTGACATAAGTTTTTCAAGCTTCAAGGCTTTCTGTAAATCTCCTGAAATTTTAAGTTTTCCCATCATGTAAGCTGTGGCTGGTTTCAGTTTTCCAGAAAACATACTAAAGAAGTTTTTGCCATCCATTGTAAATGTTGCATCTGGAGTACTAGGTGCATTTCCTTTTCCACAAGCACCACTTCCAGTTTTTAAATCTATGTACCTGAAAACAAATATCACAATAATTAAAAAAAAAAATCGATTGTAGAAGCCGTTACTTTGTGATAGTTAATCATGACGATATAAGAAAGGAGACTACTTTGTTTCTTATCACTGAATAGGAAACAAACTAGTCTCTCCTTTCTTATATAGCAATAATTTTTTGTGACCCACTATTTATTTATTACAAATATTTGTATATTACATTTGCGAAAAAGTTAAAACCTTTTGCCTATTTATTTTCAATTTAAATAGTTATTTGCAAAGACAGGATAAAACTATACAATTTCATAGGATATCAAACTTCAAATTATTACAATAGTTTAAACCCCATTGCTAGATGGCGGTAATCATAACCAAATCCCGGCTCAAAATAGTTACACCAGAGACGGTCCTCACACAGAGATAAATATAATGTTTTGAATCGAGAATCTTATGATTTATATAAGCCAATAAATACATTATTTATAGGAAGCAAAAACTTTTGCACTAAGAAATAAAAGGTATGACATAAAACTAAATAAATAATTTATTATTAGAAACTTGGAGAAATTATTTATTTGGCAATACTAGAGTATGGTTTTATATTATTTGGAAATTGTCAGAAGCCAGCTTTAAACAACATCGAGGTTGGAGAGAGAAGCAGTCTGAGGAAAATCACGAAGATTAGACACCCCAACAACCCCTTGCATAATCCCTCTAACAACTTTCTTTTCTCCATATTGAACCTATCCTCTCCCGATTTAAAAGACTATCACAAAAATTTGCCAATAATTCACTTAACATCGAAATTATAAATCCTTTAATACACCAAACCAATACCAACACCCCACCTAAAAGAATATTCCCTACACAATCAATTTACGAATCCCTTATATTGCTACGTAGTGACTACTTATATATATAACATGTAATTTTATTTTTTTTTTTGTAAGACTATATAGTTGTACAAAATCAATGTGACTGTAAAATAATGTATTGTACATAAGCTGGAAGACCTCGGTCATTAGCCAATTGGAATTTCCAATAAAGCTGTATACTACTACTACTATTTATTTGGTATAGTTGGGAAAGTTATAAGAGATGTTTACTGAAACTGGTGGATAAAAAATACCAGACTTAACAGACACGGACTGGATACTGTATTCTCTTTGGGAGATTGTATCTCCTTTTAGTAGTGTCATGGTTTTAATGAAATACAATTTAACCCTTTAAAGACGATTAGCAGAATTATCCGACACTAAAAAATTTGGGCCACAGACGGCTGTCGCATATACCCGACATGAGATCTAACTTCATCTTTGTTCGGTTACCGTGTAGATCCAGCACTCTTTAAAAATTGTTGGAACCCACAGACGGATAACGGGATAAGCTGATGCAGATAAACATGCTGCATAGCCGAATGTCGGTTATACTCGACAATCGTCAAGTGCACCATTAAAGGTACAATTTACTTACATGCCACGTAATTAGTGTAAGTTATGATGTCGAACGAAGAGCATGCTGCCGGCCCGTCCAGGCCAAAAAGAAGCAGAATAGAAACATTAGATATAACTATTTGTTGTGGTTTAGACTCCAACGAAATAACAGACATTTTGAAGGCTGCAGGTGATCAAGACATTTATTTAGACAGGGATAGTAAAGTTGAAGAACCGTTTCAGGATAGTGGTAGGAGAATGAACCTGAGAGTGAAACTGACAAATATTCTGAGGAAAGTGGCGTAGATGACGAGAACATTGGCGTTCATGAAGATATCATGGATGGTGCTAGTTGAAAACCCGACAATAATACGTATGCTAACGAAAAAGATAACAGCGAAATAAACATTACATGGACCAATCATGATTTTCAGCCTAAGTTACATACATTTGATAATAGTGAGAGTGGAATGCAGGGAGATACTCTAGACCAACATTCAAAAGAGATTGGCTATTTTTTAAATATACTTAGTGAGGATATGGCTAAACTTATAATTACTGAAACTAACCGGTATGTACAACAACAAAATGCGCAGAAATGGAAGGATTTAGAACTAGCTGAATTGTATGTGTTCCTTGCTCTAACTATGCTGATGTCGCGTAATAAAAAACTTGATATAAAGGAATATTGGTCAAAGGATCCTTTGCTAAATTTTCCAGTATTCGGTAAGCAAATACCTAGAGACAGGTATTTACAAAATAAGAAATATTTGCATTTCGTCAATAATGAAAACGCGCCTCATAACAATCATCTATACAAACAGAGTTAAAACACAGTTCCGTCCATTCCAAAATCTCGTTATTGACGAAAGTATGATCCTTTTCAAAGGGCGCCTTAGCTTTAAACAGTATATCAAAACTAAGCGTCATCATTTTGGCATTAAACTATATGTCTTATGTGACTATGAAACAGGAATTATTTTAGACTATGTAGTTTATACCGACAAACAAACAGACATTCAAGTAAAATCGGTAAAGGGGTTGGGTTCTTCAGGATCAGTTGTTGCTACTTTGATGGAACCATATCTCAACAAAGGACACTCTCTGTTTACAGACAATTATTATAGTAGCCCAATACTTTCGACTTATCTTTATGAAAATGGGACCAATTCATGTCAGAGCTATTAGGAAGCACGTGCCAGTCCTCAACAAAAAACTTAAAAATGGGGAAATTGACTGGAAAAGTAGTAACATTCTTCTCGTGCTAAAATGGAAAATCGTCGAGACGTGTCAATTATAACTATCATGCACAAAAATTCTATGGTCACTCTTGAGAGATTAGACGTAGTCACCAATGAACCAATCAAAAAACCTTTATGGGTGGTCAACTATAACGAAAGAATGGGCGCTATAGACCGGTCAGATATGACGATAAGCAGTATCGAGTGCATGCGTAAAAGCAACAAATGGTACAAAAAACTTTTTTATCATGCTCTGGATATTTGCAAGTTTAAACTGAAATGAGTTAATTTGAATATTAGGTTGACGTGCAAATTCTCTCTTTTAAATTTTCTAAACATGTCTATTTATGGCAAATTATCTTTTTAAGTACCCTCATAGGAAGCAGTCAAAGAAGATAAATCCGGTGATCTAACTGGCCATTCAATACTCCCACGTGATCCTATCTTTCTGTTAGAGAAAGTCTCAATGAAATTATTACAAATATGCATTGCATAATGGGGGAAACACAGTATTGTTGAAAAATAATCTTGTTATGAAAAATATCTGGAATTTCATATTTGGAAATAAGACTGCTAAGTAAAGAGTGACCTCAAGGATCACCCGTTTCATCACTCTTGAATTTGCTGGTAAATGATAGTTATGACGAGGTATTAATCCTCTCAAAATTTCAAATTGAGTCTACTTTTTGTTGCCAAAATATAAGGGGTTGAAGTTAACATTACGGACCAGTTGAAGTTGTAGGGGTGTTAGTTACAGGGCTACCTATTGGTGACCTTGATTTTACCATACCAAGCTCATCTAAAGGGTGATTTCATCTATTCAATGGAAACTGTCAGTTACTATTATTATTTTTTTTTTACGTCTTCTATAAGTTTTATTTATAGTTTTACATCAAAGGAATGAATACTTGTTACAACCAATCTAATAATTTCATACTGTTTCTTTCAATCATGGTTACAACCTATAAATTACTCAGAAATTGAGAGTAATTTAGATATAAATTTAACGTAGTATCTAATAAAATATTTACCATTTGCCAGCCTCATCACCAGTTACATTAAATTCATAAACCGCTTGAGTTTTTGCAACAGTCTCTGACGATAAAGTACTTTCAATAGTCTTAAAGAGTTTACCAATTTCACCAGTAGCTTCTTCTCTTTTTTTTCCAACATTTTCATTCAAAGAAGGAACCCCAGGTGGTGATACTGGAATATTGTCATCAACAAAAAAGTCTGGCATTAGTTTGTCGTGGTTTTCTGGGAAGCAGGCATATTGTTTTAAATCTGTTATACCAGCTTGTTTGACAACTTCCTCATCGATAAAGAAGTTACCAGTACATGATTTAGGATCTTGTGAAAGAATGTAATATGCTGCATCTGCAACTATCGCAGGTTTTCTACTATATTTGGCAGATTCTGCACCAGCCAGCATTTCGATAGCTGCTGTCAATATTGCTAAAAATGAAAAAAATACACTTACAAAACATTAACTGTAAAAATTTCAAAATATGTTTCAATACGGTACTCCTACAAATTTGAGGAATATCATATCTTGAATGCTTAACAGAAAAACAAATTGGATACACATAGAAGTTTCTAGGACCAGGATAAACCTAGAGATTCTACAAAAGAATGTCAAGTAATCTCACGAAATTATAGTAATGATACATACAATATATAACTGTATTTATCACCTGAATTAGTGATGGCCAATACAATATCTTTACTATTCAGAGTTGCTCTAAGCACCAGTGGCGTCAGAGATGGCAGGGTAGGCAGTGCCCACCCAATTATCTAAGTGCGCCAAGACCAAGCAGTAGTTTATCATAAAATTTGTCGTTAATTAATTTTAATATAAGAATTATAAAATTAAAAAGTTATTTTTATTTATATTTGTATTAAATTACTACATATTAATCCGCCTCCGCCAAGTTCAGATACGAATCAACTTAATCTTAATACCGGGTCGCTTGCAGCTAATATTTTATGCACACGAGTCTAAACTTTAACCACTAGTAACTAAGGTGGGCAGCGGACACTGAAATTGTGTTATACTATGTCTATGTATATGGTGGTCATTCTCTTCGACCTTACGCCTGCAATACGTATCAAAACGAGACATATGTCTATGTCTTGTCTTGCGTCTTTATTAGGCGATTTTTGTCTAGGGAGGGCATGCCACGCCTAAAGAAAACTTAATAAACTTATGAATAATGAATATTGAATTATTGAATAGAATATGTTTACATTTGACAAATGACTAATTAATAAATGTGTTAAAATGATTAAACGATTAATTAATTTCTTAATCTTATGAGAATATTGAAAATACCAAATAGAATATTAATTGTGTAGGTATCTAATTTGATATTAGATAAATAATAGAAAAAAGGAGGTTAGTGTGACATTAATTATGATTATTATTATTATGAAACTAATATTATTTGTAAATGATGAAATACAAATTCAAATAGATATCGAGCTTTGTATAAAAGTGAATTATTTTTTGTTTCCTTATACCTGGCAATGAAACATATTCTTTATCGGATTTTGCAAACGGCAGAAAAAATATCTATGAGAATTAAAATAAAAACTATTTGTAAAATTATTGATTTACAATATTTGCATTCTTTCGATAACCTGAATTCTGTTTATGCTAGCAATTAAAATCCTGGATTTGTCTTTCTTATTGGACAATTCTCATTCTAACACTAGTTTCCACACAGTCCCCTACGGCTATGCAGAGTAAACCAGTGTCCACATAACCCCCTACGGCTATGAAGATTCAGTTAAAATGAGAACAAAGGCCTAAAATGAATTTATTTACATACCTCGTCTTTTGGAAAATGTTTCAATCAAATGGATTACATTTTCATGGAATCTATCATTCTCTTTCTTGGAAATGCTTAGCCTTTGAAACGTGTTTCGCCCTTATTCTATATTATACTGTATATTATTATAGGTGAAAAATCTGTTTTTTCATTCAGTCAATGTCAAACAATGTCAAAAACTTGGTAATTGTCTTGGTTTTTGCATGGAACATCGTATGAGTGGCTTTGTGCCTTTCTGATGAGCTCCAGAATAAGGGATTATAAGATTTTATGACTTTTAATAAAAATAAGATCTCGTTTATTAAATAACATACAAAAATGTTACATAAAAGGTAGGAGTTCGGCAATGCCGTTCTTCCAGAATAACAAAATAATAATTATCCATTTTATGATTTTTAAAGAAAAGTAGTAATTATTATTCACTAAAAATTATTGTATATACAAATACCTACTCAGGTTTTTGTTTGAAAAGGGCGTCAGTTGCTCAATGTAAGCATCCTCACTCTGCCAGCCACTACAATGGGCTCATTCAGCAGATTTTTTTTATTGTATTTTCTGAAAGATCTTTTCATTTTAAAGCGAAATGCAAAAAACTAGAATTTTCTACAGTCTCTATATACTTCAAAATTAATCAAGAACGCGTTCTCATATTAACAGTTGTGTGACATCTTTTACTCCTTTGGTAATTTAATATATCTCAAAGTGTTATTTTGCTAATAGCTAACACAAATTGTGTGAGTAATATTAACTACTATACATAGGTAGGTATGATTTAATAATTTTAGAATGTTCTTTTCTTATGAAATTTACTTTTTTCTTTATTCTCCATGTGTTAGTATTTTTTATATAAAATAAATGTTTTTTACATCTTATTCATTATACAACTTTGACATTGCTTGTCATTATTGATCAGGTTCCGCACATTAAACGTATCTTCGAGATAAATTTTGGGAGTAAGTGACGTAAGACTTTCCTGTACATCGGTTCATGTTTACAGCAGTATATTTCTGAAACTACTTATCACGTTGATCTCGAATTTTCAGTGTTGTGATTATTCGACGATTATCTCATATAAACGTACTAAAAAATGCAATATGAAATTTGATTAAATGACTAAACTTCTCGCCTATTATACATAGCTTTCCTGTGTACCTCTCTACTCTTGTCATTAATCCAGCTTGCAATTGCATTACCTACTCATACGTTTGCGTCTAAATAATTATTTGGATGTTTTCCATTGCGAAGCACAATGAGGAGATATTTTTGTTTGCTGCTAAAATAGATATATTTTTTATTATTTCAATTTTGGATGTCATTTATTTCTTCTGAAATTAGCGAATTAACTAACAAAAAATCAGAAATACGTAAATCTTTGTTACAGAATCCTGCATATGAATACCCTTCACTTAACAAAAGTGTACTAATGATGGTCCTATATGTTTATACCAATGTACAAATTCTGTCTAAGTTTATTGTTAATGATTTGTATTAAGCCATTTTTTTCTTCACGTTATAGCCAGCTCTGTAATAGTGGTCTGCCCAACACTGTATTTTTAACAATAGTATCTGCATCCATCAAACTAGTAAATATACAATTCCTTTTCGAAAATGAAGAAGGGTTCTTTATATAAAATTTTTCAAAATAATCCTTTTTTGTCTAGCTACACCCCCTAAAGGAAGAGTGCAAATAAACAGTTTTTAATTTCTAACTGAACGAAATTATTTCATCCATCCAGTGTGTATATAAAGAGGTGATATTAACTATCCTTCTTATAACATTGTAAATCTTTCTGTCTGTAATTTTTTTCTCTCAATAAAAAAAAACTAAACATTATGATTCATTTAGAAAGTTTTTTACCTCTTGAAAACATTTCGTATTTAAGAAAAAAAGAACTAAATTACATCTACCTAAGTGATCAATCAAAAGCGATGAGTACTATGGGCTTGTTCCATGATATTCTTTTTATACGGTTTTTATACTTTTTCATATAGTACTCGATATTCTCATTATACACTTAAAATTTCGTATTATTAACTTTTTCCGTTCTCGAGATGTAAGGAGTTGAATTTAGTAATAGTTGCAAAAACCGAGCGCTCATTTGTGACATCACTATACGCAAGTGACGTAAGAAAAATGGCTTTCTGGGACCTTTCAAATTTAACCTGAAAAGTCGAAAAATATGGAATTTTTAAACGCTGGTAACTAAATAAATACGTCGAGTGGAAGTTCGTTCTATGTGTCTACGGAAAGGAGAAGGTCGGCAATGAATTATAATCGTAAATTGCAGGGTCGAAATCGAAAATTCGTTCTGGGAGGAGCGAGAGAAAATTGTAATTTTTTGACATTTCACCAAATTGTACTCCCCTACTGTCAAGTAGTAAGCAAAACAAACAATACTTCGAAAACACTTATAATTATAACCAATCAGGAGCATCAAGTCTATTGAGATCGCCAAGTCTATGCGTATAGTGACGTAGCGCCTGGCCACGCCCCATTTTCGCGAGATGGAAATTTGTAAAAGTTTTTAAGATACTAAACATGCGAATAAGATTCTGTTTTTTTGCAGATCCATTAATTTATACTTACACTTTCGATTTGTTAAATAAAAAAAAAATGCCGAACAAGCCCATTATAATAGTCAAAACACTAAGTAGGCTGGTGTCAAATCATAATGTATGTACCCTATGAATTATTTTCAGATAAAAATTAAATACCATTTTTTTCGCACCCTTTTAAAGGTGTGTATTATTATTATAGCGCGAGCAGATCTGTAGGATCCGCAGCACTCAGGTCTGTCGGCCCATTGTGCATTCGCGTTGTGTGGGATCTTCTAGAAGAGACCAGTGCTCTCCACAAAGGATAGCAGTCTATTCCAGGGTCAATCCCGTAATTCCTCCGGCTGTAAAAATTGCCTTTGGAGATGCCTGTACGTTAACGCACCTAAGGGTGCGCAAGTGCATAGGATATGAGTGGTGGTTTCATCCTCCACTCCACACATCCTACAAATAGGGCTGTCTTTTAACCCCATTGTATGAAGATGTTTGTTCAGAGGACAGTATCCTGTTATCAAGCCTACTATCCGTCTCATTTTTTCCCTATCGAGCCCAAGCAGCCACTTAATGGTTGAGTCAGTCGAGGGCCCCTTTATATGAAGCCTCGCCTGCCTTATTCCAGGGGCCTAAGTCCAATAGTTGCTGAACCTTGCAGTGGCTCAGTTTCGTAACTCTGATTGAATCAGACTTCTTGGCAGACCGAAGGCTGGCTCGGGGCCAGGGAACGAAGTTATTGCTCCTCCTGCCAATCGGTCTGCTTCTTCGTTGCCCTCCACACCTCTCTGACTGGTCACCCGTATGAGTTTGACAGAGTTGTGTTCGCACAGTTCTGTCAAATTATCCGACAGTTTAAAACTATGCTTGAGGTCACTTTGTTTGACACATGAGCCCTCAAGGCGGCTTTGGCTGTCGCTACATATGTAAATATGTTCGTTGGTGAAACCTCACCTGAGATTCTCGCTTGCACACACCAGTATGGCATATACTTCCGCTTGGTATACACTAGGATACTTTCCAAGTGGCACCGATATACGAGCCCTGGGTTTGCAGCCGTGTATGCCAACACCAGTTCCCTCCTGAGTCTTAGATCCGTCTGTGTTCCACTCGAGACCTTTGGGACTCAGAAGACGATTTTTATCGCGCTCCCAGTCCTCTCGACTGGGAAACACTGCTGAGTATGGAATAGTGAACCTGTAGACAGGGAGACACCAGTCATCTTTTGCTTGGGTGATGACCCGGTCCGGTCGGGGCCTTTGTGTGCCCCCATCCCTGGCAAGTCCCATTCCACATTCCATTTTTGAACAGCCTATTTGCTGCTTTTTTAGCTTCCACTTCTACCTCAATATGCAAGGGAATGAGCCCTAGAATGGCCTCCATTGCTATCATTGGAGTGGTTCTGATAGCTCCTGTAATTCCAAGGCAAGCTAGCCTTTGAATTTGACATAGGCGAGCCCTAATTGTGGAGGGCCACAACACCAGTGCCGGGTATGTTATAAGGGGTTTTACCATGGTGGTGTATGTTCAAAGAGCAATCTTCACACTTATTTCACATTTTGGACTGAAGATGCGTTTGCACATTCATACGGAGGTGCACGCTTTCCTTGTTTGAGCTTCAAAGTGGTCCTTCCATGACATTTTTGAGTCCGTGGTTACCCCGAGATACCTTGCTGTATGGGAAAGACACAAACGTGTGTTCGTAAGAGAAGGAAGCTGGAAGTCGCTTTTTAGTGAACAGCATTAGCTCTGTCTTGCCAGGGTTGACAGAGAGCCCGTGTCTGTTACACCATGATAGCCAAATCATCTGTTTATGCTTGTGAATAGAAACCTGTCTCGTTCAATTCGGCCAGTAGCCCATCGAGCAGAAGATTCCACAGTAGTACCCCTCCCTGCGGACATCCTTGGCCGACCTTGGTCCTGACTGTCTTGTTACGAAGCATGATCTCGATGTTGCGGGTGCTCAACTTGGACAATATCCATCTGATAATGATACCGTCTACATTGCAGTCCGCAACTGCTTGAGAGAGAGACTCGAAGGTGGGGTTATTAAACGCTCCTTCGATGTCCAAAAACGCTACCATGACAAGTTCTTTCTGCTCTAGCGCCCTCAGCTCTAACAACAAGCTGATGAAGGGCCACCTCTGCAGATTTCCCAGCCTGGTATGCATGCTGATTGGGGTGGATTGGTGATAGTCCCAATGCCCGTCCTTTATGTACCTTTCTACCAACCTTTCCAGTATCTTCAAAAGAAAGGACGTAAGGCTTATTGGTCTAAAAGCCTTAGTATGATCATATATGATAAGACCCGCCTTTGGTATAAAGACCACTTTCACCTCTCTCCAAGACATTGGTATATATCCTAGAGCTAGGCAAGATCCTAGTAGATGATACAGGTGACTTAGCAGTACCACCGTGTCCTTTTGTATTAGGTCCGGATAAATACCGTCAAGTCCTGGCGATTTAAATGAACCAAATGTAGATATGGTCCATCACAACACATGAAAAATTAAGATAGAGGTAATAACACATGAAAAATTAATCCCTCTAACACCTTCCGCAATCTCTGACCCAGAAAGTGAGCCTCAATTAGACACTCAATTGTCTCACGGTCATTGTTTGTGTAAGATCCGTCTAGAAGCCTGATATAATCAAGCCGTGATGGTGGACTTTTTGAGAGAGTCTTACATAGTCTAGCTACTGCTGATAGGCCTTCTATGGTTCCACAGAAAGCCTTCCAGCAATCTCTTTTTTGCTTGTTTATCAAGCTTTTGTACCTTCGTTGGGACTCTTTATAGATGTCCCAATCCGCTGGCTTGCCAGAAAAGATTGTTCTATTGAGCAACCACCTCGTTTCTTTACGCAACCCACATAGTTCTTTGTTCTAGGGTGTGTAGCTCGACAGAAAAAATGTTATATGAAGAACCCACCTTCATTTTCAATAAGTAATTGGTAGTTCACGTTATTACGGGACACCCTGTATATATATAAATTTATAATGGAAAGTTTCTCAAAATTTGTATTTCGAGATTTGGTTCCAATGAAAAATTATATTTACCTGTTTTTGGCCAAAGGGCATTGACAGCGATACTAAATGGTCGAAATTCTTCATGCATTCCTAAGACACACATAGACATACCATATTTGGCCATCGTATATGCTACATTGTCTTTAAACCAGTGCGCTTTCATACTAAGAGGCGGTGATAAATTCAGAATATGGGCATGACTACTTTTTTTTAAGTACGGAAGGCACACCTTGGATCTAAAAAAGAAAGGATATGTAATTTTATTTTTATAAAATCAAATTTTTTGTGATTTTTGTTACAAATAGAATTGTCCATTACACTTTAATTGCTGATTATATATACTAATTTTTATGTGTCATGGAATTTGGCTATTGGTAGCAGTAATCGGATCGTGTAAAAGTGATACGCATGCTCTAATTGCTAGAGATATGTGCATGCATATTAATATGCGTCTGAAATTAAGATTGCAGCTCCTGTGTGGTTGATATCGGAACTGTGTGCTAGGTGTTTTGTTTACATTCAAATCTTTGTATTTTTGGTGGTTTTGCTTGCTATAAAAAGGTATTTTATAAATAAATTTCAATGAAAATATATGTACAGCAATTGATTTTATTATGTATTTAAGCGATATTTTAGGACTTGGGTGTATTTTTCAGCGTAAGTTCACGAAAACAAGGTACGTATTATGTTAGGTTAGGATATTGTTATTTTTTTTCATAATGTGATTTAATCCTTAAAATAACTATTATATTCATATTTTATTAATAATCAATGTTTATTTAGCTAAAACATGTCCCTAAGTGCTGAGAAAAGATTAAGTATCATAGAATACATGAAATATCTTGGAGGGCCTAACAATTCCAGATGTGTTTATAAAGGAGAAGTATTAAATGCAGGACATATTATTTTATGTGGAAAAATTGACCCTTGCAATGAAAAGATATGTTTATATGCCTTGTGCCTTCAAACAAGCACTTTAAGTTCGGATCCCCATCAAATAAAAGGAGTTTTGGTTTCGGATGCAAAAAAAATATTTTACAATTCAAGAAATGTTATGCTCATGCAAGGCAGGAACTAATGGTAGATGCAAGCACATTTTAGCAGTTTTAATTAAGTGTACAAGGTGTACAACTTTCCTAGTATAAGATGCGCAATCGTGCAGAGCAATTTGATTTTTTTTTTTTTCTAGGGTAAATTTTGAAGATTTAGAGATTATATCTCAAATAGATATAAACTGTGTTTGGTCGACTCAGACAAATGTAACAAAAGAAAAATATAAAGCTGTCCCCATAAAGGAATGCCATATTTTAAAAGTAAAATTGTGAATGTTAAAGATGTAACTGTTAATGTTGCAGAAATGTTGGATTTTTTGTAAAAAAGCTTCCTAACGCTAAACATAGGTAAGGATTTACAAATTTAGGCTTTATATAAACAGAAGGATAAACAAATTTATTCTTTTAGTATTAGTCGAAGAACTCGTGTTGATAATCTGGACATTCAAAATACAAATGAAGAATACAGTGATCATTTAAAAACCATTTTAGACCATGCTAGTCAGTCAATTTTAATGATGCAGTTGTTTTCCACTAAAATTAATGATCTGAATCAATGTTGCAAAGAAAAATATTCAGAATTGTTTTGTGATAATATTCATGAAGTTATTGCCACATTACAACATTCTAAAAAATGGCATGATCAAAGGAAGTATACGGCAACGGGTCTAGGTGCTACGAACTGTATACATATAACCAAGAAGACTGGAAAACATGATCATTAAAATATTTTTATCCAAAAACTTTTATCAACAAATTTGTAAACCATGGAATAAAATATGAAAACCAGGCGAGAGAAGCTTTTATTGCAAGCTCAGGCTTCAATGTGTTGGAGTGTGGTATGGTGATTTCCCATTCAAACAATTGGTTAGGATATTCGTCCGATGGAATTATAATGGAAAATGGAAAACTAGTAGATTTACTGGAAATTAAATGTTTGTACGAAGGTATTTTTTTAAGTTACAATAGCAATTATTTGGGCTTTTTTAATGAACAATTTTTTAGGTAACACAACTAATATTTCAGAGGCTACTAAAAATGTGAAGTTTCTTTTAAAGAAAGGAAATAAATATACCAAAGACATAAATATAATGGTCAGGTTCAGATCGGCATAGGAATTTTAAATTTAGAAGTGTTATTTAATGATATACTATTATTTTGATAATAGTTTTAAAATAATTAATGTACCTTATGATTATAATTTTACAAAACAAATGATAAAGACTGTTAAAATAAATTAAAAAAAAAAAATGATACATACCCTTTGTAAATAAATGATTCTTCATGTTTCTTCGGTTTAGTTCTTTTATTTGCCTTTGCTAGTTGATTTATGATAATTTATCAATAATATTTGTTAATAATAACCAATAAAAATAAAACAAAGTTAAATTTTATATATGCATATTTTTAATGTTTTTAATACTACCATATGAAAACCTTACATAAAATTGTATTCACATTTAATTTCTGAATTTTAAGAAACATTTTTAATCTTAAAAATAGCAGATGTGATTACTTGAAAACGATCATTTTATTTGCTACAAATTAAATGGTCGGTATTATATTCAAATACAATGTTCACATTCTCATTATTTTACTCTAATCCTTAGTAAAAATATTGAGTGCTCAGTAAAATACTTAATGCTCAGTAAAAATACTGTATGCTCAGTAAAATATTTAATACTTGGTAAAAATTGGAAAATTATTGGTTAACAAACTAAACCCTTAGCAAAATACTACATGCTTAGCAAAAATCATAAATGCTTCGAATTAAATAGTAAACGTATAAGAATTAAATGTTCAGTACAAATATCATGATCAGTAAATATAAACACTACACCATTCATCGAGTGTAACTTATTTAAGTATATAAAAATAAATTTGGTAATCACCTAAGTACCAGGTACAAAAAGCAAATATGTAACTTATGCATAAAAATAAAATTGCATACAAAACAAACTTATAGGACATCTGTAACAGGTACAAATTGAACTAATCTAAAAATTTAGAATCTGCGAGTATTGGAGCTGACAAATTTGCTACAGCACAGCAAATTTTAAAAATGTCATTTATTTTGGGAACCAATGACTATTGTAACTTGCCAGATAAAATTTTTAAATTTTTAATTCGCTGATTTGTCCTTTCAATGTGCACCCGGGCTGTTGCTATTTCTCTATTTATAAAAGCATCCTCAGCACTAAGTTGTTTTTGCTTACATAAAAATTGTGGTCTAATTAATTTGATTTTAAATTGTTCACAAATATTTTCAGTTACAAAACCTTTGTCCACCATATTGGCATCTTTAGACCTCTCCAACTTTAATATTAAATCACTCTCCTCAAATATAGTTTTATCCGAGGCTCGGCCTCCATAAGCTTCACTAATATATGATATCATACCCCCGGGGGAAACACCAGTCTTAAACTTTACTGTGAGATGAGATTTATATTGAGAATAAAATCTTATTCTACAACACAAACACTTCGGCTTTTGAGTGTAAATTTCTGTACAGTCTAGCACTATTCTCACGTTATGAAAGTCCTTGAAACATTTTGGCATATTTTGTTGAATTTCTACAGGTTCTGTAAACTTAATTGTACATTTTAAAATTGTGGCTAGAACTGGCAACATTTAAACAATATAAATCTTGCATAATTCATCTGAAATACCAAAAAGAAGAGCTAATGTAACATAAGACAAATTACATTTTAATTTAGTTAATAGTAAGACAATTCTCTCTTTTACTGTTAATCTATGAGCTCTTTTGTCTCTAAAAACAGACTGCACAGCCTCCACTATTGTGTCCAGGAATGTTAAGTCCAGTAAAACTGTTCAGCATACTATCTGTTATTAACAGAGTACACAACGTAAATATTTCCGGAATATTTACTTGAACTTTGAAGTCCCAAAAACTTTTTAGTCCAACATAATCAGGTTGTGCCTGTAGTACTTGCAATAAACTCTCATCTTCTTGGGTATTTTCATTTTCTTCACAATCACACTGATCATCGAAGGTTTCAATGGTCGTTTCTGCCAACACAAGCCTTCCCAACTAGCACAATTAGTCATGGGAACGTAGCAATGACTATTGTAGGCACTTTAAAGTGTTTTGGTACTAATCACAGGCACGTAATAGGAACGTTCCTAATACGTGTTAATGACCAAAATGGGGAATATTTTTTGGTGACGATAACGTTCCAGCCACGTTCCTGGAACTTGTCTGGCTACGTTCCAATGACGTTGTTGCTCCGGAGCGGCGACGTGGCGGCTTAGACGCCGCAACTTTCAGAAAACTTTACCACTCCCTACTCTTTCAAATCGATGCTGCCCCTTATTTGTCTTGCAACCGATTTTATTATATTTATGTTTCATTCTTACATATGATTCTTGTTCTTGTTTATTTCCCTAACTCAGAAATTTAATAGAATATCAGAAGGTAATATTAGACAGCAAAACTTGTGCTATTTTCCAATGGTCTAAGGGTCACAATTAAAACGAATGCAATTTTACTGACAAACATAATGATAAAACGTCCGAATCTAACCACGCGCCTTTAAAATTTGCATTTTTTAATGAAAATATTGTTTTTAAAATATGTAATGTCATGCGAGAATATGCCACACTAGATGCCGAAACCTATTTTTTATTGTTCTTCGAAACTTAACACTACTTTTTGTGTATTCATTTGTTGTATTTGGTGAAGAAATGGCGATAAATTAAATTTATTAGTCAATTGTGAAATTATGGTTCATGTGTTATAACAATGGCGTCGATAATTTTGGCCATCAACATGGCGTATTTCAGAAAATATGACTTTAAGGTCGTTTTCACCAAGAAATGCTACTTGAAAGTAATTGTTACTTGGCGATAGTGACGAAAACTGCAAATACGTAACTTTAAAGTTATATTTACCACAAATCTGCGAATGGAACTGTAGCATCACTTCAAAGTCGTAGCAAAGTTGTGACTACCACAAATTACCTTTTCAAAGTTGCCGCTGCTACTTCATGGTTACATTTTTCCCGATATTGATTCGGAACATACGTGTTAGCCGTACGTTGAGGTCTAGACTGAACGCGTTCCTAGCTTTTGCTGTTTATCATTTACTTAACTTCACATTGAAAGACCTATCAGCTGTCGCAATTTACTTGTATGCAGCCCAGCCATATATCAACGACTTAATAAACATACACCTTGTTGGTATAATATACTATTACAGTGATAGATAACATATAGAAGAAAAGGTAGGTGTAATAAAACTGTGTTGAAATATTAAATTTTGTTGCCTTATTTTGAACATAAAATGTTGCATAGCATAATAAAGCAGCATATAATTCTAGTCTAGGTTAGCCACACATATTATATAGGTTAGGTTTGTTGCATTAACTTTATCTATGGTCAACATTGGGAACTAGATGGTGAAATTTACTTCATGGTAAATTTCAGAGGTGATGTGCACTTTGTAGTAGCCGTACACAGTTCTGTAGGTAGCAGTAACGTCATTAACACCTATGAATATTACTTACAAGTTCCACAAATTTAAAGAAATAGTGAAGGTTCCCAGAACGTCGCGGTAACTATTAAAGCTACTTGAAGGTGATTGCAACTTTGAAGTCACATTTCAGTGATGCGAGTTAGTCGCTGCTACTATAGAATAGAATAGAATAGAATAGAATTTTATTGGTGCATTTGAATAAACACTAATTCATTTCACGTCAAACAAAACAAAACACATACAAGGACTAGTGTTATACAATATAAAAATTTAAAAGTCTAAAAAATAATTTAAATAACATGTAAATAAAATAAATAATCACAAAACTACGTGACCCAGTTTTATTCGATAGAGAAAAATTCTTCAACCTTAATGTCACAGTCCATAAACTCCTTTATGCTATAGAAAGCCTTCGATACAAGAAATCTTTTTATTTTATTTTTATATACATTATAAGCTAGGCTTCTTACTGAGAATGGTAGTTTGTTAAAAAACTTTGGTCCATGGAAATCCACTCCATTGTGAGATTTACCTAGCCTACGATACTCAATGTATATATCTTGTCTCTGGCGCGTGTTATATTCATGGATATCTGATGAAATTTGATACTTGTGGTAGTTAGATTTAATGTATAACAAACAGGTGTAGATATACATACTAGGTATAGTGAGTATTTGCAGGGTAATAAATTTGTGTTTTACTTCATCTCTATAACCCAGCCCGAGAATTATTCGGACGGCCTTTCTTTGCATTCCGAAAACTCTTTCACAGTGAGCGGAGTGTCCCCACACTATAATGGCATAATTTGCGGTAGAATTGAAAAGGGCATGGTAGGCCAACATCACAACATTTCTATGGACAGTTTTATGTAGATTTCTTAATAGGTAAAGGACTTTTGCTAGCATGGCACAAATATAATTAATATGTTGATCCCACTTGAGGGTAGGGTCTACCAAAACGCCTAAGAATTTTATACTATTCGGATTTTCAATGTCTATATGACGAAGTGTAAAAATCATTTTGTCAGTTTTTGTTTCATTCAATTTTAAGCGATTTGCTACAAACCATTGTGACGCGTCCTGTAATGCTAAATTCATGTCATTCAGTAGAGTATCATAGTCTTTACTGGCATTTTTGAGTGTGGCGTCATCAGCATACAGCAGTATATCACTGCCTGGACCTGAGAGTTTAAGATCATTTATATAGATAGATAGATAGATAGTTTATTGATGCTTTAAATTATACAATTTTTGCACAAGTCAAAATACAAATGTAAAATAGTAAAAAAACTTAAAACAATTGGGCCACATTTACCAATGGACTAAAATGAATATAAAAGAGAACACTTACAAATAAAACATATAATACACTTATTTATATAACAAACAATTCCATAAGACAAACTTTACATAAATTATTACAGGTTAAAATCAGAGGTTGTCATCCCTGAATTTAAAAATTCCTCAAATGTGTAAAATGCTTTGTTGGTCAAGTATGTTTTTATTACCTTTCTAAAAAGTTTGTATTGGAGAGATCTCACAGATTCTGGTAACTTATTATAAAACAGCGGAGCATAATACAAAGTAGCATTCCATGATTTTTTTAATCTTAGATAATCTATTCTGAGGTCACCCTTTCTACGAGTATCGTGATTATGTACGTGCTGTGAAGTTATATATGTTTGATTGTTATTTTTGGCATAGAGCAGGCATTCGAATATATATTTGGATGGTAGGGTCATAATATTTAAATGTCTAAATGAGTTTCTGGCATCTGAACGGTACTGCAGTTTGGCTAATACGCGCATCGCCCTTCGTTGTAGTGAAAATATTCTATTGGTATGTGAGGAGTGTCCCCAAATAAGTATACCATAGCTGCAGATGGATTGTACAAGAGCATGGAATGCTAGAGTACAAACCTCTTGGGCTACGGTATTAGCCAGGTTCTTCAGAACAAATATGTTCCTTGAAATTTTTTTGGCAATGTGGTCTACATGGATATCAAATTTTAACGTGGGGTCGAGATGAATTCCTAGGAATTTAATTGAACACGGATTGCTAACTTCTTCATGAGTACGTAAAGAAAAGATTATATTTTCTGTTTTACTTTCGTTTAGACATAATCGCTCAGCTGCGAACCAGTCTCCAGCTCTGGAGATCGAGGCCTCCATGCAAATTTTTAGTTCTGCATAGTCCGTACTAGAGCAGGTAAAACTTGTATCATCCGCATATAACACAGCACTTTGTGGGAGTGCTACTGTTATGTCATTCATGTATATTAGGAAGAGCAATGGACCAAGAATTGACCCTTGCGGGACTCCATGTCTATTAATCCTATCTTCCGAGAGGTCACCTTCGTAACTCGTGATTTGTATCCTGTTGTTAAGATAACTACGTAACAACTTCAGGCTTGAAGGATGGATTCTATAATGTTCTAATTTTTTATATAATATCTCATGCGACACACAATCGAAAGCTTTTGACAAGTCACAAAAAGTTGCCCCCACAAATTCACCCGCTTCAAAGCCCTCGATTATGGTCTCACAAAGTTTATTTATAGCCAATACTGTGGATTTGTTTTTCCTGAAACCAAATTGCTCAGCGACTAGTAGGTGGTTTGACTCAAAATATTCCTCAAGTTGATTTTTTAATAACAGTTCAAAAATTTTTGAGATTACCGGGATCAGTGCTATCGGTCTGTAGTTATTTAAATCGTCTTGGTCACCCTTTTTAAATACTGGTATTAATTTTACTATTTTAAAACATGTTGGATAAACCCCTTCTTTGATAGATTGATTGAATAATTTTGTTAGTGGAGCAACTAATAAGTCAGCAAGTGATTTTATTAGAGTTATATTTAAGCCATATATGTCTTTACTATGTTTGTTTTTAAGGTTACTGATGGCATTTCGGACTTCAATGAAGGTAACCTCCCTGAACGAAAAGGATATTTCTTGTCCAGTAGTATTTGCTCTCCCTAGATACTCGTCAAATGCGGTAGCAGGATGTGGTATGTCTGCTAAGACGTTATCAGCTATATCTGTAAAGAAATTGTTAAAATCATTTGCGTGAATGTCCGTCCGTCCAGTGCTGGAGACATGTTTTCTATTTGTATTAATTATGTCCCATGCCGCCTTGGCAACGTTGTCAGAATTTTGAATGTACTTTGTGTTAGCTCTCTGTTTCGCTTCATTTATGGCTTTTTTATATTTGTACTTATATCGCTTAAGACTATCAGCAAGATTTACAGTTCTAAAATTACTATATAGATCATTTAAAAATCTTAAGTTTTCTCTCATTTCTCTGAGTTCCTCATTGAACCACGAGACTTTAGTAACCTTACCTACTTGAACCTGTTTCTTTGTCACTGGGAATGCAATATCTCTATACTGTAAAATTGTGTTTAAAAAAAGGTCATGTTTTTCATCGGCATTCAAATTAGAATTTAAAAAAGGCCACGTTTCGTTTGATAAAAGATGATACAAGTCAAATTTTCCCTTTGTGGTTATTGGGCGGGAGAAAATAACCTCAGTCTTGTGTTTATGTTTATGTAGAACACTTATATCTACTCCTATATTTACGGCACAGTGATCTGACAGTGAAGGGTTAAAAACATTGATATTGTGATTTAATATGTCAACAAAGTTTATCAAAATATTGTCGATGCACGTATCGAGTCTTGTATTTTCAAAAACTCTATGGACAAAGCCATATGAATTCATAGTGTCTAAGAAGTTGTGCTTATTTGCATTGTTGCAGTTGAAATGTATATTAAAATCTCCATTTATGATTATATATTTACCAGAATTAAAAATGTGTTCAAGTAGCAAGGTCATAGTATCTAAAAAGATATTATAGTCTCCGTTTGGAGGCCTATAGATAGTTATGATTATGAAATTTAAGTGTATAATCTCTACTGCGGCAATTTCACAATGCATTTCATTTGATAACATGACCAAATCATGTTTTGGTACATATTTGATGTCATTTTTACATAGTATTATCGAACCACCGTGGATATGTTGTTTCCTTGCAAAGAAGGATGCCACAGCGTAGTTCTGCACATGTAACACTTCAATTTCTGCTTCGCACAAAAAATGTTCGCTAAGACACAACACATCATATTTGTGATTATTGCATACCAGCATCGCTTCCAGTTCCCCTACTTTTTTCCTTACCGACTGTATGTTGAGGTGTAGCACATTTAGCTTGTTGTTGTTATTTCTACATAGCTGCTTTGTCTTTTCCTGAAGTGTTTTTACACTGACGGATTCGCCAGTTCCTTTGATTGTGGCGTAATCCTCCTTTTCGTTAAAAAACGTGACACCAGAGCTCCACTCGGCCACACATCACGTCTCCACGCATTTTTGAAGTGTTCCTGTCGAATAGTTACCTTCATAGATTTATACACGTTTGGTAATTTGGATTCATGTTCTGTACATATAACTCCTGGAAACTTATCCATTAAAGACTTTTGAAAGTCATCTGGCTGTGTTTCAGGGTTTAATCTTGTCACGTGTAATGAGATAAATTTTGGTACCGTTTGAATATCTGTTGATATGTTGTCGCCGACGACGAACCTTCGATTTCTTCTTTGTTTAGGTTTTTCCCAGCCGTCATTTTCTGTAGAGTCCCTCAATTCTTGTATTTCACGAAATTTATTGGCCGTTTGGGCTTGTAAAATAGCGGCACTAACTTGGGTTGCCTGGAAAGTACTTTGTTTACCAGCATGCCGCCCGTCTCGCTTGTGATCGTTTGTTATACTACTAGCATTGCTGATATTGATATTATTGACAGTTGAAGGGAAACTACTTTTTGGAAGGTTGGCTGTACTACTTGATGAAGCCTTTGTTGCATATGTTTCAGCTTTTTGTGCAGGTTGCCTCTCGTTTTCTTCTTCTTCTTCTACGTTGTGCACTGCTGCCACAAACTGTTTATTACTTGGCATTTGTGTAGTTTTCAGTGACTGGATTGAGGAATTTATGTTATTTGGTTTTTTACCAGTTTGACTTTTTTTGTGTATGTCTACTTTTTCTTCCAAAAAAACGATTTTCTCTCGTAGTAATTGATTATTTTCTTCCAAAATTTTATTTTTACTCCTGAGTTCTTCTATTAACTGCCTCTGATATTCTACTTCAACATTTATGATATTTATTTGAGTACCTTGAGACTTATCTTGATGATGTTGGTCGCTAGTTTTATCCGTCTCATGAAGACATTCCGGATTTTTCCCTTGATTTGCTTGTTTAAAGCAACCAGGATGAAAAACACACTTACACTTAACACAAAATAGTTTATCTTTTATTATTTGCCTTTTACACTGTTTACATGTTATAAAATTGTCACTTTCATTGCTTACTTCCATCAACGCGTTTTCATCGGCCGCCATCTTGGCGTATATATATATATATATATATAGATTAGGAATAACACTGGACCAAGCAGCGATCCCTGCGGTACTCCATTGATTACCTCCTTCTCATCTGATAAGACACCATTAAAAGATGTCTTTTGTCTTCTGCCTGAAAGGTAGGATGCCATAAGATCTATACTGTTTTGTGTGAATCCATAAATGCGTAATTTCATCAATAAGACATCATGTGATACACAGTCAAAGGCCTTACTCAGGTCACAGAATATAGTTCCCACATGTGCACCCAATTCTAGGCCTTCTCCTATCCACTCCACAAGCCTATTGATGGCATGAGTTGTAGACTTTCCTCGTTGGAAACCAAACTGGCATTCATTGAATAGACTATTTGAAACAAAATATTCGGTGATTTGATTTTTCAGGAGATATTCCAGTATTTTGGAAAATACGGGAATAAGAGATATAGGCCTATAGTTGTCAACATCATTTCTGGAGCCTTTTTTGTGTACGGGAACAACCTTTATCTTTTTAAAACAGTCTGGATAAATTCCCTTTTGAATGCATAAGTTAAATAGGATAGTCAGCGGTATTACAATTAAGGGTTTTAAATATTTTATTATTTTTATATTCATATCGTAAATATCTTTGCTGTCTTTCATTTTAGCTTTGTCAATGGCATCTTCTACTTCAGCATGAGATACTAACCTAAAATTAAACTGATGTTCGTGTTCTGTGTGAAACTTATTTAAACATTCTTCAGCAGAAATGTTAGTGGGGGTAGTTGATTTACAATATCTGTGGCTGTATTAACAAAAAAGTTATTTAGAACTGTAGAATTTAATGTACTATCATTTACAGAGAACCTTCCTTAAGTTTTCTATTTTCGTTGATAACATCCCACATTGACTTTGTGGGATTACCTGATTTGAGTATATAATCAGAGTTTGCCTTTAGTTTTGCGTTGTTTATCTCTCTCCGGTAATTTCTGCGATATTCTTTGATTTGATGTGCCAAATTTGGTGAATGGTATATAGCATATAAATTATTTAACATTACTAACTTATCACGCATGTCTTTTAGAATATTACTGAACCAATTTATGTTTCTGTTGCCGTATGCAGTTTTTTTAACAAGTGGAAATGTCTTAGTTATCGAGTCAGATATTGTTGATATGAATTTATCAAACAAGATATTTATATCAATCTCATGTTGGATAAATTCCCAATTTTCATGTGTTAGATGATTAAACATGGTTTTCAGCCCTTTCTGAGTAATTGGCCTGTAACTTGTACTCTGCACTCTTACAGTTAGATTTGTAGTTAAGAATCTAATGACTATTGCTTTATGATCCGATAAAAATGGGTCAAGTACATTTGTTTCAAAAACACTCACATTACAAAAGTTAATAAATATGTTATCAATACAGTTACTTAACCTAGTATTTTCAAAAACAGTCTGCTGGAATCCAAAAGATGACGTTAAGTTTAAAAACTGAATAGTTTGTGGCTCATTTGGGTTATTAAATTTTATGTTATAGTTTACCACCTTCAAGTTCTGAAAAGCCGAAAGTCATCCCACTGGTAACTACCACGTTCCCATGTACTACGAAAGCTACGTAGAAGTTGCATAATTATAAAGTAATCATTAGTGGTAGAAACTACAAGGCAGGGACTGTAGACTTGTCAAATGAAGTTATTTTTGCACCAATGTCGTAAATTTAGTCGCAATTACGTAATGGTTACTCATACGAAGTTCCTATCTCAGTTACTGTCACTTTGGTGCTAGTTGGGTTCTTTGAAATCGTTCAGACCTATTGAATGGTCCAGGAATATCATCATTATCCCTTACAGGTAAATTTCTTGATGGGACTGCTGTTTTTTTCAAGATTTTATTTTTTTTACTGTGTTCTAAAAATAAGACAATGTTTATCTAACCCTAACCTCAACATATAATAAATACCTCCTTGACAAAGTAATCATCTGTGATATGAAGTGAACAAACCTTCATGTACTTTGTCACTGGCTGTCCAATTTTTAATTTTATTATCCAGGCTCTTAGCCTGTCCACAAAATACTTCCCCCCAAAACTGTTATCCACCTTCACGCGGTGTTTGCCGGCTTCGGGAAATAAATAGAAGCTTAAGTTGGGTTTTTTTTTTGCCCAAGACGAACAGTGAGGAACTGAACAATATCGATTCATATTTTCAATTTTAATCAATAACAAAATTTATTATACCTCCTTTAGCACACTTAATAAACCTTTCATTGGAAAAGGGTAAATTTCCTGATTTACTTAAATTAGCCATGGTGTTTCCGCTCTACAAAAAGGGTGAAGTCACAAATATTGATAACTACAGACAAATATCTTTGCTACCTGAATTTTCAAAAATACTTGAAAGGTGTATGTATAACATAATAACTGATTTCAATGACAAATACAACATTTTAACAATTAGCCAGCATGGATTCTGTAAAGAGAAATCCACGGAAAATCAGCTATTAAATTATGTTTATGGGGAACTTGACAAAGGCAATTACGTTGTATCACTCATGTTTGACTTATCCAAAGCCTTTGATAGTCTAAATAGGCATTTTGTCTTAAAAAAGTTATACACCTTAGGCATCAGGGGAAATTTACTATACTGGATCGAATCTTACCTAGAAAACCGCGAATTACTAGTAAAAATAAATAATGAATTGTCAGACAGATTTCCTGTTACTCTAGGGGTTCCTCAAGGATCGGCCAAGGCCGATCCTTGAGGAACCCAAGGGTCCGTTGATTTTTCTACTTTTTGTTAACGATTTTCCTCACTTTATTAGTAAAAGTTGAGTCACTATGTTTGCAGACGATACCACAATAACGGTAGCCGGCAAATCCCTTGAGGAAATTCAAATGAAAAATGTGGACACGTTTAGTGAAATGGATCTCTGGTGCCATAATAATTCTTTAATTCTGAATAAGCAAAAAATAGTATGTATAAATTTTCATCTTCAAAAGACTATTCCTGACACTCTTATAAAGGAATCCCCTTATACCTTTGTAACTCATACTAAACTACTAGGCACCTGGCTTGACTCTGATATGAGTTTCCGCAACCAAATCACACATGTATGTGGAAGGCTGAATAAACAATGAACACTTTCACTTGTCATCTCACACAAAGTAGTTCGTAATCAGCACCGAAGGTGGCGTATCGCTTATTTTGAATCGGCTATGGTAAATATATCTGTGACGATGGGTTCTTACAAAATATATCAAAGGAGAGAAATAGCAGAACATTTCTTCAAGTCAACTTGCATTTCGAATTGCAAATAGTAAGACAAGTTAGTTGCTTTTAGAATCATAAATCAGAACCACAATAATCAAATATTATATTTTAGAAAATATCTACTTGTTTGTGGATGAATGTTTGAAGAATCTCGCAACTTAACGACATTAATAAATTAAATTTATAACTTTCAGACAAATATAAACATGCTTTATAGCAAAAAATACTGAATCGAGATGAAACCAGTAGACCAAAGGCTGTAAACATTGCATTTTGGCCAATGAGGAACTGAGAAATAGCTTGTTAACTAAGACTTTCATTCTTAAAGCAATTCTATTTTTAACTTACACTAAATATGTTCCTCTTGTGTTTATATTATGCATTAAATCATAACGTTTCATGTCAGTCTCTGCAGTACCCGTAAGGGAAATTGCTGAAGCATTGTTAACAACGATATCTATACCCCCAAACTTCTTTACAGCTTCTTCTACCGCTTTACGAACTGCAGCTTCATCTCGTACATCAACTATACATGGTAGCCCTTTTCCTCCAGCTTTTTCAACTACAAATAAAAGAGGTAATTTTGAAGATAAATAAATGATTGACATTTGGAATACCCTATACTGGGTGTAACATAATCATGGTACACCCCCTCTTTTCATTAGTTTTGAAGATAAATAATTAAAATTTGAGCACATCCTACATACTATTAATGAAAGTAAATCATATAAGTGACATTTCAAACATTAATATTTATTTTAATTTAATTTTTAGTTTTCCATTTAAGTGTGCCATTACTGTTCCGATTTATTCTAATTGACCCGTGTAATGGTAGAAACATCGAAATCCCATCTAATATATTAAACTATGTAATTAATGTTCATCAAAAGGTTTTTGGGACAAGATACAATTTTTTTTAAAGGAACATTTTGGTGCAATGGTACCATTTGTTAGTACTATTAATAAAAAATTTATCCATATGCCTTCACAAATACAAAACGAAGAGTATTTTACGTTCGATCAGCACATTCCTAAAACCGGTTATATTGCTCGAAGAGAAAAATTTTTATCACTGTGTTGGTAATCGAATTCTGAACAACTTTCAAAATGTTCGTCTGTTTGTCTGTCCGTCAAGTTTCTTGTAAGCAAGATAACTAAAGAATGATAAGTCCGATTGTATTCAAATTTGGACAGTAAATCAGTGTTAGCTAGAGGAGGAACCCTATTCTTTTTGAACAAAATCGATTAATAAATAAAAAAAAAATTATCCTCTGTAATTAAACAAAGAATGTCTAAAATGATTACTATTTACAAAAAAACTGCGAAGAGTATCCTATAGATTGTAAAGTTTATAAAGTAAAGTTTATTGGTGTGGTGGAGAATGTACAATTATATGAAAAGTGCAGTAAATCGGTGAAAAATATAATGGTTAGCTTGTTAAAATATGCGATAAATACAGTCAAGATTACAGCTAAGGGAAAATACGAAAATACAATTTTATTACAATTATAAGGTAAGCAGTGGCTTTGAAAATTATTAAATATTAAAGGTTATCAAATATTTGTTGGTTTACCAGTGTTTTTATTGTCTTTAAAATTGTTTAAAATTCTTGTTAATTTTGTTCAAAATGCAGCAAATTTACACAAGAGATGAAAAAGTGGACATGTTAATCATTTATGTAGAAAATCCCGAACAATATTAGGGGTATAGTAGAGCCGGAATGTCAGTCCTGGCACTACTTTTTTTTTTACAGGAAATAAATAAAAGTAATAAGAAACTTCCATTTCTGTAGTGTGTTATACCACCCAGGTCAGAGCGTTCTAACACGGCTTAATTTATAACTGCACCACTGAACGATATCCTGAATCAGAATGCTTTATTGTCAGAAAAAAATACAAAAAAATTTTGTCGACAAAGCCAAACTTAAATACTAATAAAAGCTACAGACATTAAGAGCAAAGAAAAACAAAAAAACAACAAACAGGATTACATTTATTTTATGTATAAAACAGTGATAAAAATGGGTCAATAAAATGTGTCTTGAAAGAATTCATTCAGTGAATAATAAGCCTTGCTAACCAATAATTTCTTAAGTTCTCTTCTAAATTTATTATTGCTTATAATTTGCCTCAAATTTACAGGAAGATGATTAAACGTTTTTCTGCTATTATAGAGAATTGAATAGGAAGTGTGATGTTATGAGTGAGCCGTGTGTAGCGAACCGAATGCCCGTTTATATCACGTCCAAACTTTTTATGCATGAGGCATGCAGTCTCAAAAATGAATATACACGAGAGAGTCATAATTCCATGCTTCAAAAACAGTGGTTTACACGAGTCTCTTACATTAGCCTTACACATATACTTTAAAGCCCTTTTTTGCAGCACAAAAATTTTATTAAATAAATATTGAGAGCAAGAACCCCAGAAACAAATACCATAACGTAAATTTGAGTCTATAAGGGCAAAGTATGCATTTCTTGCTGAGTCGAAGTTTAATTCATTTGCCACCACTCTAATTGCATAACAATTAGTAGCTAATTTTTTACTTAATATTGAGATATGGTTTTCAAATTTTAACTTACTGTCGATATGTAGGCCTAACAATCTACATTCAGCTTGGTTTTTTATAATTTTGTCGACCAAGTATACCTCATTCAGGTCGCACTTAAATGTATCCTGATACACAATGTCCTGCGAGAAATTACGTCTTGACCTTCAATTCCAAAGAGAGCTCAACAATGATCTTGCGGCAAATTTTATTACTGCAGAAGGAACGGAAATTAAAGTTTCGGCTCGGGTAGAAGATGATAGGATGCAGGGCCGTTTCTAGAGATTTAGCCGCTAGTGTGGAAAATCTAAAATGTCGCTTCTTATTTCAAATACAACAAAGTAACAATAACCAAAAACCTTGGTATGCTAATATAGAGTCGACATAAGTTCTGCCGTGATTAGCAAAAACGCAGTATCTACAGAAAAGTAATAATGGAGAAAAACAACTTTTTCTTTTTTTTTGCAACCATAGCAACTTACACGGTTTTGGCACAATTTTTATGTCATAAATAGTTGTTTTTTTGTTGGATAAATAAAAGTTTCTATTTGCTGCTATTTGTACGTCAGATACTAAGCATAGACCTATATTTTCATTGGATGCGGCAAAATAGGGGTCTATATATCTAAGGTTTTGGTGGCACATATGGCGTTTCTGCTAATAGAGTAAGATCCCAGAGCCACCAGACCTACGTCATTTTAGCAAAGCTAATATTTTGACAATGAATAGTGTGATATGTGGTTAAGAACGTATGCATAATTGTTAGTTTGAAAGAGGGGCCCTTTTACAGGTAACCAGATGCTAAAGGTACATAAAAACACTACGAACCTACGTCATAATATGACGGTTGGGTTTTATGTATGTTTGAGAGAATACTGTTAAAAACCAACTTTCATATTGCCAGACACTCCCGTGGGCCATAACTTCCACCAGACGCTATAAAGTTCGAAAAAGACCAAGCAAGCTAGCTAACTAACTAATTGTGGAATCACATCTACTACTAACTATGTAAAAAAACAAAACAAAACAAAAGGTTTATTATGTTTTGTTAGGTTAGGTTTTTTCGAACATTAAAGCGTCCACAGTTATTTAATAAGTAAGTTTATTGGTGCTAATACCATAAAAGTTTACACAAGTCAATACAGGACAGATTAAATAAAATATATAACATTATAGTTTACACAAGACAATTAAAAATTTTAAAAAACATAAGTTTAAATACTTATATCACTAAAATCATTCTCAAAGTAATCTTCACTTGTCAATTAAATAGTTTTTTATCACAGTTTTAAATTTTTTTAATGACAATACCTTCACGGTAGGAGGCAAAAGATTGAATATCTTAGGACCATAAAGGTTATTCCCTCCTTTGATTTCTTTAACCTGTGATAGTTGATATATATATATTTGTACTATTACGTGTATTGTAATCGTGTATTTCTATATGAGAAGTATAATTATGTAAATTCTGCTTTACGTGAGTGAGACATTGCAATATATATGTCGATGGAACTGTAAGTATTCCCATTTGGACATAATTGTCCACACAGGAATCTCTATAATTTAGACCGCTCAATATTCTCACAGCTCTTCTTTGTAATGCAAAAACTCTACTGACACAGGACGCATGACCCCATGCCAAAATTGCATAAGATATTTTTGTTTGAATTAGGGCATAAAATGCTATTGCTAAAACAGGTCTAGATACTATTTTTGATAGATTGCGGAGTACATACATGGATGATGATATCTTATTGCGCACAAAATCTACATGATTATGCCAGGTCAGCCTTTGATCTAGATAAACTCCAAGAAATTTTACACATTGGGGATTGTTTATTGAAGATGTGTCACGTAAGGAAAAATACATTGTTTTCGTTTTAGAGTGGTTAAGACATAATTGATTAGCATAGAACCAATTTGCTACCTTCAATTGTGCATCCGCTAGTGGGATTTTTAATGTATTTACATTTTATTTTTGTTAATCACAGTAGTGTCATCAGCAAACATGATGAAGTCAGTACTGGGGTCACTAGTTGTTATGTTGTTGATGTATATTAAGAACAGCAAAGGACCCAGCACTGATCCTTGAGGTATTCCATGAGTAATGGACCTAAGATCTGAGTTTTTCCCTTTGAAGGACACAAGTTGTTTACGGTCTTTTAAGTAAGATTCAATAAGCTGAATACTGTTCTCAGAGAAGTTATAATATTTTAGTTTACTAATCAATATACTAGCTGACACACAATCGAAGGCTTTGGTTAGATCACAAAAGAGCGCAGCTGTGTGGTTGCCCTCTTCGTACCCATCATTTATGTTTTTCAAATAACTTGGCTAAAATGGGTATCAGGGATATTGGCCTAAAATTTGACACGTCGTTTATACTGCCTCTTTTAGATATGGGAATAACTCGAGATATTTTGAGAACTCTAGGAAATATGCCCTCTGTAATACATAAATTACAAAGTTTGGCCAGTGGAACTGCTATTAGATTTCCAATGCATTTTAGGATTTTTGTGTTAAATCCATAAATGTTCTACTACTATTCTTGTTCTTTAATTTAAATATTTCATCTCTAACCTCATTTATAGTAACCTTCCGAATTTCAAAAGGAGGAATATTTACAGTATTTAGGTCTGTAAGAAATTCATCGCTATTCAGGTCATTATTGGGGAGATCCTTGAGAATGGTCTGCGCCACATTCACAAAAAAGGCATTAAAGTCCTCACTAACTAACTCAGTTTCACAATTACTTTCAGTGTGGTTCCTATTTTTATTTATAATTTGCCGCATTGATTTCTGGGCATTATTTGAGTTTTTTATAAAATTGTCATGAGCTACAATTTTAGCTTCATCTAATGCCTGTCGATACCTCCGCCTGTACTGTTTTAACTGTTGCTTTAATTCCGTAGAATTTGACATATTTACAGCTTCCTGCATAAAAATGAGAGTCTCGCTCATATCATGAAGATTCTTGTTATACCAATTTATTTTAGTTCCTGTGTTATTTGTAAAAATTGTTTTTTCTGGAAATGCTACTTCGGATGCTTTTTTTAATTCCTCATTGAATAAGGTGAACTTCGTATTAACATCAAGGCTTTCATCGTTAATAAAATCCCAGTTTAACTTTTGAACTAAACTATGAAACATGAATAAACCTGTTTCAGTAACAGATCTCATAATAGTGGGAATTTTCCTTTCCTTTTGGGAATATAATTTCAAATGCAATGACACTGCAGAAAGACCTGTGTTTAATATAGTTGATTTGTAATTATTTCCAGTTAAATTTGTTATAACATTATCCAGGCATGAGTTTCCTCTCGTATTGTTTTTGTTTGTTATATGAAGCCCATAAGTAGGTAATAAATCTATTAAATACATTGTTTTTTGTCTGCTACATTGAAATTTACATTGAAGTCATCATTTATTAATATTGTTTTGTTCGAATGAGATATTAAGTCTAGGAGTCTGGTCATTATATCTATAAAAGTATTGAAATCACCCAAAGATGATCTATAAATTGTTACTATGAGAATATTAAGTTTATGTGACTCAACGGCACAGATCTCGCAATGAATCTCTTGAGATATGACTCGTATATCATTTCTCGGACTACATGTATTTGCAATGTCATTTCTTACCAATACTGCTACCCCACCGTGAATGTGTGTCACTCTACAAAATTTGCCTAAAAGTAAATATTTTTCTATTTTTAAATGATTCATTTCTATTTCTGTCATCCAGTGTACACTAAAACATAAAAAATTATACGAAAAGGCCTCAGCTTCAATTTCAGAGATTTTATTTCTTAAACACTGAATAATTAAGTGGAGGATGCTTAAGTTAATATCCATAATAGAGTTACTAAACAGTGTGTTCCTTCCATTGTAATCGTTCCCTGGTTCTTTGATAGATGTCATTTCCTTTGTTATTTCTTTAACAATTAGAATTATAAGGTCTAATTCTAGTTTTCTTTGGCCAAATATTTCCAGAGAATACAGAGTCATAATCAGCTGTCTTAACAGCTATTTTGAAAGCAGCGATTTCATTGGAAAATGTGTTTATTTTATAACATTGTGAAACTTTTATATCATACTCGTCTTGATAACTTCTCACATCCTGTACTGTTGTTTCAGGTTCAAGTCTTGATATAAATAACCAATTTAGTGGGTCTACTGCTTTTATCTTCGTAGCATTTTCGTTTTGACCTATTACGGTTTTGTGTCTATAACTTCTTCTTTTCCCTGGGAATATGAAGTTTTGTTTATCATTATCTCCTGGGTCACTGGTAATATGGTCTACATCTTTCTCCTTATTTGTCTGGTTGCTCTTGTTAATTTCATAATTATTGTTTGTCGGTGTGCCTGGTTCTAGGTTTATTATCTCTGTCATCAAATCTCTTTGTTTAGCCTCTAGGTCAGTTAAGTTTGTTTGTTGTGGTTTTGTTTTGGAATCACTGGTTTTATTTCCTTTAAGTGACTTTTTTTCTGAATGAGCCTTGAATTACTTTTTACATCTTGATTGTGTATGTATATGTTTTTTTCTGCTTTATTATCTTTCTCAATGTCTTCCAATTTGTTTATTTTTAATCTGATAAGATTTAAGTCTTCTGAGATTTCCATAAATCTGCTTTCAATTTCACATGCTATGAGTCGTTGGATTTCCAATTTTTGTGACTTTTTAAGATTTTCTTTGTTTGCAGGAGAGCCATTCTGGGAATTATTTGTTTGTGTTTTTTGTTGTTTCTGTAATATTCTGATTTTTTCTTCTAGATGATGTATGAGCTGTTTAATATTATCTTCTCTCAAACTGTTATTTTGTACCTATTTTTAATTCCTGATTTGTTAATGTCAGTATTAATGTCTCATTATTTTCTTCTCCAATAGATTTTTCACTTATAGATTTTGTTTGTAGCGGCCTTATGTCACCAAATTCATTGTCACAGCATGAAATTCTTGCAGAGCAACTATTATGATAAATTTTTTCACAATTTAAACAATTTATAAACTTTTTTCATACTGGTTTATTGCAATAATTGCACAGCTCTTTAGCAGACATCACATTATCGTCGGCCATCTTGAAACTGAGGGATGCTTTTTTTTTAATGCTTGTGGTGAGAAGATAGCGAATGTCTTAATGGGCGCATTGGAGGAGAATTGTTCAGTAAGTGGACACTTCATCGCCTCTAAAGTTGTAGAAACGACAAATTGGTGCATTATAATGAAGGCAGTGAATTCAAGTCTACAAGAGTTATGGGGTGACAAATATGAAGAAAATAAGGACAAGGTCTTATTATTTCTTACTGACTGAGTGAATTATATAAAAACTGCAGGACGAATTATGAAGGAAATATGTCGCAATATACTGCACGTAACATCACTAGCATGTGGACTCCATTGAATTGATGAAACTATTAGAGGGTGCTATGCTATTGTTGATTTAATATCTAGTGTAAAGAAAGTTTTCCTGAAAGCACCACATGTACGGTTTTTTAAAGAAATACTTCCAAATAATACACCGTTACCTCCAACCCCCATTATAACACGTTGGGGAACTTGGATAGAGGTGACATACTACTATTTTTGACATTTTGAATACGTCAAATTAGTAGTACTGCAGTTGAATCCAGATGACGCAGTTGTTATTACAGAGGCTCAACAGGCATTTATAATAATAATAATAATAATAAAGGCTGAAGGACTTCGGTCAATGGCCATTTGGGTTTTTTACTCAATAAAGTACTTTTATTATTATTATTAATAATAATAATAATAATATTTATTGGTCCAGTAGATTATGTTACAGATAATATAGGACAGGTCAAAATAAGCATAAGGTACATAGGAAAAAAAAAACAAATAAATATATACATATAAATATACATACGTGCACACACATACACATACACATACACACATATATATAATAATAATGGTGACAATGGCAACAGCAGCAACAAGCAACAGTAATACTATTGACCGAATACACGTAGTATATATGGCGTGTCAAGAAAAATAAAAGAATAATATATATGAAAGCTATTCATTAGCTTGTTCCATATATTCACGAGTACTATAAAATGCTCCACTTATCAAAAAGTTTTTTATTTTATTTTTGAACACAGGAATACTTTTTGCGTTCCTAATATCTGTTGACAAGTTATTGTAGAATGTGGTACAATTATAAATGGGTGATTTTTTGAAGGTTGATGTTGTGTGGTGTGGGATACGTAATAAATGACCATGTCTAGTATCGTGGTCATGCGTAGATGAATTAGGTACAAATAGGTGTGTATTTTGTTTAACAAAAAGAACACATTTAAAAATGTAAATACAGGGTACAGTGAGAATTTTATGATCTACAAACACTTGTCTGCAACTTGCCCTGCTATCGAGATTAAAAATGAGCCTAATTAACCGTTTTTGGAAATTGAACACCCTCTGGATTTCTCGAGCGCTACCCCAACTGGTTATGTTTAGAGACATATGAGAATACGCCATCGCATAGTAAATGTTTAGCAGCCCTGACACATTGAGAGAGTCTTTCAGTTGTCTGATAGCATAATATGCCTTACTTAATTTTGCACAGACACTTTCGACATGAGCGTCCCAGGTAAGTCTGTTGTCTATATAAGTGCCTAAGAATTTTACCTTCTCGCTGAAGTTAATATGTTGAGCTAGATTTACGTTATTTGGTATGCCTTTCCTTATAAAGTAATTGATAGCGATACTTTTAGAGACATTTAGTATAAGCTGATTGCGTTGGCACCCGGCGCTAAATTCATTCATAATACTACTCACTATGGATTCCATTTCTTATGGAGTATCAGCTGCTACAGTGATAGTGGTGTCATCCGCAAACATTGTGACTAATCCGCTAGTAATATGATCAGGTAAGTCATTTATATACATTAGAAAGAGTAGGGGGCCCAGAACAGAGCCTTGGGGAACCCCTAGTTTGACATCGTGCTCCTTAGACCTGACTCCATTAACATCTATAATCATATTTCGCCCCTCCATATACGACTTAATCCAGTTCAGAATGTTTACTGAAAGTTCTATATTGGACAGTTTATCAATTAGAAATTTTGTGCATATTGTGTCAAATGCCTTTGATAGGTCAAAAAGTAATGAAACAACTAGTTTACCATTGTCCAAACTCTCAAAAATATAATTTAGCATTTGACATGTTGCTGTTTCGGTAGATCTATTTGCCCTAAATCCGTGTTGAGTTGTACACAATATGTTGTTGGACTCAAGGTAGGTGGTCAAGCGATTGCAAACAATTTTTTCTAATAATTTGGATAGTGCGTTTAGCAATGATATTTGTCTGTAGTTTTCAATGTCATCAGTATTGCCCTTTTTATGTAGTGGTACAATTAGAGCAGTCTTAAATAGGTTTGGAAATTGGCCCTGAAATATTGATTGGTTTATCAGATAAACAAATGGTTGAATAATGATATCAATTATATGTAGTATTGATAAAACAGACAGTTCATCGATCCCAGATGTTTTTTTATTTTTTACTTGCGTTAAGGTTTCTAAGACTTCCTGTGCCGTAACAGGGTATGAATTAAACGGGGTTTGAAAGTTTTTTTTGATCACTTTCGTGCACGGCAGTGACAGATTTTCCCCAAAATGATTTAAGATGCTGTCTGTGGCTGCACAGGAGAAGTGGTGTGCAAATGCGGTAGCGACTTCACTAGCATTTTTTATTTCTTGTGAGTTATAAGTTAAACATATGTCTTTTTTACAAGTAGTTCTGCCTAGTTTAGAATTGATAATATTCCAGGACTCTTTTGTTTTATTGGAAGCGCAATTAATCTTGTTATTATAAAATTTTGCTTTGGTTAGTTTAATATTAAATTTGTGTTCTCTCTTTTTAATATTGTACATATTTCTTAATTCTACACTGTTGGAATTTGACAATAACCAAAACATATTTTTTAGGTTTTCTCCTTCTTCTCTGATATCGTTGGTGATCCAATCTCGATACTGGCTCTGTGTCTTTACTCTACTAACATAAGGGCAAGATAGGTTAAAGCACCAGGAGATATTTTCGGCAAAATAAGAAAATGCATTATTGATGTTTAAATTAAATAAATTGGACCAGTTTACTTGAAGCAGCCTGGTACGAAATTCGTTCATATTGTTTTTACTTAATGATCTTTTACTTATTGATTTCTTGATAACATTGTCTTGCTGTATGTCTAACTTCCTCAACCTTAAAATATGTGCGAAATGATCTGCAATGTTTGGATCCATTAATTCGCAAATAAAAAAAGGATTAGGGATAGTTGTAGCCATGTAGTCTATACAGGAGGAGCTTGTATGACCATTTTTGTTTGTAAAAATTCTAGTATCGCCTAGATTTAGTATATTTACTTCAAAAGAATTTAAAACGTCAAGTAATAATTTGGTATTTAAATGACTTTTGTTTACATCAATATTTAGATCGCCGCAAACAACAGTGTATTTTGACTTGCTAGAGGCTATGTTCAGGGCTTCCGTTAAATTGTTAATAAAAGAATAAAAGTCACCGTTTGGTGGTCTATATACTGTAAGAATTGACAAATAAACATTATTTATTTGGCAAAGTATGGCACATATTTCGACGTGACATTCAACTGAAAGATTTTTTACTTGTAATATTTCAGTTGCAATAGTGTCAGTGTTTGCTAAAATTATTGAGCCACCACGTATGTGATTAGTTCTAGAATAATAAGCTAATACATTATAACCTTCAATGTGAAGATTTCCTATATCATTGGCGTTAATCCAGTGCTCAGAGACACACAAAACATCAACCTTTTGTTTATTTAGAAATATTTCTACTAGATTAAAATTATTTAATAGACCTTGAACATTTACATGACAAATAATGAAATCACAGTTCTTAGAGTGGTAATTATTTTTAGAGTTGCTAATAACATTTAAGTAAGGGTTATTTGTGAAAGTATCGGATATAAAAAATTTTGTTTTACTGTAGTATTTACAGAGGCTGGACTGTTTATTGTTTGAACTGTGTTATTGCCTTGTTCTAGTGAATTTAACTGCGACATAGGAGCATTTATCGATCTATTATTTAGAGTTATATTATGACAGTCGCTATTGCTGCCATCTGTATCAATGAATATAAGTGTATTATTAGTATTATTTTGACAGAAAATTACAGCAATTATTTCTTTACTTAACTCTAATTTAGTCGGGGTTTACGAGCATTTTTATTTACATCAATGACACTAACTTTACTAGGTACACATCTATCTATTCTTTGTATAAAATATATCAATCTTTTATTAAATTTGTTGATGAAGACATTTTTTCCGTATTTTCGGACTGGAACTGTTGTAAAAGTTATATTCGTATTGCTAGCATTCTTAATTTTATTGCAGATATCTTTGAATAATGGATATCTTGATGTCTTATTAAAATTGTTCGAGCCTGCTATAATTATAACATGGTCTTCTAGTGTATATTTATGAGTGAGGGCTTCTAGATTTTCCACCACCTGATTAAAGGCAGCTCCTGGTTTAAATATGGATTGAATCAAATAACGTTTCTGATCGAGTTTGCTATAAATTATTTTATTTATATTGCGACCATAATCATCGCTAAGTACAAGTATTCTACTAATGCTTTTGTCGGTTTGATGGCATACATTTCTGTTTTCTTTTGCATTTTCCACAGTAGTATTATTGTTTGTAAGTGCATTTGTAAGACTTACATGATTAAATGTAGCATCGGTACTGCACCTGAGTATATGCTCACTGGGCTCCTGGACTACTACTTCTGTAGCTGGTGGCACGGTTTTACAGAATTTATTTGTTTGCGTGCTTGCATTTGTTAACTTTTTATTCTCTTTTCTTGTTTGGATACCAATAGTGTTTGACTTTTTTCCCTCGTGTCTGATAAGTTTTTCTAGTTCACAAATATGACTCTTTAGTTCTTTTATGATTTCATCTTGCCTTTTTCTAATCATATTACATTCCTCCTCCCTTTCCATAACTTCTTCTAGAAAAGCTTTATTTTCTTCTTTTAATTTCCCAATGTATTTATTTTTTATTTCTCCTTCCTCAGCCAATTCATTGATAGTTTTTTCGAGAGTAGAACGCTCTTCGTCTTGTTCACTGAGGCTATCGTCATCGCAGATAATTTTATTTTCTTTAAGATGTCGGATTTTAGATCTGTATTTTGGAATACAACATTTATGATACACATTGCAACACTTAACACAAATATAATGTAGAAATTGCTTAGTTTTACAGCATTTATAATACTTAACACAGGAGCTATGTAAAGTCACACACGTACTCGACGACATGATGTATAGATCCAATTTTCAAGAAGATCTGAAGACCATACACGGAAGTTTCTCGCGAATCCCTCTAGCCATATGGGACCTTCAACATATGCCAACAAGATCAAAATTTACTGCAGTTGATGCAATAAACATCGTATTCGATCTCCGCCAATATATTTTTTAATTACCTAGCGAAATCGCAGAGAGGGTTCAAATAAAATTCCAAAAAGTTTTAAAAACGAATCCCGACGATGTCTTCTGTAACAGACTTTTCTACAGCAGGCGTCAATAGAGCGACTTTAAGAAATTTCACATATATTACATGTTACCAAATAAAATCAAAGAAAGTACCAACTTGATTGCATTTAAACAAGGGTTATTAGAACATATTAAAAGTTTATAACATGGCACCCATGCACATTATTATTTTCACTAATTTATTCTCTTTCATACTTTTGACTACTTTTTATATTTTGTTAGTGCTTTTAAATGTAAGGTCGTTATAAATTATTATATTGCGTGGAATGTGTCGAAGACAGGTATTAGGTTGTCCTATTTCAAATAATAATTACTATTATTAAGTACGCTCCGATGGAAGCTGTTGACGTTGAGCGGCCCTTTTTTATTATAATTGGATTTAATGACAGGCGGCCAGGGTTAACTTCAGAACATTTAGAACAAATATTAAAAAAATATAGTTTTATATTCGTTATAGGTTGTGAAAAATTACATAGGTGTGTGTTTCGTTAAGGTAGTGAAAAATACATGTGTGTGTGTTTTAGTTCAATGTTACATACCCCAATACCTCCTCTTCGAGTGAGTGTTTATAATAAACTGACCATATTAACTTTAGATATTACGGAATTCTCTAAAAAAAGTGCAAGGTAAGATAAATTATAAGTATTATACTTGCATAAAAATCTTTCCGTGCCTTCAGAGCCAACCTTGCTTTTACGTCACAGAGATTAAATTCCCGATCTCTGGTTATTTGTTATCTATGTTTAGTGTTTGTTATATACTGTAAGATTGGACATTTTTACAAATTATTTTTTGTTGTATTTATTGTACTATTTGACGTATCGGAGCACCACGTTGCATTTTATGACCAATAAAATATATGTATCTATCTAATTATAGTGGAGAACACACTGTAGAATTAGCTTTGAATTTGAGATACCGTGGAACTAGTGCACGGCCTTGACTAACATTTCAAATGAAATAAATGGCCAAATTTATGAAAATATGTTTTTTTTTTACAGATTTCACTATTGACGTCTGCAAATAGATTCATTTTCGGAAAAAATTAAATAATGTGACTACACCGTAGTCAAGTATAAAGTAATTTTTATCACTGAATGTAGTAACACAGTTTAACACAATAAATGAGATTTGGTATCTGACTTGATTTACTTTTTCTGATGTACCAGATAACAGTGTCAAAGTTTAAAAAGTGATCAGTAGGTAATAGTGTAATCGAATTAGGATTTGGTCGAACAATGCAAGATACTTCATGTATTAAAAATCGACTCATGTAAAAGAGTCCAAGAATATTGAATATCATGCTTCGGCAACACTTTTTTAGTGCCACATTGTTTAAATAATTTGCAAAGCTGAGAAAATCAGTTTTTTGTAAATAAAAAAAAAAACAAGAACTTTAGAAAAAAATGTTTTATATGATAAATGTAGATAGTAAAAAGACGTGCAACAGAACCCAGAAACTTTCAAATTGGTAGTTTAACAGCAAAATCAAAAAAACCGTCAAAATGGCCTCCCTCTTATTTCAATTGTTAATAGAGTTACAGAATGTTGGCTCATGCTTGCAATGACAATGACATGAGAAGAAAGCACAGGTATATGTTTAACGCTTGTGATATTGTTGTTTAAAGAGATGTAGTGAAAACCAAATAATACTTGAGTTTGCCATTCGGGAATATTATAACATAAGTTTAATAAAAGGAGCTGTGTTCAAACCTTATCATAGAAAATAAGCATATCTTGTGCGGTAGCCATGTCATATGAGAACACTTAACCGACATCCGACACGTGTCTCTACAAGGAGCGAATACCGGCTGTACTCAAACCTAGGGACTACAAATGTCATTTATATCACTGAATATTACTTATTTAAAAGTGAATTATTTATTATTTGTTTGCTTATAGTAATGAAACATATTCTTTATAGGATTTTGCAAACAGTGGAAAGAAAAGCTATCTATGAGAACTGAAGGAAAAACTATATATAAAAATATTAATGAAATCTTTGCATTCTTTCGATGACCTGACTTCTGGTTATGCTAACAAGTAAAAATTCTTATTTGCCATTCTCATTTTAACTGAATTTACATATCGTAGGGGATCATGTAGATACTAGTTTAGCCTGCTTAGCCGTAGGGGACTAGGTTGGATGCTAGTGTTAAAATGAGAATGGCAAATAAGAATTTTTACTTGTTAGCATAACCAGAAGTCAGGTTATCGAAAGAATGCAAAGATTTCATTAATATTTTTTATATATAGTTTTTCCTTTAGTTCTCATAGATAGCTTTTCTTTCCACTGTTTGCAAAATCCTATAAAGAATATGTTTCATTACTTATTTGACAGAGGATAATAAACACAAAACACAAAATTATCCCATAGTATCCTTTTGTTAACTTTAGTTAATAGAATTATTGAAAACTAAACAATTCTTATTTAATTATTAAATGTGCATTAAAGAAACTTAGTACAATTATAGTAAAATATTCTAGAACCAAGGTACCGCAAAACGTGTCACGAACTCAAATTCGCGCGACAGCTTAAGAACTATTAGTCACAGAAACTTCATTGCGCATTTTGACGCTCAGAAATTTTCCGTAAAAACGAACAGGAACGAAGATACATTATTCGCGTTTTCCAAGATAGCAACTCTAAAACTAATTTATTATTAAAGGCAGACAATTAGTGAATTCCTCCAAGTTCTCTACATATACTTTATTGAGATCGTATATGCCTATTTTGTGGAAAAAAGACGGGAAGAAACTCCCCCGAAAGCCAATTTTCAACTTGCGCTTGAGCCCGAACGGTTCGTCAGAAAAAAAACCTAAATAGTGAAATTTGCAGTAAATTCTATGTACTTTCATTTTGGATAGGAAAGTTATTTATGAAAAGTTGACATTTTCCGAGTTATAAGCAAAGAACTGCCAAAAAATGAGATTTCTTACCTTTTTTGCATTTTTTTCAATGTTGCGTCAACAAAATTTTGTGAGTAAACCTCAGACTCAAATTCAGCACCCCAAAAAACATAGAGAATGGAAGAAATTAAAACTACCCCACAACTTTCCTTGTAAAACACAATTTGACTGGTAGTCCATTGCATTTAGACAGAAAACATCAAGTTTTTGAAAAAATGCATGAATGGAGATTTTTGCAAGAAATGGAAAGGGGACATGGGTAGAATCTAAAACCAAAAACTCGGGACTGTACCTGCTGGCTTCCAGTCGCTATCTTGGAAAACGCGAATAACGTTGTATCTCCGTTCCTGTTCGTTTTTTCGGAAAATTTCTGAGAGTCAAAGTTGTAGAAGAAAATCAGTTTATCTCTCATTTTCAATTTAACTGTTTTTTGATACTGTAAAAGTTACAGCTGTTTGAAAAAAAAAGGTTTTTTCTTGTCAATTTTTCAACCATTAAATGAAACTTCCGGGTGTAAAACTATAAATAAAACTTATAAAAGATGTGTAGTTACCTTTAATTTAAATGCTCAATGAAGTTTCTGTGACTAATGGTTCTTAAGCTGTCGCGCGAATTCGAGTTCGCGACACGTTTTGTGGTACCTTGATTCTAGAATATCTTACTATAATTGTACTAAGTTCCTTCAATGCACATTTAATAATTAAATAAGAATTGTTTAGTTTTCAATAATTTTATTAACTAAAGTTAACAAAAGGATACTATGGGATAATTTTGTGTATAATGTTTATTTATTATTCTTTGTTGAATGAGTAATATTCAGTGATATAAATGACATTTGTAGTCCCTAGGTTGAAGTACAGCCGGTACTTGCTCCTTGTAGAGGCATGTGTCGGATGTCGGTTAAGTGTTCTCATATAACATAGCTACCATACAAGATATACTGATTTTCTATGATAAGGTTTGCGCACAGCTCCTTTTATTATGTTCGAATATTCCCGAATAGCAAACTCAAATATTATTTGGTTTTCACTACATCTCTTTAAACGACAATATCACAAGCGTTAAATATATACCTGTGGTCTCTTCTCATGTCATTGTCATTGCAAGCATGAGCCAACATTCTGTAACTCATTTAACCGGATTTCTGGTTGGGCTAAAAAGAAATCAAAATACGACAGTTGTCGTAAGAGCCATATAATTTTTGTGGTTGCTTTTTACATTCTTATTATTAATGGGATATTTCCCATAGTTTGTGTCAAATTTTACATAGACCGAATTCGATTATCGATCTTTAAGAGCACATGACTACTGTCGTTATACCAATATTGTTTTTTGTTGTTTATATCGCTGAACTTATTTATTCAACAGAGGTAAATGTGATGATTTTTCCCAAACAATTCTTTCCACTATCTGAAATTATTGACAGTACTCTCAACCAATATTTGTTATTGATTTTATTGCATTTGCTACCACGAATATATTTATACATATACGATTGAATACAACGTTTCTTGCATCCACTGTACTAAATTCTGCTGTTGGCTGATATTGAAGGTCCTGTATGGCTAGTAGAATTCGTGAAAAACATCGTGTATGAACAGTTGGATCCATAAGTGCCTGTTGCGCCTGTGAAATAGCAACTGCGTCATTTGGGTTTGACTGCTGTATTACGGATTTCACATTTTCAAAATGACAGTAATAGAACGATGCTGCCTTTAGCCAAGTTCGTAAACACAATTACGTGAAAAAACCCCATATACGACTTGGTGCTTTTAGAAAAACTTTCTTTACGCTAGCGATTAATATTATACAAAAAAAAAATCTGTGGTGAAATCTCAGAACTAGAATATAAAAACTATTGTAGAATTCTAAAGAATATGTGCAAATATTTCATATATAGATTTGTCAAATAACAAGGGCAAAGCAGTATGGGACCTTGCAAAAAATTATACAAGCTCTAAAACTTACAAGACATACAAGAAAATAATAAGCGTACAGTTTTAAACAATGTCAACAATTTTTTTTATAAATGTCAGTCCTAACATAAATTTTAATACAGTTGTAGTAGACATGTGAAATATTCATATTTCTGTTGCCAATATGCCCAGAAGAGGTATGCAATGTAATAAAGAACTTGAAAAATACAAAGTCTACAGGGGAAGATGAAATACCAGTAAAACTTTTGAAGCATGTTGCTGCAGAAAGATCTAACCTTCTGAGTCATATAAAAAATGTATCGTTGCAAACTAGAATATTCCCAGAAAAGTTAAAAATTGCTAATGTAAAAGCTGTATATAAGAAGAAGGGGGATAAGAATGTTATTAACAATTATAGGCCTACTGCTTTACTCTCAAATGTGAGCAAAACTTTTGAAAAAATAGTATACTCAAGATTAATAAACTATATCTAGAGAGTCAAAGTTTATTAAGCAATACACAAAATGGTTTTAGGACGAACAAATCCACAATTAGAGCATGCTATCAAGCTCTGTATGAAGTAATTAATTCCCTGAACAACAAGGAACATACAGCGGTCATCGGTTCAGATCTATCAAAAGCATTTGATAGTGTAGACCATCGCATTTTAATTATGAAACTGGAAAAATACGGAATTAGAGGCATTGCTTTAAAACTATTAGTATCATACTTAAGTAATAGATTACAATGTGTAGTTGAAATAGACAGTAATGGAGAATTACAAAAATCAGAAAAACTAAAAATAAAAAGAGGTGTCCCGCAAAGCTCAATCTTAGGACCGTTACTGTATATTTTATACACTAATGATTTAACTATGGTCTTTGATGAGTATGCAGTTCAATATGCTGATGACTACACATTAGTCATCCACTCATCTAATTCTTTGGCTGAAGAAGAAATTGTCTTACCATCATTACATGTTTTAGAAAAATACTTCACTTCTATAGATCTCAAATTATATACAGATAAAACCCATGCTTTATTATTTACATGTAACTGTTCTAATATTGAGAAAACGTTGGAGAACAGTGTTAGTACATTGACAAGTATCCCAGCAATGACTTTATTGGGAATTAAAATAGATGCTAGACTTGACTGGAAAGCCTGTACTGATGACCTCGCAAAAAAGATAGCCAAGTATTGTTATGCCCTGAAAGTGATATCACAAAATATTTGTGTTGAAGCAGCTCTTATAGCTTTTTATGCCTATGTGGAATCTAGACTCAGATGTGGTATTATCTTTTGGGGCGGAACAAGTCATATGAATGGAATATCTGTACTACAAAAAGATGCTTGAGAAATATATTAAACAGACAGTTAGTTGCAAACCACTATTTACAGGAAAAAAAATACTCACCTTAGTCACTACATATATATCCATTATTTTTGTTGTGCGGAATACTTGTCTGTTTGCAAATCATGGCAGAAACCACGTACACGACACGAGAAACAATGATGATCTTTTAAACATTAAAGCAAGCTTTACTTTTATCCAAAAAAACATACCATATACCATGATCAAAATTTATAAGCGTCCACATAATCTAAGAAATGGTACAATTAAAGAAGTACAAACTAATTTAAATGCCATACTTGTAAAAAAGCCGATTACACTCTGGACGAGTATTTTAAGGATAATCTGTAGAATGTTTAAAGAATTTTTAATTTGTAGGTATAGGTAGGTATACCTGCTGCAATTTAAAATAATCTATAACGCATTTCGTATTGATTTAATATAGTGCATTTCTCGATAAAACTAAGTTACGCATTAACATTGTAAATTTAAATAAAGTTAAGTTAATTTTGGGAATGTTTCAGTACATGTTTACAATATTAATATCTGTAAAAGCCATCCCTGGAATTCGATAGGTAATTCCGAACTCTGATTATTAAACAAATGAAGGAACATGAAATTCAAGTGCTGTTCTGTTGTTCGTTATCAATTGATTTGATCAGTATAGGATAATTCTGCTTCTTTTAAAATATGAGACCTACTTTCTTCACATGCTGTGTAGATGGTTCCAGGAAGCTTTGGATGCGGTTCTGCTGTTTTAGCTGCAACTACTACATTTGCTCCATCTTTTGCTACCTTCAAAGCTATTTCTTTGCCGATACCTCTACTTGCACCTGTTATAAAAACAGTGCGACCTGCCAATTTTCTGAAACAATAAATGATACACACGTTATTAGTGCTAATCAAGTTTTACTCAGGCTTGTTAGGCAATAATCAATATTACTTGAAAACTAGTAGAAATTGCAGAGGCTAAGTACATAAATATACACTATAGGCATTATAACTCTATATAATTTACTTTTGATCCCTATAGCTGTTGCAAAAATATTTATCTTGCTACAATACAGACGTATATCATAGGCAATATCCTGGCATATAGAATCTGTTTAATGAAATTTGAATATTGTTGCGTGTTTCCGCCCCTTTGGTAAACCACCCCTTTAATTCGCATAGGTTCTAAATAAATTATACAAGGATAACCACTAACACTTTATTTAACAGCTTACACTGAAAATTAACAATACTTTCTTGAACTAAAATACACTTTCAATGGACTAAAAATAATCTTTAACAATGTTACTACTTGATATTACAATTTCTGTTTATTTTCTGATTTCTAACCTCACTTTGTCACTTTTTAACTTCTCTTACCGAACGAACTTCAAACTTCCCGCCGTGGATTTCGCCTTATATACTCTAAAGACGCTTCCAGAGTCATCTAGAACCAAATCAAGAATCTTCTCCTACCACACTCCAGAAAACTCGATCTCTTTCTATACACTTCTAGAAAGCATACTACTGTCTCAGAGATGGCATGAATGAATGAATCCAGGCTTTGTATTACTGATTGCCTAACCATTGTTATTTAATTTCAGCTAGTAGTAGTTATGGGCGTAACAGTCTTCAGTTCCTAGGGGGTGTAATGTGTAACACTGCCCCCTCTTTAGGGCCTGATCGTCCCGGTCAAGCAATTCAGAATCATCAATGTATCTCGCCAGTTTATCCCAATGCACTACCTTCATCTTGGACTTTCTGCTTCTTTGAATCCGATAGACGACATCATTAATTCGGCTAATAACAGTGTACAGTCCTTCCCAAGGTGGTTGAAGTTTCGGTGACTTTCTTTTTCTTCACTGCGGGTTGTACAGTCAAACCAGATCTCCCACCTTGAATCCTTCTGAACTACCGTTACAGTCATATCGAACCTTTATTCGGCCACTGGCTGGTGATGGCTCTACTATATCATCATTCAACCTCTTGAAAGGAGCTCCAACATTAAATTGCTTTATTTCACCCTTACTTCCAGTCTGTGGTCCCTTATTGGGTGTACAAATCTTGCATTTGCAACACCAAGCCTCGACATCCTGACGACTTTTTATTCAATAAAATCATTCTCGTATTTTCTTCGGGGTCTTGTTAACACCGAAATGTCCACAGGATGTCCCATTGTGCACTTCCTGAAGCACCTTAACTACTCAACATCTGGGAATCACTAGACGCATATCCACCTGCTTGCCATTCGGGCTTTCCCATGCTCTCTGCAACAGCCCGTTCATGACTTTTAGTGAGTCCCACTGCGCCCACAGTGCCTTCAGTCCCACTCTTTTCTCTAAAACATCTTTTCATTTTGGACAAGTTCCCCTTTCTTTGGCTCTCAATATAGGCCCAATTTCCTCATTGTTCAATTGATCTTGTCTTAGCGCTTCATTTTCCCTATCGTCCGGAACCTCCACCTTAACAGTGTTGACTGCTCCCGTGACCTGCAGTTCCTCTTGGTGGCAGTACTTGCAATATTCCTTGCACCTTCTTCCGGATAAAACGTCTGCATCTCTCCGAGGTTTCGTTTTATTGTCATATCCTTGTAGTGGTGGACTTCTCGTAATGCTCCAAAGCTGGGAAATCTTCAGTTCTCTAGGGGCACCACCTTCCCTATCTAACACAGCCTCTCTAGTACCGGCTTCCTTTGGATCTCCCTTCGGCTTCACAGCATCTCCAGTCACTCTCTCCAATTTCCTCTGTGGACATTCAAGTTGGATGTGACCTAGTTCTCCGCACTGACACTTCATATGTCGTCCATTTGGCCTTCCACTACTTGGTTTATTCTGAGTCTCTTCCATACTTGCAGCATTCACTCTTCTCGAGTTTTGCTATTGACAGTCTCGTTTCATATGTCCTACCTTGCCGCAGTTGTAACATTTAATACCTCCACTACTTGACTTTTCCCTGTTTTGTTGGTTTCCCTATCTTCTTGGAGGATTCAATTTAGCAAGTAATTGACTGATCATTTTATACATCTCAATAAACTTAGGGTCCTGGTTCTTCTTTTCTGGTTGTAATTCTTCAGTAGTCACAGCTCGCACTCTTGGACTCAGGGTATCCTGAAAGACAGCTTCCACCTCGAGTGCATGCACCAACACTTCGCTGCTGTTCTGGTATCGAGATAAACTAAGGACTCGCCTGATCTCATTGTCCTGTATGCTATCCAGAAAAGCCCCTACTATCAGCTAGTCTTGGAATTCTTTTGATAAGAACTATGTTTAATTCTTTTAACATCGGAGTGTCACGATGTTGCACTGTTGCTTTAAGCAAGATTATATAGTTCAAGTTGGATACCACGTTTTTGTATGCGTTTTTTTGATAATAACTCTTTGGAAAAGAATACTACATTTATCTTTATCACGAAATCTTTTGTCACAACTCATATTTAAGATTTTCCACCAAGTAAAACGAAACTTTCTGGAAGAAAAAATTTACTTAATTTTGTCTTGGCGGCAAATGATGTAGGAGCATGTTCTTTATAATTTCATAACCTCAAAATGGAATTAAGGCGACCATGTGCGAATCATTCCAATTGAGAAAATGGAGGTCCTCTGACATCGAACCGTCTACACAACTTTTAAATCTATAATCATCGGAAAACCGGAGCGTATTTAGGAATTTCCTTCATCAGGATATTAAAATAAAAGATAAGTACTTTTGAATGTTACATGTAAAAGGGATTATTTTCGCATGTAGTTTTGGTTCATAATATAGTACTATTGTATATATGTAACATTTGTCTTTTGTTTATCTTTATCTTAATTTTTCCTTGATTATACTAAGTAATCATGGCGCCCAAGCCTTGAACTCACTACCCTATTGCTCTCTATATCTTTACTGTGCTAGCCAGGTAAAACCAGTGACGCTAACCACATCGCTCATAGGGTGGCCCACCTCTCAACCACTTGGGTAAACTAAAACCTTTTTTTTACAGAGCCCTAACGAAAAAGTTTTATTTAAAGTCTTTGTCACTACCCAGCTACTGTCCAAATAGAAAAGTTCTAGAAAGTCCACGAAAATGCACTTAACAACACGAAAAAGTCTTGTTTAGAGTCTTTATCACTTCTCAGTTCAAAGGATTTAATTACTACCACTAATGTCCTAATAAAATGTCCAACAATGTCTCAAAAATTCCCTTAACACTATCTTCCAGTCCGAAAATAACCCGCGAACAATGTCCAATAAATTAGCCCTCCCTGTTATCACTAATTCCCGAGAATACACTGTCCAACCTTCTCGGGCACTTTAGGACTCCCCTTGTATAAACTCCCCCTTCTGACACCAATTTGTTGCGTATTTTCACCCCTGAACCACCCCTTCAGGATCCGTGGGTTCCTAAATAATTTCAACAAGGGGTAACCACTAACACTTTATTTAACAACTTACTGAAACTTAACAATACTTTCTTGAATTAAAATACACTTTTAGTGGACTAAAAATAATTATTAACAATGTTACCATTTGATATTACACTTTCTGTTTACTTTATGATTTCTAACCTCACTTTGTCACTTTTTAACTTCTCCTACCGAACTTCGAACTTCCCGCCATGGATTTCGCCTTATATACTCTAAAGACGCTTCTAGAGTCATCTAGAACCAAATCGTGAATCTTCTACCACACTCCAGAAAACTCGATCTCTTTCTATACACTTCTAGAAAGCATACTACTGTCTCAGAGATGGCGTGCATGAATGAATCCATGTTTTGTATTACTGGTTGCCTAACCATTGGTACTTAATTTCAGCTAGTAGTAGTCATGGGCTCCACAGGCTCCACTACCTAGGGGGTGTAATGCATAACAATATGCTATTATATGTTTTTAGAGAAAAAACGACTTAATTTTTGTCATTTTAATGAAGAAAGTACCTAATACCTGAATTTTTTTTTTATTCAACAGATCGATGAAGTAAATATTAGAAATCTCAATATGTATATATTCAGTTATAAATTCTAATAGATACACCTACACGAATTAAATAACAATAAATATTAGGTACATACTATACCCGACTAACCATAGGAAATGTGTTTTCACAATCGTATGATTTTGCATTAAATTATTTGCCTAGCTTATAAAGGACACACATGAAATAGTGCAATTTTGACCAACCTTTATAAATTTAAGGGCTATGTGTTATACGTTTTTGTAATTCGTTTTTTTAGGCAGATTTTAAAAATCATGAATAAATAATGTGTTCCATTACCCATTAAAAATGCCAATAATGTCATTACAATAATGTCATTACTCTAACGTGAATCGCCCTGCATGTATATTGAAATTCCATTTCAAAATACAGCAATTTAAAATAAAAAATCGACCCATTTCAGAAACTTTAAAGAAAGTCTGTTTCGTTCAAAATTAATTTATGCTTTTATGAATGCGCTGTATATATTACCAACTGAATAATTATCTAAAATTAAAAATATTCTTACCCTCGAATGCATCAACATAAGAGTCGCTAAGCCCCTCCCAACTAAACGTAATTTATAGATCATATTAATATAATAAGTAATGTTAATAATTACAAACATACAGACATGCCTTCATGGACAGACCATATTTATATACTAATTTAATAGTGGTAATTAATTTTAATAATAACCAATAATTTGTCAATTAATAACTATAATTAATTATTAGATGATTTAATTATATTAATTAAAGAGTTTAATACCTGTAGTTTTATGATTTAGGTATCTTAATGATATCTAATACAAATTGAAATGTCATCTTGTGATGCTTAATAGCAGTGGCGGCTCGTCAGGGGAGGCAGGGGAGGCTGAGCCTCCCCTTGGAAGAATCACCATATCTTCAAAAGTAATATCTTAAGAAATTTCTGTTAGGTGTATCTCAATTTTCAATATTTTTTATTGTTTATTATTCATTAATTAATTTTCAGTTTATATATAACATTTTTGCATTTCCTTTCCACAAACATACCTATAACGTTACAGTCCGGATAGTCTTTGTATGCATATTTCCCGGTCCGCCGGTCTTTTACTGAATGAACACTGCAGTTCGCTGGAGGCTAATACGAAATAGCTTCCAACTTTACCGCATTTACTTTAACATGAATGACCTTGAATTTCTTTGTGCTGTGTAAAATAGCAACACTTGGAATAGCCAAGTATGAGGCTAGCTTCTAGATCTCAGTTCTTTATAGCGCATGTGCACAGCTCATTCAAGAGTCAGGTGATTCACAAAGAAAACGAACTGACGACTGACAGTTGCGTTTAGCCGGTTATAAGAACAACTTGACGTATAAATACATAAAACATTTGATAGGCGGGCTAGAAATAAGTGCTCTAGGTGAAAATATTCCCAACAACATGTCTTGTTGTCCAGACGTGGTGGATTATTTGTTATTAAATGGATTTACTACTCTTATTTATGACGAAAAGGTAAGAATTAAAAGAAATGCCAGGCCTACACCAGCAATGCTTTCGTTAGTTTGTAGAAGTCGTAAACAAAACAGAGGGTTTTGTGATAACAATTATAAAAAAGTCGAGTGGCTAACGGCATCAACAGTTAGAAACAAATTATATTGTTGGAGATGTTTATTATTTACTAATGATCAATCCTCAATTTGGGGCAGGGCCGGGTTTAATAATTTGCAAAATTTGTCGCGAGGTTTAGAAAGGCACGAAAAATCCCAGGAGCACATTTCATTAAATTCGAAATGTTTGGTAAACAAAATATTGTAAATTTCTTGGATTCTGCACATAAGAGAGAAATAGAACATGTTAACGAAAAGGTCCGTGAGAATAGGGAAATATTAAAGAGGTTAATAGATGCCGCTATATAGTTATCTTCACAAGAAAATTCTTTCCGAGGACGTGACGAAATACGAGAATCGTGCAATAAAGGAAATTTCAAAGAGCTGGTAGATTTTTTAAAAACTTATGACCCAAAATGAGAGAACTTTTTGAATAACGCCACTATTTTTTGAGACAATTCCGGTAAGCTTCTGTAGAATGATCATTTTCAGCACTTAAACGCATAAAAACATTTTTACTAGAAACAAAATGAGTCAAGACCGCCTTTCAAATGTATCGCTTATTTCAATAGAAAAACGTTTTTTGTCAGAATTGAGGAAACACGATTCATTTTATGATGAAATAATCAACCATTTTTCTAGTTCCAAAAATCGCAGGTTACCACTCATTTATAAAAATATTCAGGCTTTAAAGCAGAGATTAATATAGGTAGTTGTTATTTTAGAAAAAATATTTATTTGTGTTATTTATTTTTTAGGAAATATTTTTTATAATTCTCCATAATATAGAGTTCCGCGGTTATATATTTTTTTATATAACTTCTTTCTCAAAACTATTTTAATTTCTATTAAAACTTATAATTTTACACGCCTGGCAGTGATAATGAATACAATTTTTTGTTTGTAGAAAAACACTTTAATTTTTTTACCAAAACTATTTTTATTTTTATTAAAAGTTATATAATTTAATTACAAGTGGGATAGTAGGACTCCTTTGGATACCGATACTCGAGTCGTAGGAACGAGAATTTCATGAGAATGATTTTTTCATCTCATCATATTTTCTATTTCCTTTTCATTCTATTCTTTTATTAGTTCTATTCTCTCAAGTCGTGAATAGGTATCCTAGCGAACAACCCACGGCAAAAAAATGTAACGCGCCGTTGTAATACCTCAGGGGTGGTGGGGAAATGTACAAATTGTAGTCATATTGCACATCAGTTGTCTTTCAGAATATCAAGCCTCCTCTGCAGACAATATCACGAGCCGCCACTGCTTAATAGTGACTTGTCAAATTCGCTATAGTAGTATATTATTATATGAGTGATTATGATGGCCATTATTCACGAAGATGATGTTTGAGGTTTGACCCCACAAGCCGAAGGCGAGTGGCACAAATCTTCTCAGTGAATAATGATCATAATCACGAATGTAATACTCTGCTTTTTCTACACCTATTAGACAAATAAATTAGACTGAAATTTGATAGCATTAACTGGACAGCATTAAACAGAAAGGAACCAACACACTCAGCTAAAATCAAGAAACAAGCTTGCAAAGAAAGGTTTTGCATCTTAATTACAATATTTAAACTACACCATTAAATTCTTATATGGAAAATGAGTTGGACTTTTTCAGCTGAACACACATTACGATATTCTACATTTAAATAAATTAAGAAACAAATGTTTTAAATTTTGTGGGTTGGTTTTTTAATTTTGTGGGTTGGCTCCTTTCTGTTTAATGCCGTTCAACTGGTACCTACTCGTAAGAAAGTGGAAAACGTAAACAAAACAAATGCGATACACTTATTGGTTGTCACTGTCAGCGAGTTGATTGTCAACTGGAGCAAAATTTGATCGCAGTTGATTTAAAATGTCATTGGATCAGTGAAACAGAGTGAATTATGAATTTGTATTTGTGACTGGCCGGATGCAATGAATTATGAATCGATAATTCACTACAGTGAATTATAGCTACGATTTTTCACCCAAAAAATGCTAATAAGTCATATAATTAAATAGGTGGAGAAAAAGTACATATTTAAAAACCATAACAAAAGTACACAACTATAGTGGTACTTAATACAATCTGCATAGAAAGGTCATTGGTATTTAATATCATTATTAAAGTATTTTATTAAGATTACTTTAATAACTATAGCAAATGACTGGTGTCCCCTATTTAATTGAAGTTTTGTGTCTCGTTTTGTGCAAAGGTTATTAAATGTTTGATAACGGTTAACATTGTCTCTCAATGTACATATCATACGGTTCTAATTTACTTTAGTAATTAGTTATTTTAAATTCGTACTTTCATTCATTGTATTGGAAAAAAATGCTACTTACCCAGTATTTATCATGTTAATTAATTACGGAAATAAGACTCCTATCATTTATAACAACAGTAACACAAATCTACTTTTTTGTTTTTCACTAAACTAATACTTGAAAATTAAATTTAATAAAAAGTAGACTTTACACTTTAAACATATCATAACAAATCAAAGTCCACAGTCCACAATCACAGACTAATTTTCATTCTCTCTGCTAATTTAGTATTCAGTCTGTGCTAGTGTAGTTTATCTATGGTCTGTAGTCTGTGCCGAGGTAGAACCACAGAGTAGATTTACATAGTAGTCATAGTACAACTTTGGGTAGAACACATATTATCCATATGCACAGTCCATAGCTGCTTTCGTTCAGCATCAGCAGAGTGAATCGAATCATAATAAACAGGATTTCAATGAGCAATGATCATATGATACGCGTCTGAAATTAAGATTGCAGCGCCTCTGCGGTTGAATCGGAACTAATTCCTGTGTGATAAGTTTTTTGTTTAGATTCAAATCTTTGTATTTTTGGTGATTTTGCTTGCCATAATTAGGTATTTTATAAATAAATTTCAATAAAAATATATGTATAGCAATTGATTTTATTATGTATTTAAGCGATATTTTAGGAGTTGGGTGTATTTACCTTAATTCTTCAGCGTAAATTCACGAAAACAAGGTACGTATTATGTTAGGTTAGGATACTGTTATTTTTTTCTTCATAATGTGATTTAATCCTTAAAATAACTACTACATTCATATTTTATTAATAATCAATGTTTATTTTAGCTAAAATATGTCCCTAAGTGCTGAGAGTCCACAAAATCCTTCACCCCAAAACTGTTATCCGTCTTCACGCGGTGTTTGCCGGCTTCGGGAAACAAATATTGGAAGCTTAAGTTGTGTTTTTTTTACCCAAGACGAACACAGGAACTAAACAATATTGATTCATATCGTTTTCAATTTTAATTGAACCCAATCAAAAATAAAAACAACGCAAAACAATTATGACACAAGCAAACAATGAACATTTTCACTTGTCATCTCACACAAAGTAGTTCGTAATCGGCACCGTAGGTGGCGTATCGCTTATTTTGAATCGCCTATACAAACTTGCATGGTAGGGCAGAGACAACACATGAAACAGATTCGTTATGATTACGAATCGCTCTGCCGAACGAAAGCAGCTCATAGATAACAGAGCTCGCACGATAGCTTTTTTTTGTGTTGAGGACGGAACTAAATTCTCAGACTTATAGACCATTCAGTTTAAGACTGCATCGGTGCTTTTAGATATGAAGAAATGCGAGGCAAGTTGACAGTAAAGCATCGATTTGAGAATTAACAAGATAACTAAGATAAGACAGTCAGATAGAGAAGACGAAGTAGACAAAGATCGATTGTTAACTTCGAATTAAAGGGACACGACATCCACCGGAAATGGGAAAGATAGATATATATCTTTCCTACTCTAAGGTCTATACCACAGTCTAGACTCCAAGCGGTCACAAATAATGCCGCATGCGCATTAGTGTTGCTGAACCGCCGCGGCGGACGAATAACGTTTGGTTATTGCTTAGAGTAGGAAAGATATCTATCTATCTTTCCTAGTCTAGGATATTATATACCATTTCTACAGTGTTCTTTATCTACGTTTTTTTATTGATCCGTGGCATAGTTTAATAATCTGTGGTTTGACCTGAGCAGAGAGACGATGTAGCAGAGCAAGGATGATATACTTATCATCCTTGGTAGCCTTAGACTAGGAAAGATAGATGGTGAGGACTCGTAACAGCGCATAATCGCCACGCTAACAAGTTGTGCCTAAGACGCCATTGCGGTGGTGGCACACAAACGGTAGAGAGCAAAATGAAATTTTCCAATAAAAGTGATTTATAAGTGATTTAGTGCTAATTTATGTAATGTACCTACATGACGGTATCATATTCTATAAACTACTGTAAAAATCACAGCGGGAAAAAATTGAAAGGAGTGACGCTTTGCAGGTTAAAGTATATGCAGTTTTCACTTTACCTAGTTAAATTAACTGTAGGCCTATTATTTACTTAATTATGTCCGTGTGCATGCAATGATAATGAGAAGCATAGTATATCATTTTCTGGTATGCAATTTGCACGTTATTTGATTGAAATTTTCATTCATCTTTTCTTCATTGAATATAGAATAGTGCATCCGAAATGACACTTTTTCCATGGGCGTAGGTATATCGATTATGGTGTTATATTATATAGAATGTAGAATAAATTCTGGTATGTAAGATATATGAGTAAATATATTTATGATACTGAATATTAATTGTATTATGAAGCTGTGTTTGGAAAAATACCAGTTTTGTATCGTTTTATTCCTTTGATGTGATAAACTTGACACCTACATATTGTACATATGTTCCGCCACTCGCGCTTGCTCTCTGGTGGCAGGCGGCTTCACCATTGGCAGTAGCGTTACGACTCCTTACAATATATATCTTTCCTACTCTAAGTTGGTAGCAGAGAGAATCTCTGACCTGTGAGGTGCCTGTTCTAACTCAATGGGTGCCTGTGAGTTTCTGACAAATGACATTTGATCGTTGATTTTAACATCTACATGTCAAACATGTGTTTCAACCAGCTTCTCGAGTTAGAAACTGTGGTGGAAAATTTGAAAATGTTTTCTCATATTTTTTTTGTGTTGGACTTTTTATACTTTTGTAAGTGACTTATGTAGTGTAGTGACTGTTGTGTTTTTTAATTAGATGTCTGGTTTCAGTGACTATGTTTTTATGTTCATTAGTAATATAATTTAGTGATTCAATCCTTTAACGACATTTTTATTTTTCAAAATGGGAATTTTTTACTGTTGCGTGAAGGGTTGCTTTAGTAACACTACATTAAAGAATATCACCTTATTCAGGTTTCCCAAAGATCATGAGAGGTAAAAAGAAATTAATAATTTACTTTGTAATCAAATAAAATATATGATTTTGTAAAAGTGATACAACTAATTAATTATATTTTTATATCAGATGCTTAGCCTGGGCAAGAAATTGTGGACGGGAAAATATATTACATTTTTCCCCCACTCACATGTACAATAATTACAGAGTATGCAGCTTACATTTCGAAAAAGATATGTTTTCAAGTCTTCTGAAAAACAGGTTAAAGAAGAACGCTATACCTGTAATTTTCAAGTCTAATATGGATTCAGGTAACATTTTTTTATCATATAGGTACGAGTTCATTTATTAATGATAAGTCTGTAATCAATCGTTAAAATTTACATTAAGACGATAGATTCGAGAAAAAAAATTGTGTTTAATTAGTTATTAATTATTATCATCTAGTATTTAGTATTCCTATTATTTGTTTATTGTAAAATAAATGTAAAGCATAGGTAGTTCCATTTAACTGTAAAACAACTGAGTTGTTAGATATGTATATATAATCTTAATTATGCATCTTGTCGTTCATGTCATCATCTTTTAATTTCCAATCAAATCGATTCAAAGTCACAGAGAATGGCTCGCATGGGAGTACTATTTGTAAAATAAGTAACAGTTAATTATTACTTATACAATTTCAATATTTTATAATATAATATTCTCGCCAAGTGACAACACTTCTTCAGCAGTCTGATAGACTAACTACAAAATCCACTACGCCACAAACTTACTTTTGGAGTACATATTATAAATTGTATCCCTCACATCCATCTTCCTTGCCTCTGCCGAATCCTTGGTTTTATTTGTGGGTCCATATTTTGCCATAGTAGTATTTCGAGCGTCTTGCTTCTCACAGGTTTCCTTACCGCATACAAATACCCAATGCATTAGAAGTAGGTACTTGAATTAGAACTTCAGTATATGAAAAAATTAATGACCGAAATGGAAGACAAAAACAACATTCTAAAGTAAAATAATATATTTACTTTAAAAAAAAAATGGCAAACTTAAATGCTAATAAACCTACTGTCCAACACATGGCAACAGGAAGCAAACAAACAGTTTTAAAAACACAGCACCAGATGACACCCCCAAAAAGCCCAAAAATTCGAATTGAAAATCAAACAAGGAATGAGGAAGACCCAAACACCAGCACAACAATACTTTTAACAATAATTAAAAATAGTTTGGATGAAGTGTATCCCAAAAAATTGTATAACGCTAATACACATGAATATAAAACTTGGATAAACCGTGAAATAAAATAAAAAGCAAAATAAAACGTCAAATGTATGATGAGATGTTATCAGGAAAAATAACAAAAGAAACGTATAAGAACTTAAGATATTGATTAATGACCCAAAGAAATAAACATACTCAAGTTACATCATTAATTCAAATAATAAAATCAAAGCAACTTGGGATCTGGTAAAGGAAATCACTGGAATTGAAAAGGATGAAAAATTTTAAATTAAAAACCTAGGACATCAATACAATAAAAGAAATTTTAGATGACATAAATAGCTACTATAAATATATGTGAAAACATCAATGCAAATACCCAAAAAAAAACTTTTGATCATGTTCCGAAGAATGACCGAACCATGTTTCTGAGTGAACTCCCACTGAAATCTTTAATATAATACATGCACTAAAAGACATGGCAGCTGTAGGAGCAGATGAAATGCCAACTAAATTGATTAAGCTTTGTGCACTGGAGCCCTCACAACCACTCTCACAAATAATAAATATATGCTTTCAAAAAGGGATTTTCTCCGATGAACTGAAGATAAGTGTTGTTAAGCCGATACATAAAAAGGGTCGTAAGGAAGAAATCGCAAACTATAGACCAATAACTCTCATCTCAGTATAACGAAAATCTTTGAAAAAGCAATACTAAATAGAATGCTAGATTTTATAGATAAAATAAAATAATTACAGAAATGCAGAGTGCTTACATAAAGGGAAGAACGACGATAAGAGCAGTGTATATAGCAATATGTGAGATTTTGGAAGCGATAAGCCATAAGGAAAAAGTTATTTCCTTATTTATGGACCTGTCAAAAACTTTGACAGTGTTGACCATATAACACTCTTAGAAAAGCTAAAAATAATGAGGTTCAGAAGAAAGATGTACCATATTCTTAAATCATATCTAATGAACAGAAGGCAGTGTGTAATGGTAATGGATGCAGGAATGGAAATTAAATCTGATTGGAAAATACCTAGAAAATGTGTCCCACAAGGTTCCATTTTGGGCCCAATTTTATTTTTATTATATACAAACGATTTACCCAATATTTTTAGTCATGTAACAAATCTCTTTGCAGATGACAACTCGCTCATTATAAGGGCTAAATCTGAGGAAGAATTAAAAACAGAAATAGTTAGTACAATTAAAACAATGGATAATTGGTACAGAGGGAATAACCTGAAGAAAAATATTGAAAAAATGCACCTAATGAAATTTACCTTAAGGGCAGAAGATCCTCTTACACTAACTTATGACAACCAAATTCTCATTATCAGTCAACACACGAAGTTCCTGGGTATCCAAATGGACTCACAATTAAACTGGAACGAACATGTACACTATTTTTTTTTTTTCGGGGTGGAAATCCTGGCACCGCTCTCGCTTCACTTCAGGATACACGTCAATCAATCTATATTTGTTGTTTTCAGTCAGAGGCCTTGCTCCCTTTAACACCGTAGGGGGTATAGGTTGTGGTTCCTCTCGTCCTCTCCTTTGCGCTCCATGATTCGCTTGATCGCTGTCTCAGCCTTTGCCCAGTTGTCTTCGGACTGCAGCATGTACTCAGTTAGTTCTTCTGGTCTTAGACGGTTTATGTTCAGCCTCACGTCCGCCCATCTGTTGCAGTGGAACACTGTGTGTTCCGCGTCGTCTGTCTCCCCGCAGTATGCGCATTCTCGGGAGTCCAGTTTTCCTATTCCCAGCAGATAATCGGCGAAGCAACCGTGACCTGTCAGGGCCTGCGTAAGGTGGTACCCTACCTCCCCGTGCTTCCGTTCCACCCATTTTTTTATTGTCGGGATCATTCGGTAGGTCCATCTCCCTTTGTGGGCGTTCTCCCATCTATTTTGCCATCTTTCCATCAGCCTCGTCCTGGCAGCTCCTTTCGCTTCTCCCTCGTACACCTCTGCCCTCTCTTTGATCAGCAGGTCCAATGGGGGGATCCCTGCTACGACCAGCACTGCCTCATAGGAGACGGTCCGGTATGCACTACATATCCTGATCGCCATCTGTCGCTGGATCCTTCTTAGGCTTTCTATGGCGTTAGCCCTTTGATCTAAGGCGCGTCCCCAAACTGGGGCGGCATATAGAATAATTGAGTGCACCACGCTGTTGAGCACTCATCTTATGCTGGCCTTTGGTCCCTTCGTTCTACACATCACTCGTCCCAATGCCGTTGCCGACTTCCTGGCTTTTTCGGCCGTTTCTGCGATATGCAGGGTCTAGCCAGATGCCGAGGTATTTGAGTCCGCCACCCGGTTTGATTTCCATCTGTCCAATCCTGATGGTAATGGGCTGCACGGTTCTTCTCCTAGTAATAAGGACTGCCTCGGTCTTTTCTGGGGCTAGTTTTAATTTTACACCTCGGAGCCATTCCTCTATTCTTCTAATAGTTCTATTCGCCCTCTCCTCAATTAACACAGTGCACTCTCCAGATATGGTTAAGGCCAAGTCGTCCGCGTAGCCTGTCAAGGTAACCCCATTTGGGAGCGGAATTCGCAGGACATCATCAAACATGATGTTCCACAGGGTTGGCCCAAGTACCGAGCCCTGTGGGACTCCGCACGTCACGTCTTTCCATTCGATGACGTTATCTGCTTCCATTCTTACTTTCCTGTCCCTAAAGTAGCTTTGGATGATCCTGATGATGTAGGGTGCCACTTCCAGTCTCTCGAGCTTGCTCACAATCGCCCCCCATCCCGCGGTGTTAAATGCGTTCTTTATGTCAAGGGTAACGATTAGGCACATTCTCTTTGCCACCATGGCCTCTCTCGCCGTGTTCGTGATTCGGGTCACAGCGCCCACCGTCGACATCCCTCTGCGGAATCCGAACTGACAGTACGACAGGCCGTCCCTCCGCTCGACTTCCTGCTCCAACCTTCCCAAAATTAGATATTCTAATACCTTTCCCAGGGCATCCAACAGGCAGATGGGCCTGTAGGAGGATGGCTCTTCCAGTTTCCCGCTCCCTTTGATAATGAGGACAAGCCTTGCTTTCCTCCAACTGGATGGAAAGTCTCCTCTCTCCAGCGCTCGATTCATGACCCCCAGGATGGCTTCAGGGGATTCTTCGGCGACTATCTTAATCGCCTCTGGGGGGATGTTATCCAGTCCTGGGGAACGGCCGCTCTTAAGTCTCTCGATTGCCCCCTTCAGTTCGTTTTCGGTAAATCGGGGGACCTCCACCACATCCATATAATCCCACCTTTCTTCCTCCCTGTGGGGAAAGAGCGCGTCGGCGACCTCTCTCATCCTCTCTATTGGGATAGCTGGAGGGGGTGCTCTCAGGCGACGCATAGCTATTTTGTAGCCATCGCCCCATACATCTTCCTCTATGCTTGCGCATAATTCATCCCACTTCTTCCTTTTTGCCTCAGATATCGCATTTCTTAGCACTTTCTTTGACTCTTTGTAAGCAAGGGTGGCTTCGTTGTCATCCTGCCTACCCAGCCTCAGGATTCTTCTGGAATACTGTCTCCTAGCGGCTATGCATTCATTTCGGAGACGCGCGAGGTCTTCATTCCACCAGTAGATGCCCCTGTGCACTCTAGCTGCACGTTTCCTTGGCATGGCCTCGTCGCAGGCTCTAGTGATGGCCTGCGTTAGGGTTGCATCTGTGTGGTTGGAGTTGTTCCCTACCTGCTCTCTTATCGCTCTTTGTAGTTTGGGTCTGTCCAGTCGACTAAGTTTCCATCCCGTCGGCCTCGATGTTGGCGGGGTAGGTTGTTGTCCTACTTCGAAACAAATATACCTATGATCACTCAGTGACTCCTCATCCCTAGCCACCTTCCATCCTGTGATCTTCCCCACAATCCCGGCGGAGGCGACCGTGATGTCGGGGATGGAACCGCTGTCTCCTCTGACGAAGGTGTGTTCTTTCCCTTCGTTTATCACAAACAGGTCTAGCTGGGAGATCCACTGGGTCACCAACCTGCCTCTTGCATTTGTGTCCCTCATTCCCCATTCTGGGGCGCTGGCATTAAAATCTCCTGCCACGATGACTTGCTTCCGGGTGTTGTTCATCATTTCCCTAACTGTAACATGTACACTATCTAGCTAGCAAAATAAGTTCATTTACATATGCATTACGAGTCATAACAAATTCCGTGAATCAGGATGCAGCAATTATATTATTATTATTATTAGTCCTATGTAAACTCCAGAATAAAATAAGGAATAATTTTTTGGGGAAACTCGGTTGACTCATCTAGAATTTTCAAGCTCCAAAAATCATGTGTCAGAAGTATTTTCCACCTAAAAAGAAGAGAGACCTGTAGTCAAATATTTAAAGAGAAAAATATACTTACCGTACCGTGTTTGTATATATATATGAATGTGCTTGCTTCGTTAAAGAACATTACCAAGAATTATTTAGCAGATATGAAACCAGCCATATGTTTAACACTAGAGGTTGTGCAAGATCGGTGTTACGACAACCCCAAACGAATTTCACCCAAGTACAGTGTAATGTAGTAACGCAGTTGGTAAAAGATTATCAGAACCTACCAAGAAAAGATTTGAAAGTAAAGCTGAAAACCTATTTATGTGAAAAGTCATTTTACAGTGTTTCAGAAAATTTTACCCACCATTTTGTAAAGTAGAGTTTTTATTTAAATGTTTTTTTTTTAATTTTTATATAGTTTAAATGTACTGTTTCTGATTATACACCATTTTGTATGTAATTGTAATGTCATGTTCTTTTGACTTGTTCTGCACCGTTTGACGGTATTATTGAATAAAGGCTATTATTATTATTAAAAGAAAATTTACTTTATATACATTTGCCACATTTAATTTTGTGATTAACCTCATGGACTGCTTGCGAAGGTAAAAGGGGACCTCCGTTGCATTTTTCCTGATTGAAGTACTCAGCTAATTTCACCACCATGTCTCTGGCTACTGCATTCAGTATTTTGAGATTAGTTTCTTTATAAACAGTAAAACTAAAGCACTCACAAACTATTTACTCTACAATTTACATAATTATAGAAAACTCAAAACGTCACAATAAATAAACTTAAATAAATAACGAGAGGAATAGAAAATCATTAAATTTGACAAATGCGTCAACTGCAATGCTACTGAACTGACAGAATGCTGATCGTTGGTTGTGGCTACAACAAGCAGTTGTATTATTTATCACTAAAACTCATTGTTACGCCTGGGACTTATGCCGTAGCACCATCGGACATGACTTCCTGTTATTTACATTGTCATGCGCTAGTATTTAAGCTGATAGAAAAATGTCATGTCTTTGATAAGTACATAAATTGATGATGTGAACGACAAGATTCGTGATTCCAATTATAAATGCTTTAATGGCGGGGCCATTCAACAGGTAGGTACATTCACTTTTTTGAGGGATGAGAAAAATGTAATAAAGTAAACGATGAGGGAATTCAGAAAAAGTGAACATCAAAAAGTCGATGGAATGTTTTTAAGAAAGTGCAATTCTGTATATGCTCTTAAATTTATAGAGAGGGGTGATGTTCGTCATCAATAAAGTATTACATGAGAGGGTGGGGCGGTTATCAAAAATAGCTCATTTTTTGTGAACGTATATTTGTTAAATGGCCCCTATAAAGTTAAAATCGATTTAAGTAAAATAAAAGTTGTTGCTATTTTAGAACTGCCACAACCAAGTACTGAACCGAATTCAAATAGTTATTCTGTTGATGATTCATTAAGTTCTCCCGAAAACCTTGAAGTAGACGTCGAAGTGATAATCAGTCCATCTGGTATGTTATATTTTCATTTTTAAAAAGTTTAAAGATATACTAAAAGTGATTTGCTTCTCTATTATACAGGGTGTCCCGTAATAACATGCAAAAAATTTAACTAGCAATTTCTTATTGAAATTGAAGGTGGGTTCTTCATATAAATTTTTTCAAAATAAGCCTTTCCTGTCCAGCTATACCCCTTAAGGTAGTTATATCGGGAGAGAGAGAGACATATACTTGCTGACGCCAAATGATTGTACTAGCGTATACGCCCCAAGCGGAAACAAATAATCCCGTATGCGCATTAGTGCTGGTTGGTTATTGTACCGACTTTCAACCTATTTATAAGGGGTTGATAACATTAAATTGAGATATTCACTTGATATTTGGTACATGTATATATTATAACGACAGGGGGTTGGGGGTTAAATAGGGGTAAACATTGGAAAATAAGTGAAGCAAGCTCGTAAGAGTACAGAAACTTGGAAATTGGTGTGCATTCTAGAAGACAATGCCTCAGATGTTTGTATAACATTTTTCAACTTCCCTACCACCCCCACTCCATTTTAAAGTGGTCAATAAAATAAAATTGAGATATTCACTTGAAATTTGGTACACGTATATATCATACGTATCTAGTATTAACGAGATAATGGAGTCAATAGCAGATGAAGATGGAATAGAGTCATACATAGAGAAGATTAACTGTGATGGATCATGGCAGTCATTTGAAAAAGTGACACTAAGCCAAGTGAGAAAAATTGTCCTAGAAATGAAAAAGAGTAATAAAGCTGACCTTCTAAATGTAGACCTAATAAAGACGATTTTTGATGTCATTGGTTATCCTCTACTAAATCTAATTAATACCTCTCTAGAATATGGAAAATTTCCTGGTGATATAAAAACATCCACAATAGTACCAATACCAAAAGTTAAGAATACAAAAGAGTGCAATGAGATGAGGCCTATAAATATGCTGCCAGATTTGGAGAAGATTATTGAAAAAATCGTTTATAATTATACAACCCAATATGTTAAGGAGAATAACATACTAAGTAATGTACAGGCAGGGTCCAGAGAAAAACATTCCACCGAAGGTGTAGTGCAACAAGTTATACAAGAATGGAAACATACAAGAATGGAAACAGAACAAGGATAAGAATATTAGAAACGTGCATTTGAAACAGTGGATAGGGGTATACTCCTGAAGAAGCTAACGGCATATGGTTTATCAGACAAAGTTGGCGATTGGTTCAAAAGTTATTTAGATGACAGAAACCAGATGGTTAAGTGGCAAGGGGCGTTGTCTAATAAAGAAAACGTTATACATGGTGTTCCACAAGGCAGTATACTCGGACCACTCCTGTTTTGTCTGTATATCAATGATTTACCTGGAATATTGAAATACTCAGATATTAGACTCTTTGCAGATGATGCATTGGTGTTTACTGCTGGAATAGATATTAATGAACTGACCATGAATATGAACGAGGAATTACGAAATATTTCCAGCTGGTTGAATTGCAATAAATTGAAGCTGAATATCAAAAAATCAAAAGCAATGGTGATATCCTCGGATGGAGAATACAGGGAATTAAAACGTAATAACAAACAAATTGTTATTGATGGTGAGCCGTTAGAGTGGGTTGAAGAATACAAGTACCTAGGTGTTATCACCGACAGAAAGTTAAAATTTAAAGAACATATTAACTATGTGATTAAAAAAATCGGTGCTAAAATTGGCTTCATGACCCGTGTTAGCAACAATCTAAGTATGGAATTGAAAATTAAAATTTATAACGCAATAGTACTACCACATTTTAACTATTGTTCGACAATATTATACATGGCCAATAGCGCAGAGCTAGATAGGCTGCAAGTTTTGCAGAATCGAGGAATGCGAGCTATTTTAAAGTGGGGTCCCTATGCACATATAGACGATATGTTGAAGACACTGAAATGGTTAAATGTGAGGCAGTTTTGCCAATATAGTGTGCTTGTCTTTATTTTTAAAGTATATAATAATTTAACTGGACTAGGTTTAAGGCATTTGCTAATAACAAATCGTGAAAAGCATGAATATTACACAAGAACTGGCAAACATTTTCATATACCGTCAGTTAAAACAGAGCTATTAAAGAACAGTATATTTTTCAATGGTGTAAAAGATTACAATGGTTTGCCAGATGAGATAAAACAAGCTGGAAATTTACTTGCCTTCAAGAGGAAATTAAAGAATTACTTGGCAAATTAAATGCAAATGTGCAATTTATTTAGTTGTTAAATATCCCGACCAAAGTTATTGTTAGTTTATTAATGTTTTAGGATAAAAAATAATGTTTACTATATATTAATATCATTGTTTGTATTAGTTTTCTTTGCTAAATAAAGTTTCTATATATATATATATATATATATATATAATGACACCTGGAGTTAGATTATATTTAGAGATAATTATGTTGAAGCGTTGGGGGTTTCATAGGGTTGAATATGGAAAAATAAGTAAAGCAAGCTGGTAAGAGTACAGAAACTTGGGACTTGCTGTAAATATTGGAAGTCAAGGACTCAGATTTTTTTAATTCCTAGACTATTATTAAAAGGGTAGATAAAATAAAATTGAGATTTTCACTTGAAACTGGATACATAATAATAATATGTATTATAATGACATCTCTGTATTTAGATTATATTTAGAGATAACTCCGGTGAGGGGTTGGGGTTAAATAGGGGCAAATATGGGAAAATAAGTAAAGCAAACTGATAAGAGTGCAGAAACTTGGGATTTAATGTATACTAGAAGCCAAGGCCTCAGATTTTTTATAACATATTTCAACCCCTCCACTACCCCCACTTCATTATTAAAGGGGTTAGTAAAATATATTTGAGATATTTGCTTGAAATTTGGTACACGTATATCCACACAGCACATGACATCCCTAGGATATCCTCATTAGGTCCTGTATATCCCAATCGAGGACAACATTCCTCAGGATATCCTTAGGGTATCCCAATAAAATATACACAACCTGAGAAGATCCCAAATGGGGATATCCTAGACAAATCCTGGCAGGATGTCCTAGTAATATCCTGCAAAGATATTAAAATATCCACTGTGGGAATATCCTGGGCAAGTCCTAGAGTCGTCCTATTAAAGGTATTATTATTTAGGGGATTTCAAGAACAAAAATAATAAAAAGTATATATATTATTTTGAGGCTATTTATTGTGTCTTATTGGTTTGTAAAATTTGCTTCTAAAAACTTATTTGTTTATTCTATTTGATAATCCCCTCCAGTACAAATAATTCATTAAAAATGTATATCTTATTTAAATAGCAGTTATTATTGTTATTATTGTTTTTAATACATTTACTGTGTTCTGAATTAGCCGCCTTTTTGTAACAAGTCGAAAGTTCTAAGAAATCCGCCGGGAGTCGATATCTTTTCCACGTTCACCTTAAAGTTCTTTCAACAAATAAGATTATGTTAAATATTTTATAAATATAATGCTGCTATGTTATATCTTTGTATTTATTATTTTATCTAAAAGGGGAAAATGTGATTGGTTATTGTCCGCAGATGTTGTCGGATACGTAATCCTTTATATTTTTCTGAGTGAATTATTATTTTTTTTTAATTCATTATAACTTTGCAGCAAACTATGATTTTTTAAAGTTGTACATATCATCCCTTATAACTTCTAACCACCCTAAACTCTGTTGATTTTAATAATACCAAAAAAGGGCAATCATTTTTATGTAATATTTCATGCTTTTACAATTTTTATTTGAAACTTTTCTAGTAGCTTTTACACATTTTGAGTAATTTTGGAAAAACGCTGTTATATTTTTTTCACCCTTTCTCGGAGTTGAAAAAAAATATTTCTTTCATTAATCATGTTCAAATACTTCAAAGTAACTTATATAAAAAATTCAAGTATTTACCTCAAAATTTTGATATGTCGACCTATTTCACATTTTTATTAGTCATTTTACCTCTGCCATTATATAAACTTGTATTCCTTTGTCTTTGCTTATTGGCTCAGTTTAAAAGTAACGATCTACTATGTTATAAAATAATATGAATTTTTTGCTGTCTTTAGAAATATCCAATAAACCCTAAAAGAACTGGGGATGTCCTATATAAAGTCCAATCAGTGTCCTCAGGTTGTTCATAGTAAAGCCCAGGCATAACCCATATAAGAGCTGATGATGTCCTGTACACACCCGTACTGATGTCCTAAGGACGTCATCATCAAAGCCCGAGCTGTCCCATTTGGATATCCTACGGACATCCTAAGGTGATAATGGGATCTTCCCAGGATATCCCATATGTCCTGAAAAGTTGTCCCCAGTATGTTCTGAGGATGTCCTTGTGCTGTATGGAATATTATAACAACATCTGGAACTAGATTATATTTTGAGACGATTCCGTTGAAGGGGTGGGGGGTAAGTAGAGGTAAATAAAATAAAATGAGTAAAGCAAGCTGAAAGATGAAATTTGGTGTATAGTAGAAGCCAAGGCCTCACATAGTTTTATAATATTGGGTCGAGAAGGAGTTTCCCATAACGTAAATAAAGATGCAAAATTATTCCTGACATAATATTTAAATAAAAAAAATATATATATAATAATTAAATAATAAAGTGTTCTTACTATTCAATTCATTAAAAAAATGTATTCATTCATCAAAATATATTATACCATATTCACTCATAGTCTACATATTAAGAGTTGGGTATCTATATTATTTTTGACAAATTTAAAAAAAAAATTTTACCTCTTTTAATAAATTAATGGAAAAATATATTATTATATATACCATAAATAAAATCGCAATGAAAATTTGTAAATCTTACACTTTCTTACCCATACAGCACAAGGACATCCTCAGAACATACTGAGCCAATAAGCAAAGACAAAGGAATACAAGTTTATATAATGGCAGAGGTAAAATGACTAATAAAAATGTGAAATAGGTCGACATATCAAAATTTTGAGGTAAATACTTGAATTTTTTATATAAGTTACTTTGAAGTATTTGAACATGACTAATGAAAGAAATATTTTTTTTTCAACTCCGAGAAAGGGTGAAAAAAAATATAACAAAGCGTTTTTCCAAAATTACTCAAAATGTGTAAAAGCTACTAGAAAAGTTTCAAATAAAAATTGTAAAAGCATGAAATATTACATAAAAATGATTGCCTTTTTTTGGTATTATTAAAATCAACAGAGTTTAGGGTGGTTAGAAGTTATAAGGGATGATATGTACAACTTTAAAATATCATAGTTTGCTGCAAAGTTATAATGAATTAAAAAAAAAAAAATAATTCACTCAGAAAAATATAAAGGATTACGTATCCGACAACAACATCTGCGGACAATAACCAATCACATTTTCCCCTTTTAGATAATATAATAAATACAAAGATATACCATAGCAGCATTATATTTATGAAATATTTAACATAATCTTATTTGTCGAAAGAACTTTAAGGTGAACGTGGAAAAGACATCGACTCCCGGCGAATTTCTTAGAACTTTCGACTTGTCACAAAAAGGCGGCTAATTCAGAACACAGTAAATGTATTAAAAACAATTATAAATAACTGCTATTTAAATAAGATATACATTTTTAATGAATTATTTGTACTGGAGGGGATTATCAAATAGAATAAACAAATAAAAAAAGACACAATAAATAGCCTCAAAATAATATATATACTTTTTATTATTTTTGTTCTTGAAATCCCCTAAATAATAATACCTTTAATAGGACGACTCTAGGACTTGCCCAGGATATTTCCACAGTGGATATTTTAATAAATATCTTTGCAGGATATTACTAGGACATCCTGCCAGGATTTGTCTAGGATATCCCCATTTGGGATCTTCTCAGGTTGTGTATATTTTATTGGGATACCCTAAGGATATCCTGAGGAATGTTGTCCTCGATTGGGATATACAGGACCTAATGAGGATATCCTAGGGATGTCATGTGCTGTGTGGGCAGTTAGGCAGATGTAATTTAGTTCTTTTTTCTCAAGAATGGTTGATTTTGCGATATTTTTTAAAGAGGTAAAACAATTTCTAAATGAATCATAATGCTTAGTTCTTTCTTTCAATTCAAAGAAAAAATAGACAAATATACTCACCAAAATTATAAGAAGGGTAGATAATATCACCCCTTTGTATACACGCTAGATGGATGAAATAATTTCGTTAGATGCCTTCTTCTTCTTTACGCGGGGCGCCTAGAGGTCGCCGCACTCAGGCCTTGTGGCCCATTGTGCTTCCGCTAAACAGGTTAATGAACTCCCCTGTACAGACCGGATTCCAGCCCAAAGGCTGAAATCCTTCCCACAGGAGAACTCCTTATTTCCTCCAGCACTGGAAAACCAGTACCGAAGTGTTTGTGTCTCAGGTACATCAGTCCTGGGCAAGAAGTGAGGACGTGGAGGGAAGTTTCCTCCTCGTCCTCGCAGAACCTGCAATCGGGGTGGTCTACCAGCCCCATTGTGTGCAGGTGTTTTCTGAAAGAGCCGTGCCCGGTCAGGAGGCCTGTCATGGCTCTTATTTGCTTTCTGCTTAGACGCAGCATTTGCTTTGTTCTCTCCGGCAAGGGCCCAGAGATTAAGAGCTTCGCTTGCCGGTTGACTCTAAGGCCCTGGTCGTTGCACCATCTTTGTACGATCTGCAAGGCCCTTTGCAAGAGTCCGCTGACCGTATTTGGGAATTTTCCCGAGATGATGATTGCGAGGTCATCTGCGTAACCTTGCGCAAAGAGATCCTCGTTGTCGAGTTCCTGTAATAGGCCATCGAGGACGAGGTTCCATAACAGAGGGGAGAGGACGCCCCCTTGTGGGCATCCTCTCTTTACTGAGACTTTTACTGCCGTCTCCTCATTGGCAGCTGTTATTTGCCTTCCCGCCAACATGGCCCTCAACCATCTAATGATGGTGTCCTCGATACCATGATAAGCAGCAGCGGCGCAGATTGAATCGAAGGAGGTATGGTCAAAGGCTCCTTCGATATCTAAGAAGGCCCCGGCCGCAAGTTCTTTGTGGTGCAGCGCCTTTTCGATCCTCGAAACGATCGGATGAAGGGCCGTTTCCACTGACTTACCGGCCTGATAAGCATGTTGTGATGGGTGCAGAGGCAGTGAGGTCAATGCCCCGTCTTTGACATACCTTTCAACCAACCTCTCTAAAGTTTTGAGTAGGAAGGATGTTAGGCTTCGTTAGATGCTTACTTAGTGTCTTGATTAATATAATAGGGTTTGTCGCTTTTGATGAATGAAATAATTTCGTTAGATGCCTTTCATTAGTAACTACATGAGATGTGCCAAATTTCTTTTTTCCGACTACGTTATTTTCAGATAGAAATTAAAAACAGTTTTTTGCACTCCCCCATAAGGGGGTGTAGTAGCTGGACAAAAAAGGCTTATTTTGAAAAATTTTATATGAGGAACCCACCTTCATTTTCGATAAGTAATTAGGAGTTAAATTTTTTGCACGTTATTATGGGACACTCTGTATTTTGATCAGAAATTCATTCTTAAATATATATATAAAAAAGAATGAATAATAAATATCTTTAAAAAATTTCCTACCATAAAGGAAAGGTATGTGTTTGATCCATGCGTTTCTCTGTTTGTTTCTTTGTTCCTTTGTTTCGATTTAATTATAGTAAAATAGCCGAGTTGTTAGAAATGTGTAAATTAAATTTTGTTGATATTTTTTTTATTTTGAATTACTTGTCATATTGCATATAAATCACACCACTATGCTAACAATATTAATAAAGTGAATAATTGCAGAACTGCCACAGCCAAGTATTGCACCAAGTTCAAGTAGTTATTCTGTTAATGATTCATTAATTTCTCCCGAAAACGTTATTGAGGAGGCCCTCGAAGTGATAATCAGTCCATCTGGTATGTTATATTTTTATTTTTAAAAGATTCGTTTAATGGTTTAAAATATAATTCATACTTAAGGGTTAAAACTCTTAAGTATGAATTATATTTTAAGTCATTAAGCGAAGGATATTTATTTTATTATTATGGAATTTATAAGATGTGACATTCAAATATTAGTCCAGCCTATTTAGACAGAAAACAGTAAAGTTTTTGAAAAAATGCACGAATCGAGATTTTTATCCAAAGTGGAAGGGGGACATGGGTAGAGTCTAAAACAAAAAACTCGGGACTGTACCTGGTGGCTTCCAGTCGCCATCTTGGCGAACTCGAATGACGTATCTCCGGTCCTGTTCGTTTTTTCGGAAAATTTGTAAGAACTAGAGTTGTAGAAAATCATTTCTTCTATCATTTTTAATTTAACTTTTTTTTCGTAGGATTGATATTGTAAAAGTTACAGCAGTTTGAAAAAAAAAATTTTCATTTCTTATTAATTTTTCAACTGCTAAATGAAACTTCCGGGTGTAAAATCTAAATCAAAATTATAGAAGGCGTAATTACCTTTAATTTCAATGCTCGACGAAGTTTCTGTAACTAACGGTTTTAAAGCTGATGACGCGAGAATTCGGCCCCACAGATTTCATTCTGCACTGAGATGTTTTATATTTTGTTATGTCACATTATTATACATTATGAATATATTATGCAAAAATGAATATTTCCATAATTTATGTCAAAATTTGGTTTTGTTAGAATTATGAAATTTCTATTTGATGAACTGTAGGGACTAATTATACTTTGCACATAATTATTAGAGTTAAAACTTGTTATCTATTTCATGGTTTCTATTGGTGAATTGTTGAATTGTAATTATGTATACCATTTATTTCATTAAATACAGCGTTATGCATAGAAGATACACGATGTCGAATAGAATAGTATAACAAATGCTATTTCATAGTAATTTTAAGTTTTTTAAAGCACACAATTTGTTCAATTTATCCAAAATATATACATTAGCAGAAATAGTTCAGGGTTCTATATAATAAATTCATAGATTTTATAACCTTGTAGCGTTCACACATTTTTAAGAAGAGCAAAAAGGCAAAACAATTTTTTTTTTTAAATCTTATTGATAGTATCTCTGCGGAACTGTAAGTCTCATCGTATAATATCACAGTGTTCTAAAAAGGTTTAAATATAAAAAACCACACCAGTTAGTGCATAAAGGACTATTACCCATAAACCTCAAGTTTTCTTTCCAAGAAGTTAAATTACATAAATAAATTGAATTAAACACCAAATATACAATCCCTAACAAAAGTTTTTATCTAGTGGTACTGTAAAAAGCTGTGTTTTTACAAGCCTACCAGTGGAGTGGAAATATTTTATTTCTATCATGATTTAAAAAATTAATAACATACATTATGGAATGCAATAAGTGTAAGACTGCCAGTGATGAACAACTAATTGTTGCTTGTGATGGATGCAAAATATCACTATGCAAAATATGTTCTAACCTCACAGCATCAGAAACTAAAGTGATGCAACTAAAGGAAAGAACAATGAGATTTTACTGTAAGGATTGCTTGAGCTCTAACACAATAAAATTATTACTAGCTACCATAAATGATAAAACTGTAATCATTGAAAGTAAGAATAAGATAATTGAACTGTTGGAAAAACATGTGCACTCATACAAACAAACAGAATATGATTTAAAGAAAAGACTTGAGTACATGCAAGCCCAATATAACGGGGTACAACCAACATCTGCCATAATAGGTTCAAGTAGCAGCGACCCAATAAACGACCCCAATCTAAAGTTAAATAGTCAACCTGAAACACTTAAATTATGCCAAACCAAACTTTTTCATCGAAACCTACTTGTGCTGATATTCTTAAGTACGGACTTCCACCGTAGAACATAAATTTGATGACTTCAGCAAAACCAAAAGAAGAAAAAGATGGCCTGAGAGAATTGGAACGTAAACAAAAAACCATCATGGAAGAGTTAATAAACTTAGAAAAAGACAAAGCCGTTATAATAACTACAAAAACTAATGAAGAGACAAGAGGATTCCGGGAAGTACAATCCAGAAAAAGGAGGCCTAACATTGGAGCTGGGGAAGGTGATGGATGGTGCTTTCCACGGCAAGAATGAAAAAGACAGGAAAATTTGGTTGTTTATCACCAGAGTCCCAGATGACGTCAACAATGAAAAGATTAAAAAATATATTGAAATCCGAGCAGGCACCGATGACGTATGTGTCCAGAAACTACCGACATTCAATTCGAAGCCCGATAATCAATCCTTTATGATAGGCTGCCTAATCTGCAGACTACTATTTACAATCCGAAATTCTGGCCAAGAAAGATAGCTTTCGATCGTTTCGATTTTAAACGAGGCAAGCGTTTTCTGGACTCGTCCCGTACTGATTTAGAACCAGATGCTAACTGTCAGCCTAATTCTTTTTTATCTCCAACAATATAAAACGGCTCTACCCAAACTCACATGAAGCTCAAGAAAAACCAACGAATAATACGAAAATTCTAAAAGAAGATTTAAAAGAGTCACATTTAAATGCGAATAATCTATTAGACTCTTTTACCAAAATTTACAAATTATCACGAACAAGATAGATGAATTATCTGCATATATAAACAACTTAAATTACAATATTGATGGTCGGTCGGTCGGTGCAGATGTGCAGAGCGATGCTCCGGAATGTTGTTAAAATTAACCGGTAAAACCCATAAATAATTATCGGAAATTACAGTGACGTAAGAAACAGTTTATCCCGCATTAGTTGAGTGACATATCAATATATACGATCTAATGTGAAACTTTCTATCAATAAAACAGTGCAGCGCAACACAGAAACTTTTAATCTCAGCTCGACGGTATCACGTCAGTTCTAAGAAACAGAAAAGGTTAGAGATTAGTGCAATAAAAGATCTGGTGCAGAACAAGTTGCTGGTGGTTGAAACGAACAACGGGTTCAGGATAAATACAAGCCATAAGTCATGTCCTGGTGTGGCACATGTGATGGTAGTACGACGCGCAAGCCAAGTATTTCATGTAGCGGAATCTGCGAAAAAAATATGCCACATGTATTGGAATAGCTACTCAATTTGTAACTAATGTACTAATGTACAGGGTCTCTCATGGAAGTGCGACGACTGCATATCTCTAACCTCTGATTCTCTTGAGCAGCGTCTGGAAAAACTATTCGATTCAAAATGCAATGCTGTCCTTGAAGAAATGAAAATCAAATTTGACTCCATGAAGAAAGAGATAATGGAAATGGCAGCCCAAAACTTATCTCATATACCATCCTTCAATGTACTGCCTATACCTAGTACCTATGCTCAAAAACTACGAAACAGTACTGAATCGAAAATCATTATTAAGCCGAACAATCCAGAACAACAGAACGCTCAGACGAAAACTGATATACTGAGGAATATAAACCCTGTTGATGCTGAAATTAATATTAATAAAGTGAAACATGCAAGTAACGGTGGAATTATTGTTGAGTGCGAGAATAAGAGTGAATCCGCAAAATTCATGAAGCTAGCTGACGAAAAATTAAAAGACTACAAAATACATCAGCTGAAAAGTGTACAACCTCGTATAAGGGTGGTTGGAATGTCGGAGAAACTAGAAGAAAATGTGCTACTGAAGTGGATCCAAATTCAAAATAGAAGGCTGTTCGCAGACTCAGAATGCGAAGTTCTCAGTCTATGGCCGACAATGAAGAAAAACGATGTTTTTCAGGCTACACTGCAAGTTGACTCGTCTACTTATGATAAGGTAATTAAACAAGGGTATCTGATAGTAGGACTTGATACTAGTGTGGTCTATTGTTTTAAATGTAACAAATTTAATCATACCAAAAAATTCTGTAAAAGCAGTATTTCTTGTCCGTTGTGCGCCGGTGAACATGAAGTATCTAGTTGTAAAGCTAAGCAGGAAGAATATCGCTGAAGTAACTGTCTAATAGTTAAAAAAATCCAAAAAAATGATATCAACGTGAATCACCCCGTTTGGGATTATGGTAACTGAGCCACATATAATAAGGTCACCGAAAAACTGAAACATGATCTGTTTGAGTCTCAATAGCAGCTAGAGACACCTCTGTCTATTACCTCACCTCCAACTGTGTGCAAATTGCAAGATGACTCCTATAGTTTGTCGCTATATTACCAGAACACAAGAGGTATCAATACTAAAACAAATGTAATATTCAATGCAACAACCTCTACACAATACGATATAGTCGCGTTCACTGAAACTTGGCTCGCCGCAAGTGTGCAAAATTCTGAAATATTCAACGAGAATTATGCGATTTTTAGATGTGATCGAGACTATGAGGGGTGCGGTCTTAGCAGGGGTGGAGGAGTACTCCTGGTGGTAAATAATGTATTTGCCGCCGTGCAACTTGACATTAAAGAACAGTTCAGTCACCTAAAAAGTATAGATATTATTGGAGTACAGGTAATAATGAGAAGCCAGATTGTGTACATATTTTTGCTTTACATCCCACCTAACATTCCTGTGGACACATATGAGGTTATATTTGACAGTATCAGCTCACTTGAATTTATATATAACTGCGATATAATAATTCTCGGAGACTTCAATGTCTCTGAGTATTCCTCATATCTGTCTAATTCGCATGCTAGGGGGAAGGTAATACCACTGATAAATTTCATTAATTTCCTAGACTTAAATCAATGCAATAACATAGAAAACTCTGACAATCGCCTACTGGACTTGGTACTATCTAATAAAAATATCACCGTCGAAAAAGCAACAGATATCATTACAAAGGAAGAAGTTTGTCATCCAGCTTTGTTAATATCATTCAATATCAATTTTAATCCAAGAAATAATAAACCAAAAATTAACACTGTCTTCTATAATTTTCGCAAAGCCGACTATATCAACCTGTATCGTGAGCTGACCAAAATAAATTGGGATTGCCTAAATGATTTCTCTGATGTTAATTTGGCTTGCGATTACTTCTATGACAAAATATATCAGTCCTTTGATTTGTTTGTTCCTAAAACAAAACCTCGAAATAGAACGTACCCACCTTGGTTCACCCCGGAAATAATAAAAAATATTCGACTGAAACAAATTCGATGGAATGAATATAAAAGAAATAATGACCTAACAACACTAGAAGAATTCAGAATTCTCATTTATAATAAGAGACTGCGTGAATGTATTTACACATCCCTTGACCATAATCTGTAATTTAGCTCTAAAAACACAAACATTCCCAAGTACTTGGAAAATGTCTAGAATTACACCAATCTTTAAAAAAGGCGATCGCAATAACATCCAGAATTACAGACCTATCACTATTATAAAAAACTTTGCCAAAATTCTTGAAATGCTTCTTCATGAACATACTTCTAATTATATGAAAAATCGCATCAGTCCTTATCAACATTAGATGTTGGCATGCAGACCGACGTAATCTATACAGATTTCTCCAAGGCCTTCGATAGACTGGATCATAACATCCTAATGAAAAAACTTGCTAATAATTGATTTTCTCCAATACTCCTTGAATTTTTCAAGTCTTATCTGACCGACAGAAAGCAACTCGTGCAATGCTGTGGTTACCAGTCTGTTGAAATAGCCTCTACCTCTGGAGTTCCACAGGGCTCCAACCTGGGTCCACTATTGTTTAACATATTTATAAGTGATATTGGATCTGACTTAAATGTCTCGTTTATGCTCTACGCTGATGATATGAAAATCTATTCCACTATCAACAACGCAGCTGACTGCAATAATTTACAAGAAAATCTTCTCAAGATAAATCTATGGTGTTCAGAAAACAAATTACCATTAAATGTTCAAAAATGTCATGTTATGTCCTTCACAAATAAATTGCATAGAATAAATTACAACTACTCAATAAATCAATCAACGTTATCTCGACCTGACACCATCCGAGACCTGGGAGTCACTTTCGATGATAAACTCACTTTCAAAAATCATATTAATAATCTAACATCAGAATCCTATAAAACGCTAGGCTTTATCGTCAGGAATTGCAAAGACTTCACTAATACTAGTACATTAAAGTTGCTATATATCTCATTTATAAGATCTCGTGTTGAATACGCTTCAGTAATATGGTGTCCTTATTATGACCTCATGTGAATACTGTAGAAAATGTACAAAGAAGATTCTTAAAGTATGCCTGCTATAAAGAAGATGGTGTATATCCCGCTATTGGCTTTCCTAATAATCGAATGGAGAACGGGTTATCCATCGAAAATCTCGAGAATAGGCGTACGAAATCACACATAATCTTATATAAGCTACTGAACAGTAAAATAGACTGCAGTGATATTCTTCATCGTATTAACTTTCAGGTACCTAGAATTACCTCTAGGCATTCACTAACTTTTCATTTGCCGACGCCGAGAACAAACATCAAAAAGTTTTCTCCTATTAATCAAATGTGCGACAAATATCATAAAATTCAAGATAGAATTGACATATTCAACTGCAGTGTAGCCTCCATAAAAAAAACTGTCATAAGCTGTTTTCTTGCTTATTTTTATTTTTAATTGTTACTTATATATCACTTATGTTTATGTGCACATAATATCGAATTACTTTGTAAATTGTATATTTAATGGTTGTATTACTTTTGTACCCATTCTGTAATTGGGTTAACACCTGTTGAATGGTTGTATATTAAATAAATAAATAATTGCTATCACAGAAACATGGATTAGAAATAATGAGAAACATTTATTCAAACTTAAGAAATACAAGATGGCTTCTTGTTTTGCAAGGTCAAATTCCATACATGGGGGCAGCAGCATATTTGTCCACAACAATTTGAAGTTCAAAGAATTGGGATACCTGAAACAAAAAAGTATAGAATCAGTGATAGAATGCAGTGCTTTAGAAATTCAAAATCCTAAAATTATTATCTTAAACATCTATCGTCCTCCAATTCCTTCTAACATTGAAGAATTTACTAATACACTTGAAGACATGCTATTTTATGTAATAACAAAACATCAAAATCATACAATAGCTCTCTGTGGAGACTTTAACTTAGATTTGAAAACCCTATTTGAAAAAGATGTAAAATCCTTCATTGACTTAACTACATCATTTAACTTAATGCCGACTACGGATAGAACAACAAGAATATCGGGAAAAACGATCGACAACATATTGGTAAATATTTCAGAATATGAAATAATGATTGACAAAAATGGATTTAGTGATCACTTTGGAATACAAATTATTATGCCTTCAAACTATATACAAAGAAATGGGGAAGCTAAATCAATGCGAAGAATTATTTCTGATGTCAAAAAAAAACATATTTAAAGAGCAAATTGAAACAGTCAATTGGCACCAAGTAATGATCGAGGACGACCCAAATAATAGCACAGAAATGTTTTTAAATACAGTAAAAGGTACTCTGGAAGATATTTATCCCAAAAAAATGTATAATTGCATTATTCAAGAAAATAAAATATGGATAAATGAAGAAATAAGAACAAAGAGCAAAATAAAAAGGCAACTTTATGACGAAATGCTAAAAGGGGATGTAACAAAAGAAGTCTATAAACAATATTTTACAGATTTTAAGAAGTTAATAAATGAGACAAAAAAAACATCGAACTCAAATTATATTATAAATTCGAATAATAAAGTCAAAGCAACTTGGGATCTTGTAAAACAAATTACTGGAAAGGAGACATATACAAAATTTCAGATTGAAAATCTAGAATGCGAAAAGATCAAGACCAAAAAAGAAATTTTAGATGATATAAATTATTATTTCATAAATATATGTGACAATATCAACGCTCAAAAGTCTTTTGATCATGTTTATCAAAATGACTACTATGTTTTTATATGAAACAACACCCACAGAAATATTTAATATAATACACACACTAAAAGACACAACTGCTGTTGGAGCTGATGAAATACCAACAAAACTTATTAAATACTGCGCTGAAGAACTTTCACAACCACTTTCACATATTAACTTCTATTAAAGAAAACTGTAATTAATCCAATGTATAAAAAAGGTATCAAGAAGAAATCTCTAATTATAGACCCATAGCTCTTATATCAATTGTGGAAAAAATTTTTGAAAAGCTTTATTAAACAGAATAATCGATTTTACAGAATCAAACAAAATAATAACAAATATGCAGAGTGCGTACATTAAAGGTAGATCTACTATTAGAGCAGTATATATTGCCATATGTGAAATATTGGATGCAGTGAGCTCAAAAGAGAAAGTTGTTTCCTTATTTATGGACCTGTCAAAGGCTTTTGACAGTGTCGACCATACAATATTATTAGAAAAACTTGAGATAATGGGTTTCAGAGGAAATGTTTAAGAGGTCCTGAAATCCTATCTCAAAAATATAAAGCAATGTGTTATGGCAATAGACGAGGGAAAGGTTTATTCAGAATGGAAGGTGACAGAGAAGGGAGTACCACAAGGCTCAACTTTAGGTCCAATTTTATTCCTGTTATATACAAATGACTTACCCGGCATCGTAAATCACTTATTAAATTTATTTGCAGATGACAATTCACTTATAATAAGGGCAAAATCTGAAGAAGAATTAAAAAAAGAAATTACTACTACAATCGAAAAAACAGAAAATTGGTATACATGGAACAACCTAAAAAACAACATTGATAAAACTCATCTTATGAAATTTAGTTTGAGGAAAGAAGTTCCATTTACAATAACTCACAACAATCGTATTCTTACAACTTGTAATCATACAAAATTCCTTGGCATTGTAATAGATTCTCAGCTGAATTGGAAAGAACACGTTGAATATCTCTGTCCAATTCTGTTAATGAAGAAGCAGCATTGACCGCATATTATTCTTATGTATATTCCAGAATCCAATATGGAATAATTTTCTGGGGCAACTCTGTGGATTCTCCCAGAATTTTCAGGCTGCAAAAATCCTGCATTAGAAGTATCTTCCACCTAAAAAGAAGAGAAACGTGCAGGCAAACATTTAAAGAAAAAAACATACTTACCTTGCCAACTTTATATATATATACCACTGTGCTTGCTTTGTAAAAGAAAATTATGAGAAATTTTTTAGCAGATATGAAACAAATCATGCTTTCAATATGAGAGGAAGTGCAACATTAGTGCTTCGTCAGCCACAAACTACTTTCACTCAAGTGCAGCGAAATGCAGTAACACAGCTAATAAAAATTTACAACAAGATACCAGATCAATTCAAAAACTTATTAACAAAAAAATTCAAAGCAGAATGAGCAACATACATGAATTTTAGAAATGCAATAATTTATTATTTTTTCGTTATATATGTTATATAAGTTGAGAAAGTAATGAAGAAAAGATATAAAAAAAATGTGTAGCCTAAAGAAACGACTTTGAAATTCAAAATTTTATGGGAACATATCCACGTGACTGAAAACACCACGCTATTGGTCTGACGTCATTCGGCATAATGTCTAATGGTCGTCTATCTGCCAAGGGGTTAAATCGTAAATTGTTTTGTGTTTTGTAAATGTGTATTGATATTTTCATAAAAGAAATCATTCATTTATTTATTTATTTTAATTATTAAGTGGTAAAAATGACGGACAGTGGATTTTTACGGGGCCAGAGTGACAATTTGCCCGTTGTTGATGTGTTTATGATGACAAACTTTTTTGCTACTAATACAGATTTTATTACTGCAGAAATTGGAGGTACTAAAGCAACAAGGTATGTGTCATTCATTATTCTAAACATTAATTCAATTGTGCCCATTTTTATCCTTTTACTGTAGTTAAATATAACAAATAATTTATGTACCTAACCTCAAAATAGGTAAACAAGGCAATGTTTTAATGTTATATTAATTAATATTTTTCATCTTAGAATGCTTTAAGTACTTTTTTATATAATAAATACCTCCCGTCACTTACTAAGTACGTACTTTTAGGTAGGTAGGTACATTCATAGTAAAAATAACTGTTGACATACATAGGTATATATAAATATATAACTGGATAATATGTAGAACGTCGAGAAGTTACATATTCCCACCGTTCTTATACATTTATACATTTTAATTCAACGTTCCTTTTAACAGAAGTTAGTAAACTTTTGTATTTCTATAAATAGGAAAGTGACCAAATTCACCATGATATGTAAACAAATTATCACAATAATATTAGGGTTAGGTACATATTTTCATAATATTATTATAAAATAATTAGTTTTGATGAGTAAATTTACATCAAAATGATCCTGGCAGCAATATAATCTTGAGGATGACTATAATTCTGCATTTCGGTCGTCTCGTCTCATAGTTCTGCACCATTTCTTCCTAACTTTATCGCGTCTAGGCACATATTAAAAAATAACTTTTCTGGAGTTTTTATTGTACTTAGTATTTGTACATTTGGGCACAATACAATATTTATAGCTACTTTTCTTTGTATTTTCCATAACACAACATAAATAATGTGTACACATTCGCAATCACAATACGTTTTCCGTCAGTGCGATGTGCCCGATGACGTCACACAAAAGTAACGCGGAAACTTCTCCGTTTAAACGCAGGTAAATTGACAGCTGCAGTAAATAATTTTTTTAACCTTTAATTAGAACATAAAACAAAAATAAAATACTGGAAAAATAATGTTCTTTAGTGATCTATTCATCTGTGATGTTTAAAAAAATTATGCATTTTGCTCATTAAAAAAATATTTAAGTCATCATCCTTTTTATTCCATTTCGGAATATTTTAACCTGGATATGTCTGTGTAAATTATCTGTGTAAATATCAGAACTCATCAGTAAAAGATTTGAAATTACAAAACATTTACATGAAAAAATTCATTTACTGCTTTTCCCACCATTTTAATTTGTCAATGTGAAAAAAAAAAATGTTTGTATTTAAGTGTACTATTTTATATAATTTTGTATCTAATTGTAATGCTTGTTTTTTTACTTACTAAAACATGTTTTTTTTTTTACTTGTTCTACACCATTTCATGGTATAATTGAATAAAGGTTATTATTATTATTATGATGTTGCAATTGTCAGTGATAATCTCTACATAGGCGTTGTTCTCCTCCTTTTGTTCTTGTTCATCTAATTTTTCGTCGGATTCTTCGCCTCATGCAAGAAGTTGGATTTCTTCGACTGTAGAATTTGTGCAGGATGTGCCATTACAAGAATACCGTAGGAAAGAGCACTGCAGTCCTGTTTGTGGCAACCGCAAGCCTTGCCACAGTCGGATACGAATTTGCAAGAGATGTCACTTAGCAATTCCTTAGGTGCTGCATCCTTGATAGTAGTAATCGGGTCAAGGCCATCTTTAATCATTTTCCACACATGTTCAGCCCCATTGGAATGAGAATCAAGCTATTCTTGGACCTGGTGTTATGTCTGGTAACTATGTTGCTCTGCTGCTGCCCTCGTTGGGGAAGGAATGCAATGGAGCGGCAATATGGGCTCGAATCCACACAGCGCAGCGGTTGGGCATGTGAGACCCTAATTATGCGTAGGACTGTTTTTGCGGCTCTATAACTTAAATATTAGCCACAAAAACTTTGATGAGCATTTAAATTAAAGGCAGCTACGTCTTCTACAATTTTTATTTAGAGTTTTACACACGGAAGTTTCATTTTAGTACTTGAAAAATTAATAAAAGAATTTTTTTTTCCAAACAGCTGTAATTTTTACAATGTCAATCCTACGAAAGAAAGTTAAATTAAAAATGAAAGAAAATATTATTTTCTACAACTCTAGTTCTTATAAATTTTCCGAAAGAATGAACAAGAACAGAGATACGTCCTTCGCGTTTTCCAAGATGGCGACCGGAAGCCAGCAGGTACAGTCCTGAGTTTTTGGTTTTAGACTCTACCCATGTCCCCCTTTCGCTTTGGGCAAAAATCCCAATTCGTGCAATTTTTTCAAAAACTTCAGTCTAAATATATTAGACTATATAATCAACAATTAATAAAACTTGGGAGGTTAGTCGGTTAGGGGAATCGTTTCCTGTGGAATCCTTTTTATAAACCGGTGTTCATTTAACCTTTCTATCCGTGGTCCATTTCATGTTCGTATGTTATAAAGTCATCAAGACGGACCCCTTAATAGGAAATTAGTCTCCACTGTGTACATCCCTATTCGTTTTTTAGGATGAATTAACAGGTTACGAAACATTACGTTTTCGCTTTGGAATTGAATTTACAGATATATGTACATCAGATAATTTGTTAAAGTTTCTTGGCTAAAGGGGTGTATCTAAGGCTAGCATTGTGAAAAAAAAGAAAAATAGCAAAAGTTATACTAAAAGCGATTTGCTACTATATTATATTTTGGTTAAAAATTCATTCTTGAATATGTAAAACAATGAATGGTGAATATCTTAAAAAAATTTTCTACCATAAAGGAAAGGTATGTGTTTGATCCTTGCGTTTCTCTGTTTGTTTCTTTGTTCCTTTGTTTCCATTTAACTGTAGTAAAACAGCCAAGTTGTTAGAAATGTTTAAATTAAATGTGGTTGATATTTTTTTTATTTTGAATTACTTGTTATATTGCATATAATTCACACCACTGTGCTAGCAGCATTAATAAAGTGAATAATTGCAGAATTGCCGCAACCAAGTACTGGACCGAGTTCAAGTAATTATTCTGTAGATGATTCATTTATTTTCCCCGAACACCTTGCAGTGGCCCTCGAAGTTATAATCAGTCTGTCTGGTATGTTATATTTTCATTTTTTTTTTCAATTGAAAATTATACTAAAAGTTATTTCCTATTCTATTATTTTATTTTGATTAGAAATTCATCTTTGAATGTGTAAAACAATGAATCATGAATATCTTAAAAAATTATTTTTAATTTCCTACCAAAAAGGAAAGTAATTAGTGATGGTAAAATCCAGCGTTTTTCATTGAACCGGGTCATGCCACATCACTCACTCAAATGATCCATTCACAAAGATTGGTTTATTTTAGCGAAATTGTACGATGACGACTTGACAGACGGAGGCTTTTTGGATACGAGTGAAATCGGTCATAGGCTGTCCTCGTTCACCAGCCGTCAATCGTGATTATCATCAGAGTGTAGCACCACAATACAAATTCACAAGTGTCTCAGTTTAGATGGTTCATTCTTCCGCTGTGTGAATATTATACACGGCAGGGTCACAGGAAGTTATTGAATCGGTCACAGGTGTGCATCTTGTACGAATCATTCTTTAATGATACATCACTAAAGGAAATAAAAAAGGAAAGGTATGCATTTGATCCATGCATTTGTTTGTTTGTTGGTCTATTTGTTTGTCTGTTCCTTCCTAACCCCTTAATACATCAACTGACTTCAATGCAGTTTATATTTTAATTGTTCTTGTATACATATTAAACAAATTAACAAATTAAACAAATTAAAGTTGACCTTGAAAGGAACATTAAAATATGTTGTATTATTTGGTATTAGTATATGGATGTAGACAATGTACAACCTAATATAATTTTTTTGTGTGCTTTGAAAGGGGGTTTGTAAAACTTAAGTTTTTCTCGTATGTATCCGACATACATCATGTATTTAAGGATAAATATTAGAAATAGAAAACGAAATTATCGAAATATTTTCTTAGCCAGTGGTGCTTACATCAGACTATTTATTTTCAGATTCACCTGTTCAGACTCAGACTTCAACGTCTTTAACTTCTTATTCACCACATAAAAGTAAACTTAGAGAAGTTAGAAATCTGAAAAGAAAATTATTTCGACAAGAAAGTCAGCAAAAAAGGAGAAGAACGGAAGATGAAGATTTTATCCAATTTTGTGAAGATCACTTTTCAGACGCACTTGTAAATTTCATCAGAACAAATGTAGATCTTCAGAAAAGAAGCCCAAAAGACTATCGATGTAGCAATGATTATAAACAGTTCGCTTTAACCATTTACTTTTTGGGGCCAAAGGTTTACAAATTTCTTTCAAAAATGTTTTGTTTACCATCTAAGAGTACTCTATATCGAATTACACAATATTGGAATATTACCTCAGGATTAAATGAGCAAATGTTTATAATCATAGAATCTAGGGTATCAACAATGACTGATATAGAACGTGATTGTGTTTTGTGTATGGATGAAATGCCTATAAAACAATTTTTGTTTTATAATAGAGGCAGGGATGAAATTATAGGATTTCACGAGACTTTAGATGGTAAAATCTATGAACCAGCAAAATCTGTTTTTGTTTTGATGGCTAGAGGTATTTCTCAAAACTGGAAGCAGCCAGTAGCATATTTTTTTGTAAATAATATTTCAGGAGAAGAAGTGGGGAAAATTGTTTTTGAAATCATTAGGCGTCTACAGTTTATTGGATTAAATATAGTTGCTATAGTGTCTGGTCTAGGGGGAAATTTCAACAATTTTGCCAAAAGAAATAACATTACGAATGAAAATCCATTTTTCTTTGTTAATAACAAGAAAATATTTTATATGTTCGATACAGCACATTTATTTAAAGCATTATGCAATATTTTTTTTAAACATGAATTGAAAATAAATGATATAGTACCAAATAAAAAATATATTGAAATATTTTATAAGAGAGATAAACAATCACGAATTCGTTTGGCACCTAAATTAACGGATGTTCACATCAATCCTAATAATTTCCAAAAAATGAAAGTTGAGCTGGCTGCACAAGTATTGAGTGCAACTGTTGCTGCTGCGCTCTGCACTTATGTTGCACTAGGAGCACTACCAGCAGCAGCAAGTTCTACTGCTACCTTCATTGAAAAAATGGATAACCTCTTTGATATATTCAATTCATCCAAAGTAGGTGGGGTGAAAGATTATAATAGACCGTTTATTGGTTCAAAAAAGCAAATATCTTTTCTTAATGAAATGTACTGTTTTTTTTGTAATATGACAGTGTTGGATAAAAGTGGGAATGACATAACGGACACTATGAGCTTTATTAATGATTGGAAAATTTCAATAAAAGCATTTTTAAACATGTGGGAGGTTTTAAAAAAAAGGCATTCAACAGTTTATATTAGAAGAATGAACCAAGACTGCTTAGAAAATTTATTTGAGAAAATTAGGCAACAGTCTGGAAATTGTAGAATTCCAACGGCTAATCAGTTTGCACAGGCTTTTAAAAAAATGTTTTGTTTACATTATTTTGAAAATGCAAATGGCAGTAATTGTATTGACGACTTTGATAAGCTTTTACTTACTGTTACACCAGAGAAAATTAAATGTTTTGAAAACGTCCTGCCTCAAAAAACAATGTTTTCAAATTTAGAAATTGACCCTGCCGATTATATCAACCTAGAATTACCAAAGAAAAATGCATTAAATTATGTTAGTGGCTATTTAATGAAAAAATGTCTTGAAAAACATAAATGCGAAGTATGTACAAATTACGCCAAAGAATCTGTCAATTTATCAGAGGATGTTTTCATTTCATACTTTAAAGCATACAAAAATAAACATAAAGACATCATGATGCCATCTGAAAATTTTGTCGAGTTCATTTATACCCTAGAAAACAAATTTTATCAAATCTTTCCCAATTTATCTATACAAAAAAATGTTGGTATTAGATTAAAAGAAGAATTGAAAAATATTCCACTTCCAAATAAATGCAAAAAATTTAATTTTGATTATTTTTTGTCGTTGTATGTTAGAATGCGAATTTTTTTTACCCTAAAATATGTAAACAAGAATCTTCGTACTGTGAGTCAAAGTGCCAATAATTACAAATTATCAATTTTAAAAAATTTATAGACTTACCCTTTTTTTATGTAATTACGTAAATACGAAGTAACATTTTTAAGGGCAAAGTTGCATTGCTGAATGGTCCCTAGCAAGAAGTTGGTATAGTACGAGAGCCTGTATTAGAATAAAAGTGGCACGAATTGCTACTAACAGGCATATTATACATAATACGCAAGCCCAGAGAAGTTCTCTTTGCCGCATTATTAACGTGCTCGCCCGTCCCGACGTTTTATCCGCTCACATATTTAAAACTCAAAATTTTAACGCCTTGCTACTTACTGGCAACATGAAATTATGATTTGGCATCTAAAAATGTACAAAAATGCAAACTCGCCAGTAATTTTACGACGTCCATTTTGTTTTGTTGGAGGAATGTTCATATCTCAAATTTCGAATCAGTTGCTACTATGAAAGAACTATATCATTTGTTAATTTATAGTATCTACATTATAAAGCAACAAACGCCAGTTCAATATTCTCGTCCATTTTTTTACAAAATCTTAAAATATTATGAAATTAATAATAATAATAATAATAATAATAAGCTTTATTAGCATAATAAATTGCTATGCAATACAATCAAGAGTATAATATATTACAAAGACAGAAAACAGTATGTAATACAAAAACAAAAAAAAACACTACAGTTATAAGACTACTACACACATACATAATACATTTACATATCTTGTTTAATCACATTAATCACACTATTGTATTCTACATCATAATGGCCAATTGGTTTTAACATAATTTATACACTTTTTTTTAAATATATTTAAATTTTGACTTGTTTTTACCTCATTTGGGAGAGAATTATACATCTTCAATCCCTTAATAAATAGCTGATTTTCACCAAAATTTGTATAAGTTCTTTCAATATAAAAATTTTGTCTCGCTCTGGTTCCATAATTGTGTATGTCGCTCACAAAGGTACATGTTTCATAAAGATGTTTTGGTAACTTATTATTTAATAATTTATATATAAATAAAAAAACATTTAGCAGAACCGATTGTCTTACTGACAATATATTTGCACAGTCCAACATAAATTTAATACTTGTATAAATATTACAATTCAATATGGTTCTCAATGCTTTATTTTGCTTTATTTGTAGTTCATTTAACTGAGTGTTATTAAGCATAAATATAATTGTTGGGCAATATATGAAATGTGGGTGCACAATAGTGTTGTATATTATTTGTTTCGTCCATGTACTAAGATATTTGCCTATTCTAGACAAATAATTTACTTTTTTAGAAATTTTTTTAGCTATATACTCGGCATGCTTGCTAAATGATAAATTGTGATCAATGACTACTCCCAGATATTTAAACTCCACAACATTTTCAATTTCCTGATTATTAATTTTAATATTGCAATAATGTTCATTATTTAAGATATGTTTAGTACCTAGCAACATGAATTTAGTTTTATCTATGTTTAACATTAGATTATTCTCCCCTAGCCATCTAATTATATTTTTTAACTCTGTATTAAGTGTTTCACAGATAAAATCCACATCATTTCCTACCATATATAGCAATGTATCATCAGCAAACATTTGTATATCGCAATTATTTACCATTTTCGTAATATCATTCATCATTCATCATTCGACTGAAAACTTGAAAATTTTTTATGGTTTTTCAAAAAATTCATGTAGACAGAAGGAATAAATATTAAGACTTAAAACTTCATTTATTTATTGTTGGGGGTATATAAAACAAGTTTGCGAGATCGCCAGTCAAATCCATCCCCTCTTCTCCCCTTTTCCACCCCCTTTAAAATACGCATTTTGTAAAATGATGTTAAAAAAAACACCTTTTTTCGAGTGTTTTTAATAATAATAATGTCTAATAGTTTAACGTATCAATTTCAACTCATATTTGTATTATTATAATTTTTGGACGTTTTGATGAAAATACCCCCTTTTCAACCCTTATTAAGGGGTCGAAATATACTGAAAATATAAGTTCAAATTTTTGTCTTCTGCTATTAATGCCAATGGGGATTTTAGCTCGTTTTAATTTTTTTTTTGGCTAAACGTATATTTTTTAAAGATCTGTATTGTTACCTTACCTTCAACCCCATTTTAACTCTTTTCAACCCCTTACAGCGACGTACTAAGGAGTTAAGTAAAAATGACGATTTTTTTGTTAAAAAAAAACATTTGATATGATGATTTACGTAGGTACAAATTTTAATAAACTGATGAACAGAGCCGTGAGGGCTCAATTGTTAATGCATATAGCAAATTCAATGCATTCAAAACATTTTTATAGAATGTACAAATGCATAAATGGAAACCATGAGCTTTTGAATGCAATTAATGTTTTTGCGAGTTCTTACATTTAGTTTTTAAATTGGCTATTTGGCAATTTTTTGCTAATTGGCAATTTAGAAGTACACAAATCTTGGAGTGGTTTTTTCCGCTACTCATTATATAATCGAGAGTGTAATATTACCAGCCTGGCTGACTGAAGGGCGGGTATTCAATGGATCATCGACAACCTATTAAGGCACATTGTGTCCACTTACAAATAGTACAAATTTTTGTGATGCTAGTTCTCGTGGTATAAGTAAGCCATGAAAACAAAAGTTATTGCGAGTGTCAATTTATTTATTTTTTATTTATTTTGTAGGAGGATTTAAAATATCAAAATGATTATTGAACTTTTCAATTGCCTCAACTGGATTACTGCTTCTGATCAAAAAGGGCCTAACTAACATGTACTCATTACACTGGCCACAGTATTACTCAAAACCTATGCAGCATAAGTAACTTTCATCTTTTGGAAATTATTTGAACCAATTGCGTGTCTGTCAATTTTAGAGCACTTCTATTAACTGGCATTTTATCTCTTTCATAAATGGTTTTAATATATGACCAAGGGGTTAATTCTGCATTAAACAGAAACTGATAAATTCATTAATATATAAATATCAGGGGTGTGTAACGGAGCCGGAATGCCATTCCAGCACTACTTTTTTTTACGGGAAATAAATAAAAGTAATAAGACAATGTGTTTTCTGTAGTATATTGTACTACCCAGGTCAGAGCATTCTGGCACATTTAATTTATGACTACACCACTGATGAGTATCAAAGAAATAAAAAATGTCTTTCCCTTACAATAAATACAGAATTTCCAGAGTTAATACCTAAAATATTTACCAGCTCTATAAAGTTACTGCGCGCTTCACTAATAACAGCCTTGATAATAATTAATCCTACATTTGATCATTTTAAAATGCATTCTTTTAAAGCACCTCGAAGTACTGCCGCTTCAACTGAACATTATACAGAATAATATGCCAAAGGTTATTTTCAGTTCCTATATATTCTTCTTGCCATGATATCATACTGGCATTGTGAGCTAGTAAAAATTCCTTTAGGTCAGTTCTAAAATGCTTGAAACCTAGTATTTCATATCTACCAGTGTGATAGAATAAGTTTGTGTTTAACGACATTTCATCAACATACAATATGCAATGTCTATGCTGTTTTAAAAAACATGTTTCTAAAAAAGATAACCTTGTATTTCGTTGATTTGTCGTACATCCCTAAACCGATGGAAACAATTTTTTCAGTATTTTAGAAAACATGTCTTTCTCAAAGCCCAAGAGAAATTGTTTGAATCAGTTTAGGATTTAGGAGAAATATCTTATTTTTCTACAATTTTTCCTAAAAAACCTATTTTGATAATTTCTCCTATATCCCTAAACTGATTCAAACAATTTTTTTACGGACTTTTAGAAAAAACCCGGAAAGGTACTTACTCAGAACTTCTCACTTTATTTATAGAGTGTGGCCACTCTAAAAAATTAATAATTAAGGAACAATATAGGAGAATAATAATGGGAATTATATACAGAGTGGTCATCTGATATGATGAAAATATAACCTTGTATTTTTGTTATACTCCGTCAACAGTCACAATTGTAAATCACAATAGAGCATAAGACATCAGGATGCAAGTTATCCTTGACAGCTCGGCTTAATATTTGCTATCACTTACCTTATTAAATACTCACTAAAAGAATATTCCTGAAAACGTAAATGTAAGGCTCTAAAAAGCTCAACAAAAGAAGATAGTTGGACGTCACCTTAGTTTGCGTTATAGTCCGAGAGCTGGCAGTAAAAACAACTTCCTCATAAGTTACCAAAGGTTTGAACTGACACGTCGGTTCTACTTTAGATTGTAATTTTAAAACCGCCCGTCTGCCGGGCGTAAGTGGTCGCTTTATTAGATTTAAAATTGAAAAAAATAAATAAAAGTAGCCCATAACTACCCAATTATTACCAACATAAATGTTTTATGAAAATGGCCTAAGATCTTAACTAAATTGAAATCGTAAGCGTCTGCCATTGGGAATGGTCGCTACTTCGGAGCAGACGCTGTCAAATATTTCAAAAAAACGCCATCAACTTCCTCACAGGTTATCACCGTTATTTTTGTGTTAAAATATTACTAAATATGTTACTAACCAAAGTTAATAAAGAAATTTTTGGCAGACGGTCGCATTCAAACCGCAGACGGGGTTTTAAGTTGAAAAGTAAAAAAAAATTGTCTCGACTTGAACAGCAAATTTTAGCTTATAAAAGATATTTATTTGAATTAAAGAATACTTTTTATTGTGTAAGTAATGAAGACGTATAAAGAATACTTCGGCAGACGATCGCATTTAAAGGACAGACAGACGGGACTGAATTTCTATCAATATATTAAAGTATGCGTAATATGATTATATAGACGACCTCGGGAGTATAGAGTCCCTTAAGTAAAAATTTTATGTAAGAAAGAAGCTAGTGATATAATACTTATTGAATATTTATTTAATTTTAAACACCCAATAAAAACAGAAGAAATAGAAACAGGAATAAAAAAATTGAAGCAAGAATAATAAAGCACAAACAAAATCTATGTAGCAAGCGATAGAAATAAATAAATAATATTATGAATATGAAAATAAAAATGCAAATTTAATGTAGGTACTATTCATCTTCATCACTACTTGCATTGTAAAATACGTCATCTTCATCAATGTCCGGAGCTGGGATTTTGCAAATTTCTTCGAGTGTAGAAGGGGTTTGTGGTCCAATAAACCATACCAGTTGGTATCTTCCATCGACTAAAAGCCAGCCATGTTCTTCAGGATTAAAAAAATTTGGATTGGCCTCTGTTGCATAATTCCTGATGGCGCAAACTTGATTAATGAAAAACAGCCGAAGCGAAAGTCGAAAGAAACCTACTGGGACGACTTTTAGTATTATCGTTGGAACATAACACTGATTTATTAAATGTGTTTTCGTATCCTTTGACAACCGTTCCGTTGTCACTGAGTCATCTCGACGGAAGTATGAATAAAACAGCTAAATCAAAATTAAACAAGTTATTAGAAAATCGTGTATCAACTTCTTCAAGTCAAAGTCAAATAGATTTGTACGATTATTGAAGGATTCTTCTTTTTGCATCTTTTATGTGATCCTCTTACTTATGGTAGATTGGCTATATACATTATTAAGAAATTATGCAGAACATCAAGCAAAAGAATAGACCTAATTTTTGACAAGTGTGTAGTGCCATCATTAAAAGACATCGAAAGAGACAGAAGAGCAGGGGTATCAGGAAGGGATAATGTGTATAATATTGTTGGAGAGGCGCAGAAGCGGCCTAACGATTTTTTAAAACATTGAGAAGTGACTCTTATAACCGAATTCGTGAAGTTCTTAGTGAAATACTGGAAAACAAGTATTTCTCCGGGTATTTTGTGAGACAAAATTCTTAGAGTAAATTGTGAAAATATTTGTTTCATGTTTTATGAGATTGATGGACTTGTGAATTGTGAAATTGATGAGAATTTATATTGTAGTCATCATGAAGCTGATAATAGAATTTATTTCATACATCTAAACTACCAGAAAGTATAAATGTACTGATATATTAATAATTGCAGTGGGAAATATGCACAAGCTAACAAATAAAGTGCATATTTGGATAGAAACTGGACTTCAGTCACAGAATACTTTGAGATACGTTTCTGTTAACGATATATACATAAGTTTAGGAGACATCCTTTCTCAAGCTTTACCTACCTATCACGCTTTAACAGGCAGCGACTATACCGCATCATTTGCTCGAAAAGGTAAAATAAAGCCTCTTAACATTATTGAGAAAGATTCAAATATTGACAAAATTTTAGCTTCTTCAAAATATATCGGGCGAGCAAATTGAAAGCATTGAGAAATTCGTATGCCGCATGTATGGTAGGCACAATGCTAATAGTGTGAATGAAGCAAGGCTAGATTTGTTTCTTAGAAACCATAGTGGTATTGTGTCCCAAGGAAGAAATCCATTAGATAAAGTTAAAAATTTTGATTGGCGCTTGATGCCACCTTAAAATACTAGTAATTATTCAAACTTTTACAAAATACTTATCACAAATAAGTTTAAAACATATATCTTTCTTATAACAATTATAACAAAGAAAATATGCCCATTATGAACAGTACAACTGTTATCATAATGTTATTTTTAATTTAAATTATCCGGCTCAATGAAACCCAAAGATAATCAAAACAAAAGCACTTACCGATATAGCAGTAACACAAAACTTTAGAACATCCACAGACATGTGTTTCGACATCTATGTCTCTTCGGTGCGGCTTTTCCTAAAGTTCACAATCAACTGAAATATGTAAGCAAATACTCGTGTTATAACCATCAAAGGATTACCAGAACAGGATATTAAAAATTAAAATTAGATTATAGGAAATTCCCCATAAAGGGATAATTATCAATATAATTATATGCAAATGCAACTTCCTGGAACTGTAAAAGCTCTATAACAATAGAAACAAATGAAAATATATTACCAGAAAATACTAGTAATTATTCAAACTTTTACAAAATACTTATCACAAATAAGTTTAAAACATATATCTTTCTTATAACAATTATAACAAAGAAAATATGCCCATTATGAACAGTACAACTGTTATCATAATGTTATTTTTAATTTAATGTTTTTTTAAATATTTGACAGCGTCTGCTCCGAAGTAGCGATCATTCCCAATGGCAGACGCTTACGATATCAATTTAGTTAAGATCATAGGCCATTTTCATAAAACATTTATGTTGGTAATAATTGGGAAGTTATGAGCTACTTTAATTTTTTTTTTTAATTTTAAATCTAATAAAGCGACCACTTTCGCCTGGCAGATGGGTGGTTTTAAAATTACAATCTAAAGTAGAACCGACGTGTCAGTTCAAACCTTTGGTAACTTATGAGGAAGTTGTTTTTACTGCCAGCACTCGGACTATTAGGGGAAATCAACTAATACAGATTTTACTTATCACTTCGAACTCTAAATAGGCCTGGCAAAATAAGGAAACACCGAGCTATCATATAGTCTGAATGAGCGAGAAATTATCGAAATTAAACAAAGACTAAAACAAAATAATCTTTTAACTGTTCTAGGTTACATGAACAAGTGAAATACACTAGTCGTAAAGAGTACAACAAAGATAGATAAATATAGTATCATGTATCGCATGGCTTGAGTTCAATGACCTTGAATACGAAAACTTATAACTAACTAGCTTAAACTACTAAGAACTGTACAAAAAATGGTAGGTTAACATAGATTAAACCATTTAACTAAACAGCATAAATCAATATCACGTTACATTACTTAACCATCATTGGGTTTCAAAACCGAATTCATACAAAGTTTGGGTAAGCAACAAAAATGCCACGCCACCCGAAACGGCTTCTTTCTTGTTCCTAGACAAAATTAAATGTTACGATCACGCACTACCTAGGCCACTATTTATGCTTACCGGGACATATGAATTGTCAACAAATCAGGTCAAGTGGCAACTGTCTGTGAATAACATAAAAGCAGTCAAATTGTCTACTGCTTTCACTCGCTTTAGTTAGACCTTGGATAAAAATCTATTATGAGACAGGTTCATTAACGGCACTAGAATACACTGTCCCTCAAAACGCGTAGCATTAGCCACTACGACATAGTACATAAAATAAACAACTTACAGTTTGATTCCTGGGCACATAAATGTTAATTGAAGGATATATAGCATCCCGAAAACTGAACTTACAAAACAGCCAAACAAGGCAAAAATACTGGAAACCGTAAACGATCGTTGATCGCATCAAAGGAAACATTCCAAAATAACCAGGCAATTTACTGCTATTAAATCCAGGTTCACTCTGTCATTTAATAACGTAGTTATTTCACTACTATACTCAATGAACACCCTAAAAAGAGCTTCAAATTCACTAAGCATTATTTACCAACCACAACAACAAAGACATTGCCGGTTTATTTACCAGGCCACAGCTCCAATTCGTTACCACGCTTAATTACGGAGGGAGGTTAAATTCACCTATTCCCTCTAACGTGGTATCTCGGCCCGAGGCTGAAACTCAACTCCCTGTTAGAAGCCAATCGTGTCCCTTACCTGTCTCGGTACTATCCTGTACCTACTCCGCGAGCGACGTCAACAGTTTTTATACACTTGTTTGTGAACCAACGTATTTAGATTTTAAAATTCAATTCTACAAACACGTATGATTTTAAATATTTTTATATCTTTTACTGTATCGGGCGTTCTTTAAGAACTGGCCCGTTACAAAAGGTGCCAAATATGGAGGGTTTGTGTAAATACATTACAAATTTTCACTGTACTTGAATTATTTCTTAGGATGACCACCCTGTATATTTTCCATTAAAAGTATAATAGGTGTCTCCTTTTCCAATTGTGCTAACTATATGCCACATATCATTTCTCATATTTTTTCATTATTTATTCTCTTTTGATGATTCACCTTGTATATTTTCCAGAGATAATGTACCCATTTCTTCGCTGGTAGTAGCTTCAACTACGTACCAAATTTGACAGTTCTCTTTCAAATAGCTTTTTAGATATAGCGCCGTAACAGACGGACTGATGGAATTAAAAGACCTTAATTTTCATAATCTACATGATCTGAGACAAGTCCGAGGAAATCTAGGAGAGTGATTTTTCACAACTACGATACTTCCCTTTGATAAGCGAGGGAAATAAAAACTCTTTTCTAAAACACTCTAAAAAATTGTTTGGTTTGGTTTAGGGATGTAGGAGAAATCGACAAAATATGAGGTTATCTTTTAAAGCAAATCTAACCGTGAATTCTGATCCCCTTAATCCTGAATGATAAATAGGACTTTCAATTATTTGTTAAAGACTACGCTTAGATGGTAAAAGAACAATTAAAAAAATATCTTGTAGCACTTTCACTATTTTGCGTAGGAACACTTATTGGAGCACTAATAATGTTTCCTTTGACGGTTTGAGAAACACTATCACTCTTGCCACAACTAAGATTACATTTACCATTATTTGAGATATCAAGATTAACATCATTCAATATTAGACCATCGGGAGATATACACAATTCGAACTCATTTTGTGACGGCCTTAAATGTGTTGAATTTCTCGTTAATATGTTTAACCCCATTAATCCCAAATAATATGTAATCTAGGACTCTTGACATTTGTTTATAATCTTCGAAGGTTCCCATATTTTATCTCTTCTAACCAAAGCAATTTCTTCATTATTAAATTCTCTAGGAGCCTTTACTCACTTGTCGTGGTAATTTTTATATGCTATTTGTTCGTCAACTAATTTTATTTTTTATGAACACTATTTTCAGACTTTAACAGTTCAGAACGAACCGGTAATTTAGTTCGGGGTTATGCGATTAAACAGAAGCTGGACAGGTCATAAATTAATTCCAGATAGCGGAGTATTACGAAACTGTAATGAACATTTTGGTACCTCTGTATTACCATTACCATACTTTTTTACTATATTTTTTAAAGTCAACCTGTCCACTGCTACGTTGGTATCTAGGAGAACTCGAGATTATTTCAAAATTCCAGTCTTTGGCAAACTGCTAACATAAAAATGAACTAAGTAAATGGCATATCACAAATTACTGTCGTTGGTATGCCATGCATAGCAAAAATGTCTCAAGTGTTTTATTACTTTGTTAGAAGTTTTATTTTTACCAATATTATTTCCAGCCATTTGGAATAATAGTCTTATATAATTGAATAACTTTTCCTTCCAAAATCTAGAAATTCACATGAAATTTTGTTAAAACGTATATCCGATATGTCATGAAGTAAGGTATATTCCAACTTTTATATTTACACAAACATTAATATGGGAGCAGGATTTGCATAAACGATAAAAATATATTTAATGAATTAGAAATTCAAAAAATATATTATTTAAATACTTATCAACAATATACAGATTTGGCAAATATAGTTCGTGAAATAGGGAATAACCTTCCTATTGAAAGCGGAATGCGTGGGGTCGTTGACCTGGTCAAGCAGTGGTGGTATGAACAAATACCAATGCCCTGCGTTGATCTACGATAAGGCGTGGTTTACCTGCGCAGATACACGTTTATATATCACAAACTGCAATTGCCAAATTGTATAATTGTGGAGAGCACTCAACTCTCTTGCTGTGAGTATAATTATCCTTTGCAATATGGGGACATCAAATAACATATAATACAGTAAGAAAATAATACATAATTAATTCACATTAGCTCATCCCTGTCCTAAGGCACTCACTATATTTTAAAACCCGGTGTTCGTGAACGTACAGTGATAATTATTTCAATAAATTAATTCTATAAAGGATTTTACTTGTAAAGGTTAAAATTTAACATTTAGTTATATTTAAAAAATTCACTTATTAAAATTTTGACCGACTTTAAAAATGTTCGGAGCTCGTAGACCCTCATCGCACAAGAGTCTTTCGATGAGAGCTACTCTTTCATTCCTTCTGGCGTTCTCGTGCGGTTAGCGTCTGCTATATCAACATCTTTGCTATCCTGCCGATGTATGTCATATACACGTACAAGGTGTTACACTGTTACGAGCATTTAACCAAACTCTTGACATAAAATATTTAAAATAAATTCAATTTCATAAAGTGGCAACTTCATTCATGTAGATAATGTTTCTCAAACACATATAATTATAAAATTTGACGAATCTAAATATATCTACCTCTCAGAATCTTTTGAAAATCTAAAAGATAGCAAGTCCCTACCCAGTGTCCTGCTAACACAACCAGAAGCTGCACACATAATTCTGCCTTTTCTACTCATTTTTATTTATATTTTACTCTGATCAATCGAAAGAATAGTAAAAACAAACAAATCACAGTGTTTGTTTATGTTTTGAGGTTGTAGGATACCATTTTTAAAAGTAGTGCCTCACACATGCACATGAAATTTTGATTTTGGCGGGACACTCGAGAGACTCTTCTGTAACTTAGTCGATTTTCTCATAAAACTTTGACAATAATTATAGAAACAAATATATTCTTTAGCATTTATTGATGGAAACTATTACAATAATTTTTATTTTCAATATCCAGGTATTTAGATATCTAAGCATATTTTTTATCATTTCAGTTTTATCTTAAAAATAAATGACAAATGTTCAATGTGTTTGTTATGTTAACAATTGTTTACTCATTTTGTATTTCTATAAATATATATATATTTTTCTTAGTTTTGAGTATTAATTTTAAAAATCAAACTTATAGATAGTTTATTCCGTGCTTGGTTTACCTTGATAACGTGCTGGTTATGGGACGAGACTTTACAGAACAATTGAAAAATCTTCAAGAAGTATTTGGGCAAGTCAGGAACGCACACCTGAAATTGAACCCAAAGAAGTGCCTACTCTTACAGAAAGAAGTCAAATTTCTTGGTCATGTTGTGTCTTCGGAGGGAATACAAACAGACCCCGACAAAATTTCTGCCGTACGAGACTGGCCAAGACCATCAAATATTCATGAAGTAAGGAGCTTCCTTGGCCTCTGCACTTATTATAGACGGGGGGTTTTGCATTAATCGCGAAGCCATTACACAGGCTGACAGAGGAGAAAACTCAGTACCAGTGGACACGGGAGTGTGAAACGGCATGGAAAAAATTGAAAGCAGCTCTGTGCACTGGTCCTGTGCTAGCATACCCACTAAGGAAGAGACTTTTTATTTTAGACACGGATGCCAGCAATTCTTAGATTGATTGTGTGCTGTCCCAAATCCAGAACGGAGAGGAAAGAGTGATCGAGTACTTCAACAAGGTGCTCTCCAAACCAGAACGAAACTATTGTGTAACCAGGAAAGAGTTGTTAGCCTTCGTCAAATCAGTGGAACATTTTCATAAGTATCTCTATAGACGACATTTCAAAATCTGGACCGACCATGCTGTGTTGAAATGGCTGTTGCAGTTGAAAACCCCGGAAGGTCAACTGGCTCGTTGGATAGAACGGCTGCAACAGTACGACTTTAAAATCGAGTATCGATCAGGAAGATCTCATAAGAACACAGATGCTTTATCTAGAAGACCGTGCAAGGACGACTGCAAGCACTGCCGCCATGTGAAGAAGCAACAGGGCACGGGAGTAGCCAACACTATTAAAATAGATGTTCCGGATGATTGGACAACTGAAGCCCTGAGACGAGAACAACTGAACGATGCAGAGATCGGGACTATACTGAGACTAAAGGAAAAAGGAATTCGACCAGAGTGGAAGGATGTTTTGGACAAAGCAGTTGGATTGAAGGCTTTGTAGGCACAGTGGGACTCACTTAGAGTTATGAATGGGCTGTTAAAGAGAGCATGGGAGAGCCCGGATGGGAAGCAAGTTGTTATGCGTCTAGTGATTCCCAGGTGTCGAGTACCGAAAGTACTTCAGGAAGTGCATAATGGAGCATCCGGTGGACACTTTGCCATTAACAAGACCCTGAATAAAGTACGTGAACGATTTTACTGGGTAAATAGTCGTCAAGATGTTGAAGCTTGGTGTCGTAATTGTAAAATTTGTGCAGCCAGTAAAGGACCACAGACTAGGAGTAAGGGTGCAATGAAGCAATATAACATCGGAGCTCCTTTTGAGAGGATCAGGACGATCAGGCTTAAGGAGGGGGCAGTGTTATGTATTACACCCCCTATGGTACGCCTATGCCTAATATTGACTGGAAACTTGTAGAAAGAGATAGAGTTTTCTAGAGTGTGATGGGAGAAGATTCTCGATTGGAAAAGGAAGAAGTTTTACTAAAGTGAAGTTTGGTAGCGATAAGTATGTGGTTGAATATGAAGTAAACAAAGTATAAATGTTATTTTGGTTAATTAAGAAGCATTTTGTAATCAGTAAATTATTAAATAAAGTGTTAGTGGTTTACCCCTTGTTAAAATTATTTAGAACTCACGGATTCATACAGGGTGTTTCCTAGAGGCGGAAACGCGTAACAATACATTCATCTATGCTCCAATATCTACCTACTCCGAAATTTAATAAAAAGTGCGTTTGGTTTTTTGACAATAATTCGCTTAATTTTTACGCTAGAAAGCTCATCAAAAAACTATTTTGTAGGAAATTTTATGACCTACGAGCTCATAAAGGTTTCAAATTTCTTAAGCCCTTTATTTTTAAAAAGGCAGCGTTTAACGGGCTGCAAATCGGTACCAGTCACACGCTAATGCGAACTTTGAAATGCAATATCTCGGTTAATGCGTAAGCTACGACAATAAGAAAAAACAAAATTTTCAAAAAAAAAAATCCTAACTTGTTCTCTAGCATTTTCTCCTTATCTTCAATAGTTTTTTAGTTAGTTAGTCCGGAAACAGCTACGATCCTCTCGATTGCGACACCGCTGTATTTCGACCTTAAATGAAAACTGGTAACTTGACCCCCTGTGATATATGCAACCCATATTACATTTGCATATATCAGCCGTTGCATATACGACAGTCTCACTCGATCGCGACACCGTTGTCTGTAGACCTTGAACGAAAACTGGCAACTCGACCCCCCCCATATACGAACATAAACATTTCCAATGTTAAAAGGTATTATGCATTTTCCCCGTAAAATTGACCGTTTTTCTGTTATTCAATGTTGAATTTTTTTAATGTTTCGTTCGATATATAAGACCCACGTTGAATAAGCCATAACTCGGTTTGTATTGGGCCTGCAGCAATAAAAAAACAGTCTCTTTGTTTTTTTTATAAACTACATTTTTGCTCCTTGCACTTTTTTTGATAAAATATAAAGTTTTTGAGCTATTCGTGAAAAACCGTTTGAAAACATGATTATTTTTAAGAAAAATTGAAATTTTCAATCACGAATAACTCAAAAGTATTGATTTTTAAAAAAAACTATAGAACATTTTTTGCTTGGAATGTATTCCGCTATCGATTTATGAGGTTATTTTCAATATTAATATTCCCACCCCCGAGTTGGGGTAGTATCCACCCTTAGGGTAAATGCGCACATTCGCATAGGGTAGTGTTTGCTTTTTAAGATATCCCCTACTTACAGTTCAAATTTCAAGCAAATTGATGTGTCTTGATGGAAATCGGAGCCAAAAACCGTCATACACTGGATTAAAAGTTGAATGGATTTAATTGAAGAAAGTTGCGGAAATCATCATGAAATTTGTAAATAAATAACAAATTAAGGTGGCCATTTCCAAGCAAGAGACATCCGATAGAGAAATATTTATTATTTTTGGCCAAAACTTTTTTCGTTCCAGTTATATTTAAAAAAAACTATAAGACCTAAGTAGAACCATAATAAGACTATTCCTATGAATTTTCACTCAATAATTTCAGTTGTTTGCAAAATAGTTAGATTTAAACTTATAAGAAGCGCCGGGCTAAGAGAGCAGCCGTGCTCGTTTTGGATTAGAATTATACCCATTCAGTCATCTAGAGTGGTGATTGAGTATTTTAATTAAAAAATATAACAGAAAAATTGCTTATTATCGATAAGAATCAGCTGTCGTCATAAAATAGCAAGGTAAATAAATTATTTTAAAGTAGTATTCCTTTGTAGCATTCTAAATTGTAGACGCCGAAACATTAATTATAAATACTGCAACTAAACTAAAAAAACACGTTGATAAAACTGTCAAGATATTGATTTACTAGTACTTCTGCATCAACTAAATTCAACTGGTCTCAGAATTTTTTCCACAAACCAGGCTCAGGCAATGAAAAGGATTCATTGTATACATATCTAATTGTTTCAAACACGAATCGTACACAAATATAATAGCATTTCTTCATTCTTTTTCGGGTTGCGATACAACTTCCGGTTTTGCTGGAAAAGGAATAGAAATTATAGTAAAATCGTTATTGAGCAACAAAAATTTTAACATTGGAAATGTTTATGCGTTTTCGTATATGGGGTGGAGTTACCAGTTTTTGTTCAAGGTCAAAAGACAGCGGTGTCGCGACACAGTAGAGAGAAGACCAGTAGGCTCACTACTCTTGAGATTTGTTGTAATCGATTTTATTTTTTTTATGAATCCACTGCGCATCCGATATTTGTACGCTCATCTCCATATACACTGCTCGAGCTAGAAAATGCTAATAAACTGGCCAACACTTACAATGACACTAAATTATTTTTGTTCGAAGATATCCTTGGCAGATGATTTATTTTGCGATTGAATTTAATGTTTATTGATTAATCAATAAGTAGCGAATTAAAATTTGACCTGCCTTTACTTAAATTTATTACATAACATCCGCGTCTAATGTCACAGACTGAAAATGTATGACTTTATATTATTCAAGCAAAAATTTGTACACGGCTGCCGAAAAGGTCGCGCTACTATCGATTAGGCTTCTGCGCTTGCCAATTACATTACCTACCGTGTCGGGAGATTACCTAAAAGTTGTACAGCGATGCTGACGGTAGAAGACAAAAGTGTACAGCTTGCTACAAATAGGTACCTGCTTGCAAATAAATGATGTGTTAGAATTGCAACTAACTGATATAGGTTGTCTGTTTGTCTGTACAAATTGGGTGACAATAATAATATCTCTTTATTTCAAAGTAATGTGTCGCGGTCGACTGAGACTACCTTATGCAACGGCTGATATACGCAAATGTAATATGGGTTGCATATATCACAGGGGGTCAAGTTATCATTTAAGGTGGAAATACAGCGGTGTCGCGGTCGAGTGAGACTTCGTATATGCAACGGCTGATATACGCAAATGTAACATGGGTTGCATATATCACAGGGGGTTAAGTTACCAGTTTTCATTTAAGGTGGAAATACAGCGGTGTAGTGGAACTTGCTATTTCCGGACAAGGCGAAGCCGAGTCCGGAAAGAGTTGTAAAAGTTGAAAAACTTTGTTTTATGTATGGTGTTATCATTTCCAATATACCGATGATTGCAAGGATTGCGAAATCTGAGAATTTTTTTTAAAGATGCAGGCTAAATAACTGCTGCAAAAAATGGACCTAAACTTATAGCCGGTATTTACAAAAGTAAAGAAGTGGATATGTCATTAAATTATTAAGATTTGAGTATTACCAACTGAGAACTAACAAATCTACTTTGAAATTGGAAAAACTTCCACCTTGGTTATTTGAACAAGAAAGCTAAGCAATGGGGGCTGTAACGAACATATTAGACTCGTGCCCAAATTTATTCCAAACAGTTCCGACTTAATTCCCGAAAAATTATTCAAAAGTATTAGCTGCAGATGTGAAAGTGGTTGTAATACACAAAGATGTGGCTGCCGAAAACACGGCAATTTATGCAATAATTGACATGAAAACTGCTCAAAAAGAGATATACCCACATAACAAAATGATATGCAATGTACATACACTGTATCTTCAATCTATGGATATGTATATCCACAAGATGGAGATAGTATATCTAATGTACATCTAATGGATGTGGAATTAACATTCCCAGCAGATACGTTTGTCGCCGACTTCCATATCTATTTTATATCCAGTGAATGTACATAAACATATGCAATGTACATTCATTGGATATGAAACACATCATATACACAATCGTATATTTTATGAATATACATTACATATCTCTGAAGTAGTTTCCACGGACATCAAAACGCTTATTGAATACTGCACCCGACGCGTGTTGCCCCAGTCATGTTGGCATCATCGGCAGATGATTAAAACGAAAAGTTTTAATCATCCCGATGATACCAGCACGATTGGAGCAGCACGCATCGAATGAAAGTGTTCGAGTGTTTTGATGTTCGTGGGAACTACTTCAGAGGTATCCAATAGTATCCATATAAGAGAGGTAATAAAACACAGCTTAATAAGAAATATATTTTATATAACTATTTTAAACATACACAAACTTTACAAAATAACCTAATATTACACAATATTTAAAATTTTCAATATTGACGTATACTTCTTTATCTTCTGGTAGTTTAACAAATTGTAAACATATGTATGATACCTACTATAGTTACTCATGTCCTACATATATGTTTAAAACATTCTCAACCATCAGTAAGTTATATAAGTAATATAAACGTATGTAATTTTTATTCACTATATTTATAAAACACATACCCAATATGACATAACAGCAAATTTTTAGGCCTCTGTCACTTTCCGCCATCTTTACTAAACACACACCTGCCACAATCAGTTAGATATGAAACTTGCAAATTTTCTAACCCTGAAAGAGTATGTATTTACGAATCTAAAGAATTGCATTATAATAAATATACTCTTACATCATGGGAGTTTCATGCAAATGTAACAGCATAATATATAGCAATAAGCAAATATAAAATCCAGAGAATGAGAAAGAGTTAACTTCCATCACACATAAACACTATGCACACAACACCACAGGACTTAATCGCTTAATGGCTGCTGGCGCCGGCTGTTGCGAACTACAATCCGTAAACAAATGATGCCTGATGGTGCGCCGACGTACTATGCCATAAATTAGTAGCGCATGCGCATCAGATAATGAGATAAAATTCGTGTACGCGTATAATTTAATTATACCTTAATGGACATGTTATGTATAAATCATTATGTATATACCTTTAGCAATATACACTGTATATGACGCTGATGGATATCAGTAGCTGAATATACATTTCATATCATATGTATATTTAACAATACATATTCAAATTCCAACACCTAATGCATATGCTGTGGATGTACATATCCATGAGATGTTATGTGGGTATAAAGAAATATGTGAGGACGTAAGTGATTCGGAAGAGATTTTTGACGAAGAGCCAACAAATAGTCTTGATGTTGAAATTGAAGAGCTCGAAGACGTCGATATAATCTCGATAAGATCCTTCGGAATTTGAAAGTTTTATTGCTGAAGAAGAAGCATATACCTCTATGTAAAACACCTAAAATTCATTAGAGTTTAACTCGGAATTTAATTATTTTTCATAAATTTTTTATTAAAAAAAATAATACAAATGGCAAAACAATATTTTTCTGAAGACGAAGCGAGTCAAAATTTGTAAAAAAATATCAATAAATGAATTGTTCCGCTTAATAATTATGTATTCCAATTATTTCATTCAAATATACCTGAAACAAATTACTCATCGTTATACTATTTATTTAGTGAAAAAATAGTAAAATATACGTTAAATAAAAATGCATACTAGGCCGGCGAGTCTTAATAGGCGGGGTGAATTTTGAATCTGAAATATTTTTAAGCATTAAAATTTTTTGCTTGAAAATAGGTGAAAAATTCATAAATAACAACCCTCAAGTCTTTATAGATTCGAAGTTACGGAACATGTTTTTTATTGCAAAATATAAAGCGGAACCCCTGTTATTTAATAGTTTTTCTTAAATATCTCGTGAAATACGCCTCTAGCGACTCGAGGTATACTGATCAAATTTGTTCCTAAGAAAATTTTCTACAAGGATAGGCTATTACGAAAATAAATTCTTAAAACTTTTTTACCACGCAAAATTAACAACAAAGGTGAAAAAAATGAAGGATTTTCAAATTGCAATAACTAAAGTAATGTCATCTAAACTACATGAAATTTTGGAAGATAGCCTTGAGGAAGTGTTGCCGTTTCGACAAAAAAAAAAACGGATCAACATGAAACCAATCGGTTGAATTTACCAGTATTTTCGAATGTTGCAAAATTCAAATTTTTTATTAGCAAATGTGGTTTTTATTTACAAAAAATTAAAAAATTACCGTTGCTGGGGATCGTATCTCCGCGAATCACCAGTTTAAAAATTTGCAACCAAGTGCACAGGGCCGGATATAGGGGGGGTATGGAGGGGTGTCACACCCCCCCAAGTTTGAAGCCAATTCGGCAAATCGTTTACCATTCGGCACTTTCAGCGTCCGGCAATTATGTACATAAAATCACAGAAAAACTCAAAACAATAGAAACTCAATGTCATAAATAATTATTACTTGTCGAGCAACCCCTATCTTTTGTATCTTGTATTTGACTTAAAATCATCCTCTAAACACAGCAGCTCGCAACAGCGAGGCCAAATCTGCTTGTTCTATAGCCTCTAGCGTTGATCACGAGTATATGTGCATCTATAGTACCCTGTCATAATTGCTGGAAATGTAATAATATAATAAACAGGAGAACAGGACACTTCGATTGATCAAAAGTACAATACCGCGAGTTTCCGCGGAAATAAGTCGACACAATTGCAGTTTAGAACTTATTGTAGAGGCAGCAGTACTTCCAGATATCCATGTAGACTTAGAGGGCCTTCAGGCTGAATTAGAAATATTTAACGACCAATGTCGAGAACTTACATCTCTAGAAAAAAATGTTGAAAAGGCTTATGAATTAAATATCATTCTACCATTGTGTTACAAATTATGTACTTTAATTCAAACGGTGCCGGTGAGTGTGGCTTCAAATGAAAGTAGTTTCAGCAAACTAAAAGTCATAAAAAATTTTGTTAGAACAATGACCGATTCACGTTTAGACTCATTATTAATCTTATCATCAGAGAGGGATATTCTGGAACAAATACCTTTCAACATTTTAGGTGCACGATGGGCCGCTTTAAAAGAAAGAAGAGTTGCTTAAAAAAAATTAAGTTGTATAATAATATATCCGTTTTATTTATAATTAATTTTTGACAATATTCATTTATTATGTTTGTTGGGTATGCCAATGTTAAAATATGTATGAATTTTGATGAAAAAAACATCTGCGCTAAGAGGATCAGACAGAGAGAGGCTGGTTTTTAATCATCCTAGCACAAAATGTCACACAAGTGAAAGTTTTGATAACGGAAAAAGAAATAGTTTTCGAAACGTTAACAGCCTTCGATTTAATTTACTTTATCATTTAACAATTTTCTTTCAGTTTATATGTGACTGGTGTGAGACATTTTGTACTAAAAATATTAAGAACCATCCACTCTGTCTGATCCTTTTGGCGCAGAGGTTTTTTTCATCAATATTTTTACATATTTTCACAGTGGTAAAATACCCAACAAACATAAGGAATAACCGTTTTGTATCTTTCATATTTTGCATTTTACTTTAATTTTACTTTTAATTAAAAAATTTTCTTCATTCAAATTTACATTTTTTTGTATCCCAAAAATTAAATGACCTTCATATATAAATAAAACAGAGGACCAGATGAGAAGAAGTCATTCGGCATTATAACAATTTCACACCCCCCCCATAAAAGTTGCTTAAAACCGGCCCTGCAAGTGCATTGAATTGCTCTTAAAAAGAACATGAATTTAGAAAAAAAAAGTTTTTGATCAATTCTTCATTGTGAAAGTATCGATTAATGAACGCGCAAAAGCGTACGGTCTGAAAGGCAACCGAGAGAGAAGGGCGCTGTGACGTCATGGCGCACTGTCGCTGCAGCTTGCTTGGCTTTCGTAAACTCTTAGTTGTAAATTAGATTACTAGACTTAGAAAACACCTACGAAAATAATTTTATTTCTAAATAACATATTTTTTTTCTGAACTTTTCGATGGTGTTGACGAAATTTCGTCCAATAGTCGTGGTTGTTATCGATAAAAACGTAAAAGTGGCGTATCTCGGCTCCCATTAGCCTTGGAAAAAACTTTGTTTTTTCTAAATTCATGTTTTCTTAAGCACAATTCAATGCACTTGGCTGCAAATCTTTAAACTGGAAATTCGCGGAGATACGATCCCCAGCAACGATAATTTTTTCGTTTTATATAAATAAAAAGTTTATTTGCTAATATAGATACTGGTAAATTCAACCGATTCTCACGTGTTACACGTCACGTGTAGTATTCGATGACAGCAGCGTGTGACTGTCTTTTCTTCATTTTATAAGGAAAAAAAGTTTCAAAATTATTCTGTCAATGAATAATTCAATACTAATTAAATAGGTATATATATAATAATATAAGAGCACAGAAATAATGGAGGCTTCATGTCATGAATGTTACGATGCAACCTGTTTCTTTAGTAATCTTGGGGTTTTGACAATCAGCTGAGTTGGGTCGTTCTAATTTTACCTTTCCCGTCTGATTGACACATTGTGGAAGCTGCTCCATAACTCCAATGTAAATGTCGAGGTCAATAATGGCACCATCATTAAATGATCAAAGGTTTCTCGCCGTTAATTCTCTAACCGTTGATTGTTTTATCCTAACAAGAACGGTTCTAGAACAGTTCCCATCGTGCGCAGTAATAAGTCGTGCACAGTAATAAAGAAACAGTCATGCGTTGCACACTAGAATTCATAATTTGTTAAACTGCGTAAGACTGGAACGATTTTAGAACCAAGACAAACCTATTAGTAATGTGTTAGTGTATAGTCGGTTAATACCCCAGACAGCACACAACATGGATGTCCATTTTATGTCCAGAGCCAGTCCGAATGTCCATGGGCATATCTTGTACGTCCAGTGGACATCCATACCAAGATATCCATTGGATGTACAGAAAAGGATCGTCCACTGGACGCCCATTCTATGTCCATAATTTGTTCAAAGATGTGAGGATACACTTTGGACGTCCATTGGATGTACGAGAAGAATGCATCCACTGAACGTCCATGTTATGTCCAGAAGCGTTCAGAGATCCTTATAGGGTAATGTTTGTTGATTCATATCCACGCGTTTATCGAAAAAGAAAATATAATTTTTCGACACATGGACGGGATTCTCGGCCTAGATTATGCGCTTTTTTCGCAAATATTTTGTAAACCGAGATTATTGAAAATATATGTAGGCAAGAAACTAAAAAAAGCCAAATTAAAAACACAATATTTGAAACAATTTTTTGTCCTTTAAAATTACAGCTAGTCACACACCTTAATTGATAATTACTAAAATAAATACTTTTTTTTACTCATTCCATTACTACAATTACATTAAACATATTTTTTAAATCCTGAATTATAATTATAAATAAAACGTACTGTAGGCTAATTGTTTTCAAGTTCGTGTTTCGCGCTTAAATGTGCATGAGTGCGAGGTAGCCAGTTCTGCTTTAAGTGTCCACTTCAAGTTCTTTGTAACATAAATAAATGGAGCATCAAAATAATATGTATTCACAATATATTTTTTAATTTAATATTTTGTCGAATAGATAAATAAATGTTATTGCAATATATTATGTTATGCTAATAATTGAAGGCCACACGTATTTTCTTAAGTTTGGCCATGTCGCAAACGATTGCATGCTGACGCCAATCCCGGTGGCAAAAGTAAAACCTAACCCTACATTTCTATTATAGATAGACTTATCTGTGTTTGGCGATCTGTCGTGTGCTGAACTGTTTTAGTTTATTGTTTATGAATCGTACGCTTTGGAAAAGTGAAACAACTCTCAAAGTAAGTAATAAGTAGAGGAAAATGTAATATAATACAGTAGAACTTCGCTGCACAGAATCCAACAAGGAAAAAATGCAGATCAAGGAAGAAGTTCCCAAGATGATAATATTTAATAAATGGGCTTGTTCAGCATTTTTTTTTATTTCACAAATCGAAAGTGCAAGTATAAATTAATGGATCTGCAAAATATCAGAATCTTATTCGCACATTTACAGCCAGTTTTTCAATGTCGAGTTAACTCTTGTACTGGAGTTAACTCTGGATTAAGCCCACTGTTGCGTATTTCAAATGCGAGTTAACTTGAAACCTCGAGTTAAATCGAGGTTAAGATAACTCTAGACGAGGTATGAGTTAATTACAAATTTCGGCTTAAAACTAACCTAAAATTATTTTATGGTGTCAATAAATTATGATATTTTTCAAACACATCATGGATTAGGATTTTAATGTAAATGCACAGCAGTGATGAAAAAGCTAGAAGACCCAAGGTAATCATATATAGGCCAAACCACATGGAAGAATGGGATCGACACGATTTTTTTTTGCGCGATTTTATTTGCCTGCAAGAACTGTAGATAATATATTAAAAGAAGTGCAATATATTATTTCGTATTCTACGAATATGTATTTGTTATCTTGTGTTGTATAAATATTAACATGCAATGTTTATTTTACATGAGGGAACTGGTTTCCTCTCATCGTATGATTCGTATGCTATGTTGTGGAGAATTGTTGTAGCCGCAACTGTCTGTATGGTATCCATTTTAAGGCGCAGCCTTAGTGCTAATGCTTCTCTCCACTGTGTTTCTCGTTCTGATGTGGGATAAATAAATTCTCAACATTATTTCTGATTCACACAAGAGGCGTCATAAGGTAGAGTTTCACAGGATGGCCATTATTGGCGATCAACAGACCATCATTAAAGTGACCTCGTTAAAATAAATTGTATAAACAAATATATAAATATTACATTTTACAAATAATATAACAGAAAGTTAGGTTAATGTAACATTTTTAACATCACAGAACTATAGAAGACATTAGAATACTTGTGTAAAATTCCGAAAATATGGTTAAAATTCATACTTCTCATGTCAACATAACAAAATATTTCACACAACTCGAGTTAACTAACTCGAATGAGAAATAGTAATGAAAAACAGTTGTAACGTTAACTCGAACTTAGCCTCGAGTTAAGGTGCGAGTAAGAGTTATCTAACTCGAACTTTAACTCAACATTGAAAAACTGGCTGTTAGTATCTTAAAAACTATTACAAATTTCCATCTCACGAAAATGGGGCGTGGCCAGGCCTACGTCACTATACGCATAGACTCGGCAATCTCAATAGACTTGATGCTCCTTATTGGTTATAATTATAAGTGTTTTCGAAGTATTGTTTGTTTTGCTTACTACTTGACAGTAGGGGAGTACAATTTGGTGAAATGTCAAAAAATTACAATTTTCTCTCGCTCCTGCCAGAACGAATTTTCGATTTCGACCCTGCAATTTACGATTATAATTCATCGCCGACCTTCTCCTTTCCGTAGACACATAGAACGAACTTCCACTCGACGTATTTATTTAGTTACCAGCGTTTAAAAATTCCATGTTTTTCGACTTTTCAGGTAAAATTTGAAAGGTCCCAGAAAGCCATTTTTCTTACGTCACTTGCGTATAGTGACGTCACAAATGAGCGCTCGGTTTTTGCAACTATTACTAAATTCAACTCCTGATATCTCGAGAACGGAAAAAGTTAATAATACGAAATTTTAAGTGTATAATGAGAATATCGAGTACTATATGAAAAAGCATAAAAACCATATAAAAAGAATATCATGGAACAAGCCCATTACTTTTCTGTTTATAGTTCGTTTCATTTACCTTATGTGTATGTTTATTCCGAATGTACGTTTAAGTTTAAAACTGACTTTCTTATACAAATATTTGTCTTTAAGAATAAAGAATTTTGTATTTACGTGACAAACTAGTATCAACAGTGTGGTAATAATAATGTGTCAAAAGGAATTTTGCTTAAAACAAAGATTTTGTAAATAAAGTCAATTTCGGATTATATTTGCGATGTCATTAATCGTAAAGCACAGTCCATATAGACAACACCACCTTTAAATTTTTACACTTACTGGAAATATAATATGGGCCAAATTCAGATTTACAATCTAGTTGTAGTATTGGACCCAAGCCAATATTTTAAAACATAACTACCAATGCTAAATGAAGGAGCTTTGCTAAACTAAAATTGTGATTGAAATTTGTGAAAAGAAGGTGCAAATTCAAAATATTTTTTTCCTCGTTCTGAAGGAATAGTTCTTGACAATTTGACATTTCATTGAAATTTAGACTGTTTACATTTTACACCTTTTTAGTTTTATTCCTTGACCAAAATTTTAAATTGCAATTTTCACAAATTTCCATTAATTTTTTTTATGTGAAACTTGATGTTTATTTAGACTCGATAATTATGCCTTAAAGTATCGATTGCGTCCAGTGTTCCTACATAGTAAGAGGTACCTAATCTAAATCATACCAACAACAACTATTAATATATGGCCCATATATGTCCGGATCCTCTCTCTATGCGCACATCCACTGGATGTAGATTTTTATGGCTTCTGGACATCCATCGGACGTCCACCGGATACAGATTTTTGTGACATCTGGACATCCACTGGACGTCCAGTGAATGCCCTCTGTGCAAAAAAGGACGCCCATTGGACGTCCACAAATTTATTGCAGGACGTCAAGTGGATGCGCATCAACCGTGACACGCGAAAAGCTCACATTTGCTTTGTTTTTTCATTTTTTTCACGGAAACCAAATCGAAGGGGTGCAAGTGTGGTACATCGTTGAAATCGGAATTTTAACTGCTTTTCAATGGTTTGATTACAAATGAACAATTTGTGCCAAAACGGCACTAAACGTGATCCAATCTCAACCAAAATTTTTCCAAATCTTCTGGAGCACTAAAGAAACCCTCATGCAAAGTTTCATCTAATAGTCCATGAAAAATTGCAACAAAGGAGGAAACTTGAAAAGTGCTGTGGCCAGGACGAGACCTGGGTACCCCTGCTTTCGGGGGCGCTAAACACGATTGTGATATTTTTAGGCCTCACATAACACCCATCAGATACTACCCTAAACGCGAAAAACCACCCCCTGTTCGCATTTTTTTCATTATAGGCATGCGAGGGCTTGTCAGATCGGGTGTTTCGATTAGGCCATATGGACTTTGACCACCCAACATATTATCAAGCTCGGGGTTAAAACCCCCTCCTCTGATACTAGAATCTCCCCAATAACTTCAAAATTGATAAAAATCTGTTTCTATTCGTTTTCAACTCTGCCCAACACGATAGCAACATATGTATATTTCTCTACCCTCCACTAACCACCCCCAAATCCCCGAAACCACCGCCCCCTTCTTACATTTCTGGCTACTGGGCATGTGGGGAATCGTTGGATCAAGGTTTTTGACAAAATTTCGGTATTGTAAAGCAAGCCCTGCTTTCTTAAACCTCCAAATATTAAGGAAAATTAATTTCAGAAAAATGGGACATTGGTAGTTAATTAAAATTCTGACAAGATAATTCAGCGCTGCCGAGAGGCAGGTATCGTCCAGTCAAATGAGCTGAAAAATGACAAGTGATGATCAAAACGAGCAAGACCCGACCCCCCAAGTTTTTGGGCCTCTGAATCGATTGGGATAGGTCTCAACCCTCTTTTCGAGTTAATACATAGTGCGACTCTGTTTCGTTTTTGTTTTTTTTGTCTTGAATCGCTGGTTTAAAATAAGGAGGAGGTGCGGTTTTACCTATCGGAAAGCGGTGATAAACAACCCTAGTGCAGTAAAATTTTAAAAAAATGTCATTTGCTGATACAGCAAATGACATTCCCCTGTATTTTTTGGGATGCTGAGTAGATTGCGATAGGGTTCAACAGCCTCGTCCCATAGACTCATCACCCCTATTGGTCAAAAATAACCCCCGAACGCCCATTTATCAAAATATGGAAAAGTACAATAGGGAAAAGTTGTTTGTAATTACATTAGAAACATGAAGTTTGTTTTCAGTGTTTTAGTTTTTCATTTTTTGCCCCAAAAATATGTAACATTTAATTTTTTTTAATTTATTGTTTACAGTTGCGTTAATTTGAAATATTTCAATGCAAAAAATACGTAAATGTTGCATATCTTTTTTAAATGTAATTAATAATGGCAAAAACACATTTTTACAAAAAACAACTGGACAATCCTGAACTATTTTCAGTAATTCTTAACCTTTACTGTTAAATTTTTCACGATAATTGGCTTAAATATTAAAGAAACCATTGTTCATTTAAATCAAATTTAGATCACATAAATAAAACTCAAAATTCCTATTTAAATTTACCTCAAAAACCTCAAAAGTAAATAATACGGATTTATTTAATAACTTTCGCTAGGTAATCAAGTAAGTTTTAAAAACAAATGCTAGCTTTTGACATATCCCACGTAACAAAATGATATGCAATGTACATACACTGTATCTTCAATCTATGGATATGTATATCCACAAGATGGAGATAGTATGTCTAATGTACATCTAATGGATGTGGAATTAACATTCTCAGCAGATACGTTTGTCGCCGACTTCCATATCTATTTTATATCCAGTGAATGTACATAAACATATGCAATTGTACATTCACTGGATATGAAACACACATCATATACACAATCCCACACAGCACAAGGCTGTCCGAGGGACGTACTATGGCAAAGACCATTTAGGATTTGGGCTTGCCTATGGACGTCCCAATATCCCAATATGTATGCTTTTCGGCACTCTTTTGGTCATCCCAATGTCACAACTTGGTACCAGATAAAGGCAATACGACGAACGTCCTGATGGATGTCTGAAGCTCATAACTAGGGACATACCAGGATATCCTGGGATATTTCGGGACGTCGTAAGTACTACGAATGGGCACCCACAGGGACGTTAGAGGATGTACAAAGTGCACACTGAAACGTCCCAGAACATCCTAATATTATGTTTTCTTATATATTTCAGTATATTTAACCATCGCCAAAGAAACCACATTTTTACAAAAAAGATAAACTAAAAATATTTTATATGTATAGGTATGGACCGAAGTGTTACCTACTTATAATTATATATAAGTAGGTAGCTCATAAATCCACATATATATTTGTTTTTTTTTAATTGTAGTTTCTCTAGCTGGCGATGGTCAATACACTGAAACAATAGAAAATATTATATTTCTCATTTGAACTGACCGAAAAATCCAAGGAATTACTCATCTAGTTATTTGATATAAACGGTGAAGAAAATAAAATCAGATATATAAGACAGACTTTAAAAACAAACTCACATTTGTAATATCAAACTACTCAAAAATAAACTACTTCGAAAAAATATGGAATAATAAAATAAGTATGTTGCACATAACTCCATAAACATTTTGTTTCTTGTAAAATTTTATTTCTGTCGAAGGTTAATATACATGAAAATGTTAGAAAATATCATAACTGATCGAACTATATAAAAATATTACACATGAAGGTAGTTGAATTATCAGTCAAGAAATTAAAAACACCTAGGGGTTATAAGAAGATAAATACATTCAATATTTAAAGACAAAACTCATTTGTAACATCAAAAAGCAAACTTCTTAGAAGAACATAAAATAACATTTTTCAAACTGAATTATATAAAAACTTATTTTTTATCAAGTAATGAGTTCCTACTTCTCTACCCTCTTCATTGCCTCTCTGTTCCTTTTGCCCTGCTCGGATTCTTAAACACTTCTCTGTTTCGTACATATTTCATATTATAGGTACCCATTCATGGTTGCATCTAAAACAAATATTTAATTATTATTTGAATCAGCATTATCAACAAAAATATAATCTGTATGAAAACTGGGTAAGATAAAGAAAATATGGAGAACATCGAGGGATACAAGTTTAAATTGAAGCACTAATAAGAATAATTTGTCGCATTATAAAATGCAATCCTGTATTACTTCATTTTAATGCATTATATTATATCTGTCTTCCAGACACGTCACATATGGCTGTGGCTGCTAAGCCATTTACATAACACCATTCATAAACCAATAACCGTTTTACGTAATTTACTCAAAAGGAAACAATATATCAGGATCAGGACAGATTTGGAAATTAACTGAAAATTTATCCACGCATGTCCTGTCTGATACATATTTCCCTTTAAGAGTGTAATGAAAGTTTCAAACAATTATCTTGAAGCAAAATTATTTTTACTTACCTATTTTCATAGTAATACACTGTTCATCGTCAAACTTCACAACACTAAATACGACCCGGTTCACATTCTCTCTCCAACCTGGCTTCGTAACATTCAATTCTTGGGCCAAATAAGCTTCATTTTGTAGGTTTGTTGGTCATTGAAAATAAGGGAGCCATAATTTTTGTTTAATACCGTATGTTTTCCATAAAGATTCCTCTTGTTAGCTTTCCTTGGCATCCTGAAAGTTTACAAAATTGTACTAAATTTGGGAAGTTGTATAGGTTATGTTATTTTTGGCTTGTACTTACTTTCTATATTGTCGAACAAAAAAGTCTCAATCAAAACTGAATTAAACAGATAAAACACAATCAAAAGTGTTAAAAATATTTCCTACAACCACTAATAATTTATATTATTTGATGTAGATAAATTAACTGATATTCCAAGCTTGTTTTGAGTTTACACCAAAGAATATCAGATACAATAGAAAGTACAGGTTTGTGAAATTGGATCTGGCCGCCGGAAATCGTAATGGCGCCTTATTTGAACATATTAAAGAAATATATTGGGTCACTGTTTAAGGAGATTTAGGGCCCTTCACTGGACGTCCTTTTTTAATCCCGATGTCAATTCACAGTTAATGCCAAAATGAAACCAGTTCAGGATATCCTCTTGGCCTCCCTTTGAAGGATATCCTGGGATATCCTAAATGGGACGTCCATTTCACTATCTACTTTACGTACTGGGATATCCAGGTACTTCAATTTGACATCCCATATCCCGATTGTGCTGTGTGGGATCGTATATTTTATGAATATACATTACATATCTCTGAAGTAGTTTCCACGGACATCAAAACGCTTATTGAATACTGCACCCGACGCGTGTTGCCCCAGTCATGTTGGCATCATCGGCAGATGATTAAAACGAACAGTTTTAATCATCTCGATGATACCAACACGATTGGAGCAGCACGCATCGAATGAAAGTGTTCAAGTGTTCTGATGTTCGTGGGAACTACTTCAGAGATATCCAATAGTATCCATATAGGAGGTAATAAAAGACAGATAGCTTAATAAGAAATATATTTTATATAACTATTTTAAACATACACAAACTTTACAAAATAACCTAATACTACACAATATTTAAAATTTTCAATATGGGGTGTTTGCATTTAAAAAAAAGTACATTTTTAATAGGCTTGTTATGTTCTTCAGTAAAACGTTAATGAATTTTGCCTGGTTTCAGTGTTTTTTAAACGCCCAATAAGTTTATTTTTGAAAATTAAATTTAAATAAATAATCTTGTGACGTAGGAGAATTTTAAGCATATGTGTTGAATTTTGGAACTAATACCTCAGTAATACAGAAATCTTCTCTGTGCATTTCGATCAAGAAATACTGCGTCTCCTTCTTCTTCCAACATTACGGACGTCAGTTCTCAGTTCCCTCTCAGTAATCTGTGTTTAAGTGTTAGTGCTTCAGCTTTTTATCTAATTAAAAATATGGTTATATGTGCGGTAGTAATTTGTAACAACAACAACAAAAAGGCCAAGATATCTAAAAATAAAGTGCGATATTTTACGTTTCCAAAAAATAAAACTGTATGTGACATATGGGTACAAAAGTGTTTACAACAACACAAATTTAATATTGGGAACTCAAGAATTTGTTCCGAGCATTTTAGCGAAAATGACTATCGCTTACAACATAGATAATAACATATGATAAAATTATTAAGAAATCATTTTCTAGATTCTGGGCTTACAATTAACGAGAAATTAATAACAAAAGAACCAATTTTAGAACTTTTACAAATGACAGAAAAATCTGATTTAAATATAGCTCCTAAAATCAATTCCTCATATTTAACAGTAAAGATTGCAAAGCGACAACCCAATTAGCATTTTCATATTCCTACGATATACTATACATATTCCAAAATAAAATTAGTATATTGCATAAATATTTGAAACTAATTCAAAATAAGTTGTATACTGGTTGTTTTGTCACAGGTTTTCACATTGTATACATACTCCTGCAATATTCATATGTATGTTGCTGACACGTTGTAAACATATTCTGAAATGTACATTCATTCTACAATATAGTTACAATATACACAAACCTTTTCCGTACATACATGCAACATTATCCATGTATACTTTCAATATACAATGTATATTGCAAAACAACAATGGTATATTGAATAAATATTTAATACTGATTCAAAATAAGTTGTATACTGGTTGTTTTGTCACAGGTTTTCACATACTATACATATTTCTGCAATATACACAAACATGTTGGTGACACATTGTAAACATATTCTGAAATAAACATTTATTTTACAATATAGTTATAATATACACAAATGTGTTCCCTACATATAGGCAATGTTATCCATGTATACTTTCAATATTGCAAAGCAACAATAGTATATTGAATAAATGTTTAATACTTATTCAAAATAGATTATAGTGTCCCAATAAAAACTCCCATGCTGGATATCTTCTAGATGAATAGAGATATTTTAATTCTGTAAAAGTCAGTTTGTAGTACATAAAGAGTGCTTCAGTAATAAATATAAATAATTTTTTAATACATATATGACACTGAGCAAGAAATATTTCGACGAGAGGAACTTTGAAATGTGGTTTGTGTAAAGGGAAATGCATTTCTATGTAAATATTGTTAAAAAAAATCGCAAATCCAACTGCTTTTGAGATATTTGTATCCAAACGTTGCCACTTGCTCCTGTTAAATAATTATTTCCGAAACATTTCACTATTTAAGTGATTTAAAAAAAATCACATTTAAGGCATTTTCATATAAATCAAAATTTCAAAGTTTATGATATACAGATTGTCCCCCTTAAAGACTAAATAAATCTTTCAGAGATTACAACTATTCAATAGGAACAAATGGCAATATTTGGACACATCTCAAAAACGGCTAGATTTGCCTTTTTTCTTAAGAACAAAATCTACTTAGAAATGTATTTCCCCTCCACAGAAACCAGGTTTTGAAGTTTCTCCCAAAGAAATAAGATTTATTTAGAGCCCAGCACCATCTACACACTGATATATTCAAAAACCATTCATTTATATTCAAAATTGAAGCACTATTTATGTGCTACAAACTGGCTTTTACAGAAATAAAACGTCTCTATTTGTTTAGAAGATATCCAGCCTGAGACTTTTTACTGGAACATCCTGTATACTAATGGTTGTTCTCATCCCACAGCATATCGTACACATACGTCTTGTAGATCTGCATGTATGCTGAAAAAATATTGTAAAGATATTTCGAAATATATATTTATTGCTTCTAACAATGTACACTGCATGGAAAATTTGTTTTTACCATTACTTTTCAGTTCAACTCAAACATGTTTTATTGATCAAATTTTGTTGAATGGAGCACACAAATGCTAAATAAACCTACCAATAAAACTGCTTTGCCATAACAATACTTTACAAAGGCCCAAGAATATCATAGCAAAAAAAAAATACTACTTTACATCGTCGTAACAATTATGTATCTTAAATTATAAAATAGGAAGTGTTATAATTAAAACAGTTGTGTTACTTTAAATATATTTTTATTTTTTGTTACAAAATGAATTGCAGTAATAAATAACAATTGTGCCAAGAATTTAAATCGACATTTTTTAAACAAAAAAATGTGCTTTGCAACTTATGAACTGATTAATATTTTTTTAACAAAAAAATGTTGTTTGCAACTTATAAACTGTCATATTTTACTATAAGAAATATTTGGCCAGTAAGTAAAAAATAGTAAAAACTGGAGGGCTTACATTTTCAAAACCAGTGTCCGGGTGTTGCCGATGGCGCTACTTCTAATTGCGAAACTCCACTTGGCATTCTGAACACGTCACCTGCTCCTATTGGCTGAATACTTTCTTTTGGCTTTTCCAATTTTTGGGAGAAGGTATTTTTTTCCTGAGTGGAGAGGAGGTGGGGATACACGAGCTATAGTTCCAACTATAAAAGAAAAAACAATTAATTATATTTGAATAGGTAAGTATTTCAATTTAAAAACTGTCCTTGATGAAGTTAATAAATAAAATAATAAACACATCTTACAGAAAAAAATAAAAATAATCAAAAATAAATTAAACAAATTGATATTATCATAAAACAAAACATAGTTATAGGTATTTTTTTGAAAATCGGAAATGTTTGTGTTTGTGATTTTAAATGCCTACCAGAGTTATTAGAAGAACACATATTCTCTTTCAACTTCCAGTAAAGACAACATTTCTTTCACTTTGGGAAGGCGACGGCTTCCAATACGTTCTTCGATATCACTATGTTCATCTGACAATAATAATCTTTTCGGAGGGCTAATATGCTTTTTGTACATATAGTCCCTTGATTTGTTTCTGTTCACTCTGTACATCTGATTTCTGATTTTTTCCATTTACCTAATTGCAGCTTTTTATAATCCTCTGAAATAGATATAAAGCAAATTAATACGAATAAATATAACAACTCGTATGTTGTAATTAAAACCAATGGTTGTGATTTAAATAAACAAAAGCACCTTAATATTGAAATAGATCGAACCTACCTTCTTAAAAATAAGATTTAAACACCCCGTAAAGTGTCCAAGTTTCATCTGGGATTTCTCCTGTTTTTCAATGATTTGTCAAATTGGTTCCGTTTGAATAGTGACCACCAACCACTACCTCCGTTTCTTTTCAAAAAATTGGTGCCTACAAACGCCGCCATTATTATAACAACAGGTAAGTACAAAGGGATACATTAAACTTTAGTATCTGAATATAAAATATCTGCAAATAGCAAATGACAACAAAGGGGGTCATCCTTAAAACTATATATGTGGTAGGTAGTTGTATTGTGTATAATTGTAAAATACTTACTGCAAAGCAATTAATGTACCCACACATGAACTAATAATTAATAATCACGGGAAAACAAAACACAAACGAATTGAAATCGACATTTGACAGCCTGTGCGCTGTGGTGGCAAAGAGCATGCGCTAATCTAAGGACGTGGCGCGCATTTAAAAAATTCGACAAGGGGCGATTGTAACGACATGGAAAGCGGAAATCTAATTATAACGATAAAATGTAATTAAATAATCATTTCTCAAGTCCGAACTACCTGCTTAAGAAATGCCGATAGCTATTAATTAATTAAATACAGTAGGAAAATTGAAAAAGGGATGAATAAGTTATCATTTTTATTATTCATTATTATTTAATAAACGATCACAAGTCCAAAGTCTGGATTCAAAATTTAAATCATATTTCATATCTACAATTTTAACCAACGATTTATAATTTATAAAACGTATGCCATTCGCCACAGGGGATGATTATAAATGCACTTAAACCAAGCCTAGATAGAGAAATATCGATTTGTTTTTGTTATGAGGTAGATAGGCACTATATACCGACACTGGCGTAGAATTAATATTTAACTTACCATAATTTTTATGTAATATAGCCCAAATGCATGCAGCATTACGCTGTCAAAATCAGTCAAAAACCGCATAAATCTTATTGGTACTTTGCAAAATGTAACATATTGCTGTGCAATATTACTAGAGCTATATTGTTTCAAGTTTCAGTTGCAATGTTGCTAAAACTGCTTTGTCGGTGGGTATACATAATTTACGTGTGCCAACGATTGGCTCAATATGTTTACACCCCATTCTAAAATTTAATTTGTGTTTTATTGCATACAGCAGTAGTGTACATGTGTTCAACTTTTGAATGTCATTTTTTGAATATTAAAAATACAAACATGAATTCTATGTTGCAGAAATGTTCCACTGGTACATTATCAGGATATATATGATGATACACATATATTATCCATTAAATGTTTATGTGATATTTATTAAAGATTTCAAAATTAATATAGCTTTTTGTATATGTCTACAGTATACGAAAATATCATGTTGTAAAAATATTCCATTTGTAAATTGTAAAGAGATTGAATTAAGTACGTAGCATAAATATTGCCTATTGTATATCTATATAATATTTGACACATCAGTAAATTTTTGAGAAGATTCGTACAATATTCTGGGTATATCGCAGAATCAACATTATTTCACGTATATTATAGGTATATATAGGAATATCGTACAACGTACTGGCAATATCTTTCCTATATTGATATAAGTACGTCGCAAAATGTATATTACGGCTATATGTAAAAGAAGTTCTGAATATTGTTTGAATGTAGACAATGAGTTTTGAATGTTCATTTCATATCGCGTGCTATGTGGGAATTGGAAATAAATATTGAAAATTGGAAATAAATATATCCAGGAAAATATAGAGCATGCAAGTAACATAGAGTTAAGTTATGATGTGAAAAAATTATTTTTTAGGTGTAAAATGTATTTTAGAATTAGGTCTTTGAATAAAGATATTAAAGAAGAGTCAAAGATTCAAAATCGTAAAATTGTAAAAATTGTAACATGAATATTGTAGTTATTTTTAATAAAAACTTATTGTTATTCCTTTCTATTGTCCTTTTTATGTAATGTACCAACGCCCTATATCATCTTAATTACTAAATATTACTATGCTTGTAAACTATATAACCGAAGTAGTTATTAGGAAGAACCCCATGTTCCGAAAACTCCATTTATGTAGAAATATGACTACCTAAACAATTAACCCCATACTCCAATAAACCATCTCCATACAAATTTTCAAAATCCAATGTTTACTTATGTTAAGATTCAATATTTATTGTACCTAGAATATTTTGTATTACCTGTTAGGTACGGGCAATTAGAAGTATTAATAAACTAGAATTTATATAGTGTGTTCCAGTGTTTCATTCAGAAGTCCATTAGAAAAGTAAACAAAATTAATTAAAGAAAAGTACCTCTACCCGAGTTGCGAACCCGCGACCCTTGGGTTACAAGTTAAAGTTGAAGTCTACTAAATCTTTATTATAAAAATATATAAGTATGTGTACCAAATGCAAATTATTATCTCAAACCGTTTCCGGGTAATTAGGCGCACAAAACAAATTAGACCGACCTACAGACAGAATTGTTTTGCTCACACTTAATATCTCGACGTTTCATAAAATTCTAAACCTGCTGAAATATTATTTTTTTTAAATACCTTTAAGAAAAAAAAAACAAAATTTTTAGGTCCATATAAATCTTTAAAATTGAATTAATAACTATTTTATTTACTGATTTTGTTCAAAAACAAGTTTTTCCTTTAGCTAGCCTGCTGTGCAAATTTCAAGAAGATCGTAATTTTCGTTCTACTGTTTTAGAAATGTGCCATTCAAATCAACACCACCGTTGATCAAATGCAATATACTCTTTGATTTCGTATTTGCTAAGAGTTAATAATGATTGGTTACGTCCAAATACGTCATTATAAAATGTCATAACTCATAAATTATTGTATAATTAAATTTCCCCAACGTTGTTTGGTTGTACTTGTACACTCATCTGGCCGAGTTTGTCTCTGGATGACGTCATGCGCAGAACAGAACGAAACTGAATTTCCGCGTGAGCATATCTCTTTAGTTGTAGACTGTAGTATCATGCCTATGCATCATCCGACCTAAACACTCATGGCAATTCATACCGCAACAATAATTATATAGTTCAAATTTAATATTGTATATGCCTGTCCAGCAGCTGGTAGATAACCCAAACTTTCAGTATATAAACCTTAGAGTAGGAAAGATATAGTGTATTTATAGTGATATTGGTGATGGCAAAGATCTTTGGTGATGGTGTAAAAAAAATTTTCAGGTTATAAAGCGTTTGACATTTAGGATATCAATCAAGAATGCGCATGCGCAACGCAATGTATGGCGGCAATTTCGAGTTTTAAATGAAAAGGAAAACTATCTGAACAACAATTTCTGTCAGAAAATATATAAATGTCAATATAAAATGAAAAAACGTTTGAATCGCACTTTGCGACTTTACCCATACATGTAAGACGAAAAAAACGAAAAATACGAGAAAAAAACAGTTTTTTTCAACTGAAAATCAAAAAAACCGTTTTTTGCATCACTATTCATTATGAACGAATCGTTCATGAACGACGCATCACTATGTTGAACTGTTATTCAGCAGCAGCAGATAATGAAATCGCAACGCAACCGCGTAGACTTATATGTCGGGCGTGTTCTGTTGTTTGTTGGCGGTAGGAGATCGGCGAGTCAAATTGTTAATTAATTTTGTCATATCACAACGAGCGGTGGGTTTATATAGCATAGATAAACCACAAATAGATTCATATCTCTTCAAGAAAAAATTAACTTTTATTAGGTAGTACGCGAGTGTATCTATATGATTACGATATATTATGAAGAAATAATAAATAGTAATAAAGGTTAAGGCTTAGAAAACGATTTATGCAAATAAATTTATATTTCATTTATAAGTATGAACGCAAAAAAATCAAATAATAATGCATCTAAAAAACATCGTATCCAAGATATCCTACTATTATTACTTTACAGGGCACCGGTGCCCGTCGGCCAGCGGCAACCACTGAACTGTACCATATTGTAGAGTTCAGTGGCGGCAACAGCATGATGTGTAAAATAAATAACATTAGCAAATTGCAAAGCGAATGTCAGTACTTCTCAGCGAACTGTTATTTTTAAGCTGTTATTTTAGACTGTCATTTGTAAATAACAGAAACAGTTTAAACCTGTTATTAAAAAATAACAGCATTTACCCATCACTATGAACAAATGATGCCTGGAGCGCTACAGTATGCCATAAATTAGTAGCGCATGCGCATCAGATAATGAGATAAAATTCGTGTACGCCTATAATTTAATTATACCTTAATGGACATGTTATGTATAAATCATTATGTATATACCTCCAGCAATATACACTGTATATGACGCTGATGCATATCAGTAGCTGAATATACATTTGATATCATATGTGTATTTAATAATACATATTCAAATTCCAACACCTAATGCATATGCTATGGATGTACATATCCATGAGATGTTATGTGGGATCGATGCCTTATTAATGTCTATAATAAAATCTAATTTTTCTATTGCGTTGATCATTTAAAAAATGCTTACTAAAGAAGACAAATTTGAATTTAATTTAATTCACAGCGAAAATAGAACAAATAGGGACATTTTTAACCGAAGATATCCCCAAAAGTCCGTTTCTCATTCAACAGTTGGACGTATTTTCCAAAAATTCGAAACGACCGACCCAGTTGGTATTGGTCATGTTCATCATATTTTTGATTAAAAAAACAAAAAGGACCTTTCCCGCATCGCAAACAGCGAAAAACGCGTTCGGGGGGTGGTTTTTGGTTGATATGGGTGAAACTTGAGGGTTAGGGGAGCTGGGACTCCGCGCAATCGATTTAGCGAAAAAAAAATTACGTAGGGGAACATATAATCGTGTTGCAGCCTCGACAGTGGACCGGTTTTCCGCAAAGCATGGGTTATAACCCGCGCAACCGCGCACTTTGCTATAAAAAGCCGCACTTTGGCGAGATCAATTTTGTCAGAAAAGTATTTTCAGGTAATCTCCATGTCAATATGAATTGATCAAGCCTATTTGGACTCATATGTCACTTAATACTTTAGAATTTTTCCATTTTCTTTTTTTGATATGATGGAAATTTTATTTGCAAAGGGTGACTTGTCTGAAAATGGGTTTCCCGCGACTTTGGGGTCTTACAGATGCTGTGGAATCATTTTCAGACATGACTAAAAATACTTTTGAATTAATTTTAAAAAAATTATTTAAAAATAAAAAAAGCAGAGTTGTAGATGGGGACCTAAACTCCATGAAAAAATAAATCATACATTGCTAATGCTGCAGCCATTATGGTGGCCGTCTCTCTAACTATTAGGTAAATGGTTCAATTAACCGGGCGGAGGTGAAATTTTAATTAATAATTTTTAGTAACCGTTTTTTTTGGGGCGGTTAAATATTTTAAAATTTTTTCATTAATGATTTGAGACCAAGGACACTTAAACACAGATATATCGAAACATGTTATAAAAATAACGAGCCAACTCTACTTTAATATCATTACGCACATGTACAGGCGAATGTGAATATTTTTTTATGAAACGATACGAAAAGTAAAACACCGTAAAAAGATAATGCATTCTACTTAATAGGACATAGTAATTTGCATATTATCATACGTATATTGATAGTACTATCATAATTCTATAGGTATGTCATGCCTGCATGTAAATATTTTTACACGTTAAAATATATTTTCTTTCTTTTCATGAGTAATAATGCTTGTTTTAAAGAAAGATGGATAGGCTCTTGGAATATTCCAGTAATGCTTTTATAAAAAAAAAAAATTCTTGAACTGCTTATCTATTAAGTTTACGTTTCATTTTTGTTTCAACCATTGAAATGTGTACACGGTAAGTTTTATTCATACAGTAATTAGAATAAGAACTAATTTTAAAAATAGATTTTTCCAAGAACTAAGTTCATTTACAAAACTATTTGTATTTTTAACAACAAAAGTTTTATTTTAACTTTAACTTATCCCTTTGTATTACTATTTAATGGTTCTTTTAACTGCAATTAAGTCGATATAGTTAGCGGGTTGCTGTGAGACAAGTGACGATTGGGCCAAACCAGATCTGGCCAACTTCAAATGGACATTTTTTTTTAATAATAGATCTGTTACGTTGTATATTATTTTTCATCGTAAGTCATATGTATAATATAATTATTGCATTGAGGAAACAAAATGTTCTAAACATGTTTAAATATCGTATTAGTCTGAGATGGATATGTTGCACACTAGGATGGTTTTTATTTTCAACTTTTAAAATTTGACCGTCTCACCATCTCAAATCATTATGATACAAAGGAAAAAATACACCAATTTTAGGGTAGCTAGGCCAACTTCTTCCAAAAAAAATCAAAAACATATTTATTAAAAATTTAAGAACAATCTGTCCCACCCGACACCCATGTCCGGAGCCAGCCGAACATCTGCAGCGAGAAAGCCAACCTCTTCCCGTGCCTCAAAAGGGGTGAATTTTCCTATGTATTTCTTATGGGTACAAGACATTTTTTCGTAAATTTGCAACAGAATCGTTAAAATATTGTGAAATAAAAATCACACACAAGTTCCCTCTTTATAATTGTCGAGAGAATACAAATTAATAACTATTTCTTGAATTAAATCCTTACAATACTGTTTTATAGGACCCCAAAGTGACTCAGTGAGATAAAAAATAAAGTATCACGTATTTTTTATGTTTATTATTGTTTTTTTGAGAGTGTTCTTGCTCAAATTAATATTAATTAGTCAGATTCTAGATTGTATTTATATTTTAATGTTTTTAAAATTGTTTAAACAATTATATTCTACAATAAAGTTGCAGTATTTCCACCTTATTTTAGTTTTACAATTATCCAAAGAATACGAATTAATGATTATTTTCCAAATTACGCCCCCGTAAGGGCCCCAAAATGATCTCACAAAGGTAAAAGTAGAGTATCGCACAATTTTTACGTTTGTTATTATTTATTTGCGATTCCTTTTGCACAATTTATTTTAAGTTGCCAGACGCTTTCCGTGGGCCCTAATTTCCGCCAGATGCTTTAAAGCTCGAAAAAAACGCAACCTAACCTAACATAATACATTTTTTGTTTTGTTTCGTTTTTAACATAGTTGGTAGTAGAGAAGGTTCCACAGTTATGGTTGGGTTTTTTTTTCGAGCTTTAAAGCGTCTGGCGGATGTTAGGACCCATGGAAAATGTCTGGCAATAATGAATGTTGGTTTTTAACAGTATTCTGTCAAACATATATGAAAACCAGGTATCATACTTTAACGTAGGTTAGTAAAGTTTATTTGTACCTTTTATACCTGTTATCTGTAAAAGGACCCCTCTTTCAAGCTAACAAATATGCATACGATCTTGGTCTATATGGAAAAGCGGTCTCTATCGAATTGGCTGAAATTTTAGTAAATTGTAGTTGACCTGATGATGATTAAATGTCTTAATCTCTACTATGGCTAGTTTCGTCACTACAGTCACCCGAAGATTAAATTATGGTACTTACTATATGAAATTTTAATAAGAACGATTCCTGTATTTGGCGGATTAACATCTTGCATTAGCAAAGTATGTGTTCTGTAGTATCACATTATCTACAATTATAATTTTCTGTTTTGCCCATATTCTTAAGATGATAACCTAAGGAGCAACGGCCTATCAAAAGGCCTTGAATCAAACTTTTAGAGTTCTAGAAGTAATCTGGTAATCTTTGTCGAATAAGTTATGAATTTTTTCTCTTGCCTTTGGCCTGAAGTGTAATAAATTGTTTAAATAATTTGCAAGTTCCATTAGCAAACTCTTAATCAACAATATTAAAAAACTAACTTGTGAAATTAGAAAAAAAAGTGACACCGTTACAAATTTATGACAAAATGTAGTTGTTTAAATAAATTATAATTGTTCAAGCAATTAGAAAAACATTAATATATCAACACAAGCTGAAATGTGACTAATTAAACATAGTTTCTGTAATGGCAAATAAGTAATAATAAATATCAAGAATACGCGATACTCTACTTTTGCCCGAGGTATACAGTTTGACCAAGAACAAGAACTATTTCGTATTCTTGGACAATCATATAATTTGAAAAAAATTAAAATGTTATACATTAAAGGCAAAATGTAATTGTTTAAATAAATTACTATTGTTTAAACAATTTGATTAACATTAAAATATGAATAATAATATTAATATATAATGTAACTAATTAATAACAATTTGTGCAAAGAGAATCTCAAATAAACGATAATAAACGACAAAATTATGCGATACTCTACTTTTGCCCTTATAGGGTCATTTCAGGGTCCTATAAAAGAGTCTTATGAGGCTTTAATTAAATAATGAATGATTATAATTCTGGACAATTCTGAAGAGACTTGTGTGCGGTTTTTATTACGCAACATTTTGACGATTGTATCGCAAATTTACGAAAAAATTTCTTTTACCCATAAAAAATACATAGGAAAATTCACCCCTTTTGAGGCACGGGAAGAGGTTGAGCTAACCACTCAAAATTTTGTGTGATATTTTTCTTATAATAGAACAGAATGAGTGGGTAAGAAGACCACCACATTTTAAGAAAAATTCCACACCTGTAGCTCTGTTTTCTCTTTGCGCGTCAATGTTCAGTTTCCCCGATAAAAATAATTTTTCATTTTGGTTAATCCTGCAAGGAATACAATTATACAGCTTTTTGAAAAAATTGTATGATTTTTAAAAGCTTTTACACTGCCGTCCAAATTTAAATATAATCTGACTTTTCGTTCTTAAGTTATCGTGCTTACAAGAAACGTGACTGACGGACAGACAGACGGACAGGCAGAATGACAGACATACGCACGGACGGACATTTTGAAAGTTGTTCAGAATTCGATCACACAGTGATATGAAATTTTTTTTCGGGCTCCTATAAAAGAGTCTTATGAGGCTTTAATTAAAAAAGGAATGATTAATTCTGGATAATTCTGAAGAGATTTGTGTGCAATTTTTATTACACAACATTTTGACGATTCTATCCCAAATTTACGAAAGAATGTCTTTTACCCATAAGAAATACATAGGAAAATTCACCCCTTTTGAGGCACGAGAAGGGGTTGAGCTAACCACTCAAAATTTGATGTGATATTTTTCTAATAATGGAACAGAATGAGTGGGTGAGAAGAAAGATCACATTACTTTGACTTTTCGTTCTTAACTTATGCTTACAAGAAATGTGACTGACGGACAACCAGACGGCCAGACAGAACGGACGGGCATTTTGAAAGTTGTTCAGAATTCGATCACCAACACAGCGATATGAAATTTTTTTCTCTACGAGTAATTTTAAAGGCGCGTCCCCATTATGGTCGGCTTTGCCGATAGGCATTGCCCCACTCCCACTAGTATATTCGGCTTGGATTCTCTTGAAGTTTCCGACCGGCATATGTCGAATTGTACGTACCCACTTGCCAACAAATGCCGATCGGCCATGCCGATCTGCAAAGCCGACGATAATGGAGACGCGCCTTAACGGTTTTAGAAATGTGCCGATCGAATGCAATATACTCTTCGTTTTATATTTAGGAGGAGTATAATAATAATACCCTTATTATGATATTTCACTGCAGTTGATATTTCTGCCTGCATCGGTTCAATCTCTATCCTTGTCTCTACTGCTGTGATCTTTCGGCCGATCTCTCTCGTTAACTAGTTATCATTTGTAAATTCAATTATAGACGGAATTAGAGACTTTTCATAAGTTATTAAAATATTAATTATTATTAATATGGAAATATTTAGATAAACTAAACAACTTGCGTTTATTTCATATGAAATTATTAACAATAAGATTAAGAACATGATATAAGTGAATAAATTAATTTTCATAATTATTATGAAAAGACGCAATAGTAATAGGCCAGTCATTAAAGCAAAAAAGGTATGAAAAATTGCGAAAGTTTTTAATCTTTGAGACAATATTGTAGGAGGTGAATAAATAATTAATCCGGTTTTGCACCTTTTTCCGCCCCCCTGGAACATTGTTTAATTAACAAAAAAACGTTTATTTTCAATAACTTTTTGAAAAAAAAATCCGATATTTATGCAAACTTTGGATAACATTTTAATAATTATTACACATATTCTATCAAGTTTGCACCCTGCTACGATGACCGGAACATTGTAAATAGTTGTTGTTTACTTTATAATGAAATATTTCGTTGAAAAAAATTGCGAAAGTTATGCAAATGATTGTTTATGTAACAGAGTAGGGTCACAAACCCGTTCGTAATTTTGCATAACTTTCTTTACCCCGGAAGATTTTTTTCACAATTTTTTTATCTGGCACGGACACGATTTTGACGTTTTAAACAATAAGTAGGGGTCTAAATAATTGCGAAAGTCTTAAAATCGGGTTGCAAATGTTTGTAACACCAATAACTGATATAATCTGAATTTGCAACCTCGTAAATGTCCCGGAAGTTAATGAAATTACAAATGATGAAATTTTGTGTAGTAGTTATAGTTTTTAATTGTAGAAATTGCGTAAAATTATTGCCAGAAGTCTAGGTCGGAGATTAAATGTTGCCAGAAGTCGGTAAAGTTGTAAGAAAATGGTTCAAATTATTAAAATTTGACATTGGTCAATGTGCAGTTCTGGCGATTTTGTTTTTATATTTAAAATCTCCCTATTCTTCCGGGTTTTCCGGTTATTAACGCACCAGTGACATTCATGGAACAAAAAACAAATCCAATTCCCGAAATGTCAAAAAATGCAAATTTTCGATCTGTCGATATCGACATTACGAAGCCTTCCTGCTGATGCATTTATTTAGTTATGAACATTTCAAAATTTCATGTTTTGCTTTTTCCGACGAGACTAATTGAAATTTCAAGTCCACCCCGACCGTAGCCCATTGCGTTAAGCGACGACATTCACAGCGGATTTCTCGGTTCGAATCCTGTACGGGTTTTAATTTGTTTTCAACTTTTTGGCTGATATATCTTATCCTAAAATTACATGGCATTTATTTATTCCTTTCTACAGTTAAAATATATAACTACACAAAATTTCAGAGCTGCACTCAAAGATTTTATTTTAATTAAAAATTAATGCGGGATGTACTTCTGGCTGCAGAGCTATGTACTTTTCAGCTAGTAAGGAGGGTTTTTACCATTTCAAGCTTTCTTTTTATTTTTAGCTACCCTACATTTCAAACTTATTGCCTAGGTGTATATAAAGTTCACATATAAAACATGTAACAAGATTACAGACTATTTTATTGATACATAAAAACAAGTACCGAGGCAGCTTAACGCATATTAGTTAGTGCATGGCTGGGCGGAACAAAAATAATCCTTTATGAACACGTAGAAAATAAAAGGAAAAATCTACTCAAAGCAAATGGGTCATTAGTTAAAAAGACGGGGGATAATTTTTAGAGTTTTTTTTATATGTAAAAATATTTTTTTGGGTGTTTTAGGGGGCATGGCATGGCGAGAAAAGGCAGGATAGTGGGTTTTTTGTATTTTCGTGTGTTGAGTATGTGCGGGTGTATGTTATTGTCACCCTCTTTAAAGGAGATTTTATTTATTTAAATCATGTTCCGCATTAATAAATGGATTGCAATTTGATGTTAAGCTATATACCCACATAATTAAAACAATAATGAATTTGCAATTTTTTTCTTGAATTATATTTATGCTGCTGAAATTTTAACGAAATTGCGAAATATCTCAGAAGGAAAGCGAAGATAGATAAATTATATTCCGGATATTTTGTGGTTGTGAATTCACATGAGTATTTATATCCATTTCCAGACAAGCATAACTTCGTTATTTGTCTAACTTTGCATTATGGAAGTCCGTGGTGACTGGCCTATAAGCCCATGGCTGATCTTTCTGTGATCGATTTATCACTCTCTGTCTATTCTAAATGGAGTATAGATGTGAGATTTCAAAGTCTATTAAAATCTCAGATTTACCAGGTACATCGGCCAGTGGGACACCGTAACTGATCCAAGTTTTTAATATGGACTAATCTCCACAAACGTAGCATCTAACTTGCTCCATGCGGATAAATTGTCAAATTAAAAATTTGTTCGTGTGGCTCGAGTTAAAGATTGCGTTTTTTTTCTACAGGCAGATAATAGAAAAAAATAAGGGTTACATACACAGTTTTTCTGGAAAATTGACAATAAACTTTCACATCTGTCACATATTATAGTACAGGCAATGAAGGCAACATTTTGTAAAAATCTCACAAAAATTAATAAAAGGATCATCTCCGGGATTTAAGTAGGTAATAACCTGTAGAATGGAATGATGCATTCTTTACACTTCCAAGTTCCGGGAAAATTCCAAAAAATTTGGAAAATATGATTTTCGGTTTTTTGGCTCCAGCGTCTAAAATAATGAAAGTACGGAAAAATTTGTAGCTCGTCTCTTTCTCTATAAAAAAGGTCTTTACAAATTTTTGTCTTACTTAAGCCGTTTAGGAGATAAATCCAGATTTCCACTTATAGTTTTGAGCCGCTCAGAAATGCGCGGAAGATGAGAATTCTCTGGGAGTTTCGTACGACTGGACACATCGATCTTCGATCATCGATTCTTACTATTCAAGGCCGCTAAATAAATGAAAACAACATAAAATGTAGAGAAAAGTCCCAGCTTTAATGTGGAACTAATCACAAAATTCATAAAAAAATGTATCATAGAGGAAAAAGTGTAAAAAGACTTTCAGGAGCAGATAGATCTATTATTTATTTATTACATGAGTTAAATTGGACATTACCATTGGTAGGATATGGAGTGTCTCAATTACTTTTGCCGTCGATATTATAGTAGGTACATCAATCAAAATCGAAACTGTGCTTACCCTTCTAGGTGGTTATCCTTTTCTCTATACATCCCAAACAGGATACTTCACGATTAAACATTACTGAATTTATAGTGAACTCATATACGTAACAAGAAATAAAACACATGGTTTTTCAAAGCATTTAAACCACTATATTTACAGAGGAAATGAAAACAAACGAAAATGAGAAACACAAACATTGAACTATTAAATAAGTTAACAGACAGCAATTAATTATATTATAAGAAAATTAAGCGGTCCGCAGCAATTTCAAATCTTTAGACTAATTGCGGGCCGAACACTCTTAATATAATTACAAGGCATGAATTTACGTTATAACCGAGAAAGTACCGAAATTTACATAAACTTTAAAACTGAAAGAATTTATTATCACCCTGTGACTAGATCTTGACCAAAGGAACGTTAACCCAGAAATCCTATTTTCTCTTATATAGAAAATAAGACTTCTCAAATGTGGGCGGTATACTCTGAAATCTCTACCAATTAAAATCTTCCCTACTTTAAACCGTACCCCAATTTGAAATTACCTAACGGACCATGGGATTTGCGAAACATGACTTTATGTGCATCACATGATGCTGTAAAGAATCCCTGCTATTTTATTATAGTAATTTGCCCTATCTAACATTTATGCCAGTAAGGCAGATGAAAAAACCACTTTGTCCATTACTTTGCTTTTGTATGGGGACAAAAAATCTACCTTAGTCGGCCTATCTAGTTTTTACTAAGACTATTACATATATTTTCTGGAATCCTCTCCGAATCAACTACTTTAGTCCTGTAAATCTAACTAGATCCCCCGGCGCACATTGGAAAAAAACAGCCTTTTTTGGACTAATATCTGCCTACAAGTCAAATCTTAGTCAATTTTGATCTACCTTGGCTTAAAATGTAGGTTATTGGCTACACTTTCAGAATATACTGCCTAAATTGCAAACCCCGATTTTCTAACCTCAAAAAATGTATCAAATATGAGAGTAATCACTTTTTTATATTTCTACAAGTCAAATTGATCATTTTTTTCTGTATCATCTTTAATTGATTTTCATCAAATTTAGACGCATCCCTAATGTTTTTTAATATTAAATCTTTTTTGTATATTTTTGTTTATCACCATTTCAAATCATTTCACACAACTTTTTTTTCTTGATTTTATATTTCATTTTTGTAACAATGTTTAATTTGCATAAAACAATTTAAAATTGAAATTTAAAGATTCTTTCTTCAAATATTTTTCTATAAATCAATACAATGTCAATATTAACAATTTTATAGATATAGTTAATAATTACATTTAGTGAAAAGCGAGAATAATATCGCATCCATAATTATTGATATTTGCACAAAATTATAATATATTTACTTATAAAATACAATTATTCAGATCCCTGCTTAATATGATAAAGCTTGCACTTTAATCTATAATAATACCCAATGAACACAGGAAAATCACCGTGAAGTACTTAGGAGTTAACTTTGTGGATATCAATGACCCGTGTAATGTCTTACGCGAGTTACATAAGAGACATCATAATCAGCGAAATGTCCGCCCCGTTAAACGTTGCGGGCAAAACTTAAAGAGATCTCTTTGTGGACATTGGTGGACCTCTCACAGAACTCTTGTAGGAGTTAAATGAAGGAATTCTTATTTAAATCGTAATTTCATCTACAGAAAACAACAACCGTGTAACTTCACAGCATCTTCGCTTGTGATGTAGTTACAAGGCCTAATATGTGACTGCCCTTTTAAGTCCCTAGTAATCGCGATTAATACTTCACATGTATACTTTTTAAACATCGCAATTAGATGTCAATAAGCCATTGTCTGGTATATTGTACAGGACTTTTTGAATGACATAAAAAGGTGTTTATTTCAAATTACTTACCGTAGTTTCTAGCAGATATGTAGAAAAATCACATTAAGGAACTTCTTTAGACATACCTGCGGCAGCGTCGTACGGCGCTACGGCGTGGCCGTGAATTTTGTAATGCACGTCTTTTTATTAACCCCCGACCCCAAAGATGGGTGTTTTAAGTTTAACATGCATGTTTGTTTGTCTGTCTTTTTGTGGCTTCATATGTCTTCAACGGGTGATCCGATTTTTTTATTTCAGAGTATTTTGTCGAGAAGGTTATAGGCCGTTTTAGATTTTGATGTGTGGTCGCCATCTTGAATTCGCTATGTTGAACTTCTCTAGAAATTGTCCGATTGAAGTAGAATAGAAAATGTGCAGACAATTATGGTAGCCGAACATGATTTAGGCCTTACTTTGATTCAGTCATATGAAACTGGTACGATTATAGATACATTGATCGGGGGTTTTTAAAAATTTTGAATTTTAGTTATGTACGGTGTCACTTGCGACGACGTCGCAAGTACATGATACCTTACATAAAAAAGACATGTGCATTACAAAATTCGCAGCCACGCCGCGCGGAGCTGCCGCAGGTATGTCGCCGGTTGTAGTCTCGAACAGCTGTTGAGTGATGACTTATATACACTATGTCCCTGGATTGACTGCTCAAGAGGGATTTTTTTCTTATCTTACATTTTAGGGGAAAAAATTGCTTCCCGCAGAGACAGCATAATTCCCATCATCAAAAGTACAATTAGATGTAGATGTCAAAAAAACGTAAAATTGAAATGCTTTTTACAATGATAAGTCGTAGACCTGCTAAATATAAAATTTAAATAGCATGATCTCGTTTTTCTGACTATAAAAAAAATAATTGTTTTAATATAGTTATATCAGAAAAACGTGATAATGCTACAAAATATTATATTTATCGATCTTATCATTTTACAAAACTGTTCTATTTGGTGTTTTGCTGTAAAATAAAAAATAACCAGAGTTTTCGCTTAGCGTTGACATTTTTTGGACATCCAATATAATTGTACTTTTGATTGTGCAAGCAAACTTTTTTCCTATCGAGTATTTTTGTAAATTGAAAAATAAGAAAAAAATCACTGTTGGACCGTCAATCCTAGGGACACACACATATAATAATATACATATATAGAGATATTCATGGAAATCGGGTAGTAGACGTTTCTCGGGATCTGTCCACTTTGGAAATTTTAAAATTTGAAGGTATTTTCATGTTTGTCACTTTCTGCTTTCACCAGAAGTATTACCTAAATTTGTTATTTTAAATAGAATACCCTGTATATTTTTGCATATTTAAATTTCCTATAATGTTTTAGCTTGGGCTTATGAAGCAAAACATATTCTTAAATCGGACAGTTTTCGAAATAACTAATTTTTGAAACATTTTGAACCACCCTTCCAAGGTAACCATATAGCCAATTAAGAATATTTTTTCACACTGATACAAGGATCATCTTATGATCTAAGTGCCCTAATATTATACAGGGTGTTTTATTTATAGTTGAACATTTTTTTATTTCAAATGTCAAAAAGTCAATTTTTTCAAATGAAACCCCAGCCACGTAATAATGAGAGATTGGAAAAGTGAGCATGGCACATGGCCAAGACATATTCGAGCAACTCGTCCCCATGGGCGTTATGGAATTTGCAAATATTTTAAAAATGTATAGAGCAGCATTTACTCAGTTTTTAAATACAATTAACTTATTACTACTTCTATAGTAATTTAACTAACAGATTTGAGCTCAATTAATAGAACAGCAATGAAAAACAATATTTATTCATTAATAATTGTGTCCTTCAAAGCAGTACTCCTCCACAAATCTTAGCAACTAAGGAGAACAAATTCACCCCCACTGCGTCTTTCGAGCGTTTATTGTATGACAAAACAAACCGTACGTATACTGAATTGTGATTGCCCCTCTATACTTTAGACCTTGTTGTGAAACCCCCTGTATAGTTTTTATATATGACAAATATTCAGAATGCGATCTACCTATCGTTGACGATATAATTCAAATAAAAATAAGGGCAAAACAGAAACAGTATAATTCAAAAATTAAATTTATTTTCTTATTTCTCATCCTACGCCTCCTACATATATGTCCTCCTATAGTAAAAAAAAACAATTAGTGAAAATATTTTATAACAAGGTACCTCCTAATGTATAGTGCCAACTGATCATAATTAGCAAAAACAAATCCTACTCAAAATATCACATTACTACAAAATATTACATTACAATAAGAATTTTGTGACGTTTGTTCTGCACTCCTAAATGTTATCAAGTAACAAAGCGTGTTATTTTAAAAAGTTGAGAAATTCTAGGCCTTTCACCTTTCTGGACAAACCACATCTTTTGTAAACTGCTATATTACATAAGATTTTATATAATAATAACTTCTATTTCACGAATTCATTGATTATTACATATAGCAATAAAAAATGTACTTATTTCAAAGAAAGTGACATCTGTATAGGCAGAAAAAGTGGGATTTCAAATAACTAGGATATCAAAATAGGACACACATGATATAATAAGTAACTAAATAAAATACTTCTTAAGCTTATGACAATATATATGTGAAGTTAATACCTATTTATTTTTTTATTTTTTATTCCTATTTTCCTCCTGCTCTCTCCTTTGCTTCGAGTGTCTTAGCCACTCCTTGACAAAAATCTCAAAATCACATTGTGTGAGTCCAGTGGAGTCTTGAACAGCAGCTGAAATTAAATGCATATATTACAATAAGTATAATAAAGGTGCAACTACATGAATAATAGAATTTTCGTACTAACTGATATATTTACAAAACAATTATTACCATTATTGACAATTCAAGTTTGACTTTCATGCTCACTTCAAAGCAGTGTTATTGTTAAGTTTTTAATTTTTAAACAGCAGCACTCAAAAACACTCGTTAAGCCGAACCGGACCTGCCTCGTCCAGACCCACATTCACCACGGCGCTGCGCCAACTTCCTAAGCACTCGTAAAATGAAATCCCTGCTCCCATTTCCATCTGTACTCTTGACAATTTGATGCTGCAATTAAATGAATAATACGATTGGATGGAGTGATCTAAAGATTTATGTAAGGATCAGAACTAAGAAATGTTAAATTTTATAGAAAAACAAAAACATTCCCCGTTCTATAACACTTTTTTAGATAACTTTATACAAGACTACTTCCATATACCAACAAGACACCACAAGTACAACAAGTTTCCCAAGTCTTGTTTCTTTTACAAAAGTACAGGGCGTTCTGGCAACACTGTTACTCGATTTCTGGGTTTATTGTAGACAAAATAAAATCTAAATATACACAGTAGCCATGCCAAACTGATCCAGGTGATAGGTGATTTTGAGTCGAATAGTTCTTATTAACATATAACCTAAACCCTTCCATTTTCGAGTTACGGAGTGTTCAAGTTTTAGATAAACACATGTTTTTATTTAATAACTCGACATTTATAAAATTTCATATATTTTTACTTCAAATATTTTGTCAATAATGTAAGTAATTGTTATGTTTCTAAGATTAATATTGTTCAACCTTTTCTGTTTGTTTCTTTCTAGTTTGTGTATTTGTTGTTGTAAAAATTTTAAGTAAGTACCGCTTCCCTTTAAATAAATCAGGTAAAACAACGGTTATTTGGTTTTAACTAACTTCATGCATGAAATTATGTATTATAGTATAGGTACCTACCAAATTTGATATCGTTAGAATTTATAAATATTGAGTTACTTATTATATAAAAACATTTGTTTATCTGAAACTTCAACACCCCGTAACTCGAAAACGAAAAGGTTTAGGTCATATGTTCAAAACTTCTCTACTCAAAATTACTTCGTCTATCACCTGGTAGGTACAGTTTGGCAGGGTCACGCCGAACCACCTGTATACACGATTATAAACTAAAATTTTATTTTTGTAAATTATAAAACAATTAAGTCACTTAAACACATATTAACTTTCGTTTATACATGTAGGTAGGAGTGCAGGTATGAATAACATCTGTTTTTTTCTAGTGGCATGCGAAGTAATCAGGCCTATGATGTATCCTCTTGTGGTTATTATAACAGGGCTGTTAAAACTAATATCCAAATTAGAAACCACCTTTTTGAAACATCTTTATTTCCGTTTAGCCAACATTCTTCACAGTCCTGTTATAATAATGTAAGAGGATAAATCATAGGCCTGACTGTAGACTTTCTAGTTAAACTTAGATAGGCTTATATTTCATTTCGTAATATATTTATTGAGAAAAAACTTATGGCAAAAAATAGTAAATACTTCTCCATCGGACCTCTCTCTTGGATAGTGCCCATCCCAAAAACATTAATTGTCGATATTTAATTTATTTATTCATAACCTTAACGATAGAACCATTATACTATTTAATAGGCCCAATTTCGGTTGATAATTTAATGAATTAATGAACTAATCTCATTGTAGCATGGCCACACTGTTGTTTTAGAACCAGCATGTAAAAACAAGCAGGCGAGCAGACGGCAGTTTTTTCTAAAAACTAATTGTTCCCCGAGATGCAAATAAACATGAAAACTCATATAAAATAAGAAACTTACTTACCTCTTTAACATGATATAACGAACAATCAAACACATCAATAAATTCAAAATCTCCCAAGTAAACAAAACAAACACACACAATGCACATCGACCGATATTAAAGAATGAACGAATGAAGCGGAAATGAAACAAGAAACAAGTACGACTAGCAGTACTGCCAACTCCAATAACTGAAATTACCCGCAGCGAACTCTGAAAACTCCCGCTTTTTCCAGGCAGATCAAATCAGTTTTGAATTACCTATTTCAATCAATGTCTAATATGTACAATTTTAGTAAGGAATAAAAAAGAGAATATAATTGATAGTTTTATGTAGGTGTATTTAACTAAATTTTATTTATACACTTTTGCACCAAAAACAATATGTATATTATAACATTTTAATAAATAAACAATATTACAGACTTTACAAAGAATACTTTTTTAAAACAAGCAGGAGAACTACATAATTACTTTCTTTAACCCAAATATTACTATGTATAAAGGCCATCTCAAAGGTATAGGTTGAACGCATGATAACGGATAACGTTCCTGTGCAAAGCAAATACACGCGGCAATATACGAAACTAGACATATCTTCTAATTATTTGAATATATATTTACCATGATTAAATAAACCACTTATGACGGGTAGGCGTTATAAAATATAAAGTGTTTTTTCTCATTATTCATTTACATGGATCCAGGGCCTTTATTTTTCGATCGAAACTTTGAAGAGCGGAGGGTAACATTCCTCGACATTTTTAAACGTTATAAATAAACAATACAAATCATTCTCAACTCATTATTATTTGCATCGCACTAATCATTTACAAAGATACCTCTCTCTCGTTTTACCTACTGCAAATACTAACCTCCAAATCTCCAACTTCGGGCGAAACCTGGACCCCTTTTAAATCGCCGGGCCCGGGGTGATACACCCCCGACCCCCCTCTCCCCTCTCATCGGGCCTGCATGGATCGCTTATTTCGACAGATGACGTCAGTGATCTTGGGTTACATCGCTGCTAAATTCTTTTTAGGAGAATTCCAAAGACGTATCTGCTGTAAAGGAAAAAAAGTTCCGGAACGATGTCACGGTGAAGACGTTCCGATGAAATTAAAATAAAGCTTTATGTTATATCTTATATAAGGAGTTCTGTAATTACTTCTCTCACGACAAAACGGGTAAATTGTAGAGATCTACATAAATATTTCCTATAGTACCGCCAGCTGTTGTCTTTAAAATACTTTACAGTTTAACCAAAATGCAGGTAACGATGAGAGTTCCATAAGATTAGCAACGGGAAATTACACAAATCGCATTCAAAGATCAACACACTGAAATAAAAATAAATATCTTCCCATACACATCTTGTTATTGTGCCCACTGCAACCACTTTTTTCCATTACATTTATGTATTAAATGAAACATCCGTTTTTTTAAGTATAAGCGGCCTCCATACGATGTAACATGTGCAACGTAACATTTTATACTTAAATTGAACATCGCAAAACCTCCTATAAAAGTTATGTGTTCATAGGGTAAATTTGGTAGACTGATGGTATTATCAATATCTAGTTAACCTCTCCAATATATCTTCAAGATAATTAATAACAATAAAATATTCGACGGGATCTTTTAAATAGATATTCGATATTAGATAGATATATTAATAATGCTTTTCCGACGAGACTAATTGAAATTTCAAGTCCACCCCGACCGTAGCCCATTGCGTTAAGCGACGACATTCACAGCGGATTTCTCGGTTCGAATCCTGTACGGGTTTTAATTTGTTTTCAACTTTTTGGCTGATATATCTTATCCTAAAATTACATGGCATTTATTTATTCCTTTCTACAGTTAAAATATATAACTACACAAAATTTCAGAGCTGCACTCAAAGATTTTATTTTAATTAAAAATTAATGCGGGATGTACTTCTGGCTGCAGAGCTATGTACTTTTCAGCTAGTAAGGAGGGTTTTTACCATTTCAAGCTTTCTTTTTATTTTTAGCTACCCTACATTTCAAACTTATTGCCTAGGTGTATATAAAGTTCACATATAAAACATGTAACAAGATTACAGACTATTTTATTGATACATAAAAACAAGTACCGAGGCAGCTTAACGCATATTAGTTAGTGCATGGCTGGGCGGAACAAAAATAATCCTTTATGAACACGTAGAAAATAAAAGGAAAAATCTACTCAAAGCAAATGGGTCATTAGTTAAAAAGACGGGGGATAATTTTTAGAGTTTTTTTTATATGTAAAAATATTTTTTTGGGTGTTTTAGGGGGCATGGCATGGCGAGAAAAGGCAGGATAGTGGGTTTTTTGTATTTTCGTGTGTTGAGTATGTGCGGGTGTATGTTATTGTCACCCTCTTTAAAGGAGATTTTATTTATTTAAATCATGTTCCGCATTAATAAATGGATTGCAATTTGATGTTAAGCTATATACCCACATAATTAAAACAATAATGAATTTGCAATTTTTTTCTTGAATTATATTTATGCTGCTGAAATTTTAACGAAATTGCGAAATATCTCAGAAGGAAAGCGAAGATAGATAAATTATATTCCGGATATTTTGTGGTTGTGAATTCACATGAGTATTTATATCCATTTCCAGACAAGCATAACTTCGTTATTTGTCTAACTTTGCATTATGGAAGTCCGTGGTGACTGGCCTATAAGCCCATGGCTGATCTTTCTGTGATCGATTTATCACTCTCTGTCTATTCTAAATGGAGTATAGATGTGAGATTTCAAAGTCTATTAAAATCTCAGATTTACCAGGTACATCGGCCAGTGGGACACCGTAACTGATCCAAGTTTTTAATATGGACTAATCTCCACAAACGTAGCATCTAACTTGCTCCATGCGGATAAATTGTCAAATTAAAAATTTGTTCGTGTGGCTCGAGTTAAAGATTGCGTTTTTTTTCTACAGGCAGATAATAGAAAAAAATAAGGGTTACATACACAGTTTTTCTGGAAAATTGACAATAAACTTTCACATCTGTCACATATTATAGTACAGGCAATGAAGGCAACATTTTGTAAAAACCTCACAAAAATTAATAAAAGGATCATCTCCGGGATTTAAGTAGGTAATAACCTGTAGAATGGAATGATGCATTCTTTACACTTCCAAGTTCCGGGAAAATTCCAAAAAATTTGGAAAATCTTTATGATTTTCGGTTTTTTGGCTCCAGCGTCTAAAATAATGAAAGTACGGAAAAATTTGTAGCTCGTCTCTTTCTCTATAAAAAAGGTCTTTACAAATTTTTGTCTTACTTAAGCCGTTTAGGAGATAAATCCAGATTTCCACTTATAGTTTTGAGCCGCTCAGAAATGCGCGGAAGATGAGAATTCTCTGGGAGTTTCGTACGACTGGACACATCGATCTTCGATCATCGATTCTTACTATTCAAGGCCGCTAAATAAATGAAAACAACATAAAATGTAGAGAAAAGTCACAGCTTTAATGTGGAACTAATCACAAAATTCATAAAAAAATGTATCATAGAGGAAAAAGTGTAAAAAGACTTTCAGGAGCAGATAGATCTATTATTTATTTATTACATGAGTTAAATTGGACATTACCATTGGTAGGATATGGAGTGTCTCAATTACTTTTGCCGTCGATATTATAGTAGGTACATCAATCAAAATCGAAACTGTGCTTACCCTTCTAGGTGGTTATCCTTTTCTCTATACATCCCAAACAGGATACTTCACGATTAAACATTACTGAATTTATAGTGAACTCATATACGTAACAAGAAATAAAACACATGGTTTTTCAAAGCATTTAAACCACTATATTTACAGAGGAAATGAAAACAAACGAAAATGAGAAACACAAACATTGAACTATTAAATAAGTTAACAGACAGCAATTAATTATATTATAAGAAAATTAAGCGGTCCGCAGCAATTTCAAATCTTTAGACTAATTGCGGGCCGAACACTCTTAATATAATTACAAGGCATGAATTTACGTTATAACCGAGAAAGTACCGAAATTTACATAAACTTTAAAACTGAAAGAATTTATTATCACCCTGTGACTAGATCTTGACCAAAGGAACGTTAACCCAGAAATCCTATTTTCTCTTATATAGAAAATAAGACTTCTCAAATGTGGGCGGTATACTCTGAAATCTCTACCAATTAAAATCTTCCCTACTTTAAACCGTACCCCAATTTGAAATTACCTAACGGACCATGGGATTTGCGAAACATGACTTTATGTGCATCACATGATGCTGTAAAGAATCCCTGCTATTTTATTATAGTAATTTGCCCTATCTAACATTTATGCCAGTAAGGCAGATGAAAAAACCACTTTGTCCATTACTTTGCTTTTGTATGGGGACAAAAAATCTACCTTAGTCGGCCTATCTAGTTTTTACTAAGACTATTACATATATTTTCTGGAATCCTCTCCGAATCAACTACTTTAGTCCTGTAAATCTAACTAGATCCCCCGGCGCACATTGGAAAAAAACAGCCTTTTTTGGACTAATATCTGCCTACAAGTCAAATCTTAGTCAATTTTGATCTACCTTGGCTTAAAATGTAGGTTATTGGCTACACTTTCAGAATATACTGCCTAAATTGCAAACCCCGATTTTCTAACCTCAAAAAATGTATCAAATATGAGAGTAATCACTTTTTTATATTTCTACAAGTCAAATTGATCATTTTTTTCTGTATCATCTTTAATTGATTTTCATCAAATTTAGACGCATCCCTAATGTTTTTTAATATTAAATCTTTTTTGTATATTTTTGTTTATCACCATTTCAAATCATTTCACACAACTTTTTTTTCTTGATTTTATATTTCATTTTTGTAACAATGTTTAATTTGCATAAAACAATTTAAAATTGAAATTTAAAGATTCTTTCTTCAAATATTTTTCTATAAATCAATACAATGTCAATATTAACAATTTTATAGATATAGTTAATAATTACCCATATAGCATTTTTGCATTCAGAGCATGTGCTCGGAATGTACTTTATGTACCAAGGAACTAAGAATGAATATTCATTTTGCATGTAATGTATATAATCTGAATGTCAGAGAGCGGTACAGATGACCGCTTCTCAACATCCGAATAAGATTCCCACAACATTCCCATGAACCAAAATGGTACTTGATATGAACCAAAGAGGTATATTGAAATATTGCTAGATACATGATATATAGAAGGAAGGTCCATGCTACATTCATAATGTACACTGCACGTTCACGGTATACGCGTACTACCTTCGTAGGAATGACCATTACGTATCAGTGGCAGCTATAAATACTTCACTCATGCCATGTATCTTTTTCAGAGTTTAATTACTACAATAATTTATGACTTACTGTAATCAATGAGTCGCTGCTTCATTCTGAGTATGTTCATGATGAAGCAGCCACTCATCTATGATTTCAATAAATAATAAATTATTATAATAATCAAACTCCGAAGAGAATACATGGTATGAGTGAAATACTTGCATATAATAAATCCAGTATCTAATTTTAGTATTTAATTGTTACAGTCAATTATTACTTATTCTAATTTTCCACAATACACATTCCTCGTGAAGAACATTATCTAAGTAAATGTGGAATGTATGCACAGAAAATTTGTTTTTACCACTAGTTTTCAATTAAAGTCAATCATGTTTTATCGATCAAATTTTGTTTGAATAGAGCACACAAATGCTGAATTTGTTATAACAGTACTTTACAAACACCCAAGAATATCATTTGTAAAAAAATTAGTTTTACGTTTATACAAGATCTGTTCAAAATCATTTTAAAATACATCAAACATTTATCACTGAAAATTTGAACTCTAAAATCAAATTTAACACATTATTTCTGATGATCATATTACGTTAGCTTAAAGTTTTATCTAATTCAAATTGTGTTTTAAATTGTCCAGAGCAAAACATGATTCTATTCTATTAACTACTAATTATTGTTGTAACAATTATGCATCTTGAATTATAAAATAGGAAGAGGTATAAATAAAACAGTTAGTGCTACTTTAAATATATTTTTATTTTTTGTTATAGTAGACGCAATCGTTACAGTGACTCTACGAGTGAGACACAAGACGAGGTTTAACTGGCAAGGATAACATTTTCCGTCTTTATTATACTTTCACCCGTTGAGCCACTATAACGATTGCGTCTACTATACAAATATGAATTGCAATAATAGAAAACAATTGTGTCAAGAATTTAAATTGATATTTTGTTAACAACAAACTGTTCTTTGCTACTTATAAACTGTCATATTTTACTATAACCAACGTTTTGCCAGTAAATAAAAAATAGTAAAAATTGGAGGGCTTACATTTCCAAAACCAGTACGTGTCTACATGTTGCCGATGCTGATATTTGTAATTGCGAAACTCCACTTGGCATTCTCAACACATGATCTGTGACTGCTCCTATTGGCTGAATACTTTCTTTTGGCTTTTCCAATTTTTCGGAGAAGGTATTCTCTTCCTGTCTAGAGGAGGTGGGGATACGCATGCTAGTTCCAACTGTAAAAGAAACGAGAGCATATTTGAATATTTGTTTCACTTTAAAAACTGGCCATAATAAAGTTGAAAAATATAACATCTTACAAACATCTTGCAGAAAAAAATAAAAATAATCAAAAAAAAATTAAACAAATTGATATTATCATTAATTTACAAAACAGGTATTTTTTTTGGAATTCGGAAATATTTGTACTTGTGATTTTAATACCTACCAAAGTTATTAGAAGAACAACATATTTTCCCTTAACTTCTAGTAATAGCAAAATTTATTTCACTTTGGGAAGTCGACGTCTTCCAATATGTTCTTCGATATCACTATCTTCATCTCATAATAATCTTTTGGGAGGAATAATTTGCTTTTTGTACATAGTCCTTTGATTCGTTTTTGTTCACTCTGTATATCCGATGTGAGTTCTGCTCTTTTCAATTTAACTGCAGCTTATAATCTTCTATAATAGGTATAAAGCAAATTAGTACAAATATGACAACTTATATGTTGCAATCAAGACCGATGGTTGTGATTTACATAAATAAAAGCTCCTTAATATTGAAATAGATCGAACCTACCTTCTCGAAAACAAGATTTATAGTGTCCACGCTTCATATGGGATCTCTCTTGTTTTTCAATGATTTATCAAATTGTTTCCGTTTAAATGGTGACCACCATTCGTGGAACGAGTCACTTCGAATTAAACCACCTCCGTTTTTTCCCCAAAAATCGATGCCTACAAACATCATTATTCGTATTACAATAAAAGCAAAGATTAGACCTAATCTTTGATAAAAGTACAGTGATAGGTAAGTGTAAGTACATTCAACTTTAGTGTCTAAACATAAATTAAAATATCTGCAAATGACAATAAAGGGGACCTTAAACTATGTGGTAGTTGTATTATTGTACATAATTATTGTAAAATACTTACTGCAATGCAATTAAGTATGTAGTAATAATCATAGGCAAACAAAACACAAACCATAAACAAATTGAAATCGACATTTGACATTTTGACAGCAGAGGCCTAGCGGAATCAACGAAGTGGAAGGGAACCTTCACTTCGTTGAGCGGAATGGAATGAGAATATTGAGCATGCGCACTAACCTAGGGACCGTGGCGCGCGATCACAAGCCTAGTTTGAATTCAAAATTTAAATCATATTTCACATCTACAATTTTGCCAACGATTTAAAATTTATAAAATGGATGTTATTTACCACTGGACAGGGAATGATTATAAATGTACTTAAATCAAATCTGGATAGAGAAGCATTTATTTATTTTTATTATAATTAAAGTTAAAGTAGATACTATATAAAAGTAGCAATAGGTAGTCTCATCAGTTGTGATGCAGTTTTATTTTTATTAGTTCATGCGATCCAAATATTTCTACAAAATGTACACGTCTCTATCATACAGATAAAATCATCGATGAACGTTTATACGAGGTACATGAACACATATACGAAGAACATTCCCTGACATATATACATAGTACATGCGACTATGAACATAAACTTTTGTGTATGTTCGATCCATATCGTCTGTATATTCATATTGTATATGAAAATATTATTTATATGAGAATGTTGGGGGAACATACATGGCTAGTACAGTATGCAATTAGAACATTAGGAATGCAAAATGTACATTCGTGGAATAATAAATGCTATCTGGGTACATTTAGTGAAAAGCGAGAATAATATCGCATCCATAATTATTGATATTTGCACAAAATTATAATATATTTACTTATAAAATACAATTATTCAGATCCCTGCTTAATATGATAAAGCTTGCACTTTAATCTATAATAATAAATTTGGTAGACTGATGGTATTATCAATATCTAGTTAACCTCTCCAATATATCTTCAAGATAATTAATAACAATAAAATATTCGACGGGATCTTTTAAATAGATATTCGATATTAGATAGATATATTAATATTTATTCGACTTTTGTTATTTATGGTATATATTTTTTTATTTTAATAATTTACAAACCTCTTTTATTTGTAGGTAAAATTTTAATTCATTGGCTCGGAAAACATTTCTTTTATAACGCAATGTAGTAATAACTAAAAGTAATTTATAAAACATGTTAATCAAATTTCGAGTAGGGTAACTATGTTTTGTTGAATTTTTTGAGTTTAGGAAATCGGGGTTTGCAATTTAGGCAGTACACTCTGAAAGTGTAGCCAATAACCTACATTTTAAGACAAGGTAGATCAAAATTGATTAAGATTTGACTTGTAGAAATAGAAAAGAGTGATGACTCTCATATTTGATACATTTTTTGAGGTTAGAAAATCTGGGTCTGCAATTTAGGCAGTATACTCAGGAACTGTAGCTAATAACCTACATTTTAAGCCAAGGTAGATCAAAATTGATTAAGAATTGACTTGTAGGCAGACTTTTGTTCAAAAAATAGATTTTTTTTCCACTGTGCACAGTGGAAAAAAGAGCCTTTTTTTGACAAGAGTCTGCCTACGAGTCAAATCTTAATCAATTTGGATCTACCTTGGCTTAAAATGTAGGTTATTGGCTACACTTTAAGAGTATACTGCCTAAATTGCAAGTGTAGATTTTCTAACCTCAAAAAATGTATTAAATATGAGAGTAATCACTTTTTTCTATTTCTACAAGTCAAATCTTAATCACTTTTGTTCTACCTTGGCTTAAAATGTAGGTTATTGGCTACACTTTCAGAGTATACTGCCTAAATTGCAAATCCCGATTTCCTAAAATCAAAAAATTCAACAAAACATAATTACCCTACTCGAAATTTGTTGAACATGTTTTATAAATAACTTTCAGTTATTACCACATTTTGTTATAAAAAAAAAATTCGAGGCAATGAATTAAAATTTTATCTACAAATAAAAGAGGTTTGTAAATTATTAAAATAAAAAAATGTACATTATAAATAACAAAACTCGAATCTTTTATTGACAATAATTGTGGAGATATATCGAAGACACTAATTAAATATTAGTATATCTATCTAATATCTATTTAAAAGATCCAGTCGAATATTTTATTGTTATTAATTATCTTGAAGATGTATTGGAGAGGTTAACTAGATATTGATAATACCGTCAATCTACCAAATTTATTATTATAGATTAAAATGCAAGCTTTATCATATTAAGCAGAGTGATCTGAATAATTGTATTTTATAAGTAAATATATTCTAATTTTGTGCAAATATTAAAAATTATGGATGCGATATTATTCTCGCTTTTCACTAAATGTAATTATTAACTATATCTATAAAATTGTTAATATTGACATTGTATTGATTTATAGAAAAACATGTTAAGCTAAGGTAGATCAAAATTGATTAAGATTTGACTTGTAGGCAGATTTTTGTCAAAAAAGGCTCTTTTTTTCACTGTGTGCCGTCTAGCCCAGTGTATTTTCTGGTCGGTCAAAAAAATAGTATATTATTCAACGAGCATATAAGAGCCATTATATGCGAAGAGAACACTATACTTTGTCCACGACTATTAAATATTTAATATTTATTTAATTCATCTTCGTTTCATTTCTCTTATTTAAGAAAGACTCATGTCATCAGTTTTATTTTTTTTTATTTCTCGGGCAACATAAGTTTAATAAGGCGATTTCTGCTTCCTTTATCTCTGGCGGTGTCAAAGAAATATCGTTTTCACTGTCAGTACTCATTTATTTAATTATATTACTCCTTCTGAGTACCTATAATATGTAAAGTTATTGTAAAGATCGTTGGCGTTAAAATCGCACAACTTTTGACGTTTCAAGTCACACATTGCCATGGCTTACTAATACAATAATACAGTTTGTGGCACGTAGGTAAATGGTTTTAAAAACAATGTAGGGGATTGCCGCGTGTTGCTAATAGATAATGCTTTGAAAAACTTACTAATCCAGTTTTTAAGTGTTCATTAAAGTACCTCTTCGGCATGTAGGTACCATTTTAGTGCTTCCTAGAACAGAACAGATAACACTTGTCTTTTGGTTGCATTATTCACAGCAATCAGTGAATAATGAAATCATTATTCACTGCAGGAAATAATGGAAAGCATTATCCTTGAGGAAACACATACATAATGAGTACATTATTTAATAGTCGTGGGCAATAAATAGTATATTATTAACGAGCATATCATGATGGCTATTATTCACGAGGGTGAAGTTTAACGCACAAGTTTTGACGTTTCAAATCAATTACAGAATTATGCTTTGACACATTGTCATGGCTTACTAATAAAATAATACAGTTTGTAGGCATGTAGGTAAATGGTTGGCTAATAGATGATGTTTTAGAAATAACTTACTAATGTAGTTTTTGAATGTTCATTAAATTATCTCTTCGGCATGTATCATTTCAGTGCTTCCTAGAAAACCTAGAGAGACAACAGTTGTCTTTTGGTGGCTGCAATTTTGACATTTTAAATTTTTAGTAAAATGTCACTAATGTCATTTCGTATAAACAACTGACTGTCCTTATTGTTCACTGCAACCAGTGAATAATGAGATCATTATTCACTGCAGCAGGGGCGGCCTTTGGGGGTGGCAAGCAGGGCAACCGCCCGAGGCCTCGTTCTTGCAGGGGCCTCGCGCACTCGAGCAACAACAAGGCATCATTTCTGAATCCCTGATTCTTTTAAGACATTAATGCACCTATTTAAAAATGAATTATTATTTGTTTGCTTATAATTGTATTGAAACATTCTTTATAGGATTTTGCAAACAGCAGAAAAATTAACTATCTATAAAAGAAAAACTTTGTGTAGAAATATTAATGAAATCTTTGCATTCTTTCGATAACCTGAATTCTGGTTATGCTAGCAAATTAAAATCCTAAAATGAATTTGTCTAATTTCTTATTTGACAATTCTCATTCTAACACTAGCATCCACACAGTCCCCTACGGCCATGCAGATTAAACTAGTATCCACATAACCCCCTACGATTATGAAGATTCAGTTAAAAATGAGAACAAAGACCTAAAATGAATTTATTTATCTACCTTGTCTTAAAAATTTTTTTCATTCAAATGGATTACATTTTCATGAAATCTAACATTCTGTTTCCTGGAAATGCTTAGCCTTTGAAACGTTTTTCGCCCTTATTCTGGAGCTCATCAGAAAGACATAAAGCCATTCATAAAGATGTTTCATGCAAAACCAAGACAATTTCTATGAATAAGTGTGAAATGATTATATTTGCCATTGACTGATAAAGACAACCTCACCTATCTATTAGCTAACTAGTATTGGAGCCTATATACTCTATGCATGTTTAAAAATGAATTATTATTTGTTTGCTTATAATTGTATTGAAACATTCTTTATAGGATTTTGCAAACAGCAGAAAAATTAACTATCTATAAAAGAAAAACTTTGTGTAGAAATATTAATGAAATCTTTGCATTCTTTCGATAACCTGAATTCTGGTTATGCTAGCAAATTAAAATCCTAAAATGAATTTGTCTAATTTCTTATTTGACAATTCTCATTCTAACACTAGCATCCACACAGTCCCCTACGGCCATGCAGATTAAACTAGTATCCACATAACCCCCTACGATTATGAAGATTCAGTTAAAAATGAGAACAAAGACCTAAAATGAATTTATTTATCTACCTTGTCTTAAAAAAATTTTTCATTAACTGAATCTTCATAATCGTAGGGGGTTATGTGGATACTAGTTTAATCTGCATGGCCGTAGGGGACTGTGTGGATGCTAGTGTTAGAATGAGAATTGTCAAATAAGAAATTAGACAAATTCATTTTAGGATTTTAATTTGCTAGCATAACCAGAATTCAGGTTATCGAAAGAATGCAAAGATTTCATTAATATTTCTACACAAAGTTTTTCTTTTATAGATAGTTAATTTTTCTGCTGTTTGCAAAATCCTATAAAGAATGTTTCAATACAATTAATGCACCTAGTTTATCATGATTAATAATTTGTCATCTTTGTGTTTATTAATTTTTGTTAATTTCCAATAAACAAATTTAAAGCTCCAAATTTATTTATTTATAACTTTACATTTCTCGTCATCAAGCGTCATCATTAAAACTAGACAAGGGCCTCGCAAAGATCTACCCGCCCGAAGCCTCGCAATGGCTAAGGACGCCCCTGCACTGCAGGAAACAATGGATAACATTATCCTCGAGGAAACACATAGATGAGTACATTATTTAACAGTCGTGGACAACAAATTTTATCTTGTGTGTCATGGACATTGTCTTGAAAAAGAAACATTTTATAACACGACGGGCGGAGCAGATTGAGCGTGTGCATAACACGAGGGTTAGAAAATCGATATTTTATTATTACTATGACAACATAATAATAATCATTGTCAACGTAGTGTAGTTTATTTATGCGCAACGTAATGTTAACGCTTGAAGAATGCCTATATCCGAAATAGCGGAATTATTAGGTAAATACAAAAAGAAGGAAGAAATCATCGATTCAACAATAATCCAAAAGTAAGTACGCATATTATATTTTATATTCCACCACGTAATTTAATATTTGAGTATTGTCGTTTTCGTTTCTTTTTTTTTTCTCGACCAGTTAGAATAGACGTATTATAATGATTACCTTTTATAACACAATTATTGGTTGTGTGTTGGGCAGGCAGTAGAAGGCAATGAATTTGAGCATTTGTTAGAAAATTATTTTGTAGATTTAGCAACAATATACCTTAAATAAATAATTGACTGCATAAAGGACCCCGCACATTACTTAGGTAAAATGGATTTGTGTCAAATTGTCTGAAACTTTGCAATTTGCTACTTCATATAGATATATTATTCTAATAAAAAATTATCGACACAATCCTATTCTATGTACCGTTTTTACTGTAGGGGCCTTAAATAAATCGATTCATTACCACTACTTGTAACGAATAGCTTGAAATGCATACATATATCTAATAAAATGCTATTAAAGTTTGCCGGAGAGAGTATACAGGGTTCCCAGACTTGTAATTTTCTTATTTTTTTGAGCGACCAGCGATGCTGGGCACATCAAATTGTAGGTATTCTTAAGGCCTGTAAGCATGCATACAGAGTGATTGGAAAACATTTTTTTTAAGAACTATTAAGAAATGAAACTTTGATTTTTTACATTACCTCTGTGACCTGTGGTAATGTTTTCTTATAAAGGTTTTAATTAACTTCAGTTTATATTATTAGATACTAAACGACAACTCAACATTCAACAATTTCCTAAATTTCATAAACTCACTCCACCCTAAAATTAAATTTACTCTCGAAACTGAAACCGAAAACACTATTAACTTTTTAGATTTGACTATTAAAAGGCTCAATAAAAAACGCGATTTTTCAATTCTTCATAAACCATCCCACACTGACATAACAATACACAACACCTCAGCACATCCTCACCAACAGAAAATAGCAGCATACAACAGCATTATACACAGGCTTTTGACTGTCCCCTTATCAGAAGAAAATTATATCAAAGAACTACAAATAATAAAACAAATTGCATTCAACAATGGTTGCAACCCCGAAGTAATAGAGAATATCATTGTGAAAAAATCTTTCAATAAAGCCATTGAAGAAGTATATCCAACAATAAATGATCAAAATAACAGTTTCAAAGTTCTCACTTACATCGGCTACCCAACAGAAAAAAACTTCCTCTTTTTTAAAAAAACGTAATGTAGCTTTCAAAACTAATAACACAATAGGGAAACATTTAAAAAATGCAAAAGACGAAATTTCATCAGAAAATAAATCGGGCGTCTATAAGTTTACTTGTGGTGCTTGTCCTTGTTGTAGTACCTAAAATTTTCGACCCCAATTAAGTTCAAATTTTCCAAAAAGACTCGTTTAAAATTATCAAATCGATTGCCTGCAACAAAATCTATAAAAAAACATATTTGTCTATTTTCATAAATAATACCAAAAATTCAATAACTTCCGTTGTATTCAGATTCAAACTCTCCGAAACTCGAGTATATCACTAAAACCATGCAAAGAACCTATTTCAATCAAAAAACACAATAGCAAAATTTTAAGTTTCTCAAGTTATAATATTTTCGAAAGTACCCCTAATCTATCTCGTCGCCGTCGATACGCATAACCTTCCGCTTAATAAATAACATTTAAAATACAATCCAGTCATTCTGAAGCTCACAAATATTCACTAAATTCAATATACATTACGAATTACTCAAAAAACAATAATACTCAGATTTCATTCAAATTTCATTACTAAAATTTGAAAGTACCCCACGTATTACACTCATTCAAATCCATCGTCGCCGTCGCCGCGTCGACGAAGCCATACAAGTCGCGCTATTCACAATAGTAATTTTTATTCCAAATTTCATGCGGACGAATTGCCGATTGCCCGCATAAATCCATTTGCTCACGCGCACAACGCACGGAGTTGAATCTCTCTTTTATTTCAATTACGTAAATTAACGTAATCAGTTTCCGAATAGATACGAGCATCGTTCTAAGACATTTATGACTCACACCGGCTACATGCATTTAGTCACGTAGGCCATCGTTTCTTATTGGTGGAAAATGATGCCATATTATGTCACGATGATACGTCACTTCCGTGTTCTGGAATTCCTCACTAGTATAAAAGCCACCGAAAGCGTGCAGTAGGCAGGCAGTATCTCCACATCGCGTTACCAGTTCACGTCTCCGCGCTACTCTCTCTCCGGGTTGCTCTCAAAATTAATTAAACCTCGCGCCCAGTGACTTTTTAAATAGTTGAGTTTTATAATAACAAAATCCAGTGTACAAATTTTAATCATAAGTGTTTCTACAAAATCCAAGACTGTACTTTCATTAATAAATAATTTTTATACTTTTCGTCGTTATCTTAAAATTCGTCGTTTTATTTACTAAATACTAAACAACAAGTGTAATCGAAGCCTATCTGAATATTAGTCCAAGTCTCAGAGTCTCAAAAGAGCTAGCTGGCGCCCAATTCTAAACAAATTTGCTAGCCATCCCACTACTAGTCGTACTCTAAGCCCGAGACGACCCCAACAAAAAACCATAAAATCCAAAAACCCAAGAAAACCTAAGGCACAGGCTTGTTTCTTGGACATCCTAAGGTATATATTGGACAAACATGTAGAAATTTTGGAAAAGGGTTATCAGAACATAAAAGAAGTTACATCAGTAATAAAACAAACTCAACTTATGCTTACCACCAGAAGTAGGTCACGTGTTCAACGAAGAGTTTAAAATTTTACACACCGAGAAAAAAGGCTTAAAACTCGATTTACTAGAATTTCTAGAAATAAATAAACTAAAGTCGTGTGAAGTTTTATTAAATGACCAAATTGAAACAAACTCATCTCCCTTACTAAATTTATTTACTTAGACCATTAAAATTAGATTCAATAAATTACCTAGAAATATATGTACCTTTCCATTTACCTAGTAATTAAAATTATATTGTACTTTTCCGCTTAGCAATTAAGATTAGGATTAGATCGAAATTGTATAAAATCTAGTATACCAGTACTCAACATTCGAAGAGGCCACTGTGTGGCGAAACAATTGTCATGTTGACAAGAAATAAAGTGAAAATCAAAAACTAATATAGTTTTCTTCCCAATTATTAGATAGGTACGTCCTATTAAAATTTCTTTTTGGTCTGTACTATTATTTCTCTTAGGTTTAATAAATCAACCATATTTGATAGTATCACTATGCATTTATACTTACATTTTAAGCTAGAAATGGAAGTTTTGACATGTCATGTTGTAACAAAAATCGCAACTGTCAATTTGTGAGTTAATTGTATTAGTCAAATATTAATTGCGTCGCTCGAACAAAAAATCGTCATACGGTTTAGTATACAACTGTGGAAAAAACTGAGTTTTTGTTGAGTTATGGTCAAAAGCATAATGCTAGTAAAGCGTGCAAATTGTATTCCCAAAGGTTCCCCAATGTCCCGACCATAAAACAAATAATTATTAGTTGATAGCACAGGCACACAAATAAAGAAGTTATCGATTCCTCGGACCAAACCAATCATTTCCGGTGTATTTTGGCTTGCTGCAAAAATTGAGGATAGAAAAAATTTGTGACGAGGTGGTTCAAAACTGACACCGGATCCGGATTCAGCAAGCCAAAATACATCGGAAATGATTGGTCTGGTCCGTGGAATCGACAAATTCTTTTTGTGTGCTTGTGTACAGGCAATGTAATTTTTGCATTTTTCTAACTGTTTTTTTGAAGATAGAAAGAAATTAAGAGGTGATAGGGCAAAACTGACGCCAGATTCGGTTTCGGCAAGCCAAAATACACCGGAAATGATTGGTCTGGTCGGTGGAATCGACAACTTTTTTTTGTGTGCCTGTGTAATCCTAAAATGTTTGGTATCTACTACCTAAGAGAAATAGAAGACCGTTGAGCATATTCGTATCGAGCGTATGCTGTGGCAAAGTCGGAAGCAGCCGAATGTTTGTGCATATCGAGTGTGTGTAATCGCACCAGGTGTGCAATAATGCACGCTCGTTTTGAGGCTCCTTAGAACTGTTTAAAATGGCACTTCAATTTTGTATTTTAATATTGTCTAAATGTTATTTGTGGCATTATCTTAATTTTTTTCCTTCTTCAATTCTTTGGGACTTCCTGCCACATGTATGTTTTTTTTCTAAGCGGTGCTAGGGGAATCTACAAAATATATTACAATTAACCAGTATGTTACTGGTAAAAAACCTCTACGCCTGTGACGTTTACGTCAAAGGATCAGTATAAGGTTGGTTTTTATAAATAAACAACACAAATAAGTATAAAAACTTGAAATTAAATATTTCGCCGACGTTTCGGAAATCTAATCTGTTTCCTTTTTCAAGGCTTTTTTTGAAAAATCTTTTTTGCTGTGTATGACAAATACACAGCTCTAAGAATGTTTGTTATATTCAATATCCATAGATACTTACTATTTACATAGAACTGTTGATATAGTTAACAGTTTTTTAGTTTCTATACAATGTATTTTAACTTTCAGCATTGAAGAGGGCAAGAAGCATTTGTGCCGTTTTCGCAATTTATTTTCAATTGCAAAAACGCAAATGTTCCTTCCCCTTCTTAGACACCACCTACTCACTTTCAACGAACGACTTTGGCCTATCTCAAACGACAGATTGTGCATTATCGGCTACTTCCAAATCTGCCCTAGCATATGCTCGATACGAATATGCGACCGGTGAAAAATGAAAATAATGTAAATGAAGTTATCGCTGCAGTTAACGAGAATCGACACACCTCAACAAGAGCAATCAGCGCTAGGACATATACTTCTTCTACTACAGTTAGACGAATCCTCAAAGATAAACGATATCATGATTATACAATTATTCTAGCACAACTTCGCCAAGGTGATTATCAACTGAGACTGTATGTTATGGTAGAAATAAGCAGAAATTTACCTTATAAAAGTCTTTGTAGCGATAAGACGACATTAATAACAGCAGCAGTGTTAATAGACACAAAATGCACCACCCAACTACCAATTTGATGTTTTGTAGAAGCTGCAAGAATGTTTATACAACATTTTTTATAAAATTTTCAAAACATTTATACAATGTTTATGGGCGCAAGATGGGACCAGTTTATAAAACAAAGTACCAGGTCTCGCTATTTCATTATTACAATTTAAAAAAAAATTGTTGGACACAAATTCGCAAAACGCAAAACGTTTGTGCCATGTCTGAAATTGTTAAACACCCAAATATTATGGAAAAATAAATTTCAGAAAAATGGGACATTGCTAGTTCAAATTCTGACAAGATGATTCAGCGCTGCCGAGAGGCAGGTAAGTATCGTCCCGTGAAATAAACGAAAAAATGGCAAGTGGTGATCAAGACGAGCAAGACACGACCCCCTACACTTTTTGGGCCTCTGAATCGATTGGGATAGGTCACAACCCCCCGCCCCTAGATTCACACATATTGGCTAAAAACCAGAAACAATTGTTCATTTAAATCAAATTTAGATTGCATAAATAAAACTCAAAATTCCTATTTTACCTCAAAAACCTCAAAAGTTAATAATACAGATTTATTTAATAACTTTCGCTAGGTAATCAAGTAAATTTTGAAAACAAATGCTACAGATCGATGCCGTATTACTGACTATGACAAAATCTAATTTTTCTGTTGCTATTGATCGTTTAAAAAATGCCCACTAAAGAAGATAAGATTGAAATTATTTTATTTCACGGCGAAAATAGAACAAATAGGGATACAGCCATATTTTTAACCGAAGATATCCCTAAAAGTCTGTTTCTCATTCAACAGTTGGGCGTATTTTCCAAAAATTCAAAACAACCAGCTCAGTTGGTATTGGTCATATTCATCATATTTTTGATTGAAAAAACAAAAGGGAACTATTCCCGCATCTTAAACAGCGAAGAACGCGTTCAGGGGATGGTTTTTTGCGGATAAGGGTGAAACTTGAGAGCTAGGGGAGCTGGGACTCCGCGAAATCGATTAAGCGCAAAAAATTACGTAGGGGAACATATAATCGTATTGCAGCATTAGAAGTGGACCGATGACCGATATAGCGCAACCACACACTTTGCGATAAAAAGCCGCCCTTTGGCGAGATCAATTTTGTCAGAAAATTGTTTTCGGGTAATCTCCATGTCAATACAAACCGATTAAACCCACTTGGACTCATGTCACTTAATACTTTAGAATGTTTCCATTTTCTTTTTTAATATGCTGGGAAATTTTTTTGCAAAGGGTGACTTGTCTGAAAATGGATTTCTCATGACTTTGGGGTCTTACAGATGCTGTGGAATCATTTTCAGACATGACTAAAAATACTTTTGGAATTAATCAAAATTTTTTAATCCAAGGCGCTCCCAGCAAAGCGCTAGAGCATTACTCCAGAGAACAAAGTTGTAGCGGGACACCTAAACTCCATGAAAAAAATATGCTGTCTCTCTAACTATAACAATTTCTCCAATTTTTTTCCAATCACTCTATGTGCGTGTTTAAAAGTCTTAAAAATATTTACAATTTGACGTGCTCAACATGGTCGTCGTTAAAAATAAGAAAATTACAAGTCTGGGAAGTTTTAAGTGGCGCACTCTATCTGTATAATATTATAAATCCAGAGCTTTATATTTAGTGTGACTCACTTAAGACGAAGACACCCTCATGACTCGCTCATCTGATATCCGAATATTTTGAAATTTGGGACATGAATATATATATACCTACCTATAAAGTGAGTCTTTAGACTTAACTACATTTGATTTTAATCAGAGACGTCCGATTCTAGAATGAAAAAAGGGGGACGATTTTCAAAAAAAAAGTATTAGCGATTTTTTTGAAAAAACTAGTAACATATTCTATCAGCACTCTTGTAAACCCCTTTGTACAAGTTTACATCATAGTGGATTTGAAAGTGTTTGGGACAGGGGCCGCCAAAAAAATTTTTCAACTAGAAATAATTATACTTCCACATCCGCGTAGTGGATTGGAAGTATAGTAATCGTTCTTTCTTGAAATAGGTTTAGAATGTCATGAAACGTCGAGATTTTAAATTTGAGCGAAAAAAATTTCTGTCTGTCTGTGGGTCTGCCTGTAACTTTTTTTTGTCCGCACGTTTTCTCTGGAACGGTTTAAGATATTGACTTGAAATGATGTGCACGTATATATATTATAACAAGATCTGGAACTAGATTGGAGGGTGGGGGCTAAATAGGGAGAAATAAGTAAAGCTTTTTACAGAAATTTGGTGTATGTATTAGAAGCTAAGGCCTCAAATTTTTTTATAATAAAAAATTGACACGATAGATTTTTTTGGATTATGTCTTATATTTTGGTTCGTGGTACGGAACATTTTTGTTTGTATAGCTGTCTTATTTTTAGTTGAACAAATGACGGTCTCTATCTCAAACTCCTTTGAACCCACTACGATGTAATTTTGTACTGTCGGGAGCAAAAAAAATAGGACAAGTCTTATAACGTATTTTTTCTAAAATCTAGTTGTGGTAATTTTTGTGAGATTGTGAGTTCGTTGTCAAAATTCATTGCAAGTGTGGCAAAACTAATATGCCCCATATAAGCGATTTAGTTAAAGCTGGAGTTATTGTTAAATCAGAAGATGGACGGTCAATGAGACAAATTGCACTGCGTTATAATATTAACAAAAATTCTATGTTTAACATTTTAAAAAGTGGAGAATAAACGGTACGATTAGTAGAAATCCTGGATCAGGGCGACGAAGGATATCAACTCAACAGCAAGATTTGCAATTGGTAAATAAATTAGTAGAAAATCTATTTCACTCAGTAATTCAGGCTGCTGCAGAAACGAAGTTTCCTGGATCGAGTAGTATTGGTTGTCGGCGACTAAGAGAATCGGAGCTACGCTGTCATCCAGCAGCACAGAAAAGCTGAACATAAAGAAGCTCGACTGGGATTTGCGCTTGAATTTTTAGTGCATGATGTAAATTTTTGGAACAATGTAATCTTTACAGATTACTGATGAAATACTTTTCGGTCTACACACAGCGTTTGTGTATGTGGGCTTGGATGTCGGTACGTCCTAGTGTTTTGTAGCATATTGAGGAACAATTTCATAGTGAAACGCATATTAGGATTTTAGACAATATTATGCTCCCTTCTGTGTCACAATTATTTCCTAATAATGAATTCATATTTCAACAAGATAATTGTTCAGTTCACACTGCTCATACCGTGACTAACTGGTTTCAAGATAACAACATTAATGTTCTTAACTGGTCCAGTCATAGTCCAGATCTTAAACCTATGAAAGACGTATGGGGATTACTCGTAAGAAGTATGCAAAAACGAAATGTGAGGCCACGGAATGCCCAAGAATTACTGAAAGTAGTAAATAATGCATAGGAAAATATTATTATTAATGATTATGGTATAATAAGTTAATTTAATTCTATGCCAAACAGACTTATAGAAGTTATAAATAGAAATGGTGTAATAACAAAATATTAATAGTTAGTTTCTGGTTAAGTTGGATATCCTTTGTTGCCCTGATCCAGGATTTATACTAATCGTACCGTTAATATTCTCAACTTTTTTAAAATGTTAAACACACACAGATTTTTGTTAATGGTATAACACTAACACAGTACAATATGCCTCATTGACCATGCATCTTCTTTAGCAATAACTACAGCATTACAACAGAAAATATAATAAAAGTGCTAACTGTTTTATTTCGGTTACTCATTACCACAATACCTCGGATGTAGCGGCCGGAGTCCAGGACTGTCTTTTACGGATAGATAGGTATAATATTGTTATATTGTATACCACCTAATAAAACATCCCCAAACTACAAACACAGAAAGGCATGAAACGTATTAATTTAATTTAATTAATTTTGCCATGGTAATGCGTTTGGTAATGCGTTTAGTCGGTGACGCCACTATACCTATGAAATACAAACGTAAGGCGTAATAGATTCTTTTAACGTGTAGTGCACGTGCACTTTACGCTACCTGGCCCGGCCCTCACCATGAAACAGTATCAGACGTAACATTGCGTCTGTTGGTTGATGACAAATATGCAAAGAATACGGACAAGTTCTTATTATTCCGTACCGATGCGCCATGGAGTGAATTATATGAAAGCTGCTGGAAGAATTTTGAAAAAAACATATCGGAATATACTGCATGTAACATGTTTTGCACATGGGCTTCATAGGATTGCTAAAACTATTAGGAGGTGCTACCCTAATGTTGATAAATTAATATCTAGTGAAAACAATTTTTTTCTTAAAGCACCAGGCCGTGTACAGTTATTTCACGATATTCCATTACCTTCAATGTGCATTATCACACAATGAGGATCTTGGCTACAGGCCGCATCGTGCATCGTATTACTATAACTGTCATTTCTAAAATGTGAAATATTTAATACAGCAGTTAAATCCAAATGCCGCAGTTGCCATTTCACAGACACACCAGGCATTTCTGGATCCAACTGTTAAAAAAAATCTGGAGACCATACACGCGATGTTTCTAACGAATTCTCTCTAGCCATACGGGAACTTCAACACCAGCCAACAGTTGATGCAATAAACGTTGTGTTCGATCTTCGACAATATATTTTTCAATTACAGGGAGACATTGCTGCGACAGTACAAAAAAAAATCATGACTGTATTAACAAAACATCCCGAATTTATTACGATGACAGGTGTAACAGACCTTTTACAAGGCAAGGAAGTAGACTTTGCTACACCTGACATGAATGTGGTGACTTTGCGAAAGTTTCGATATTTTAAGTATGACCCAATTACATCTGTCGAGCGGTCCTTCTCGCAATATAAATGGATTTTTACCGAAAGGCGCCGAAGTTTAACTCCAAAACATTTAAAGCAGATATTAGTGATACATTTTTATTCTTTAACCACCGGCACTGAAAAATACTTGCGTGTGCTAGTTTAGTGTGAAGTACAACCCCCTATACCTCCAGTTATTTTCGAATGAGTGTTTATACTAAAATGGCGTTATTACCTTTGGATACTACAGAATTCGCTACAAGATTTCAAGGTAAGATATCGTTTCATACATGCATGCAACTCTTTATGCGCTGGCACATCATCATCTAAAGCCAATCCTGGTTTTACGTCATATCTGGCCGTTAAATCCGAGGTCTGCGTTACATATTCAAATAGAGACAGATTTACATTAGAAAAAATAGTTGTCCTATTTTTTTTGCTTACGACAGTACAAAGGGCTTTCTGAAGGTGCTGATTAAGATTATCTTGCTACTTTTTTCTAAAAAAATGGCTAATCCTTTTTTGAAAATCGTCCTCCCTTTTCCACCCTAGAATCGGACGCCTGTTTTGACTAAAATCAAATGTGGTTACGTCTAAGGACTAACCTATAGGTAAATATTCACGTCTAAAATTTCAAAATATTCCGATATCAAATGAGCGAGATATGAGGATTGAGGGTGCCTTCATCTTAAAGTGAGTCACACTGTATATTATTCCAACACTGTATATTATACAATAATATATAATGATCAAATTAATGATTATAATTCTTGCATAAAACTAAATTTATATACAGAGTGTCCCTCGACTGTGTGGCAATACTTCGGGAGAGTATAGTTTGAATTAAAATAATATTAAAAAATATCTATATTTTTTTTCCTAAGGCGTCTCTCTTCGGAGCTATTCACCATTATATGTTTTTTTGAAAATATTCTTTGCTGATAGCTTGGAAAACACTTTATCGATTGTAATAAATAAAATTTGGACAAGATAATTAGTAAGGAAGTATCTTTGATTTAGAAGCATGGAGTCTTTCGTATGTTGTCTAGGAAGCCAGGAGTGGACCAGCCCTAATGCTTTTTACTCCTAAATTTTTACATATCTCTAAATCAAAGATACTTAATTACGACAAAGATTAGAAAATTAACAAGATAAGACAGCCGGTGATGAACCTTTGATCTTTTATAGTAATGGCGCCATATTGCCTTCGACATTACATTACATTGGAGTTATGTTATGGAGCAGTTAATCGGGGTTTACGAAAATTCACTCCGTGTGAATTGCAAATATAATTATCTTTCCCTAAATCTATAGAAATAACAAAGACCGTGATAGTTATCCGAGCACACAGAGTACATTTTCGTAAACCCTTATTACAATGTGTCAATCACATGGAAAAATAAAACTAGAGAGAGAGGTCAATTGTAAAAACTCGATAACATAGCCCTAATAAAACGACCGAACCCAGATGATTGTTAGAATCCAAGTACTAAAGAAACAGGTTGCTTCGTAACGTACGTCACATGAAGCCTCCAATATTCCTGTGTTCACATATTAGGTATCTATTTAATTAGTATACAATTATTCATTGACAATATAATTCTCCTTATATTTTATTTTTTTAAATGAAGAAAAAACAGCCACACGCGGCTATCACCTGACGTAGTACTTGCCGATTCTTACGAGGCAACCTATATTTTACTAATCTTGGTCAGGTTCGTTTAATGCATACCCGACAAAATCCCGAAACCGTTTCCGCTGGATGTGTCACTTTAATTAACAACGATCCTCGTCTATTTCGTCTTCTCTGTCTGACTGTCTTATCTTGTTAATTCTCTAATCTTTGCTTGCGTACTATTTATGTACGGTCTAAATTTCATTATAATCGCTAAAGTAGTTTCCAAGTTAGTGCAAGTCTACTACGGAGCACCGACCTACGCACTGCACCAAAATTTATAGCCGCTATATCTTCGAGCATATAGGGGCAAACTACTTTCCCCTATCTCTGGTTTCTCCTATATGCTCGAAGGGCTGTTTTAATAAAAAATGATGGTGACCACTAGGGCGCACTGTCTAGCACAGCGCCCCTTACCTCCAGCTGGGCACCGACCCAAGCATCGCAATATTAAACTGAGCTCAGTATTTTGCTAGCACCGTACCACCTATACCTTAATGTTACCATTATTCGTCCCTCGGGTAAAATGGGTTGACTATGACAATTTTTCCAGTTCTTATCTAGTTTATTTAACATTTCCAATGTTAAAATTCATTAATCGTTACGACGTGCCCAGGAGTTGGCAAACAGCGCTGTAGCACGGAAGAAATAGTTGAACAGGCGGTACAATATCGATCGGCGCTGACCGACTACACCGCATCGCTTCCCACATAGTAACAGGCTCTCGTTCAGTATTACATAATCTGACCTTGATTCTTTCATGTCGACGGCCCTGGAAAAACTCGTAACTTTTGTCCTATTGGCGAGCATTAACATTTCCAATGTTAAAAATCGATCCGAATCAGTTATGAAATTCACCATATTGGCTTCGCTTCTTGTCTAAAGGATGAACTTTGAATCTCCTGTTCTTGCAAATAATGTACCATTTAGGTACTCAAATTTGACTGCAATGCGGAATCTTCATCCGAAGGTGATCGCAACTTCGTTTCAAGCTGAAATACAACTTGACGTTGCAAAATGAGTTTCTATTGAGCTTGGGGCGGTGCGTCGATGTGTCCATTCGGTATTTTGGTCCATGGCGCCAGTGCGGTGTCATGCTTGGTCCAGAGACCTTGGTGCAAGGGTCGATGCATAGGTCGGTGCGAGGTTTGGTGCTGCTTAGTGGACTTGCACTTATCCGCAAAATAAAAAACATTTAAATATTTAAACTTTAAGGGTGAATAGCTTTGAAAAGGGGCGCCCTAGAAAAAAACTTGTAGGTACTTTTAGTAATACATTAATCCAAACTATACGCTCCCGAAGTTTTGCCCCATAGTCCAGGGATGCCGTGTGTTTATTATTACCTCTTTTTCAGAAAGAACCGCGATGTAAAAACTATCGACCATAATGGAAATGTTCCTCAGGAACAATTAAATATCAAAACTCTACACGATGCGAAGGAAAGAAATGCATTAGTTTTAAAGGTAAAAAGTAGATTAACAAAAGATTATTCTATTATTATATGGTAATAATCGACCACACTAAGGGCAGGCCTGTACAGAAAAAAAATGTAGGAGTTGCTTATGGGATCTCAGGAGGTGCCAATTCCTTTATAATTTAGGAAAATATGCAAACGAGTTCCATATAAGTATATTGGAATTGTGCTCACATAATATTCCTAGGGGGTGCCGAGCATCTTCTGGCGTGACTGAGCTAAGTGAACCGCCAGTTTGTCACTTTTCGACCAATTGGGCATTGATAAATGATAAACCGTCGTTAAATATGTAAAGGCGTCAGATCAGACAGGACTGTATTCAGGCCGGTCCTGCGGGAATGCCAAGGGGTGCCCAACACCGAACATTTGAACACCCCCCAAAGAAGTTGTAATATTACTACTTCGCATATTTTCGTAAATTGTAAAGGTTGGAATTGCCCCCCTGAAATCCGATGAGCACTCTCCACAATTCGTTTCTGGCTACAGGCGGCTGTGTTCTATCGCCAATTATTTTTTGCTAGGTGAAATATTCAAACAGTAAGTCCAGGTTTAGAGTATAAATTACACAAATATAACCTAGTGTTTTCATGACCTGCTCAATAAGGCAAAATAATTGCTATAATGTAATGATCGCACAGAAAATGTAATTAAAAATATTCTGATTTCTATGACAGTAGCAAACTACGTAGCATATACAAATGTAGGAAACGGAGAAATGCGTCTCGGAACATTTCCTAGAGAATTACAGCTATTATTGCATTTGACTTGTCCAGGGCCGTCAAGAGAAAATCGGGGCCAGGGGGTTTGTAACATACGACTCCCACTAATCTTCAATTTAAATTTCGAAGAGCGAGGGGTGGCATTCATAATAATAAACTATTTAACTCTATAAAAATTTCAAAGAGCGGGGGGGAGTATTCCTTAGGAATTTTAAAAACCGAGAACGGACATATTCCTTTACCTAACAATTTCATATTTAATACTAATCATTTACAAGTATACTTCTCTCGTTTTACCTAATGCAATTGCTAACCTTCAAATCTCCAACTTCGGACAAAACCCGGGCCCCCTCAAAAACCGGGGGGAAACACCCCCGACCCCCCTCTCGACGGGCCAGGACTTGTCTACCCAGAGAATAATTATAGACGGGAAGCCAGCAACGAAACCTACGTCATTTCATTAAGGTTGCTGTTCTAGTCTACAAGCAAAGATTAGAGAACTAACAAGATAGGACAGTCAAACGGAGAACACGAAATAGACGAAGGCAGTTGTGTACTCCAATTTAAAGGGATCCGACATCCAACGGAAACGGTTTCGGGATTTGTCGGTTACGCATTAAACGAATTTAACCAAGCTTACTAAAAGATAGGCTGGCTCATTAAAATCGACAAGTGCTACGTCACGTATAGACCACGATGACAGCTGCGTGTGGCTGTTTTTCCCTCATTTTATAGAAAAAAGTTTCAAAATTATTCTTTCAATGTACAATTCTATCCTAACCAAATAGACACCTTACATATAAACATAGAAATACTTAATGTGACATATGTTACAAAGCAACCTGTTTTTTTAGTGACTTGGCTACTGACAGTCAGCTGAGTTCGGTCGATCTATCAGGACAGTGTTGTCCATTTTTCACTATTGGTATCTCTTTCTAATGTTACCTTCTCCGTCTGATTGTCACATTGTGGCAACTGCGCGAGAACTCCAATTTAAATGTCGAGGTCAATGGCGCCATTGTTAAAAGATAAAAGGTTTCCAATCGGCTATCCTATCTTGTTAATTCCCTAATCTTTGCTACAAGTATGAAACCGGTAGTCTGGCCTGGTCGGAGCGGGTGCATTATGCCGTCGCGGCGCTTATCAAACATTTTTTAATTGTCAAAATAAGTATGACAAGCAGTAAAACGTGGATTTTTTTAAACGACGGAATTTTTTTGAATACGTGACCGGGAAAGCTTTATGATGTCGATATCGTATGACCGAGCCGACATAAGTGAATGAAAAATTACAATTTTTGACGTTTGGCGAATTTCAAACGCAAATGAACATTACAAACACAGCCACACAAAGAAAAAATGTTTCTCGCTTCCACCAACGAAACCTAGTACACCCGAAGTTTTTGGGGTCGCTGAATCCGAATCCGAGGTCGGTTTGTCGGTATCAGGTCGCGTTAAGGTCATTTCAAGGTTAAATCATTAGATTTAGACAGAAAATATTGAAAAAATGTGTATATATAAGTCTTTGAGGTCGATGAATCCAAATTCGAGGTCGGCTTGTCGATATCAGGTCGCGTTAAGATCATATCAAGGTCAAATCATTAGATTTTGACAGAAAAAATTGAAAAAAATTTGTGTATAGATTTTTGAGGTCGCTGAATCCAAATCCGAGGTCGGTTTATCGGTATCAGGTCGCGTTAAGGTCATTTCAAGGTCGAATGGTGGACAGCCTGACAAAAATATTCACCTGTTATTTCGATTTTTTCAACTCTCTTGCTAGATCGTTAAGTTACTCTTGGTCTATTTTTCAAATCAAGCACATTTAATTTTACGAGCTATGCACATTGTCGAGTGTGTCCTATCTTGTAATCGAGGATGTCGTAGTCCTAATGTCCACTTTATTATCATATACAAAAAAATGGATTCTTTTGCCTGCCTGAACCATTTTGCTTTTCTAGACATTTGGTCGAAAACAACTTATTTGGACAAAGTGCCCGATTTCAATATACAGCTATTCTCGTAGCTTTATCAATACCTTTTATGAGACCACTTTGAAGATAAATAATATATTTACGGTTGATCTACTCCTATTTATGAAATCGTTCCTTTGTAAACTTTTTAAAGGGCATTTTGATTTCATTAAGCATTTTTTTAAATGTTTAAGTCATTCCTTATGCATCTTTAAATTTCATAAATGAATGATGTAAAAAATAAGAATAAATCTACTGTAAAGCATTTTTTCGGCAAATTAGTCTTTACCTGCTGCCTCGTCAAGTGCGGTGTCGGTGACAACTGTCCCGAAAGGGAATGTGTAGGGAGAGTTTTTTTGTGTCGATATCGCGCGTATTTTGCTATTGTTTAAACAAATAAACTAATTTGTTTATTAAGGATTTGCGACTTTCCATGGCATTTTTTGCACTTCCCACCCCCGGCAATCGATAAATATTGATAAAAACTATCATTTCTATGTAGTCTCGGCGCTTTTTTGTTTTCCTTTACTCCCCCGCCAACGTTTTTAAAAAAATTGCATACTAAACAAATGAAATATCTCGGCTCAGCAACATCGTATCGAAATGCAATTGTCGGAAAATGAAACATAATAAAAGAAGGAAAATTTTGAGCCAAGATAGACCTCGATCCATTAGCTGGAACCGGAGATACAGACCATTTTGCGTTTACGACTGTCAATTGTTTATTAATTCATTTTTTGAAAAAAATCTTGTGACGACATAAAATTAATAAGTATATTAAACTAACTAGTTTTCAATTGTCACACAAATCCGTTGGTTTTTTTAGAAATTTTTTGCGTTTATAACAATTAATTTATTAACGCCGTACAACGCTTTTTAGGATTTACGCTCCGTGTGTGCCTGTGTAGTTAGTTTCAATTTGAATTTAATTGTTTCAATCAATAACTGAAGAGAAAAACGCAAGAGGCCGTTTTCATTTAGAATTGATCAGGATAATCAGGAAAAATATCCACATGCTAAAATTTCAGTGGCATACCACTTTTTTGATAAGAAATATCAGGGGACATGTTCGTAGGAACGCCACTGGTGGAGCGATAAAATAATTTTTCTAATTAAAATATGTGGTTTCATATCCTATTAATACATACCAAAATTGAAAATAATATCTAAAGTACTTTCTGAGATATTAAAAAAAATAACGATTAAAAAGAAAAATTTTCAGCACACTCATCTAGCAAAAAATTTAAGCCGTTGCGGACATATGTTTATATGAACTTTTCTTCATAAAATGATCTAAGGGATTACACCCTGAAATATTAGCATGTCATTAAGGAACACCTGTATAAAAAATAATTAAACTTAAAAAAAACAAAAAATAAAACGAAAATACCTTTAAATGACTCATTAAACCACTTTAAATCACTTACAGCACATTTAAAACCAAGTGCGTTTTGAATTTTATACGTATTTTTTTTCTTATTTTGTTATAAAATCAATTCATACTAGTACAATGCATTATTCTGAACAAAAATGAAGAACAGATTTTTTTGATTTGGGAATACGTTTTACAAATAAAAATTAGTTTTGGTTGAAAAAATTGTATTTTTGACAGCCACTATCTCAAACACCTTTGAACCCACTACGATGCAATCTTGTACAAAGGGGTTTCTAAAGGTGTTGATTAAGAATACCTTCCTATTTTTTTTTTTCTAAAAAAATCCCTAATACTCTTTTTGAAAAATCGGCTTTTCAAACCCCCTTAAAATCGCACGCTACTGACATATATCACATATTACCAAGTTTAAAAAATCACCTTATCGATCTTTTCTTATCACCAAAATTTGATGTTAATCAAGCATCAATTAACGGGTATACAGGGGTGTTGCGATCTTAAGTGGGTCACACTGTATATACAAAGTCGTTACTGCGCAAGTCGCTCGGAGCGTAAACCCTAAAAAACGTTGAGCGGCGTTCATAAATTAGTTGTTATAAAAACACAAAATGTATGAAAAAACCAATTGAAAACTAGTTAGTTTAATATATTAATTTTATATTGTCACAAGATTTTTTTTCAGGAAATTAATTAATAAACAATTGACAGTCGTAAACGAAAAATGGTTAACGAATCGAGGTCTATCTAGGCTCAAAATTTTCCAATTTTTATTATCTTTCATTTGCTGACAATTGCATTTCGATACGACGTTCCTGAGTCGAGATATTTCAATTGTTTATTAAGCAATTTTTTTAAAAACGTTGGCGAAGGGGTAAAGAAAAATAAAAAGGCGCCGAGACTACATAGAAATTATAGTTTTTATCAATATTTGTCGATTGCCGGGGGTGGGAAGTGCAAAAAGTGCCATGGAAAGCCGCGAATTCTTAATAAGTAAATTAGCTTATTTGTTTAAACAACTGCAAAATACGTGAGACATCGACACAAAAAAAAAAACCTAAATTCTATGAAGAAAATACAACATTTTGACCATAATAAAATATCCGTATCGTATGATCTTTTGATAAACAAGAAAAAAAATTGTTAATTTAGGACCATAATTTGTTTATAACAATTGAGTGGTCAAAGATAGAAGGACGCTGCAGTCTGAAAAGACGCTTATTGATAAAATCTTCATTTTTTATATCTAGTCCTTTTTTGCCCGACGCACCGTTTTCGTGAAAAAGTCAAAAAACTTTAAAAAATGAGAATTTTCTCTAAAAACCATTGTTTTTAACAATGAAGCCTCTGTTTTATAAATTTTTTAATGCCACCGTCGTGTTCAGCGCAATTTTTCCTATAAGAGTAGTCAATAAAATTGCTGCTTTAAATTTCTGACCAAAAAAAAGTTACGACAACCGGACAGTAAGTGTTATCGTAAAAATAGATCATGCAAAGTTTGTAGATCATGCAATTATCTACAAAAACTGTTTCTATACTTCTTTTGCCTACGAATCATCATCCATGAAATATCACGATTTCAGAAGTAAAGTTGGAAACGTCGTATTTTGCACAATATGCACATACTTGACGCATTTTTAATTACTTTGGGAAGGCTTAAACACAAACAAAAATGTATTCATCACAGTTTAACTTCATATCCAAAATGTCAAGCCCACATTTTATTTTATATGCAATAACTGGCTGCGATCTGCATCAGCATTTTTCAAAAGGGGTAAAAAACCGTAATTAAATTGTTTGAAGAACGTCGTGATTTAATTGATTGCGCAGAAGTATTTACAAAGATTGACTCTTCTCCATACATCATCATCTCAAATGGCTGCTTTCTTCTTGCTATGTATGGAGCTCCAAAAAAAATTGATTCTATAGACAAGTAGGTACAGGTATTTAAGTTTTGTAAAGAATACACGGAACAATAAAAGAGTTATCCTGCCTTCCTCCAACATCTGCTACTGCTTATCAACATTTATATCGTGTCTACTATCAAATTCAAATTTGGCTAGGCAACGAACTGCATCCAGAAGACTGGGAAAGGAAATTAATAGACAATAGCTTGGAGCCAATTCAAACTCTTCTCCCGCCTGCTCTAGAAAAACTTCTTACTATTTTTTGTAATTGCAAGAAGGGTTGTAGTAATAACTGTGGCTGTAAAAAAGTCTCATTATTTTGTTCACCAGTAGGTATACCAATTACCAAGACAAGTCTTGCTCCAATGTTGAACCAAATACAACAGACGAGAATACTTATGATATCAATGAGGAGATAACTGATCCATCTTTTTTTCTTACAACAATTTACAAAATCCAGCCAGGAAAGGAAGAATAAAGCGAAGAAGACATGACTGTTGAAGTGAAATTCGAAGATTAATTATTAATCATACGACGATTTTTAAAAGTCAACAATAATCCGTTCCATTTTAATAATTACCAACAGTACAATTTTTTTTTAATCAATAGGAAACTGTCTGATCAGACTTTCTTAATCATAATCGAATCGCGGATTATGCTTACTGGGGAAACAACGTAAAAATCATGCGCCAAGTACACACTACTTCATAAGTGGTGCGGAAACGTGTGTATATTATACAAAATATCATGTTTCCAACTTCCCACATAACAAAATGATATGCAATGTACATACATTGTATCTTCAATCTATGGATATGTATATCCACAAGATGGAGAAAATATATCTAATGTACATCTAATGGATGTGGAATTAACATTCCCAGCAGATACGTTTGTCGCTGACTTCAATATCTATTTTATATCCACTGAATGTACATAAACATATGCAATGTACATTCGCTGGATATGAAACACACATCATATACACAATCGTATACTTTATGAATATACATTACATATCTCTGAAGTAGTTTCCACGGACATCAAAACACTTACTGAATACTGCACCCGACGCATGTTGCCCCAGTAATGTTGGCATCATCGGAAGATGATAAAACGAACAGTTTATTTAATCATCTCGATGAAACCAACACGATTGGAGCAGCACGCATCGAATGAAAGTGTTCGAGTGTTTTGATGTTCGTGGGAACTACTTCAGAGGTATCCAATAGTATCCATATAAGAGGTAATAAAACACAGATAGCTTAATAAGAAATATATTTTATATAACTATTTTAAACATACACAAACTTTACAATACAAAATAACTTAATATTACACAATATTTAAAATTTTCAATATTGACGTATACTTCTTTACCTTCCGGTAGTTTAACAAATTGTAAACATGTATAATACCTACTATAATTACTCATGTCCTACATATATGTTTAAAACATTCTCAACCATCAAGTAAGTTATATAATATGAACGTAGTTATGTAATTTTTATTCACTATATAAAATACATACCCAATATGACATAACAGCAAATTTTTAGGCCTCTGTCACTTTCCGCCATCTTAACTAAACACACACCTGCCACAGTTAAATATGAAACTTGCAAATTTTCTAACCCTAAAAAAGTATGTATTTACAAATCTAAAGAATTGCATTATAATAAATTTACTCTTACATCATGGGAGCTTCATGCAAATGTAACAGCATAATATAGCAATAAGCAAATATAAAATCCAGAAAACGAGAAAGAGTTCCATCACACATAAACACTATGCACACAACACTACAGGGCTTATTTGCTTAATGGCTGCTGGGGCCTGCTGTTACGAACTACAATCCGTAAACAAATGATGCCTGGTGCACTGATGTAGTATGCCATAAATTAGTAGCGCATGCGCATCAGATAATGAGATAAAATTCGTGTACGCGTATAATTTAATTATACCTTAATGGACATGTTATGTATAAATCATTATGTATATACCTCCAGCAATATACATTGTATATGACGCTGATGGATATCAGTAGCTGAATATACATTTCATATCACATGTATATTTAACAATATATATTCAAATTCCAACACCTAATGCATATGCTATGGATGTACATATCCATGAGATGTTATGTGGGTTCTGAAATCGCAATATCTCATTAATGATGATTCATAGGAAAAAAGTATTGAAACAGTTTTTGTAGATAATTGCATGATATACCAACTTTGTATGAACTATGTTAACGATAACACTTCTCGTTTACGAGAAATAAGTATGCGAAAAACTGATATTTGTGACCTTTGACCTTGAATAAAATTTTAGCCAACACGGGACCGGTGGGTACTTTTGACATTTCATTTGTAATAGTGTATTCAAGGTCTGTACCAATTTTCAGCTCTATGCGAATTAGGTATTACGAAGTTATTGATTGTCTATTTTGACTGGAGTACAAGTTGGCAGACATAATATTTGTTATAAAATAGTGGCAGATTTACATGAAGCTAAAAAAACTTACGTTAGAGTACTAACGCTGATTACAATTATTCGTGGACAGAAAAAATTAAATTCTTCGTTTTCGAAAAGGTACGCTGGCAGACAAATATTTTGGGTCCATACCTTTACAAGATCGAGATTTCAGCAACCGTCGCGTGTCTGTGAGAGCTCATAGTCGGTATAGTTCTCTTCATATACTTAAGGCACATAAAAAGTGTCGGCGCCTTTGACTTTGCGGTAAAGATCAAATACCCGACATTTTTTATTTGCTTTAAATATATGAAGAGAACTATAACTTTCTCCGCCTGGCTGTAATCGATAATAGCATATTATCTGAGAAAATTAGCCCTAGTGAAATGTCGTAGGTTACGACGTTGCTGGCTCTTAAACTATTAGTGATGATTAAGTTTTATTTCCATTTACATTTGAAATTCCTCAAACGTCAAAATAATTAATTTATTTCATAATTTACTTATAGTAAATTGGATATTTTTTCAAAGGGATCGTTTTACTGTGTTCAATAACATTACCTAGTAACGCTATCATATTATTGTTATTAGTAAGCAATTATTTTTTAGTTTTGACTAAATTGTACTTTCGAAAAACTAAATTTTTGATATTTAAAGAAAAAATAAATTCGTTGTACTTTCGAAAAGGTCGGAGCCGCTTTCCGCCATGTGTGATTTTATTCGTGGTACTTCCGAAAAAAACAGATTCGTGGTACTTTCGAAAAATCTGTTGGACGGCGCAGTTTTCCGCCCTGTGCGACTTTATTCGTGGTACTTTCGAAAAACCAACTTCGTGGTACTTTCGAAAAGTTTGTCCGGCGGAGCGGTTTTCCGCTCCGTGCAACTTGAAATTTTCGAGTTTTTGAGTACTTTTGAAAATTCGAACGACGAAGCCCAGAGGCGATTGACCGTCGTCCTCGAGATGAAAATTTTTTCTAAGCCAATATTTTGGTCATTTTTAGTGAAATAATTTCGATTTAAAATGATGCCAAAGGTGGTTATAAACCTTTTTAGGCCCGGTACTTTCACTTAAGTATAAACCCAGTAAACACGGAGAGGTAACATATACGTATAAAATACATAACTGCTGTTCCTTCGAATATATCAGTTATGTAGCAGGTAATATACATTCTCATAAGATATTATGTCTCTATGTCAGCAACATCAACATGTATCACTTATGTATACAATACATCTGTTCGTAACTTGTCTGATATATTACGACTATGTAGTTCTTACATCTCATGTAATGTATCAGATATACTTAAAATATGTACATGCCACATATATATTATAATATGATATATGTATGTATCATTCTCGTGACTTCTTTGGGTGTTTTACGCCACTATTTCTATAAAATATTAAAATGATTAACAAATAAACTTCTGCACCAAAAGGAGTCAGAAGTTGTTTATGGGTAAAATCTCCGTTTCTGCCTATCAAAAAAAATAGATTTTAATCAAGACAACTTCTGACTGTGTCCTTTTGGCGTAGAAGTTTATTTATTAATCATTTTAATACTTTATAGAAATAGTGCATAATATCCCATCAGAAGTCAAGAAAATAATAAAGGCCACAAATAAATCATTCATTACAAATAATATGTATATGTATTATAAATACATACTGCACACAGGATAAATTATAACTCTTTTTCAACTTTTATTTATTTACATTGAAATTATGATTTTGAAAATGCAATTGAGCCAAGGAACGTACTGAAGAAAAATTGCTTTTTCTGAAAAAAGAAAATACTTTGTGGACTTGTTAAAATTATATAAGGAATTGTTGAATTAACCAATTTTTCTGCCCGTTATTTTATTTCCAATTTACAAAAATGACTCAGAAATATTTATATTTAAAGAGACGCATAATTAGAGAATATAAAAATAAATATATTTATATAGGTTATATATAATGATGACAAAAGATACATTAAAAAAAACTTTCTCCTGTACTAACTGAAATATTTCAATTCTTTTAGTTAGGTTAACATTTATTTATTTTACTTCATTTTTTTCTATTTAGTCGAAGTTTAGCTAAACGGAACCATTCACTAGCGGTTGTTACAAATGTATTTTCTTACATCTGAAAGGAAAAAGACCAAAAATCAGTTTTTATACAATTTTATATAAAATTTTATTATACTAGAAATTATTTAAATCGAGTTGAACATATTCTACTTGAAATATCTGAGTGAATTTTTATATTATTTATACAATTTAAATATCACTATCATCATACCTTTTATAATTTCCATACTCTTTATATTGCAAAATATAAAATTTCCTCTCAGGCCTAGCCAAGAGCATTTTATCGCCATCTTATTCAAATAAACCTTCCTTGAGAGGCGATGCATATGTTCTTTGGGATTGTTGTCGTCGATATTACTTGTGGATACTGAAAATAAATTATATCCATATAATCATATGCTGGGAGCCCACAACAAGATTCTCATGCCATAAGGTACTGTACTGCGGCAGAGCATTACAATAGTTATAGGATTTCTAAAGGCGTTAGCCATATGCAAGTTTGGGGGTGAAATTTCCGAAATCCCTCTCATTGCCCAATAAGTTAACAACTAAAAAAAATTGGACAAACATGTAGCAAATGGCTTTCACTAAAAAAGTAAATTTGGATGAATTAATAAAAACTTACTTGTCAAAGCGTAGCTACATAGGTATCCCTTACAGGTTATGTCAACTTGATACTGTTTTCTTTTCCATTTTTCATCAAAACTGACGCAACACACCAAAAATCACGCACACTGAACACTTCAAATTGCGCCAACAATTTATACTGAATATTTTGAAATTTAGAAATTAAATCAATACAAAATAGCAACACGATTCGCATACGTTTGCCATTTTGGTATTGTTTCAAGTTTGAACTAATATCTACGGTTATATAACATAAAATATATATCTATTAGTGGGCATGGACATGTATTTATAACATATATCTATCTGTGGCAAGTATATAATACATTCTATATACATATCTACGATACATAAATGTAATATTTGAAATAAGTGGGTATGTTATGGATCAATTACATAAAGTGGTTACATAACGAACAAAATATCGTTGAGCTTCCTATGCTACATATCATATATGTGTGTGTTTACTGGGAATATACTTTATCCGGCGGATAACTATCCGAAAGATAAGATAAACTATTCGGCGCTCAAATCGACGAATAAGATTTTTATCTACCGGATAAATGAGGCCACGCCTATGCGCTTGCGCTCTGATTGGCAGTGCTATACTATTTTCTAACCTAAGTTTTGAAAAGTTCTTTGTTGTTTTGTGTTTAACAATATTTTAGATAAGGTTTGGCCAGTGGTGACTTTTATAACTGAGTGATTTTACGGACTTTCACAAGCCACGGCGGGAAGAATAATTAAAAAAATCTAATAACTGCTATTTATGTATTTCCTCACTTTGTCCAAAAATATAACACATGAAACACAGTTTTATTTAATATATACCATTTAAAAATATGCAGACACAAAATCGCACAATAAAAGCCATTGTAAACACTATACTCACAATGACAAACAACCAAATGACTCAAATGTCATTAACAGGTAAGCAATAATAGTAGGGGATTATTTCTATCTTTATTTGAAGTACATAGCTTCTGCATACATTTCTCTTATTTTACCACATCTTAAGTTGGCAACACTTACTTTTGGAAGTGTCTAAAATCTTATCCATCGAATTGTTAACCGAAGGTGTGATTCGAATGAAAGTACAGATATAAGATATCCAGTAGATAGCAAATTCTAGTTATCTTATCCTTCGGATAGTTATCCGCCGGATAAAGTATATTTATACTTAAGTGAAAGTACCGGGCCTAAAGAATAAATGTCGCTATCTATAGATGAAAGTACCGGCACTTAATGTTTCAAAGATGATTTTAACACTGGAAATGTTTATGTTCGTATATGGAGGTCGAGTTACCAGTTTTCGTTCGAGGTCAAAAGACAGCGGTGTCGGGGTCGAGTGAGACTGTCGTATATGCAACGGCTGATATATGCAAATGTAATATGGGTTGCATATATCACAGGAGGTCAAGTTACCAGTTTTCATTTAAAGTCGAAATACAGCGGTGTCGCAATCGAGAGTGGATCGTAGCTGTTTCCGGACTCGGCTTCGCCTCGTCCGGAAAAAGTTTATATTTTATGTATGGTGTTTTCATTTCCAATGTCCCGATGGTTGCAAGAATTGCGAAATCTGTGAATTTATTCATGGAATTTTTTGTCTTAGTTTAATTTTATAGTAAATTGGATATTTTTTCAAAGGGACCGTTTTACTGGGTTCAATAACATTACCTAGTAACGCTATCATATTGTTGTTATTAGTAAGCAATTATTTTTTAGTTTTGACTTTTAACTTAAAAATATAAGAAATAAAATATTTAAATACTTACACAGTTTTAGCAATTATTTAATACGTGAAAAGTCTATTTTCCTCCGAAATCTCCATAATACAAAAACAGGTAAACATTATGGTTTTATTTATTTGACAGTGACAAGCTAAAGACAATCAAATCAAAAACAATAGCTATAACATCGTTAAGGTAATGCAATTATTAGATTACGAACTAATAGTTTTTAAATCTCAATAATTATAACTTTTTATTCATTTTAAAAACAGTTATAAAGACAATATGAAATAAATATTATACGATACACGCCCGGTAGGTCTCATTACAGTACTTACCTACTCGTTTATATTCCTGTAGAGCAGTAAAACAGCTCGTAGGTACTGTAATAAGTGTTCTTTCGATATCGATATCATAAAGCTTTCCCGGTCACGTATTCAAAAAAGAGTCCGTCGTTTAAAAATTTCATGTTTCACTGCTTGTCATGTTAACTGAGAAAATGGGCCTTAGTGAAATGACGTAAGTTACGACGTTGCTGGCTCTTCGACTATTACAAAAGATCCACAGGCTTAAAATTAAAAAAATTATTTTGTAAAACTCTCAAATCTTAGAATTGCACGATTATAAGATATTTCAAAGTTTTAGAGCCTATGTATATGTATATTAATGAAATGGTTTCTCATTTTATTTGCAGAATTTGGAAACTATAAAAGGAAATCTTCGTTCCAAGGCTATTTTCAGTCCATCAGAAATGCAATGGAAGAAGATATATGAAAGATATCAGGCTGAACCTGCATTGACTGTAAATAGATGGAGGTGTCACTTACCAGTTTATGTATAACATAAAATATAATACAAAATTGAAAAATCTGCATTTACACATAATTTATTTCCCCTTTCTATTTTCCACCTTTCATTTGTTATTTTTTCTCTTAGATACTCTGCATAATTCTTTTACTAAAAGTATATCTGGTTTTCTCATTTTCTTCCTTGGTAATTAATAGTGTCAACTATATATTACAAATATTTTTTTTTTCCTCGTTTCTTAACTGCCTTTTTAGAGTGATCTTTGGGATGACCCTCTATGTATTTTTCACTAAAAGCATATCAAGTAATTCGAGAGACAAACTTATTCCCAGATTTCCCCTTTTGTAATATTTCCCTATTAGTTCGTGATTTTTTTTTGATTTACTTAGAGTTCCTCTGCCGATTCTTCCTCGATATAATCCGAGTTCTAATAAAAATTATTAATTATAAAAATAAATTGCAATAAGTGCAGAAAGAAAACAAAACATTAGTTTCGTTTTTTTTTTATATAAATATGAAATGTAATTTTAATACTGATAATAAGAAAAAAACCGCTGCCTAAGGGATCACTACTTCCACATCCAGATTTTTATTCCGAGTATCTTTAAAGGCATACTTCTTGACTATATTTGCACTTTAGTATCCGGGAATAAATGGTCATAGAATTTTAATACTATTTGGGGCAGATGTCATAAAAAATTTACAGAAGTTGCAATTTAGCAAGCTTCGTTAAGACATTGAAAATGAACTTGGCTAACTTTCAAGCCTGACATGATATTTACAAATACAAAATGTACAGGGGATAGATATAAAGAAAAGTTTTAGACATTTTTAAACTTATGAAGCTGTGAATAAAAAATTTAAAAAGTTACATAACTCGAGTTATTGCAATAGGCTTTACATTAATATTCCACAAAAAATGGGTTTCATAAAAATGCGAGAACATGAATCTAGATATCAAAATTTATCAAATACACAAGTTTTACAAAACTGATAGGCATCGGTCGGCGTCGAGACGTAAATGCCGAACACAATCCTGAACTACACAGTTCACACTTCCTTCCGACGAAATCGGAGCACATGATGCCAATTGGCACCCTGGGCTTCCGACTAGTCAACACCCCCCAAATCCCTTTCAAACTCCGAGAGGGCTCGGTAACAGCCGTTCCCTCTCACGACAGACGAAAGACGCTCCCGGGAGCCTATACATGCCAGCGAAGAGAGAAGACCAAGACAGAAGAGCGCCAGAAGAAACGACCTAGCTGGCAGGGTCCAACAGCCAGGACCAGGGGAGGTTTGCTAACATCGCCAATACCGTCCGCATTTGCGGGGGGGATAGGCGAAAAAGCAGGCCCACCCCTTACGAGACCGGTCCAGGTCTACAGCGATGATTGGGGCAAAGAGCTCAAGCTCGACCCCTAATCATCCGAGACCGTCATCATTAGTCAAGAATATTGGCGAGACGTAAAAATGCAAGAATATGAACTTTGGTATCAATTACAAAATCGACGCTGGGCGTCGAGATGTAAAAATGAAGGAATATGAATCTAGGTATCAATATGTACCAAATACACCAGTTTTACACGCTAGACGTCGGTCGGCGTCGAGACCCAAAAATGCAAGAACATAAACTGAGGTATCAAAATTGACCAAATACGTAATTTTAACAAAATCGAGGCTAGGCGTCGGCCAGCGTCGAGTCGATAAAATGGAAAATATGAATTTAAGTTTTAAAAGAACGACGTCAGAACATGAATTTAGGTATCCAAATTCATCTAATACACATGACCCCTTTATACCAACCAATATGATTAGTAATAATGAACGGGCATTCCCATAAATTACGTGAAATTTTATTCTGAGACGCCAATTATGTGTTAGAACCCACGGCAGAAATTTCAAACATTTATTGTAACATTTAAAAAGTAATTAAATGATTATCTTACTCATCTTGTTTTATTCCTAACAAACCAGCTATCCAGACTCTCAAAATCTTGTAAAATATATTTTTTAACAAACACGACTATCTTAAGAAAATTGATAAAAAAAATCTGTTCTGAATAATTCTGTGTTCTACCTTCTACCATATCAGAATTTGCATTAAATAGACAACTTTTTCTAATGGTTGGTCACTTTCTGTAATATATTTTTTTTGTCAGAGCCACTTAAAAATAATCAATTTTTTTTGCGAAAAAAAAAAAGATTCACAAAATCGCTCTTTTTATTGAGCAGAAGATAATAGAGTTCGTGAACGTGTTTATATTGGAAAGATGTAGGTACCCACTTAAAGCCTACTTATAAGGAAGAATAACTGAACAACTCATACATTATTTATAATTTTACTTTCAGTGGCGCAGTATATATTACGCGATTTCAGAAAAAAGAACAAAAATTGATACAACTTTTAAACTATCATGCAATAATTGGATAACCTGATAACCACATATATGGTTATTTTGATTGGAAATGACGTCCCCTATCACCTCTCCGTCTGATCGTCCACTTATGGGACACTCTGTGTATTAATATTTGTATCAAGGGTAGATAGATAAATTTACAGAATATGTCGATAATAGAAGATATGAATTAAAGCAATTTACAAAAGTTTAAACTAACATGCTAATGCCTCTTCATTTGTAACCAAATCGAACCTTTTATGGTCCCCGACAATGACAATACAATACAAGTATAAAACTTTTCCTTTTCCAAAAATGCTTTTTTCTTGAAATAGGTTTAGAATGTCATGAAACGTCGAGATTTTAAATCGGTCGGTCTGTAACTTTTTTGTCCGCACGTTTTCTCCGGAACGGTTTAAGATATTGACTTGAAATTTTGTACACGTATATATTATAACGAGATCTGGATCTTTGAACATACGGTGAAGGGTTGGGGGGTTAATAGAGGTAAATAGGTGGAAAAAAGTAAAGCAATCTGGTAAGAGTACAGAAACTTGAAACTTGGTGTATGTACTACTAGAAGCCAAGGCCTCAAAATTTTGTATAATATTTTCGATCCCCCCACCCCCACTCCTTTATTAAAGAGGTTGATAAAATATAATTGATATATTCACTTGTTTGGTATACGTATATATTATAATGACATCAGGAACTCGATTATATCTTGCATATGTACTTTCCCATTATTGATGAAAACTATTGTAATAACTTTTATTTTGAATATTTAGTTATCGAGTTATCTAAGTGTAATTTTGTTGATCTCGGTTTTTTTTTAATTTCATTCAGAATAAATGTACACTGTATACCCATGCATGTTCAGTGTGTTATATTGTTAACAATTGTGTGCTCATTATGTATTTATAGTTTATTCCTAGTTAATATTAGAAAGTATTAATATGAAAATGTTGGAAATTATTGCTAGGAAGATTTTCAGAAACTTACAAAACTTTACTCTATGCATTTTATTATGATCAATTTAGAAGTATTTATCTACAAATTTTCAGCAATCAATTTTGTGTTAACCTACATTTTTACGATAAACTGGAGTAAAAAGAAATACAAGTTTTACTATTTTGTTATATTTTAGTATGATCACTTATCCACATAAAGAAATGTTCTTTTAATTTTCAGTCGGATAAAAGTTTCAATTTCATATAATGTCTTGTTGGATTTTCCATGAAATATTTTTTTTTAATTATAAATAATTCAGTATATAGAGTTCGTTTTATTTTGGTTAGGTATATAGGTATGTAAGTGCAATAAAAAAGAAAAGTAATTTGTTAACGTGAATATTACAAAATTATGAGTGATTAGAATTTATTTAGGAACATTTATTTATCATATTCATAATATAAGTATCATGAGAATAAATACTTAATTCCACCCCTGCTTGAAGTAACTCTTGAGCTGAAGCCAACCCTGCCTATCGCAAGGAACATTTCTGCGCATAATCTGGGCAGGTCACACGACAAAAAATGAAACTGTGAAGATTAGTGTTGGGCGATATCGTGATTTTTCAATCACAACGTGAATCGTGACTGTGATTTTCTTATATCAGTGAATTTAAAACGTGATGTGATCACGACTTCACGACTTTTCATAATGCAGCGAATGGGATAAATTACCGTGAATGGTGAATTCGCTACTTTGGTAATCTATGCGGCCGTAGATATGAAGATATATAATACGTATGATATTTTATGAATTAATTATGGTACATATTGAATGATATAATCAACTAACCTAATTTTGTGGATTGACGAAAAAGCAAAAGCACTAAATTTTGAATGAGACGCTTGTTTGAACTCCGTAATAGCATGTTTTTGTAAAGTTATACAAATATAAACATTCCGGAAGCATCAATAAATTTTTATAGTTTAAATTTAGGTTGCTATAGTTATCAACCAGCGATGTAAATTTTTGCTGGTATTATTGTTTATAACAGTATTGAAACCTTTTAATATAAGCCTCGGATTGCAATACAAAGGTACAACTTAAATAGTGAATAATAATATAATGTTTATATATATAGTTCTTATAGTTGCTATTATTCAATGGGATTTTGATTTAATAGACTAGAGTATTTCTCTCACTCAAATATTTATAAAAAATTTGGTAGGTAACTCTTCCATTCGATTTCGTTCAACGGCAGGCAGCACTATATTAAGGTAAACAAGCTAAGTATTATACATCCTTAATCTCAGCTTCAAATTGATTATGTTAGAGAACCAAAAATGTAAGGTTAACTTCGCCCTTAATAAAGACAATTTATTATTATTATTATTATTATTATTATTATTATTATTATTTCAAATTGTTATCCGTTGTTATGCAATACATTATACATCCATCCGTAATCTCAACCTCTTCCAACAAAATGCGTATCTATCTAATAACGTTAAGGCACGGAATCGCTTGCTTTACCTGTTAATACATAAGGTAGCAAACAAAAATAGACTAAAATTACCAAAGCGATATATATCGTAAAAAACCGCTGCCTAAGGAATCACTACTTCCACATCCAGATTATTCGTCCAAGTCACTTTAAAGGAAACATCTTGACTATATTTGCACTCTAGTGTATGTGGAAATTATTGGTCATAGAATTTTAATAATATTTGGGGTAGATGTCATAGAAAAGTTTGAGGAGTTGGTTTCTACCGTATACGTTAAAAATGAAGTTTCTAGTTTACCGTACTTATTTTCCACTATTTACAACCTACCACCCCAATGGAGTCATCTCAATCAGATGTCACTACAATACATACGTGTACTAACTTTCAAGTGAATATCTCAATTTGATGTTATCAATCCCATTAATAATGAAGCGGAGGTGGTAGAGTTTGAAAAATATTAGAAAGAAATCTGAGGCCTTGGTTTCTAGTATATACACCGAATCCCAAATTTCTGTAGTCTTACCAGCTTGCTTTACTTATTTTCCCCGATTTGCCCCTATTTAACCCCCAACCCTTCAACGGCATCATCTCAAATTATGATCTAGTTTCAGACGTCGTTATAATACATACGTGTACCAAATTTCAAATGAATATCTCAATTTTATTTTATCAACCCTTTTCATATTGGAGTAGGGGTGGTTGGGTTGAAAAATATTATAAGAAAATCTGACGCTGTGGCTTCTAGTACATACACCGAATTTCAAGTTTCTGTAGTCTTACCAACGTTTTACTTATATTCCTCTATTTACCCCAAATTAACCCCCAACCCTTCAACGGAATCATCTCAAAATATAAACTAATTCCAGACGTCGTTATAATACATACGTGTACGAAATTTCAAATGAATATCTCAACTTTGTTTTGTCAACCATATTAATGGGGTAGGGGTGGTGGGGGGGTTGAAAAATATTATAAAAAAATCTGAGGCCTTAACTTCTTGTACATGCACCGAATTTCAAGTTTCTGTACTCATACCAGCTTGCTTTACTTATTTCCCCATATTGACCCCTAAATAACCCCCAACCCTTCAACGGAATCATCTCAAAGTATAATCTAGTTCCAGATGTCGTGTTAATTCATACGTGTACCAAATTTCAAATGAATATCTCGATTTTATTTTATCAACCCTTTTAATAATGAAGTAGGGGTGGTGGGGGTTGAAAAATATTATAAATAATCTGAGACCTTGGCTTCTAGTACATACACCGAATTTCAAGTTTCTGTAGTCTTACCAGCTTGCTTTATTTATTTTCCCCTATTTACCCCTATTTAACCCCCAACCCTTCAACGGAATTATCTCAAAATATAATCTAGTTACAGATGTCGTTATAATACATACGTGTAGAAAATTTCAAATGAATATCTCAATTTTATTTTATCAACCCTTTTCAAATTGGAGTAGGGGTGGTGGGGGTTGAAAAATATTATTAAAAAATCTTACGCTTTGGCTTCTAGTACATACACCGAATTCCAAGTTTCTGTACTCTTACCAACTTGTTTTACTTATATTCCTCTATTTACCCCAAATTAACCCCCAACCCTTCAACGGAATCATCCCAAAATATAATCTAATTCTAGACATCGTTATAATACATACGTGTACGAAATTTCAAATGAATATCTCAACTTTATTTTATCAACCCCTTTAATGGGGTAGGGGTGGTGGGGGGTTGAAAAATATTATAAAAAAATCTGAGGGCTTAACTTCTAGTACATACACCGAATTTCAAGTTTCTGTACTCTTACAAGCTTGCTTTACTTATTTCCCCCTATTTACCCCTATTTAACCCCCAACCCTTCACCGGATTTCCTCAAAAAACAATCCAGTTCCAGATCTCGTTATAATATATACGTGTACAAAATTTCAGGTCAATATCTTAAACCGTTCCGGAGAAAGCGTGCGGACAAAAAAAGTTACAGACAGACCGACAGACAGACAGACAGAAATTTTTTTTTTTTCGCTCAAATTTAAAATCTCGACGTTTCATGACATTCTAAACCTATTTCACGAATAAAAATTTTTGAAAATTTTTTTTCGATTACTATACTTCCAATCCACTACGTGGATGTGGAAGTAAAATATATTGGTATATGGAAAGTCGTGATCACGTCACGCTTTTCTACCAACTTTATTAACAGTCGTTACCTGTGATTTTTTAATATCAGTGATTAAATCACAGTTCGTGATATATCGCCCATCACTAATGAAGATAGGGAATAGCATTTGCCAGCATTGGGCATTGAGTGAAAACTGTGTCACAGAATAATAAAACATTCTGTGACTCTGTATAGGTCGTGTGCGCGTGACGTCATGCATTTTGACACTTGACAGTCGTCAGACCTGAGGGAAAACATGAAAACCAAAGAATTTATATAAAAATTCTTTGATGAAAACAAATCAATATTCCTCACTTCCTCAGGTGTTCAATTGCAACATTTGCAACTGATCGAACTATTTATTAAATTAATACCTTAATGGACATTAAGTATATTATGCAAAATGAGAAGTTTTGGCTGGAAGTGAGACAATACGAAATGACGCCAGTTTTTATTAAATAGGTATCATCGATTTTTCAACTATAAAAGTTGATGTTGGAATAGGTATGCCAACTGATTGCAAGCAATGAAAAGAAATGATTTTTCAAAAGTATTCCAAGCTTTTTGTTACTGGTAAATTGTTATATATTAATATAAGAATTTTATTTTTAACGTGGGTTAATATTGCCACACTGCTGTGTTATAAGACCAAAATCAAGTTAAGTTTCCTCTTTTAACATCAGATATCAAATATGAAACTGAACGTGGTTGTGATAAAAGAAGTGCTGCTAGAGCAATCTACAAACAATTTGGTATTGAAATTAACAGTTTATATTCGTTTGAGTGATATTTTTTGTATCTAAACTTGAGTTGAGCGAAGAAAGAGGCTCGTGCTGATGGAGAAAAATTTTACTGAAACCACTCATTTTAAATATGGTACAATTTAAGAAAAACTTGAAAGTAAAGCACGGATGTGAAGTTGCCAGCAACGCGGAAATAAGTTTTGATGCGAAAAACCGAAACCGTTGCCGGAACACCATAACATGCGTGCGTTTCTTACTACATTAGGCCACTAATATTCCCCGTGCCAGCAGTTTATTGGCGTATTATACTCCCTTCTTTAACCGTACGTTAGATCAATGGGTGAAATAAAGTACAGTAAAAAACTGAAAAATACTAATATATTATTTTCTCAGGCCTTGGGCATTGAAGGTTGAAAACGACTGATCGATGTGATCACAAGTACTACCCTCTACACTCCCATAAGGTGAAAATCATTGCAACCCCGTAAATAAAGTTTTTATAGTCAAAAAATGAAAAATTAAAAAAATATATTTTCCCAGGCCCTGGCCATTGAAGGTTGAAAACGACTGAGCCACGTGGTCATAAATACTACCCTCTACACTCCCACGTGGTGAAAGTCATTGCAACTCCGTAATAAAGTTTTTATAATAAAAAAATATATATTAAAAAATATATATATTTTCTCAGGCCCTGGCCATTGAAGGTTGAAAACGACTGAGCCACGTGATCATACGTACTACCCTCTACACTCCCACAAGGTGAAAGTCATTGCAACCGCGTAATAAAGTTTATATAGTGAAGAAATAAAAAAAAATAAAATTTATTTTCTCACACCCTGGCCATTGAAGGTTGAAGACGACTGAGCCACGTGGTCATACATACTGCCCTCTACACTCCCACAAGGTGAAAGTCATTGCAACCTCGTAATAAAGTCTTTATAGTCAAAAAATAAAAAATATTAATAAATTAATTTCTCCGACCTCCGCCATTGAAGCTTGAAAACGACTCAACCACGTCCTTTACACTCCCGTAAGGGGAAAGTCATTGCAACCCCGTAATAAAGTTTTTATAGTTAAAAAATGAAAAATTTAAAAAAATTATTTTCTCAGGCCCTGGCCATTGAAGGTTGAAAACGACTGAGCGATGTGATCACAAGTACTACCCTCTACACTCCCACAAAGTGAAAGTCATTGCAACCCCCCATAATAAAGTTTTTATAGTCAAAGAATAAAAAATATTAATAAATTAATTTCTCAGACCTCCGCCATTGAAGGTTGAAAACGACTCAATAACCACGTCCTTGCATGTACTACCCTTTACACTCCCGTAAGGGGAAAGTCATTGCAACCGCGTAATAAAGTTTGTGTTTTAACAACGCTTTCTTCCTTTTCTTGACTGTACATACTTTATTCCGCGGTTGCAATGACTTTCCTCTTGTGGGGGTGTAGGGGCAGTAAATAAGATGAAGTGATGCCCTCGTTCTTAGATTACAACACCTGTGGTTCGAGAAAATAATTTATAAATATTTTTAATTTTTTGACTATAAAATCTTTATTACGGGGTTGCAATGACTTTCCTCTTGCGGGGGTGTAGGGGATAGTAAATACGATGAATTGATCCTTTCGTTTTTAGGTTACAAAACCTGTGGTTCGAGAAAATAATTTATTAATATTTTTAATTTTTTGACTATAAAAACTTTATTACGGGGTTGCAATGACTTTCCTCTTGTGGCGGTGTAGGGGATAGTAAATACGATGAAGAGATGGCCTCGTTTTTAGGTTACAAAACCTGTGCTCCGAGAAAATATTCATTTTTATATTTTTCATTTTTTGACTATAAAAACTTTATTACGCGGTTGCAATGACTTTCCTCTAGTGGAGATGTAGGGGGTAGTAAATACGATGAATGGATGCCCTCGTTTTTAGGTTACAAAACCTGTGGTTCGAAAAAATAATTTATTAATATTTTTAATTTTTTGACTAAAAACTTTATTACGCGGTTGCAATGACTTTCCTCTAGTGGGGATGTAGGGGGTAGTAAATACGATGAATTGATGCTTTCGTTATTAGGTTACAAAACCTGTGGTTCGAGAAAATAATGTATTAATATTTTTAATTTTTTCACTATAAAAACTTTATTACGCGGTTGCAATGACTTTCCTCTTGTGGGGGTGTAGGGGGCAGTAAATACGATGAATTGATGTCCTCGTTTTTAGGTTACAAAACCTGTAGTTCGAGAAAATAATTTATTAATATTTTTAATTTGCTATGGTGGATGCGCCAACAGATCGGTGTTTCAGCAACGGTTTCTTCCATTTCTTGACTGTACATACTTTATTCCGCGGTTGCAATGACTTTCCTCTTGTGGGGGTGTAGGTGGCAGTAAATAAGATGAAGTGATGTCCTCGTTCTTAGGTTACAACACACCTGTGATTCGAGAAAATAATTAATTAATATTTTTCATTTTTTGCCTATAAAAACTTTATTACGCGGTTGCAATGACTTTCCTCTAATGGGGGTGTAGGGGGCAGTAAATGTGATGAAGTGATCAACTCGTTTTTAGGTTACAAAACCTGTGCTCCGAGTAATTAATTAATTTTTTAAAATTTTTCATTTTTTGACTATAAAAACTTTATTACGCGGTTGCAATGACTTTCCTCTAATGGGGGTGTAGGGGGCAGTAAATGTGATGAAGTGATCAACTCGTTTTTAGGTTACAAAACCTGTGCTCCGAGTAATTAATTAATTTTTAAAAATTTTTCATTTTTTGACTATAAAAACTTTATTACGCGGTTGCAATGACTTTCCTCTAGTGGAGGTGTAGTGGGTAGTAAATACGATGAATTGATGCTTTCGTTTTTAGGTTACAAAACTTGTGGTTCGAGAAAATAATTTATTAATATTTTCAATTTTTTTACTATAAAATCTTTATTACGCGGTTGCAATGACTTTCCTCTTGTGGGGGTGTAGGGGGTAGTAAATACGATGAATTGATGCTTTCGTTTTTAGGTTACAAAACCTGTGGTTCGAGAAAATAATGTATTAATATTTTTAATTTTTTGACTATAAAAACGTTATTACGCGGTTGCAATGACTTTCCTCTTGTGGGGGTGTAGGGGGTAGTAAATACGATGAGGAGATGCCCTCGTTTTTAGGTTACAAAACCTGTGCTCCGAGAAAATATTTATTTTTATATTTTTCATTTTTTGACTATAAAAACTTTATTACACGGTTGCAATGACTTTCCTCTAGTGAGGACTGAGGATGTAGCGGGAGTAGTATGAATTGATGCCCTCGTTTTTAGGTTACAAAACCTGTGGTTCGAGATAATAATTTATTAATATTTTTAATTTTTTGACTATAAAAACTTTATGACGCGGTTGCAATGACTTTTCCCTTTTGGGGGAGTTTGGCAGTGTAGTGGGTAGGTAGTACATGCGATGCCGTACATCCGTCGTTCTCAACCTTCAGTGCCCGAGGCCGGAGAAAAGAATTTATTAATATATTTCATATTTTTAACAGTACTTCGTTTCACCCATTGATCTTGTACAGTCGAAGAGTTTAGTAAAGTAGTATTATTATGAGAAGATGCTTGCAAAAAATGATGCGCAGAAACGAGTTTGTGTGCATCCATTGATCTAAGCCAATGAGAGCGATTTACGTCATATTTGACCTCGAATCCACCATAGATAAACTACACTATAGATAGGACACTCAATGTTAAAATTTTGAATCACAAAACATCAAGTAGCGACATCCCTGGCAGGGACACATTACTATGTGTAAATTAAAATTTGCAGTTCTCCCATTTACCTACAACTACTAGGTATGATTTTTACAGAACACTGTAATAATGGTTCTGGCCCACACAAAGCGGCAAGTTTAAAAAATTTAATAAGGATTAAAAACACTTGATATTACTGTTTCACAATAATTATTATTCAGATTTCCTGGACATATGTTTCGGCCTTTCGACCATTATCAAAGAGTTATAACAACTAACCTAAAAGTGACCATTACAAGATATTTATAGGATTTGAGAGAACCTAATTAACATTTTATTACTTATTTCTAATATAGGTACTACTCCGAATTTAATTTAAATTTTAATTACTAGTTCTGGGTATTTCCTAGTAGTACCTATATTAGAAATAAGTAATAAAATGTTAATTAAGTTATCTATGCCTCCCAAATCCTACAAATATCTTGTAATGGTCACTTTTAGGTTATAGTTGTTATAACTCCTTCATACTGGTCGAAAGGCTGAAACATATGTCAGAGAAATCTGAATAATAATTGTGAAACAGTAATACGAAGTGTTTTTAATCCTTATTCTATTTAGTACGTTTCACCAAGAACTTACCGCAGACTCAGTTCAGTTAATTAAAAAATATATATTTGCATAAGAGGTGGCCTTTACCTGCTTGGCAGAGGGTACAATTAGACCTGGTCTTTTCATCACCAAATAATTAGATATTTAGTCGCTACATTCTCTGTCAAATCAACTTTTTTATTGTCAATTTGTCAAATAATGTACCGAATAGATAACTAATCAGAGGTAGAAGAGACGTCTTTATGTACCTAATTTTACTGAAAAAAAAGTAACAGCCACAAAAAATGTATTAACTACTTAAAAAAAAAGCAATGATATTTAAAATTTTTATTTAATTTACAGAGATTTCTCTTACTCTTTTGTACTTAGGTACACGTTTTTTGTATGCAATATTACACACGGGGTCTAAATCTTTACGACCAGTAACTTTGCCATTGACAATATTATTAACAATGTTAACATAATAATAAACACACATATATTAAAAGTTATATCCACAAAAATGTTTTTTAATTTCCTGTGGCTTTCACAAAAAATTTCACTCATTTCGGTCAACAAGTCTTGATTCCTTGGAACACAAGGCCTCATTCGGGTAGTCATGCTGTCAGAAATTAAATAAAAGTACATACAATTTGTACAACAAACACACCTTATACCTTTTAAAAACTTATATCTTCTATTCTGCTAACAAACTATACAAAACACCAAACAAATCAGTATACGTTCCAAAATGTACACCAAAACACAAAACTAAAGCGAGAAATTCAAATATGGCAGATCTGAGATCTGTCAGTTTGGAAACAACATTGCGTCATCTTTTGGACAAGAAAGGAATTGAAAAATATGGTGATGTGTCCCTACTACAGATGGCTCTGAAAAACGTGTTGTCATATATCGGATTCAAGTGCCCTCCCCCTGGAATCCACCGTCAACCTGCAGTCACAGGGTCTGTGCTGCAGTATACTTGTTGTGTTCGCCGTTTCTGATTGAATTAAATGATATAACTGTATTTTCAGTCAAAAATGTCTTCATCGTAAACACCAGAGTGTGACGAGGTTTTAATCTACTGCATTACACGGCTCCTCGACCTCGAAAATTTGATTACAATTATTATATATCCTTCTACCCCAGATGATGCTGTCACTGGTAGAAATATTCGTGCACGTTGGCTCCGCCCCAAGCATCTTCTCATATAATAATAAATAATAATACTACTCTAAGATACGTCGATATATTGCTGCTACGGGGAATACAGAAAGCCTAATGTCGTAAAAAACGCATGTACTTATATACTTGCTTCATATTGCTCTGTTTGTGCAGTGAGACTTCACATAAGAATAAAACACCACTATTAATGATTAGAACCGTTTATTGTTCGTCTTGTTTATACACGTGAGATTCTCATTACATTCAATTGCAGACTTACTTGTGTCGCTGCTGTGCATGTTTCCCCCACTTCTCAAGTTGTGGGATTCATTTATGGCAATGTTGCCAGACATTACATCCCCACACTTACATCGAAAGTTATGTAACGTTACATTCTGTTCGTTTATCTCCGTTTGGGAATATAATGTTTCTAAACACAAAATAATAAAATGTATATACCATCCTTGCAAAACACTTTGCTACAGTATGGCATCAAAACCATTTAAAACATATAATTTCTCTTAATTACACTACAACATAAAACAAGTTAATATGTATTACGAACTATAATTTGTCTAAATCAGCATTTGTAAAATATTCTTTAATATACAGTTTCTCTTAATTACACTACAACATAAAACAAGTTAATATGTATTACGAACATAATTTGTCTACATCAGCATTTGTAAAATATTCTTTAAGATATATATGTTGCTTTGATTCTCTTTTCGACTTTCTCGTTTCGACCTTTGTAGGTTCCAACTTACTTTTACTTACATGTTTAACTTTCGATTTATGTACATTCGTCCTACCACTTAGTGATTTACTGGACGTTCCTTGAAAAGGCGTCCTTGTCTCACAGCTACCTGAATTATCTTCGGCAGTTTCCGTGGACATTCCCTCCACGGCTTGGTCAAAACTAAAATCAGAGTTTACAATAGGAACACACGTATTCTTTTCGTTAACGACATTTGCATTTCTCTTTAAATTAACATTTTCGGTGTCTCCTACAACACTCTCATTACTTGTGCTTTCGTCGCTTCCTACCAGAGGCGCAGTTTGGTGGTAACTCAGTGGAATGTTAACAAAATAATCAGAATCAGCATTCAGAGAATGGTAATTCTTGTAATTACTTCTTTACGTTGAACCTGTGTTTCGCATGTCCAAACTGTCGTCCCCTAAATCTACACTCTTAATAGCCCTTATCTGATTCGCGTGACGTTTCCAACACTCGCCCGATGCCAACTGACATAAATACGTAGTGCGCCCGATTCTTTTTTTGATTTTTGCTTCGGTCCAACTCTTGATGTTTCTTTTACGATAGTCTCGTACCACTACAATATCGTGCACCTCAAAATCTCTGCGCCTACCTCCATAGTATTTTTGCTGTCTCGTTCTGGACTCTATTTCGCTCGACGGTATGTCATTTTTTTCGGATGACGGTTCCGGCGCCGCCACTGATTCTTTCAGCAGTTGCCATCTAGTTCGAATTTTTCTGCCAAACATCACATGCGCTGGTACTAAACCGGTCGTGCTGTGTTCGGTTGTTCTGTACACAAATAGAAACCTTGAAATAAGTGTTGTTATAGGTACTTCCGCGTTTCTCGGATCACTTATCGCTGCCTTAATTTTCTCCTTGAAAATTTTTACTGCAGCTTCAGCTGCACCATTGCTCTGTGGATGGAAAGGCGGGGTTAAAATATGTTTTATACCATTTTGTTTGAAAAATTTTTCCAAAGATTTTGCCACGAATTGAGGCCCGTTGTCGCTCACCACTTGTTTCGCTAGTCCAAAGCGAGCAAACAATTTTCTGAGCTTCTTTTCTACCTCGAATGCAGTCGTATTCTTCATTTTGCATACTTCAATCCACTTAGAATGTGCATCGATTATTATCAGGTACATTTTTCCCTTGAAAGGCCCCAAAAGATCTATGTTTATTCTTTCAAAAACTTCTGTCGTAGCAGGCCATGACGTCAGATCTGTTTTAGGCGGATCAGGCTTGTTTATGATGCATGCGTGGCATGATCGTAGTAATTCTTCTATATTTTGGTCTATTTTTGGCCAATATAGGACTGACCGTGCTAAAGATTTCGTTCTTACCATGCCGAAATGTCCTGTATGCAGTTCTTGGAGTAGCTGCTTTCTCAGTACTCTCGGGATCACTATTCTATGTCCCCATAATAAAATATCTCTCTCAATGGAAAGTTCCTGTCGTCTATTAAAATACGGTTTTAAATAATCTTCTATATGGCTTGGCCACGTTCCCGATCTTACACATTCCATTACCACCTGAAGTTCCATATCCAATTTTGTTTGACTTGCTATTTTCTTATTGTCAATCGGCCAGTCTTTCACAGTTTCGGTAAAATTTATGAATAGTCCTTTTTCTGAGCTTTCGTCTGAAACAGGTTCATCTTTTAAAGGATTTCGACTAAAATAATCTGATACTACATTTTTGTCGCCCTTGATATACTGTATTTGATAGTCGAACATGGACAAAAATGCTGCCCACCGCTGAATTCGGTTTGATGACATTTGCGGTATAGTTTTGTGTTCGCCAAATAACGTTACCAAAGCTCGATGGTCCGTTTTCAAAATGAATTTATTTCCGCATAAATAGTGAAAGAATTTCTGACAGCCCCAATATATACCAGCCGCTTCACGTTGGTAGATTGGATATTTCTTTTCTGCAGGCGTTAATTTCCGGGAGATGCACCCAATTAACTTCTCTGTTCCATCTTTGACATGTGCCAGAGTTGCACTCAGTCCTATATCGCTTGCATCGGTTGTTAGTACAATTGGCAAATCAGGATCGAAATGTACTAGTACTTCGTCCGAAGCCATTACCTGTTTGATGTTTTGAAAAGCTGCGTCACAATTCTTTGACCAATAGAATTTCTTTTCTTTCTTTAATAATTCGTAGATAGGACTTAACATTTCTGCTAATTTGGGTACATACTGAGAATAGTAGTTCACCATACCTGTGAAACTCCGTACTTCTCGTACATTTGTTGGTGCTGGTGCCTCTATAATTGATTTCACCTTTTCTTCTGTTTTTCTAAGACCCTCTTTACTGATGCGATGTCCTAAATAATGAATTTCTTGTTTGAAAAAATTACATTTTTCTTTCCTTACTGTAAATCCAGCATCTTCTAATTTTTTAAAAACCTTTTCCAGATTCGCTAGGTGTTCTGTCATTGTAGCCCCCGTTACTACTATGTCGTCAAGAAAATTTACTGCCCCATCTATTCCCTGTAAAAGTTGTTCAATTATTCTTTGAAAAATGCTGCTAGCTGGTGTTACCCCGAACGCTAACCTATTTACTTTATAAAGCCCTTTATGAGTAGACCAAGTTAATAATTCTGCTGTTTTTGTGTCAACCGGAATCTGATTGTATGCTAAACACAAATCAATTTTTGAAAAATGTTGACCCTTGTTTAATTTTGCAAAGACCTCTGAAATTCTCGGTAAAGGATACTTAACTTCTTTAAGATATTTATTTATGGTAGCTTTATAATCTCCGCATAATCTTACCGTACCGTTTGATTTCAGAATCGGTACCAAAGGAGTCGCGTTTTGACTACTTTCCACGGGTGTAATTATACCTTGCGATTCTAAATAATTTAATTCGTCCTCGACCACCTTTTTGTATGCAAGAGGAACAGTTCTGGGTTTCCGAAACACAGGTTCATAGTCATTGTTTGTTTTTAATGAAATTTCACTATATTTATATTTACCTATTTCATCTTTAAACAATGCAGGATGTTTTTCCATCGCTTGCTTTATTTTATCATTCACTGAAATATTGTTAATAAAATTAACCTTTACCTGAAATAATTTTAACCAATTTCTGCCCACCAAACTGGGACCCTGGCAATCCACTACAAACCATTTCATAGTTTTCACGAGGTTATTATATTTGACTTCTGCTAGGAAAAATCCTTCCGGAATAAATGTGTTTCCATTGTATCCTCTCAACAACGTACTATCTTTCTGCAACCTAAAATTTGAAAATCTATCTAAATAAGTTTGTTTTGACATTGCTGAAATGGAAGCTCCACTGTCGAAATAACATTCTAAATCATTTCCCTCTATTTTCATAATTATTTTAAAAGGGTTGTCCTCATTTTTGCTAAAAGAGTCTGCAAAATTACACTCTTCTGTGAAATACATTAAATATTCATCAATGTTTACCTCATTTTCAATATTTTCCTCCATATAATTTACATTGTTATAAAAGTTACATACTTTAGCAAGATGTCCTACCTTGTTACATGATCCACACCTATAATCTTTAAATTTACATGCCTTTTTATGTGAGTTACCACAAATTTTACAATTTCTAACATTTTTATTTTGATTAAGATTACTTTTTGGAAATGACATTTTACTTTTATTGTTACCAACATAATTGCTGCGTTTTCCACTAGATACACAAAATCTACCAGTGCTACCCTCTTTCTCGTTGCTTCCAAACCTCCGGATATGACGTTGCTGGTTAAAACTTTGTTGAGGTGCTACTCGGCGCTGTTGTCGATCAGGAACAGGATGTTGCTGCCTTTCGTCTCCTTGCGGATACCATCTTGAGTTGCTTACGTAATACATCTTGGATAAATTTTCGGCCTTTTGAGATATGGTCACCAAATCATCTAATGTTTTGGTCTCGTCCTCTTCGCATAATCTGTCGAAAATCTTTCCTCCCAACATTCCAGCCATAAATTTGTCCTTTAATACCTTGGATAAATCTTCACCGAATTTACAATTAATGGCGAAGCTTCTTACTTTCGCGTACCATTCACTAATGGACTCGTCCGTTTGTTTTAAGTCGTAAAACTTTTTCCGCTCTCGCCATACACTGAATTGGAAATTATATTGTCCATTTAATAACGTGCATAATTCATCATATGTTTTTTCAAAGGGGAGATTGGGGTGACACAGGTCTCTTAGTAATTTATAGGTGGATGGGCCTATCGATGAAAGGAGTACGGCGGTTTTAATTTTTGCCTCAGTTATTTTACTTGCTTCAAAATGTTGGTCTAAACGTTCCTTGTAAATTTGCCATTCGTCTGATTCTGGAGAAAACTCTATGAACTTTGCCGCCATCGCCATTACGATGCCGTTTTACGAGCACGTGGTTTTCGGAGACGCTTTACGAATTTTTGCACGTTACAAAATCTTCTCGTACTTTTTGCGTTCTCACAATAAGCTATCCTCGTCGCCAATTTGCTCTGTTTGTGCAGTGAGACTTCACATAAGAATAAAACACCACTATTAATGATTAGAACCGTTTATTGTTCGTCTTGTTTATACACGTGAGATTCTCATTACATTCAATTGCAGACTTACTTGTGTCGCTGGCCTAGGGATGCGCGATGTTCATCGATGTCTGCTAAACATCGATATTCTGCTTTCGATGTTCGATATTTATATCGATTCTATTTATTTCGATAGTATCGGACAGCATCGATGTTTCTTTACGATGCCTCATTCGATGTTTACATTTTGTGTGCCAAAGTTTCTGCGGAAATTATTCAGTACCTTCAATACCCTGTCAGCGAGGGGTCAGCCACTTCGAGAATACCTGTACAAAATGTTAGGAATACAATGGCAATATTTTGGGAATATTGGGAATATCGGGAATAATTGGAGATACTAGGAAATACGTGGAAATACTCGGGAATGCATTGAGAATATTCGGAAATATCAGAGAATACTCAGGAATACTTGGAAATAACGAAGAATAATCGGGAACACATCGGAAATATTCAAGAATAGACACGTTCGTGAAAATTTGGTAGAATCTCGGGACGCGGTTTATGTGTTCCTGGATATTTTGATATTAATAATTTTCAACCTGGAGAGCCATTTGACGGCAACAAAATAATTTTTACATAAAAGATAACAACAACTGTTAGTGGATAAAATTCAGCTCAAAAATATTAAGTAATAATATAATCATATTATATTAAACATAAATAAAACTAGATATAACTTACACACGGTGTAAAAATATGACGAGAAAACATAAAAATCGCTCCTCCTTGTATTGTAATACTCTCGAAGCCAGTGCTGGATTACCCTATACGCCAAGTACGCCCGGGCGTATAGCGGCAGATTTTTAGGGGCGGCAGGCAAAATCTGAATAATAAAAATTCGCTCGACTAAACATCTTATATTTATAACTTTGTAACTTAAAACTTATAACATATGAATGGACATATAATTTATTATGCCGCTATCGGTTGTCGGGTGTCGTCTATCAAGGCGGCTCCGCGGTAAGTTAGATGTCTGCTTGTTTCTGGTTTCCCTAACATTATTTTTAGGATTTGAAAATAATAAATAATAAGTTTTAAGAAGTGTATCGTTTTGCTCAGTCCTGTGTGATATGATATTATATACATAAAAACGTCAGCGTCTTTGAGTGGCGGTACAATTTGTACCGTGTACCGAGCACCGGCCGTACCGCCATTCAAAGACGCCTGTAATAATAATAATATTATTAGAGGCGGAAATTTTAGGTTTGCGTAAAGCGGCAAATACTTTAATCCGTCACTGCTCGAAGCTCTAGTTTAAACATTAAATGAACCTATTAACTCTGCACATCATATTTTATTTTGCAAGGTGCCAATTTTCTTTACCAAAGGAAGTATTGTCTGCCGGATGGCGTTATATCTATAAAACTATTTAAATGATTAAATATTTGATACCTACTATTAGTGAACAATATACAGGGTGGAAAGCTTTAAAAAATAAATAATTAATAAAATGTGACAGAGGACAACAATAATTTGCACAATTCCCACGGAAGATATCTGCTATACTTTTAATAGATAGTTAATAGATCATAATGTTTATTATTTGATGATATGATTAATTATTTGCCTTTATATAGGGTGGGTCAGTAGTGTGTGTATGGTCAATAATTGTTTGAGATCAAGAGTAGTAAGTATATTTTAAAATAATATTTAAATCTACAATGTGTTTCAAACTAATACTAGGATTTTTAAATAGAACACCCAATATTCTTTTATACATTTGTATTTGACTCTTAATACTATATCCAGGCATATATTATTTTTGGACTTACACTGAGGCATTGCCACTTTATTCCATTTTTCCGAAAAAAAAAAAAATACATTTGCAACGATCAAGAGAAATATCTGCATACACTTGAGTCATTTTAGCGTTCATAATGACACTATCTTTTGCACAAGTTTACTTTCTTACCAGTGTAGATTTCAGATGTTTATTTTAATAATTACTAAGTATTAATCTCGGTATTGATTATATTGATTATAAAACGCACAATACGCATACAAATTATTTTCAATACAAAACATTTTATTGGAAAGTTTTAAAGACAGATACAAAAAGTGATCCTAAATATTGAACTCTTCATTGCAGTTTCAAAATTAATCACCGACTGGCCATGAATTGCTTCCTTCAAACATTTCTGTTAATTTATCAGTTAATAATAATAATTACGAGAATAATGGTATCAAAAAATTGATGATATATTGAAAGTCCTAGTACATGAAAGCATTAAATGGGTACAAGAAGAAAAAAATTAAAAAAATATTTCACTTATAGTCTGTCCAAAGTCAATCTGAAATTCGTAAAAAAGACCGACGAAGCGCCGACGTCTGATCTGTGCCGCCGTCAAAGTACCGCTGCGGTAAAGATCAACGTCGTCTTGTCAATTGATATTAGAAATTCTATACTTTAGTATAAAAGCAAATTTTTAGTGATAATATTTCATTTTATGGTCCATCCTTAACAACATTTTAGAAGTATTTTTTACAAGGGGTGCAATTTTTCTTTTGGAAATGCAATCTGTATGTTACCAGGAAAGTACATTGAAGTTTGGTCCAATTTTGGAAGTTTTGTAAATTGAGTTTTAATTTTAACAGACATGTGTTGGTCTCATTTGTTTTTAATATCTCGGGTTCGATTCATCGGGTAAGGTCAAACCCAAAAATCGCAATGTTTGTAAATAGATGATGAACAAAACGGCATAGGTCTAAATCCTATCAATCATTTTGTCTTTTTTTTTGCGAAGAAATAAAAAGCACGAAAGTTTCTAATTTTACATAGGTAAACCGAAATTATTAAAAAAATAATTGATCTCTTGGTGAAAATATAGATCTTGTAGATGTAATCTGTTATGGAAAATTACAAATAAAAATGTTTATTATTTTCCTTAAACGACGAGATTTAAAAAAAAAATTAAAGCTTCATAAAAATTGCCATTTGGTTACACCGAGGATTTAAAAAAAAAAGATTTAGATCAGTATCTGTACTTTTGAGTAAAACAAAACCTATTTCTGTCATTAGCCTGCATTTTTATTAAGAAAAAAAAAGTAGGTTTTTCGAGGTCATATTAGGCATTTATTTACTGTAAAACTAATGAAATATTATTAATCAGCATGCTTTAAAACCCCCATATCCAAAATTCAATGACATTTTGATATATTGTTTTTGAATGCCCCCTTATATTTATATTTTTCAAATACAATTAATAACTTAACGAATTATTTTTCGAAAAAAGTCATTCCCATTTTTATTTAAAATCACTTTTTGTACTACCCACTGTTATCGATACTGTCTAATTTCGTTAGCCAAATTAAGAATTTTCGAATTTGAAAGTATTGGTGACATGGGGTGGTAGAGAAAATGATTTTAAGTAGAAAATGAAAAATGACTTTTTTTCGAAGAACAATTTGTTTCCAAGTTATTAATTATCTAATATTTAAAACATGTCATTTTGAAGGGGCTGTAATTCGAAAATCATAAATCAAAACGTCTTTTTGAATTAGCGGGACTACTTGGGAATAATCGGGAATACTTGGGGAGTAACTGAAAATTTTTGGGAATACATGGAATAAATCGGGAATAGATGATATTCCCAGAATACCTGTACAAATTTTTGGGAGTGGTTGACCCCTCGCCTGTCAGCTAGTAAATTTACCGAAAATCCGTTGAGGCTATGGGAAAACATGAAAGTGATATTTCCTGTTTTATCAAAGATTGCACCGAAATATCTTAGCATGTTAGCAACGTCAGTTCCCACCGAGAGACTTTCTCAAAGGAAGGGCAAGTGTTAACTCAGCAATAAAACAGGCTTGAAGGGAAACGAAAATTATTATTACTTCAAAATTGTTCACAAAATATATGTTTTAATTAATAAGTTACGTAGCTCTATTTTCAAGGTTTTTATTTTTCTGTGATGCTTTGTTTGTGTGCTTTAAATAATTATATTAATCTCATTTGTTTTTATACTTAGAGTATAATATGTTTTGTTTCCTTATACATTTCTATTTTGATTAAATATTTTATTTCTATTTCTAAAATAACTATATATTTTCATAATTTTGACTGAATATTGCACTCTTTCTTGTATGGGATAAATCGATATTTAAGAACATCGATGTTTTATCCGATATTTTCTACACATCGATATTTTGATCTCGATATATCAAATGATGTCAACATCGATGTTTCAGCAACATCGCGCATCCCTTCCCTGCTGTGCATGTTTCCCCCACTTCTCAAGTTGTGGGATTCATTTATGGCAATGTTGCCAGACATTACACATATTATAGTAAATGCACCGGCATCAGATCGGTGTTCCGCCAACGGTTTCGATTTCTTTACTTTCAATTCGCGAAAATCAAACAAGTAAACCCAAGAGGGATTTACCTTCGATACAAAGGAATTCACCTATAAGGAAAAGTTTCTATAGTAACAGCGGAAAGTCGTAATATCTAAATCGCTCTCACGTATTGGTGAATTTGTGTGTATCGACGGTAAATCCCTCTTGGGTTCATTTGTTTGATTTTCGCGAATTCTGTCTCAAAACTTATTTCCTCGTTGCTGGCAATGCGTTGCCAGCAACGCGTTGCTAACTTCACACACATGTCTTGTCTTTAATTCTTTGGTTCATGGTTCTAGTTTATTTTTTTGTGGTTGAGTTCGATCGTTAGATGGATATAACAATGATAGTGATTACGTACAGCGACGGCGGTAATATGGTTAATTATCAGAAAAATGTACACCCGACAAGAAAAAAACGGATACACTTGAACGACCAGGCCAAACAAATTTGTTTAAATGTGTTTCAAAATCTCTTGAAGAAAAGCGGCAGTCGCAATACGAGGACAAGCGTGATAAAGCAAGCCGCAGCTCTCACCGGAATTCCATGTCCAACAATGACTTATTGGGTGAGTGCACAGAGAGCAGGTGTCGTTAAAAGGAAAACACGCAGCGATGCTGGAAGACGCAAACCACTGGATTCTGCAGTGACAGAGTTAGTGAGAAATGCAGTCTATGACGCTTACAAATCGAATGGGGTTGCTACGTTTAAGGTGGTCTACAAAAGACTGACTGAACACGATCACCTAGACTGTTCCAAGCATACTTTGAGAAGATGGTTGCCGAAAATAGGATTCGAGTTTAATATTGTTAAGAGACAAGCGATGATTGTGGAAAGCAGGAATGATTTACACAAAATAGGGTAATTCTTGGGTTAGATGGCAGTAGAATAAGATCTCAGAGTCGCCAGACCTAGCAAAGCTAACATTTTGGCAATAAATAGTGTGATACATGTAGTTAAGAACGTATGCATATATGCTAGCTTGAAAGCGGGACCCTTTTACAGATAACAGGTACAAAAAAAAACCTTACTAATTTCCGTTAAAGCATGATAGCTGGTTTTCATATATGTTTGACAGTATACTGTTAAAAACCAACATTAATTATTGCCAGACACTTTCCGTGGGCCCCAACTTCCGCTAGACGCTTTAAACCTCGAAAGAGCCCCAACCTAACCTAACATAACTGTGGAACCATATCTTTCACCAACTATGTAAAAAAACGAAAGAAAACAAAACATTTATTATATTTATATATCATAAGCACTGCAGTCATTAAGTGTTCAGACTTTGTCTCGATCTCCAAACAAATCTTCAACCAGTAAAGAACACTTATTGACCTTAATACTTAATATACTATAACTTTGATGCGACTGTAAAAGAGCAAACAATAAAACATTACCTACCAATTATATCAGTGAGTGTATAAATTAAATCTATCTATCGTGTTAATTATATCAGGTAGCCCATATAGGGACACTGTTGTAACTTTTGTATGGACAAATGGACTATTATCAAATTTAGTGTGATGTAAAAAGCCAAATTATCCGACTTCTAGTTTTGACGCAATTTAAATGGGACAAACTGTATATTTTTTTAATATTTAGATCCTGCTGGCAAAAATACATATGATCCGAACCTCTGATATTATCATACTCTTGGCAAATACAAAACGAAGAGTATATTGCATTCGATCGGCACATTGCTAAAAATGGTTATATTGCCCGTAGAGAAAAAAATTACAACAGATATCACTGTGTTCGTGATAAAATTCTGAACAACTTTCAAAATTTCCGTCTGCCACATTTCTTGTAAGCACGATAACTTAAGAACGAAAAGTCCGATTGTGTTGAAACTTGGACAGTAAGTTAGTGTTAGTTGGGGGAAGAACCCTACTGTCTTGAAACAAAATCGATCAATAAGTAGAAGTGATTTTTTTAAATTTGTAATTAAACAAAAAATGTCTAAAACTAATATTATTTAGGTACAAAAAAAAAACTGCGAGGAGTATCCTATAGAATGTGCAGCCAATTATATCTAGTTTTGATTTACAAAAAATATATATTCTTTAATTTTTAGTTTAAATCACAAAGCACCTCTAAAATACTAAGATTAAACACAATTTAACCTTCAGTAAGGAGGTTTGATTTATTAAACCTGTCTGCACTTTAACTGCAAATAGGTACATAATAAGGGATGTTTTGCGAGATCGTGTACCTTTCTCCCGACATATCGCAGAAAATTTCCTTTTAATTCAAGACAATACTCGCCCGCACACTCGTTCTTACAATACTCGCCCGCACACTCGTTCTTACTTTGGCTCTTCTCTTACCTTCAAGGGACGAGCCAAGAAGTTATTCTAAAGATCAACAGTACCACTTTCAAGTCAGTGCCCAAAGATATCGAAACAGGAGTACCCCAGGGGAGTGTATTGGGCCCCTTGTTATTGATTACAATCATCAATGACATATTCTGTTATTTTTCACATAGTTTTGTGTCTCTTTTCGCAGATGACTCCTTAGTAACAGTAAGTTCTGATAATATTAATGATTTAAGTACCATAGCAAATGATGTAATTCATTGCGTGAAAAGTTATTGTCAATATACTGGCTTTACTCAATGATCTGAAAACTGATCTAAAAATGTAAATAGTAGGAGTGTTCAACAGAGTGCTCAGGTTAAAATTACTGACTTGTATATGGACTCTCATTTAACATGGAACAATCAGATTGATATCATATGAAACAGTTATCAACTTCATGTTCTGTCTTATGGCAGCTTAGAAGTTATTTTACAACTGATATTTTAATAACATTATTATGCTTATATCTACTCTACATTAAACTATGGTATATGTTGGGGCAACTCTACAAGAGTCAGTGAGGTTTTAATCCTCCAAAAAAGAATTTTAAGAGCAATGACTTTCAAAAGCTCTAAGTTTTCATGCAGAAATTTATTCAAGCAATTAAACCTTTTAACTGTAACTAATATATACATTTTAAATTGCATTTGTTACCTTAAGTCCCATCCTGAGGAGTTTACCCTTACCGGAGACACAAATTGACCTTACAACTTTAGACCAAATCTTAATACATGTATACCAAGGCATACTACGTCTGCATCAGCAAAAGGACCACTAGTCCTGGCTATTAAGGCATACAACAAATTACCCATATCTATTAAGGCTACATCTACCTTATTTTATTTAAATCAAGAGTTTGTAACATGCTGCAAAAACATAGTTATTGATGATTTTTCTAATTGTGAAAATTCATCATGATGTCTGTGTTCCATTTATATTCTTAGTGATATTTTTATTATGTACGTTTGTATTCATTTTGTATTTTTTTTTAACAGACAATTTCAATACTTGTAAATTATAAGTCTAATGGAAATAAATTATTATTATTATTCTGTAACTCTTTTTAAACCGAGTGGAAATACCAACAATGATTAGGCCTGCCTATTCTCAATACAATTGGATATGTATATATGGGACCTTTTAGGTAAAAAAATCCTGGTGTCCTAAACACTGCTCTAATTGCAATATGGGAGAATTTACCTCAAGAAACGATTGTTAACATCAGCATGAGTATGGAAAGAAGGATACTAGTCATACACACGTTACTGAAAAAAATAATCCCTCTAATTTTGCTTCATCATTAAATGTTCGAAATAAGTCAAAATATACTAAGTATTCATTTTTTGCAAAAAAGCTACTTTTTGTATTGTGTTTTTTAAACAGGCTTCAAAATGACAAGCTTTGCATAACAAAATGCAATTAGCTAGCTACTAGTTCCTTCCTTTTAAGAGATTTCGGCAAATTTGTTAGGATAACAAATATTATAAAGAAAAAAATAATGCAAATGAATCGCTGTTCCTTTCAGTTCAATGAAAAATAAGCCTTGCAAAACCAATACCCAAATGCCAAAATCCCCAAGGGCTGAGCGACTTACGCACTACCTGGTACCTGTTCCCCTAAAAATTGCATAAGGTACCCTTCATTCTCAATTAACCGATTATCTAACTAATAATATCATCCCCGACACACAGTCAAGCTTTAGAAAGGGATTTGGTACATCGACAACCTTATGTTCGGTAGTAGACGATGTTCTCCGTGCCTCTGACCAATCTATGGCTACATGTTTAACCCTCCTAGACATGTTAAAAGCTTATTAGCAAAACTTCAACACTGTGGCGTCACTGGTAACACACTGGAGTGGTGTAAGAATAACTTACAGGACCGTTTTCAGTATGCCTGTGTACACTCCTCTAACAAAACTGATACCTCTGAAAGAAGAGTAATAAAATCGGGTGTACCTCAGGGATCTATCCTGGACCCGGTATTTTTTTTTATCACTTTCATAGTAGATTTACAATTTACATATTCACATCGTAGAGAAAAATTTTCATATCACTGTGTTGGTGATCGAAGTCTGAACAACTTTCAAAAGGTCCGTCCGTCACGTTTCTTGTAAGCACGATAACTTAAGAACGAAAAGTCCAATTGTATTGAGATTTGGACAGTAAATTAGTGTTAGCTAGAGGAAAAACCCTATTATTTTTTAACAAAACCGATCAATAAATAAAAAAGTTATTAATTTTTTAAATGAAAAAAAAAATTTTTGTAATTAAACAAAAAATGTTTGCAACTAACATTTACAAAAAAATTGCGAAGAGTATCCTATAGAATGTGCAACAATTATATAACAAGTATAGTAAATCGGCGAAGAGTATAATAGCTTGTTTCATGTATGTTTTGTAATAATTTAATCTTATTTATTTTGTCCTTTTTTGTTTTAGGGTTAGGTTTAATATCATTGTATCTGTATCTAATCCTTTTGTGCAAATGTATTTACATTTTGGACAATAACATATTATTATTATTATTATTATTATTATTTATTTGCCGACGTGTGTAGTCTGAAATATGAAAATCCAAACAAATCTCGGAGAATGATTTTTTTCACAATTTACTTTCCTTTGGTAAGCGAGAGAACCAAAATTGTGAATGATACGTTGTATGATTATTTGGAAAAATAATTTGTATGATGGAGAATGTAGTTTTTGTAGGTATTGCCATTTTAATAATTCAATGCATTCAATTCAAATAATTTATTTGTATATAATTTTAGAAAAATTGTTAAATGACACGGTCTTTCATATACTTACCTTGGTTTACAATTTTATAAAGTTGATCAAAATAGGCTACGCCCCCATTTTAAATTGACGTAACTCACAAAAAATCGTCTATATTCTCTGCAACATGGCAAAATTAGTGGGAGAGGGGGTGTGTGCTGCGATCTTATTGGACACAGTGTATATAACTTTTTTTCAATTAGAACTAATTGCCACAAACACAATGGCGTTTATTTTATTTCAATACGTAAAGTATTTACGGAGGTACAAATTTTTTTAATTTCAATATCGCGCTGTCGATCCGACGAAATTTAAATTTTCTTTGATTTTGATGAAACTTGAAATTTGGAGGTCTTAAGTGATTCTGAATAACTTTTTCTTATAAAATTTTTCGAAAAAAAAAAAAAATGCTCAATATGACTTCTTCACTTTTGGTATCACATATCGAATCATAGTAGGCCTTGGAAATTCACCAGGAAGTTGTTACTGCTCATAATAAGTGACATCCAGTCAACCTACCATTTGCCAAAAAATCGTCTATATTCTCTGTAACGTGGCAAAATTAGTGGGGCGCTGTGATGTTATTGAGCACACTCTGTATTCATTTTATTTTTAATAATGTCATTTTAATAATCATAAATAGACGAAATTCTACATTGTAGACATGAAGAACCACATGACAGATTCCACATATTCAATGGCAGATTAACCCAGAGGCAACGAGGCACTGCCTCGGGGCCCCCACCTCTCATGAAATTTCCGATTGCTTCTAGTTTTTACAAGGATATGAAGTTAATTGTGATGAAACCATAATGAGGGTCTAAGTCATTTGTATGTGTCGTATAGAACTAATAAACATATTCACTAAAGAATATATAATGAATGCATTTATAAATAAAAAGCAACTCATCATTGAATTCATTGAAAACTCTCCATTTGCCCTATATTTCAGAAACCGCTGGCTTTAGGTAAACCTCCACTATAACTTACAGGCCTTCATTCAAGTAATTCAGAGGCAAATATGCAATAGTTAGGAAAGGAGGAAAATCATGTTAAAAGATTTAGAATGAAAGTTGTCTCCATTTGTCTAGTGCACATAAAAAAGACCAAAAAAACCGGCAATCAAAGTCGGTGCTATTACCTGCATATTAAAATGAACAGAATAATACTACAGATTTAAAAATCGTGTTTTTGGTAGAAACTTAATAACGTTTCTGGTAAATTAAAAAATCTTACTCTGTTTTGTGTCAAGATAGGAGTATCTTAAGCATTGATGGACGCGTCCTTCATAACATTGACAGATAAATTCAAAGTACGGCTCTATTTATCTATTCCCTGGGTATGATGTTCTAGTCAGTGGTGATTCACGTAACTGGCGCGTTTCCGTTTATGTCTTATCTTAATCATGCCAGAACATATTTTACATAAGAGTAATGATATTTTACCTATTAAGTAACACATTATATTTATTATTTAATATAGTCTAGTAAAATAAGGGCATGTCCCCATCTCCCCTTATATTAGCTTGGTCAGCAGCTTTGAGTTTCTATGTGCCATATAAATATGGAGTGAACTATACCTCATCTCCATATTTACCTAGAGATAGAGGCCAGGTGGGCAATATACAGGATCCATCAAGCGGTAGCTAATGTGCCGCAGGTAACATCCTGGGAATGCCGTCAGATGCGATGCGTACCTTGATCAACCATGAACTGCCCTTGAAAGTCTTGTTTCCTGGAAGAGACGAATGGGATCGGAACAAAACCGACCTACAAAGGACAGACAGTTGTTGGTTCACCGTCGGCTCCAAAACTGAGGGAACTGCAACTGGTGTATATAGTCGCAAACCAAAGGCAAGAATAACTTTGAGCCTAGGTGATAATGCGACTATATTTCAGGTAAAAATCCATGCCATTGAGCTGTGTGCACAGAGGCTTGAACAGACGGAGCCTGGACACAAATCAATAAAAATATTTTCAGACTGCCAAGCAGCTCTTAAAGCCCTTGGATCCTACATTTGTAACTTTAAAACGATATGGAATGACCAGAAAGGTCTTACCCGACTGGGCATAAATAACAAACTGACTGCTCTGGATACCTGGCCACACACGAAGTTGCAGATTCTTTGGCGAGAAGGCGCGGCAACCAAATTTATAGGACCAGAACCGACGCTTGGCATATCTGCAAACTCTGCCAAGGCTGATATCCTAGCCTGGGCTGAATTGAAAACAATCCGGCACTGGCCGGAACTACCACTCAAAGGAATTACATATTCCTTGAAGTCAAGAACTAAAAAACTATTAGAGTTAAATACGTTACACCTAAGAACTGTAATTGGCTTATACGCTCGGCACTGCACATTAAATCATCACCTACACAGAATTGGACATCTAAAAGTTCATTAAATTAATTCCACAAGATGCAGTCATTATTACTTTTTAAAATGTCGAAGCTAAAAATTTCGAAGAAGACAAAGAAGGACTTGTAATTCAGATTTCAAAATTAATAAAGATCAATTGGAGGACTCAGCTGTTGAATAATAAATATACATTAATATTCTTTAAGAATATTTTATTTATAGTATCGTTTTAATTCTTAAAATTTCTTTGCGCATTGGTTGGTTATTGCAAACATTCATTGCTAATGTTTTGGATTTTGCAGCAACCGTCTCACCAGCTTTAATTTTTTTTATTAAAATGTTCAGTTGTTTCTTGTTGATGTATCCATTTTTACTTTACTTTTCACTTGCCTTCACTTAATTGCAAAAATAACATGAAATAAATGATTTTTTTTTAAGTGTACTTTTTAAAACAGTTCAACAAATTATGCTAAATAACTGGGAATGGCAGGTGGGCTGGGGTTGTTGCAGAACAATCCTACAAGTTGCAGTCGTCCAATTAAGTTCATTTTAGAAATGCCATCTATTATCTCCTTAAAGCTTGCGTTTCTAAAAATTTCAGGATGATGACAGAAGAGAAGGCAAAACGCTTTCCCGGTATCAAAAACTGCACATCAAATTTTTAGGTAACTCAGAAGAGACACCTGCAATATACCTTTTCGACACCTTATTTGTGATGACTTACACATTTAGCAAAACTTGAGTTATTAATTACTCCTTAAATATATAGTCCATTGAAATGTTACATTGACCTTGCATTTTGGGTAAGAAGATTTTTTTTTATGTTTAAAGGGGATCAGTGTGAATATAAAACTCGGTTTTCGGCGTTGAAAGCCTTCCCATTTGGCCGTTGTTGAAAAAGGAGGCGTAAACAGTTTCTCCGCCATATCTTGAGAACCGTTAGTCGCCCAAACATTTTCTAAGACTTTTTAACATTGGAAATGTTTATGTTCGTACATGAGGGTAGTTACCAGTTTTTGTTCAAGGTCAAAAGACAGCGGTGTCGCGGTCGAGTGAGACTGTCGTATATACAATGGCTGATATACGCAAATGTAATGTGAGTTGCATATATTACAGGGGGTCAAGTTACCAGTTTTCATTTAAGGTCGAAATACAGCGGTGTAGTGGATTGTGCTGTTGAAGTTGAAAAAGTTTATGTTTTATATATGGTGTTATCATTTCCAATGTACCGATGGTTGCAAGGCTTGCGAAATCTGTGAATTTTTTGTAGAGAAATTGAATTCTCTACAAACTTGGTTCGGGTACTTCTTACCGTACAATTGAAAATGAAAAAGTTATAACTAACAATAGACTAAAACTTTCAAGAAAAATATCTTTTTAAGGGTTTTTACTTTCTTTATATCGATTTTATTGAAAATACACATCAGATGTTTCTTGTATATTATTTTATTGTGAACAATTTTTCTACTCATTTTTTTAATTTCTTAGGGCGTTGGACAATTCTCAAAAAGTTTGAGAACATTCCTGGGATGATTCCAAACTCTTTTTGTCTCTTGCAGTTTTGGTCCAAACTTCTTTTTAGGGTAAAAAAAATCTCAAAGTTCTAAAATGTTGATTTTTCCTCGCCAGATAACTAAAAAAAAGACAATTTTAGAAAAAATGTTTCAAACAAAAACAGTCTATTTTTAGTCAGACAATCCGAAATTGCAATAAAAACTATGGATTCCCATTTAAAAAAACGAATTTGAGCTAGAATGATCTTAACCCTTCCACCCAAAGTCAAAGTGACAGGTACCGCCGAACTGCTCCCCCGTCGAGTTCTACAACTTTTATTTGAAACATTTTTCACAGAGTGCTTATTTCTCGAGATATTTGAAAGGTTCAGGTCACCCGGGTGATCTTTTTAACCTGAAACTTTCAAATATGTCGAGTAATAAGCACTATGAAAAACTGTTTTATAGAATTGGACGGGGACAGCTCGGAGATATCTGTCACTGACGTTGGGTGGAATGGTTAAGGTCATTTTAGGTCAAATTTGTTTTTTTTTTAAATGGGAACTCCTATTTTTTATTGCAATTTTGGATTGTCTGACTAAGAAAAGACTACTAAAAAACTACTTTTCTTCGAGATATTTAATCTGAAATTCTCATTTCTTTTTAGTTATCCAGCGAGAAAAAATCAAAATTATCGAACTTTGGGATTTTTTACTCGAAAAAGAAGAAGTTTGGACAAAAAATGCAAGAGGCAAAAAGAGTTTGGAATCGTCCCAGAAATGTACTCAAATTTTTTCAGAATTGTCCAATGCCCTTTTTGATGCACTTGATCCATTTGCATCGTCGTAACACTTTTCCAAAGAAAAGAAATTTTAAAAATGAGTAAAGGAAATTGTTCACAATAAAATGATGTACAAGAAACATTTGATGTGTATTTTCATTAAAATCAATAGAAAAAAAGTTATAACCCTTAAATGATATTTTTCTTGAAAATTTTGGTCTATTTCTAGTTATAACTTTTTCATTTTCAATTTTATGGTAGAAAGTATCTGAACCAAGAGAATTCAATTCTCTACAAAGAAAGTCTTAGGAAATTTTATGCGCGACTAACGATTCTCAAGATATCGCGGAGAAACTGTTTACACCCCCTTTTTCAACATGCCGGCCAAATTGGTGGGGGGGGGGCTTACAGCCGCGAAAACCTAGTTTTATACTCACACTGACCCCCTCTAAACATTAAAAGAAAAAAAAATTGTCCTACCTAAAATGCAAGGTTCGTCCAAAATTTTGTAACATTTCAATGGACCAATATTAAACAAGTGATCTTTGTTCAACTGTGGATTTGAATGCAGCACTTGTTTTGTACTGGTAAGTTTCATTGTATATATTTGAAAATTGTTGCATTTTATATATTTTTTAAATAATAACGGTTTTACGTAGTTCTGTCTTTGATTTCGTGCTAACCTGGACAGTTACTGCCCCTAAAATAGAGTACACCGAATAATCTCGTATACGGGTCCATTCGATAAATACATTCATGGGCTATTTATATCAGAATATATGTTGGATAAACGAAATGTCCAATTATAACTAGGCTCAAGGAACAACATATGGCCCACCTCAAAAATGGTGCCTTTGGTAACAATCATACTAGCCACAGAATAGATAGTAACAACAGTTAGATGCTTTTGTAAGTTTAGAAATTGCAAAATGTAAAAAGGTTTAGATAGACGATGGGACTGGTTGAATTCATTCAATCATGACAAGTTTTTAGTTATACTTTAATCATTTTTTTTTCCGGCATCAACTGAACAGAATACAATATAGAATGGAATATATAGGAAAACCATCAGACATGGAAAAAGGCAAAACAGACAAATGCAACAGACAGCATAATGTTGTTAGACATGCCAAACAAAGCAAAGCCAACAAGAATAATGCATAGATGTCAAAACATCCACCAAAGTGCTGTAAATAACACTGACCCACAAGGTTTTTTTTTTCTTAACCCAAATAAGTGATTCCGAAGGTTTCTGACGTACTGAACACACATGCCATTGGCCATTTTGTGTCATCACGTCACAATTCTGAGAAAACTTAAATTAAAAGTGCTAGAAAGGCCATTTTTGCCTATACTTGTGTCCTAGTAAGTAGACAACGATAGGAGATTAAGTAAAACGGACCAGACCATCTTATTCAGCTGTCCAAAGTCTTCAAAAACCAATAGTACCAATAAAAAAAAAACAACTATAGATGGCGACATTTTACTTTTAGTTTAAAATAAGTTTATTACTTACTGTCGTCCTCAAAATGGTCGGTTAAGTATAAGACTAGCCTTTGGCTAAACTTTGCCGAGCATCCCCCAACATCTACATATTGTAAATACATTTTTTTGTATTTCACTTAAAGAAATAAAGACGATTTATTATTATTATAATTATGACGCAAACATTATTTTATTTCTGAGTTTAGCAAGAAATACTAGAATTTTTGTTGTGAGTATATATACAAGTAAATTGGCCCTAAATAGCTAATTCCATAGGATTTTGACGTGTTGAACAGAATGCCGTGACCCATTTTGCTCAATGAGATCAGGTTAGGTAGCTCCAGGTTTTTCTTAGTTTTTGATTGATATTTTTGTGTTTTGTTTATGTTTAGCATGTCAAAATCCGATGGAATCAGCTATTTAGGTCCGATTTACTTGTATATATACTCACGACAAAAATTCTAGTATTTCTTGCCAAACTTAGAAATTAAAATGTTTGTGACATCTATAGTTGTTATTTTTTAATTGTTACTATTGGTTTTTGAAGATTTTGGACAACTGAATAAGATGGTCTGGTCTGTTTCACTCAATCTCGTATCATTGTCTAGTTATTAGGGCTCGAATATAGGTAGAAATGGCCTTTTCAGCACTTTTAGGTTAGGTTTTCTCAAAATTGTGACACGATGACGCAAAACAGCCAATGGCATTGTGTTCAGCTCGTCAAAAACCTTCGGAATCGCCTATTTCAGTTAAAGAAAAACAAAAAAAGTTTTTGCAGGTCTGTGTAATTAGACATTTAATATAATTTTCAGCAAATCTATTTCTCTCCAGAAGATATAAATGTAAACTACATATTAAATGGATATCTCTGAAAAGTATAAGAGAAAGTAAATAAAATCCAAAATAGATTTTCAATGTTTTGCATTGCAATAATGAAAACCTACAAAACATTTGAGTTTTCTATTTCCAGTATAAACTATAAGGCTTCGTCTTCTTCACTCAGACAAATATAGATCTTATAGACTTAAGAAGGTCATTCAGGTAACCTGGAAGGCAGTTAAAACATTTCATATGACCATTTCTATACTTGAAAGATCACCACTCAATTATTTTACATTATTTAGGCATTCTATATAACCATAAGTAGTTAAAATATATTACAAATTTCAAATTGAAAAACAAACAGATTGTGCAAATATATATTTGTTTGCTATTTTTATTAACAACTATAGGATTTGTTAGATAATGGATATTTTAGATTTTTAAAATCTTTATAAATTAGCATCCTGTGAAATAAATACAAGGGGTTATCCACAAATGATGTCATCTAATTTCCGCAATTTTGGAACCTTCCCTATGTCATATGTCGTCACACTGAGCTTGAACCCCTTAGAAAAATTACTACACGTTTGTCAGGACCCTTTATTTTTTATGGTACCCTTTTTATTATAAAATGTATAATCCAGCCTACTTGTATTTTCTGACTATGTTTACCCAGCAAACATTTTTGTCAAAATTAGCTCCAATTCGACTTGGGATAAGACAAATTTACTTACCAAAGTAATTATAACGTAAAATTGACTGGAAAAATAGACCTCCGATAAAAATTGACCAATTAGTCTTAATTTAGATTTAAGTTTACGTAAATAATACCAATTAATGTACCTCATACACAATTTTCTTTGAAGGTAAATTTAACGAAAACAGCAAGTGGAAAACTACTAAAAAAATCTACCAAAATTGACTTCAAGGGTAAATTTCCAATAAGGTCGAAATAGGTAATATAATTAGGTAGTATTTACCTTTTTAGCAACTAAAAATATTTCTAATAGTCGAATATCTTTCTAGGTAGATTTTGTTGGAAATCCTACGTAATATATACCTAAATAGCAACTTATTTGGTCACTTTTATTATTCTTCTTTAAAGTAATATTAGGTAGACAACATCGGTAAATTCTACCTGGATTATCTACCTAATTTCACCAATTAAGTCAATTACCCTTAAACTGACCTTAAAGTTACTCTAAAAAAATACATTTTAAACCTCTTTGTCGCAGTAACCTGGCAAATCGACCTCAAAGAAAACTTCACTATAAAATAGTAATTCAGAAGCTAACCCCCGTCTAACCTGTTTGTAGAATTCATATTATTTAGGTTATTTCAACCATGAGGTACTTAGGTGGTATAGTTATTATCTAAAAATTATTTCAGTCATTAAAAGAGGCCATTAACGTAGCATGGTTGGATAATTCGTGGTGCCAATGTACAAATGAAGTATGCCAAAGGTAAAAAACCACCACTTAAGGAATCACTACTTCCGCATCCAGATTTCCCATCCAAGTCTTTTTAAAGGAGAATATCTTGACTATATTTGCACTCCAGTATGTGGAAATAATTGCCTATAGAATTTCAATACAAGGGTATTGCCGAATGCCAGCCGAGCTTCCAGAACTTTTGGACGCTGTCGAATACCAAGGCAATATCATATGGCTCCATTATGACAACTCACTCGTCAACACAATACACTAGTCGAGTTAAAATTTACACATAATAAGTAGACTTTACCAATAGGTAGTATATTCAAAATAAGGTAATGTAAATAGGTTATATTTACCTACAAGTAATTATTTGATATAACAACAGAGTTAATAATACTTTCAATAGGTAAAGTTAACCAAAATGTCGTAAATTTTCGTGTAACTTGACCTGTGATAATTTCCACCTATAAAATACGTAGATTGTCATGGTAATTTTAACTTAGAGGTCTAATTAGCACAAGACGCCATATTTTCTCAGCGCAGTTGAAGTATGATTCCAAATTGTAGTTTGTAAAATGAGTGTATATGGAAACAAACTGACGAAAAGATTAAGAAAATACATAATTATACCTGTAAACTCATATTTAACAAGTATAGTATATTTTCAGCTCAAAATATTACAATAATTTTTTTATTTGGTAACATAAATTTTCTTATAGATGAATATTTTTGAGGCGCATTAGTATTTTATGGAGTACAGCTGCTATCATTCACAGAAAAATTTTCGGCGCATTGATTTCAATAAGCGGGAACTGCAAATACTTTCCTCATAAATTGTATTAATTTTAGTTACCGGCATTCATCTTGTATGGTTATTGTGAGTTAGGTATCTCTTCAGTTTTGTAAGTGACTGACAACCATATGTCGACTACTTATAGAGAAAAATACCAAATAAGTGTAAAAATCTTATTTTTTTCCACTTGGTGTCATTTTTAAATTACACATATGTCCGTAAATTCTACCTAAAACTAGTCAACTTGATGTCAAATTGACGTTGAATTCAAGTAAAATTTACCTAAACAGGTATTAGTAACCAAATGTACTGTGCGACTACAAGTAAGATTTATATGTAATTTTACCTGTTTTAGTTGATATAACTTAATTTCGACGTTGTCTTATTCTCCACTTATGTCGATTCCACGTAGCATCAACGTAAATTTTACCAAAATATGTTTAATTCTAATTTTGCGACTAAATTTATTATACATAATTTAGGTTGTCTTGACGTCAAATAATACTTAAATGTTTGCTGGGTATAATCTAGGAATGTTTTGATTATTTATTCTAACACCAAATAAACAAACTACGCCTACTGTTCGAGCAGCCAAAGTGGAGCAATTATAATTATTTAATATATTATATTACTCTAAGTCATTTTTTAAATAGGAATACTAATATACATATAAATCTATAAACATATGTCTATTATAAGCAAGTTACTGGTACTATTATCACAGAATAACATAAATATGAATATAATGACAAAAAGTTTATCACAAGCATAAGTATGATAATCAGCCTTACAAGTTTTGTCTGAAGCTGTCTGCAAAGGCATTAACTTTTTAATAAATACAGGAAAAAATGTTTTAATTGTATTTATAGTAAATCAGAAATATTAGTTTGCCAACGATCATTACTTTTTTTTTCCTAATTCTTTGGGACTTCCTGCCACATGTATTTTTTTTTCTTTTTAAGCGGTGCTCGGGGAATCTACAAAATATCACAATTAACCAGTATGTTACTGGTAAATAACCTCTACGCCTGTGACTTATACGTCAAAGGATCAGTTAGAGGTTGCTTTTTTTAAATAAATAACACAAATACTTTTTCAAGGCATTTTTTGAAAAATCTTTTTTACTGTGTATAAGTACACAGCTCTAAGAATGTTTGTTATATTCAATATCCATAGATACTTACTATTTACATAGAACTGTTGATATGATTAACAGTTTTTTAAATTTTTATACAACGTGAAGTTGTTCTTTTAACAACAATTCTATCCTCATTCAATAATATTATCGCTGATTCTTTAATTTTCCTTTTTTTGCTATCTGCCTCTTTTATTAAAATTTTTACCGAGTCCCAGTTTATTTTATGTCCGTTCTCCCAAGCGTGTTCGCAGATCTTGGACCTCTGAATTTAATTTTTTCTGATATAATTTTGGTGTTTGCCCAATCCTACACTAAATGGTCTGGATAACTCACCCACGTAATGTTTGTTGCACACACACGAAATACTATAAATGCAGTTTTTGAATTTTGCTTGTGGTTGTTCGGTTTTGTGTTTAAAACTAAAAGTCTGCCAAAAATTTTCATTACGAAGTTGAAAGGTAGTTCAATTTTCTACAATTCAGTTTTTAGTACAATCCTCTAAAATATGTCAAAACTATAGATATTTGTTGTTAAAAAACTACGTTTTTATGAAAATCAGAATTACAAATTTATTCCTTTAAATTGCATTCTGACAAAACCTTGCTATTTTCCTTAAAGATAACCTATAATGTAATGTAAGATAACTTATAATGTAAAAAATCAAAATGAAATGATAATGTGTTTTTATTCAAAGTCGTTATAATCATCTTTAAGTGAACAAAATGTTACAAATTTCTATTATGCAATTAGCTTTGAAATGGAATATACCACTTTCATTTACCGAATTACATCTTCTATAGGCATGTAAACTTGGTAAGAATTATAGAAAAAACAAAATTGCATAATTATTGTCAAAAAACATTTCTTTAGGCTTACAAAAAAAGCCAATATATTTCTTTAAGTATGCCATTACAGCTCAACGATCATAGAAGCATCTTATTTACCGATTAATTCTTCGCTACATGTGCTTGAAAAACACTTTTTTTGAATAGTTTAGCAACTTATTTTCAGCAAATATAACAAAAATTAGCATATTAAAAATGTACTATTAATACTTTTCAGTATAGATATCGACAATAAAATCACAGCAGGGAATAATATTTATCTTAAGAACGGGTCTTGTTCTTTTTTTTTTTTGGGGGGGGTTTTGTGTAAAAAATGTCTTTTGCAGTATATTTAACTTTGAAAATCTTAATCTTAATGTATCTAATATGATTTTGGTCTTAAATTCGGTCATTTTGGAGTAGGCATTTTATTTATTAATTTTTTAAACAGCGGATTCCTAATCAGCAGTCTTAAAAATTATTAGATGATTATTATCAAACCAATATAACCAACATTTTTTGATTTAAAACATTTTTAAAATAATTTTTCATAATAAAACGAGTTCTAAGGAAGGCCATTAAAAAAGGTTTTAGGCGAAGGCATTTAGGTCCATCAAAATTTCTCGAATCTGCTAAATCGATTAGTCATACATAAAATATAAATAAACTATCTGATAAGTCGAAACATTCTAAAATTTTGCTTTGTAAGTCATGAGTCAAGTTTGGGCCCCCTGGAGGCTTGGACCTTTGTGCAATGCACAACCATGCTATTATCTCATAGCTCCGCCACTGTGTACAGGGTTACTGGTAATAGGCTTGTTCAGCATCGTTTTTTAATTTCATAAATCGAAATATAATAATGCATTATCCAAAAGTCATTGAACACATAAACACCACACACAGTAAACAACTCGCAAATCTAAAGTCAAATTTAGTTTAGTATATTAATTTCAGATATATTACAATTTTTGAGGGTTTTCAAATGCTCCGTGAGATGATACTATCGTGAATAAAAAAAATTAGTTTTTTATTTCCCAACTTTTTTATTTCAATCATTTATGAGCATTTATCGTGATTGAATCTCAAAGTAACCACAATAATATAGAGAGATTACCAGGACAGATAAGTCTTCGTAATTCAAAAATTAACAATAAATTTGTATGTAATGAAAATGACTTGAAAATATTAATGGATTGTCCATTTTCAATCCTGGTTATTTCATTTTTGTCACAAACTCAATAGGTTCACCATCGATTAATAGGACGTAGGAATTAATACTGTTTGCTAAATTTGAATTTTGTTGATACTATTACCAAAGAGTAGAGAAATTAACAAGACAGACAGAAAATATGAAATTAGACGAATACAGTTGTTAACTCCAAATTCAGTGTCGCGCACCCTATTCCATGAAAAAACTGTAAATTTCTTTTACCGAAACAATAGATCTAATGTTCTTTTTTTAATGTATCTTGAATATGTATAAATTATAATTTACATGTAAAACTTTGTATTGGAGCATCACAGTCTCACAAATATTCAAAATTTTATAATAAATATTATCAATGTTCAGAATTTGGTGACCAATAATATGAGACTAGAACAAGGTTGATGTCAAATTTAGTTTAATTAAATGCCTTATTCGTATTAATGTCCTGGAGAAGTTTAGCTATAGCTATTTCACTACTCAACTAAGCCACTTACATACAGAGAACACAACAATCATGCCCTGCGACATTGATTGTGGGGTAAGTATACCATATAAAAGTAACATTATTAGTATTCGTTAGTACAGTCAATAAGTGTTGCAACAGAAGACTAAGGCAGAAGAGCACCAGAAGAAACGACCCAGCTGGCAGAGTCCAACAGCCAGGACTAGGGGAGGTCTGCTAACATCGCCTATACCGTCCGCATTTGTGGGGAGGAGGCAAAAAAGCAGGTCCACCCTCTACGAGGCCGATCCAGGTCTACAGCGATGATTGGGGCAAAGAGCTAAAATCGACCCCTAGTCATCCGAGACCGTCATCTTTAGTCAAGAATATTAGCGATCATATGTTCATTTAGTTGGTTCAGTCATGAGTTGTGTTGAAAATATCTAACTATAACTAAATAATGTAAATTCAAGTCAGCTACAGGCACGCACTTATTGCTTTGAGCAAAAATTATCACAGCCATTTAACATTTGGAATGCTTACTCATAACTTTACACCAATATGGATAAAATCGTATCTTGACACTGCTTCCAAAATCTACAAAACAATTTGCAGACCAATCATAGAATATGGACACACCCTTTACCTAAATTGTAGAAATCCTGCCTTAAAAAACATACAAGTTGCCGAAACTTCTTCCCTTAGAATTATCACAAAAATTCGCCATCCCGCAAATCCGCTACATCACCCATCAAATGATTTGCTCTACAACAAAACCAAAATTCTGCCAATCATCCAAAGAATACCGACACTTTCTGCCAAATTTGCCAAACAAACACACAACATGGAACACCTAGAACCACTTTTAATAGAAAGAACAGAAGCGAGGCCCAAATGCAAATACCCTACAAGGACACTCCAAGAAATTCTCTTGTCCCTGGCACTGGAAAACTGAACATGTCATGAAGCAAATCCAGAATATAATTTTTTTTTTTTTTTTTTTTTTACACAATAAGTACCTAAATTATTACCTTATTATTATTATTATTACTTATTAAAATGTATATAGTAACTTTTTGTAATACTGGCTGAAGGACTTCGGTCGATGGCCATTTGGTTTATCCAATAAAATACTTGTATTATTATTATTATTCGTATCTTGAAACTATTGGGAACACATTAAGTTAGCATTATGTTATTTGCCCATATTTTAAATACTTTACTATTCTTACTATAGAGACAGATTTAGATGTAAAATTAATAAAGAAATGTGACCCCTCCCATTTGTCTGACATCATTTGTGGATGGCTCCAAAAATTGATACAAGCCAAATTAATTAGTGTGTATATTTATACACATATAATAAACAACACAAACACAATAATACTTTAACAATAGTTCTAAGGAAGTCTAACACCATATTTAAAAAATTGAACCATAAATAAATATCACAATTTAGTTAACCCTTTCTTGCAATTTTCTAAATATATATAATTAACTAGACACATTCGTAGAAACTTCCAAGCCATTACGATTTTAGAAATCTATAAATATTAGGGGCTAGACTTTCAGCATCATTTAAATGTAAATGGTGAGTACCTTTAAAAACATGCCTTTCCATTTTTATAGCTTGCCTTTCAATTGTATCTAACACTAAATCGTAATGTTCCGGATGGTCAATTTTTAACCCATTAGTGGCTCTAATATTCATAACCTCACATGTAATTCTACCAGCCAATTCTAATATCTGATCAATAGTCATAAATCCTAAAGCAGCAGTTTTAAGTCTGGCATCACGTGTAAATAAATATCCCTCTTTATGTGTAGCTGGTTTCATGCCTCGCTTTAACATTATTTCACATCCTGGTTTCTCAACGGAACCTGCATATGCTTGAAAAACTATATCAAGCATTTCATTATATCCATAACACGGTAACTGATCAATAGTTTTGGTTTCATAAGATAAGAATCTGTCAACACTTTGACCTAACGCGTCACACATTTTCTTAACATTGCGTACGCTGGGACTAGCAATATCTATGCTTACATATTTCTTTATACTGTCTGGATATATTGCAGCATATAGAAAGGCTATGGCTCCTCCCAGAGAATGTCCAATTATGGTAATGTCCGTCCAATTAAAATGTTTCACGATTCTTCGTAAATAGTGAACTCCATCCCAAAAAATGTAGTAGGTTTGGCCAGCAGGTAAGTGTGATGAAAAGCCATGGCCTGGTAAATCTATACAGTATATTGATAATCCTTTTTCTTTAAGTAATGGAGCTAATTTATCAAATGTTCCACTATTATCTTGCCAACCGTGGAGTGCTATAATTGGCTGCATATCTCTTGGCCCCCACCACTTTCCTGTAATAAAGAACAAAACTTATATTACTTCAAAACTATAGTGACCAAATTAATTGATTTAAAATACACGTATGAAAAAATAATAAAAGAATGTGGCATTAAATTAAATTCAATTTTAATTTTGATGACAATTAATTGTACATATCAAGTTTACCATGTCATTGTGTAACTTTAAGGAGTTTGTGACTCCGAGGTGCAGTTTCTATTGTAACGCTGGGGTCAATACTCTCAGTTGCACTGTATCCTGACTAGATGAATCAATTAATCTGAGTTAACACATTTGCTGCGCATAAAGATTGGAAGGTGGAATATCTCGAGAAATACACATTCGATAAAAAAATATGTGTTTAATATTTTCAAGAAAGGAATCCGATAGGCGGGTTCGGTCATAAAAGAAAAAAACATTTTTCTTGGCAAATGTGAAGTTAAATAGTACACAAAACACGTATGTGCAAAAAAAATTGTAGAACCTGCAATTGCCAAATTAAAGTTCCGTGATAATGGTGGAGCCCACAACGGAATTGACGACGGTTGCCTGATATAAGCTCCGGCTCCACCCTACGCGCACGTATCCCACATAGCACAAGCAGCGTATTACTATAATATTTAAGTTTTGTGACATTTATCAGTGGTGTTTCTTAAAGTCCTAGTCGTACAATGCAACCGGGGTACCAGAAAGCTGAGTTCCGAAACTTACCACATTTAAATGTGCAGATGGTGTTTGATTTTTTGACAAGCAATGCGAACCTAAATCAAGCTCAACGCAGTGGCGCTAAATACCGTAAATACCATCCTTGTGGCATATTTTTATTTGTATTGCATTTGTATTTATTATTTAGTGAAGTTTCGGTAGAGTTTAAACAAACTAACATTTGAATACGTATATAAAACAAGCAATGTGCTACACAGGTAACATAGGCAGAGATACAAGCAACTGACAAATATACGTCACACTTTCATGCTCTGACCTTTAAGAATTATAATTAATATGTATTTATATAAGTTGACCTTGTATTTACTAGATATAAAAATAAAAAATGCCGCATGTACAAAGCAGATTTAACGGAAACGCCGTCGCAGGGACTCCATTGATGGAGAATTTTTTATGTGACAAGTAAATATGAGGTAAATTATACCGATTTGTGTATATTAAAAACTACTTAATAAAATTGAAGATTTTATATGGTTGTTTTTTTCCATGGTTTCTGTTGATTTAAGCAAAAATTGAAAATTACCGAATCCACCTATTATGCTAAACCGAAGCTGCTCCCGTCCCCACTTGTGGGTGGGGCGGGGGCTAAACTTTGGAATTTTAAATGGAAACCCGCATTTTTTTAATAAAAATTTAATAACTTTCACTTTATACATTTTTTTCAATTAGTGACAGAAGATGGCGCTGTGATTGCAAAATATGATTTTTTGCTATTTTCTCAAGAAATGCATCGGATTAAGAGGTAAAGAAGGCGTATCGAATCTTCCCCCCTTTCCCTCTTGTAGGTGAGGCAAGGGGTAACTTTGAAATTTTAAATGGAACCCATGGATTTTCATTGCAGATTTAGATTCTACAGGAAAAAACGTAACTTATATGTGATACATTATTTCCAATTCGTAACAAATGACGCTGTGATCGCAAAAATAAGTGTTGCAAACATGGAATCAGGAATTTCACGATGCTTTTACATCTCTCGTTTCTTTGGAGCGCCAGACAGTGGATTTTAAAATGGGATTGTTTGTACCATGAAAAGTTTCGTTAAATAGTGCCCTTACTTTAGGGTACGATCTTCGGCGATCTCCTCATCCTGGCATCATCAGAATAGATATTCTCTTGTTCGGAATGGTTGGCCATTACGTTGAAGTAGTAGTGGATAGTGAAGGATAAATAAAATTAAAGGAGGAGGGTCACTAAGGCCAGTTTTCGGCCCCATCCATTTTTGAAAAAAAATGTTTTCACCTTATTTCCCATCCTGTTATAATCGCGAAGTATTCTCCGAATATGTTCTAAAAATTATCAAGCTTTAATTTTATTTGAAATAAAGAAACTTCGACGCATCAATGTTCACATCTTTTTAGCCTCTTTAGATCCTCTGTTTCGAGGAGTCCTCTTTTTACAGGTCGAAAATATTAACTCGAGATGTTTGGTGATTTTTCAGTTGGTAAAGTATTTCTTCAGATGTTCGCAGCAGGTATTTTTTGCGATCACATCATCTGCCACGAATGAAAAAAAATTAAAGTTACATTACGTAATAAAAAGTGGGGGTTCTTATTTAGCATAATTGCATTCCTTTCTTGAAAATATTAACTATGTGTTTTTTTAATTTTTCATCAGAAATGTATTTCTCGAGATATTCCACCATCCCAATCTTTTTGTTACACACTATACTATGTATGTCTCGTAATGCATACAAGGCTAATCTCGCTAGGCACACATATTTAGGTATCGCAGTGGATGTGTTAACGTTTTTATGCAGCAAAGATCAGATTTAAACCAAAGCTTTTGCCTTTATCTTACCAAAACCAGGTGCGAATGTATGCAACACTGCATACAGAGAAACAAATAGGGCCACATCTATGCGCAGGCTATCTAGGCTGCAGCCTATGGCATGGCACCACACACACACACAAAAAACTGTTTAAACATTTTAATTTTGAATAGACTAAAATAAAAACTGTCTTTGTTTTAATACTGTGGGGCGGGTACCCATCTCCTCTCAAATGTCCTGGCTACTACGGCTGCCAAAAATAAAACTGCATGACATGCCCGTAGCTGCTCAAGCGGCTGATTGTAAATATTGCCCTTTAATAATGAAATGTGGTATTGTTTGAACAAGCTGTTGCTATAAAATGATAATTTATTACCTACTTTAGACCTACAAATAACAGATGGCAGTGTAAACTGTTTGTTCATAATAAAATAGAATTGGTAAGTTCAGTGCATGTGTGACTGTGCAAGTGCAATTTTTGCATATTTGGGAACATATAGACATAAATCTTAATTTTATGTCCTTTTTTGAATATAGTTGTTCATAGTAATGTTAACAAATGGTGTCGAATACCTTAATTCAATTATTTTCATTTTTATCTCATCAATTCATTAACTTCTAACTACTGTAGATTGTAATTTTCTACAATTTAATAATAACTTTTAAATGTTTATTTATAAGTTTTTAGTTAGAAAATTGCTCTAAAATGCGATTTTTATGGGTTGTTTCAAAAAATTTCCCCAGACCTCCCATTTTACTGGGGGGTATCCATACACCCCAGACCCCCCCTATATGGCCCGCACCACAGGTCCAGCCTAGAGATCTACAGATCCTAAATATGAACCTGCAAATAAAAATGTTTTTATATATGTAGGTAACAGTAACACTTTGTACTCACACCATCTATTAGATTAAATGCAACCAAACACTTACTGGAAATAATGGAGACAAATGACGATTTTTAGAATAAACATAACAAAGTTCAAGCATCAAGTTTTTTTCTTATATCAAAATGTGAAAAGATTATTATTATGTTTCATTTCTGAACAGTTAGTTACCTAATATAATTTATTTGCTCTTTGGACTTTGATATCATTAACTTAATATTATTTCATCCTCAACTAATCCTCATGTCTATATATTTTTATGATATCCCTATTTTATATACAATATGTTATTTAGAAACTATAAAATCGTTTGCAATTAATTTTTAATGAAGTGCTTTCAACAGGTATCTATTATTATAGATACCATTATATATATATTTATAAAGCTGAAAGTATCTTTATCTGGAAATAAAAACCTAATGCAAAAAATAACATCTTTATAGTCAAATACTTAAAATTTAACACGCTCATACTTGAAATGCAAAATGCAAGAAATAAAAGAAAATATATAAAATTCTTACAATGTTAATTGGGGCCTGAGATTTAGGGGTTCACGGAAAAAACCAAATCTGAAATACACATATTATTATGTAATGTTTTCAAAATAAAAGAAAGAATCCAATACCTTTACATTTTTAATCCAGATATGTGAGATACATACATGGGTTGAAAAATATTTATTTCACGTACAAACACTGGGTTATTAATTTTAGTACAACATAAAATTATAATTATATAATTCGCTCTAGATAAAATGAGAAAAGAAGTTCGACGCCTCTTCAATCGAGCTAAAGATTCGGGCAACTGGGAGCTATATAGATCTACATTAACAGATTATAATAAAGAAATCAGGAAAGCAAGAAGGGAATCTTGGAGGAAGTTCTGCGAGGGTATTACCGATTTACCTGGCAGCACTAGAATCCACAAGATCATTTCCAGAGAACCGGCTCGAGCATTTGGTATGGTAAAATGACCAGATGGCTCGTTTGCCGAATCTGGAAAAGAAACCCTAGAAATTCTTGCACTGAATCACTTCCCAGGGAGTTCGATTCTGATGGACAACCAACTGCCGCCGCCATCAGCAGGGCGACAAAAACGTCCCCACAAAAACGATTGGCAGGTGGCAAAAAAGGTCGTCACAGCCTCAGCGATAGAATGGGCTATTGGATCGTTCCAACCATTCAAATCGCCTGGTGAGGATGGCATATTTCCAGCACTACTACAAAATGGACTGGAGATACTGCTACCTTTCCTCATCAGATTATACAGAGCTAGTCTGGTATGGAATTATATTCCATCCAGTTGGGCGGCGGTTAAAGTGGTATATATACCAAAAATGGGTCGGACAGAATCTGACCCAAAATCGCTTAGGCCCATTAGCCTGACATCATTTCTGCTGAAAGGTCTGGAGAAGGTACTGGATGGACACATCAGAGGAAACATCCTGAGTATACGTCCTCTCAGTGTCCACCAATATGCCTATCAACCAGGCAAATCAACAGAACTAGCACTAAACAACCTGGTTGGGAAAATCAAGCAATCTCTACAGGCAAAGGAGATTGCGGTGGCAGCATTTCTCGACATCGAAGGAGCATTCAACAATGCACTGCCCGACTCCTTATATACAGCAGCAGCTGCCAGAGGAATCGAGCCAACCATAACTGACTGGATTCGAGCTATGCTGGAAAACAGAATCATTACGACATCTCTAAGGGGGGAAGCGGTGAGCTTTAAGGCCGCAAGAGGGTGCCCACAGGGCGGAGTTCTCTCCCCGCTCTTGTGGTCACTTCTTGTGGACGATCTGCTTGCCATTATCTCCCTGTGGGAAGTCGAGATTCAGGCATATGCTGACGACCTAGTCATTCTGGATAGAGGAAAATCTGAAGTGGTACTTTCTGATACCCTTCAAGAGGTACTAGATGCCATTCATATCTGGTGTGAGAGAGAGCAGATGTCTGTCAACCCCCACAAAATGGTAATTATACCCTTCACCAGAAAAAGGAAGCTGGACAACCTGGAACCACCTTCCATATCAGGTGAAATCATTCCATTTGCGGAAGAAGTGAAGTACCTAGGTGTAACCCTAGATAAGTCACTCAGCTGGAATTCCCACTTGGAAAAGGTAATCCACAAAGCGAGACTGTCCCTGTGGACATGTCGAAGAATTTGCGGAAAATCCTGGGGCATTGGTCCCCAACAAATATATTGGATATACGTTACGGTCATTAGACCAATGATAGCGTATGCGTCAATAGTTTGGTGGTCGAAAGGGCTGCAACAAATGACCAAAGCCAAACTCTCTGGATTGCAAAGACAAGCATGCTTGGCAATAACTGGTGCAATAAGCACCTCACCGTCAGCTGCTCCGGAAGTCCTCCTGGAACTACCTCCTCTCCATATCTACCTGGAGAGAGAGGCCAGGTGGGCAACATACAGAATCCATCAAGCGGTAACTAATATGCCGCAGGCTAGCATCATGGAGCACAACAGGCTGTTGGACGACTTAAACTGTCACAGCATCCTGGGAATGCCTTCAGATGTGATGCCTACCTTGATCAACCATGAACTGCCCTTTAAAGTCCTATTTCCTGGAAGAGACGAATGGGAACAAAACCGACCTACAAAGGGCAGACAGCTCTTGGTTCACAGACGGCTCCAAAACTCCTGAGGGAACTGGAGCTGGTGTATATAGTCGCAAACCAAAGGTAAAGATAATTTCAAGCCTTGGTGATAATGCTATTTTTCAGGCAGAAATCCATGCCATTGAGCTGTGTGTACGGAGGCTCGAACAGATGCAGCCGAGACACAAATCAATAAAAATATTTTCAGACAGCCAACCGGCTCTTAAAGCCCTTGGATCCTACCGTTGTAATTCTAAAGCGGTATGGAATTGCCAGGAAGCTCTTGCCCGATTGGGCAGAAACAACAAACTGACTCTGATCTGGATACCTGGCCACTCTGGCATGGAGGGCAACGAAGTTGCTGATTCCCTGGCCAGAGAAGGCGCGACAACCAAATTTATAGGTCCAAAACCGGCACTTGGCATATCTGCTAACTCTGCCAAGGCTGCCATCCTGACCTGGGCTGAATTAAAAACAATTCAACACTGGCAGGAACTACCAGGTTTAGTTCACTCAAAGGAGTTTATCATATACCCCTTGAAGTCAAGAACTAAAAAACTATTAGAGTTAAATAGGCTACACCTAAGAACTCTAATTGGCCTATCCACTGGGCACTGCAGACTAAATCATCACCTACATAGAATTGGACTGGTGGAAAACGCCGAATGCGTCTATGTCTGGAGGATAATGAAACGGCAGAACACGTTTTGTGTACCTGTCCTGCAGCAGAAAGAACCAGGTTCTCACTTTTTGGCAAAGGGCAACTGGCGCCAGAGGATCTGGACAGTTTCTCACCCAACAAGATTATCGGCTTTATAAAAAAGCTGAATCTGTTGGGTGAACTATAATAACTAGGAGTGAGCCACAATAGACCTGATGGTCGCAGTGGAGGGTCTGAAAAGAGCCCACTCACATGTCAACCTAACCTAACCTAACCTAAATATTGTTTGCCTTTAGCCATAAATGAGCAAACAAAAATAAATATATTATCAAAGAAAAATTGATGAAGTTAAAAGAGACTCGACTGTATGTGGAAGATACTGAAACTGCTGACTACAATATTACATTAAGCAAGCTAACCATTATATTCTCCGCCAATTTACGGCATTTTTTACACAATTGTTGCACATTCTATAGGATACTCTTCACAGTTAAATAAATGAGTATTGGCCTTGTCTAACTGCGAGATGAATGAAAGTCACCAAAGCTTGGTCCATAATCTAATCGCATTTGTGATTTGTGATTTATAGCTGTATTGACAAACATTAGGGATTATTGCCTAATTAGCCGGTTCTGCAATGTAACAAAATTATATAACAAATATGTAAATTTAATAAATTTAAACAATTAGGTGTTTTCACTATGTGCAAATTTGCTTTTTTGATAATATTAAAATGAAGTACTTGTTATACTAAAGCACTCATTAATATTTAAGTAGCATTCTATCGTCCATCAAATTAAAATTTCAACAAATAAATGACATAATGTTTTAGTAATTGAACGAGTACGCAAAACACGTGGTGACGTCATCGGTTATATTAGTTTCTTAAATCGTGTTTAAAAAATATTAAACACAACATTTTATTTACTTCATTTACGTTTTACATGTGATTAAATAAGTAATACCTATCTAATAAGGGATTTGTAAAAGCTACTTTAGGAAATTTATCTGCAAAATAACGTGTTTATAACACAAAATGACACTGACAATATAACTGATGACGCCATGAGTGCGTAGTGAATTGATGTAGGTAGTGTTTTGGCGAAAAAATTTCAATACAAAATCAAAATGGCTTATGTAAAGGTATTATTCGACTGTTTCTCAAAATTGAAGTGTTTTTAACTATAATAAAGCATTATCTTCACAGTGAAAGTGAATTTAAAATTTGTGAAAACACCTAATTAATAACTTTTTTATTTATTGACCGATTTTGTTCAAAAACAATAGGGTTCTTCCTCTAGCTAACACTTACTGTCCAAACTTCACTACAATTCGACTTTTCGTTCTTAAGTTATTGTGCTCACAAGAAACGTGACGGACAGAAATATTTTTTCCCTACGAGCGATGTAATGAGTCACTTTTTATTCACTCGGTAATAAGAGTAATTTAATTAAAATACTGCTTTTATTTAATATTGTTTTCTAAAATTACCTTAAGCCTACCCCGTTAGTACGCTAGAAATATATATGCATGAATAAATAGATCCATTGCATGTCATCTTATAAATAACCAATTAAAAACCGCCATTTTTGGCATTAGTAAGGTGTAATCGCGTAGGAGATACATGGATTCGAGGCCGGACCCATGACCGTTGCGGTTCTGCACGAGAATTGTCATGATATTTTAAAAAGTCTATAACCTCATTTATCCAGTCTACCTGCTTTAGTAAATTGATACCTAGAATTAATGTTATCAATATTTATCATATTATATAGTAAAGTAGTGTAGTTCCAAATTACAGAAGAATTCAACTGTAAGTACCTTCTTCGTTTTCTGCATTTTAAATGGCCGACGTCATAAACAGCGTTTAGTTAGTCATGATCCTGTAGTCCCTGGATTTTCGGTAATTAGAATTAATTTCCGCACATTGTATCTTATTATAAGCATTTAGTCTTCATTGATGGCTTCCCTGAAAAACTAATTAGTGAAACCGTTGAATTTACACGGCGTGTTCTCAAGTAACTCTCTTTCATGGTGTGCGAAAATATACAGATTCAGCAAATTTAGTTTTAGGTATGTAAACTTATTTCTGCGCAGATAAACCACTCCTTGTCGTAGAACAATGCAGGGCATTGGTCCATTGCTTGACCGAGACGAGTTGAAAACAGCGCGAGCGCACCCATTCTACTTTTAATAGCGTAGCTGCTTAGACGTGTGGGAATAAAATAAATTAATCTCAATTTCGTTACTAAAATGCCGTATGTTTATACAACTGCAGAAAAAGTGCAAATTGTGAAGTGCTACTTCAGGGGTCATTCCACTGATGACACAATAAATTTATTTACTCTGGCATATCAAGACAGACCAATCCCCTCAGCTAGCATAATTTCAACATTATTAAAAAATTTCAGAATTTCGGGTGTGTCGTGAATTATTGTAAAAAATGGTGTCAACCCGAACCCCGTCATCAACAAATGAGCGAAGAACGTGAAATTCGCGAAACTAATGTCTGCACTTGTTGAAACTAGTGAACCTTGTTCTAGCAGACAAATTGCTGATGAAGCTGACATGAAGGAGAGAACTGTAAGAAATATTTTGAAAAGAAATGGGTACAGTTGTTTTAAAGTTCAAACAACGCAAGAAATATTTCCCGAGGACAATTTCAAACGGATGGAATTTTGTGAAATCATGATAAATAAAGTGAATGAGAATGATAACTTCTTAAAGAATATATTGTTTACAGATGAAGCATCCTTTTCATTACATAGGAAACACAATCCATCCGTAGTACGATATTGGTCTCGAAAAAATAAACATTTGAGGGTTGCTGTGCGAACTCAGTATCCTCAAAAGTTGAATGTCTGGACGGGAATTTTAGACAATCATATTATAGGCCCACTGCTAATCGATGGCAATTTAAATGGCAATAAATATTTAGAGCTTTTACAAAACCAGATAATTCCTGCAGTTTAAAATCTTCTTGTCAACTTTGACGACATTTGGTTTCAACAAGACGGCTGCCCAAGTCACAATACCTTAACTGTTATTAATTTTCTGGAAAGAACATTTGACAATCGTTTAATAGTTACGAGGGGAATGATAAAAAGGACCCGAGGTCACCTGATCTAGCACCCCATAATTTCTTTGTGGGGTTTTTTAAAGGAAACCGCGTGCAAACATGCGTTTGAACGAACCAATAATTTAGTTGTATTACGGGGAAAACTTATCCAACTTTGTGCAAGTATTACTCCAAATTAACTCAATGATATGAGAGGTTCATTGTATAATCGGTTTGGCTATTGTTTGGCACAAGAAGGTGGTTTGTTTGAATCCTTACTTCATTCATTTATTGTTTGATAATTATTAGTTGATTTTAGTTTCCGAGTTATTTAATTTTATTTTAATGTTCTATTTTCATTTTGGTTTTAATAAGAATTATTATTTTATTCCCATAGCATTTACGGCTAAAAAAGAAACTGCAGAAATGCTTTCAATAGAAGAAATTATTTGTCAAAAATGTGACAAATTACTTCTTCGCTTTTGACGAAGAGATATTTTCTCGTTTCGTATAGAAATTATTACCTACGTCCGCATCCATCCTTAGTTCATGCCGTACTAAATTCAATTCATTGTGTGCCTCTGCTTTCACGATTTATGGAACTAGCGGGGCGTGGTTAATTACATCGTTATTCCTATACCCTAAACTGCATTTTCCGAATCTGTATGTTAGTTTGACAACTAACATATTGAATATTAACTTGTCGGTTTTCTTTTGTAAGTAGTTTATAGATTTTGATATTGTTGTAAAAATTGCTATCATTTAACTTTTGTTTCTATAATAGTAAAACATTTATTTTACGCGGAACTGGCCAGACGCGAATGTTTGAGTATATATTTTGCATTTTATAATTTATTATATTATTATATGTATTTATTGTTTATGCTATATTGTTTTTGCATATTTAACGAAAGTGTTTTTATTCACTCACCCCTGAAGTCTCATGCTCATTTAATAAATAGTTGTTTGTAGTTTGTTTCTTTCATTTTTTTGATACATTTTCAGGTATAATTAATCAGCAATTTTCTTAAGATATTATTAATGAGAGACTTAAAATCTTTTAAGTTTCAGTGATATTACCGGTTTTAAAAATGTGCCGATCGAATGCAATATACTGTTCGTTTTGTTTTGCGAAGAGTATAATTACATGGAAAAGACGAATTGTAAATTACTAAATTTCAAATAATTGGAAATAACAAATTTAAATAACATAAAGTAAATGAAAAATAAACCCTGTAGTGTAATATTAAAACTGGAATTTGAAACAATAGGGAAAAAAATTATATTATGAAATATGTTAAAAAATTTGCACCATGCACTATTTGCTGATGACACCTTGAATACATTAATATATTTAGCTGGAAATAGTACAGACTCAATTTTAAACACATTAAAAAATAATGAGTTTCACAAATATTAATATTAAATAGAAAAAGCATTTTTGTAATTAAAAATAAATATATCCAACTATATAGAATAAATAATCAAGGAGCAACCGTTAGTGGAAAAAAATTTGCAAGTTAATGAATTCAAGTAATTAGTTGTAATTATTGATGATCATTTATCATTATCTGGATGTGATCTTTATATTACCAACTAAATAAAAAATTTGGCTGCTCAATAAAACTTTCCTACTTGGTAATTCTTAAATATACTACTGAATAAAAAAAAAAATCGAATGGTATTATTGAATTGATAAAAAAAAGAGACCGTATGAAGAAGAAACTTTTAATAAATTATAGTGACAATGACGAGGTGATATATAAGACCTATAGAAATAAGCTAAATAAAATAATTCAAAAAAGAAAACATGATTTCTACAAACAAAAAATAGAAGATAACTGCAACAACTACAAAACAATTTATAAAATTATATCTGAAGCAACAGATGAAGTTACATCTGATAGGAACTCTCCATTGCAAATTAAAGGCGACAATGACACACCCTTTTGTGACGAAGTAGAAATGGCAAACTACTGTAATAAATACTTTAACGAAATAGGATTAAAAATGTTTGAGAACATTGAAACTCCTGTGAACTTATTCCAACCTCATTACAACTCTGAATCATCAATGTTTTTGACTCCGGTATCTGATAAAGAAATAATACAGCACATAAGCACCCTAAAAAACCACTGCTCCCCTGGTACGGATAAAGTCAATGCAAAACTAATAAAGAGATGTCATATATATCTTCTTAAACCTTTAAAACATATCATTAATCTTATCTTCGAAACAGGCGTTGTACCATCCCATTTTAAAACAGCTACTATCACCCCCATTTTCAAAGCAGGAGATCAGACTAAAATAAATAATTACCGTCCAATAAGTGTCATAAGTAATTTTTCAAAAGTATTCGAAAAATGCATTAAATCTAGACTTGAAAATTTTCTTCTAGATAATCAAATTTGATCAAAAAACCAATATGGATTTATTTATTAATGGTCTGAGCACAAATGAAGCAATTTACGAACCTACTAGAAACATTACTAATAACTTAGATAACAATAAAAAATGCCTAATAGCATTTTTGGACCTCGTAAAGGCGTTTGACACGGTACCACACGGCACTCTCTTAGACGTCTTAAACGCCTATGGGGTACGTGGTGTCGTGTTAGACATCTTCAAAAGCTACCTCTCAGGAAGAAATCAAACTGTTAAAATCGGTAGTTCAATCAGTGATCCACTAATCGTTAAAATAGGAGTACCACAGGGCACAGTTTTAGGTCCGCTATTGTTTATTACCTATATAAACTCCTTAACAGATATAAACATCGATAATGGCCTAGTGATCTCCTATGCTGACGATACTGTAGTGGTCTTCAGTGGCTCCTCCTGGGACAGTGTGAACATAAATGCAGAAATTGGCATTACGAAGATAATGCAATGGCTTAATACATTCAAACTAACCTTGAATATTACTAAGACAAATTATATAGCGTTCTCATTGACCTCAGCAAATCGTCCCAATTTCAACTGTCTACAACTAGATGACGCAAATAGTAAACTCAACGAAGTTGACTCTACCAAATACCTAGGGCTTATTATTGATTTTCACCTTAAATGGGATAAGCATGTTACTAGACTTACTAATAATATAAGGATACTTATTCTTAAATTTTATACTCTTAGAGAAATCCTATGTAAAAAATTATTAGTAACAATTTATAAAGCTTTGGTTGAGTCCCTGTTGAGATATGGTGCTCTAGCTTGGGGTGCTCTCTACAATATTTCCTCTAGACAATTAAGGGTTGTCCAGAATTATGTATTGAAGGTCATCAATAAAAAAGATAAAATGTTTCCTACACGATTACTGTATTCTAAAGAATTACTGGACATTAGACCTCTGTACATTCTCTGTGTCTGTTCATTCGTGCATAAGAGTACTAACCCAAACATAAAAACCTTCGTTAAGCATTCTCACAATACCAGATGTAAAATTAACAAACATTTAAGTATACCGAACAGCAATACTAATATCAACAAACGGTTTATAAATTATCTAGCTCCCAAATTCTATAATCTAATACCCAATCAAATAAAATCTATTACAATCCTAAAAAAATTTAACCAAGAATGCTCCCAATACATATATAACAATCCAAATAAATTCCTATGTTTTCTATAATGTACTATATCATTAACATATGACCTAATTGCCATTTCTAACCGTTATTTTCATTGTCTTTCCTTGTCTCTCCTATATTATAATCTGTGTAGTGTAACTAAATAGTTTACCTTAAATTTAGTGTAAGTTTTAGTTTTAATTTTTGTATGTTGCTGCACATACGGATGTTAAGTCATCTAGGTGCAATATTCTTAAGAAGGAAATTCTCTACAAGCCATATTTTATAAATTTTAATCTAAATATTGTATATATATTTTTGTATTTAATATTTGGAGTTAATATTTGGAGTTAATCATTACGGATTATCCCAAACTGTAGTAAATGTAATGCAAAACAAACAAAAGAACAAGCTAACCATTATACTCTTCGTCGATTTACTGCACTTTTTATATAATTGTTGCACATTCTATAGGATACTCTTCGCAGTTTCTTTTTGTAAATAATATTAGTCTTATACATTTTCTGTCTAATTACAAAACATATTTTTTTTTCAATTAAAATAATAACTTTTTATTTATTGATCGATATTGTTCAATATCAATATAATAGGGTTGTTCTGCTAGCTAACACTAACTTATTGTCCAAATTTCAATACAATCGGATTTCTCGTTCTTAAGTTATCGTGCTTACAAGAAACGTGACGGACCGACGGACAGACAGGCGGACATTTTGAAAGTGATATGATATGTGTGTGTGATATGAATTTTTTTTTCTCTACGAGCAATATTAGTGGTTTTAGAAATGTGCCGGTCGAATGTAACATAAGCTTCGTTTTGTATTTGTGAAGAGTATAACAAAGCTTGATACTGTAAAACTACTTGAAGTGAGACAACCGACAGCTTTAAATACATTGACTTTGATTTAAAAATGATTAAATGAGTTAGTGCCAAAATGCCTATGAATTCTATTCATGACTTCTACACAAGATAAGAATAAATATACATATTATGACAGTAAATACAACACATAGTAAGGTTAACTTATTCCACAATTAATTTAAACAATATAATAAACTATCAATATTTCAAAACTGAAAACCTCATGGTATACAGGATATAAAGTTAAAAATTCAGTATAACATTAAAACATGGTTGACTAAAATTTTGCAATGAAACATTCTTTATAGAATTTTGCAAACAGCGGAAAGAAAAACTATCCATGAGAACTAAAAGAAAAACTATATGTAAAAATATTAATGAAATCTTTGCATTTTTTCGATAACGTGACTTCTGGTTATGTTAACATGTAAAAATTCTTGTTTGCCATTCTCATTATAACACTAGCATCCAACATAGTCCATTACGACTAGGCAGATCCCCTACGATATGTAAATTCAGTCATAGGGGACTATGTTGGATGCTAGTGTTATAATGAGAATGGCAAATAAGAATTATTACTTGTTAGCATAACCAGAAGTCAGGTTATCGAAAGAATGCAAAGATTTCATTAATATTTTTACATATAGTTTTTCTTTTAGTTCTCATAGATAGTTTTTCTTTCCGCTGTTTGCAAAATCTTATAAAGGATATGTTTCATTACTATAAGCAAACAAATAATAAATAATTCACTTTTAAACATAAAATTTTGCAGTCGTAAATGTATACTTCGTGAAAAAGAATTGTTTAAACAACTCACCCAGTTGTGCGATGTAAGGGATAGAATATTAGGGGTGGTAGCGCATTTGTGTTCATATTTTAATAAGGGTATAATTTTTGTTTTCTATTTTTTTACCATAAAAATAAACCAAGGCAAAATCTACTATTTTATAATTTTAAATTAAATATTTCTTGTATTTATAAATGTTTTATTTGTAACATAGAATTGACACTTTGACAGTTGATAGCTGGCAATATTGATCAAAACTGTCAAAATAAATACGAAAAACGTTAAAAAATCATGATAATGTACAATTTCCTATCTGATAAAAATATATATTGTGTTGACCTGAATTGACTTTGTTCACTCAGGATATTATTGAGCTAAGGAAGTTTTGCAATACGGTTTAAAGTTTACGATCTATAATGGAGTTAATTATGTGACATTAAAAACTTATTATTATTAAGAATGTGAAGGGATAGCCGCCCATACCAGGGCAGATCCCATAACTCCTCCGGCTGCCTTTGGAAATTTTTTAAAATATGAAAATTGGATATTATCCCATGTATACGTCAATGACATCATTGTCGATTTTGACCATTACTGTTTTAATTTGGTGTAACTGTCCTCAATTTAAAGTTAAGAATAAAATTTAATAAAAACATCTAAACAATGGTTTTTACACGAACGCTGCAAAATTTGCAATTTTTCGTAAAAAAGGTGTTATTTTCCTAATAAAGCTAATTATACACAATTAAACTCATTTCTTTAATAACCACTCATGTATGTTTTTTAGGATATAATTACATGCTATTAAACAGGCAGTTTTTATTGTAAAAAAAAAACAAAGAAAACAAAAACAAATTGAAGGTACCTATTTTGATAACATAAAAAAAGTAAGTAATATTTCGTAATTCGGGCATGGGTGGAAGAACAGAATCTGTTTTCAGATTAGTCCAATAATTGTAAAGATTTCCGTAACAAGAAATGTTATCTGAGATTTTCCTTCAGTAACTGTTAGTGGAGGGATTATACATCGCAAAACCACAAAAAACAGTTCTGGGAGTACCGTGCAACCCCCCCCCCAAAAACCACCCCTTAGCTATTTTACTGATAACTCGTTAACCATTGAAGAAATAAAAAAATTGCTTATCATAAAAAAGAAAGCTTGACTAAAAGTCCTCTTGTAATTTTCTTTTCTTGTATATGCCATGGTTTTCGAGAAAAAAATTGCAAAATTTGTGTTTTTAATGCCCACGAATTTTCGTTTATTTGAAATTTATTGCGCGCGGACTATAGAAAAAATTGAATTGCTCGAAAACCAAACATGCTAGGAAGAAAAATCAAAATGGGTTTTATAGGGGTTACAAATACTCTTTTGTGTTTCCATTTTTGATGGCTATTGATATCTATTAGTATATAAAAATAACAATATAATATAGTTACCTCTTGATTCTTTGCACTTTTAACTATTCAGAGGCCCATAAAAAATAACTGACTTTAATATAAGTTACAAATGCATTATTTTTTAGTTCAAGGTAGTACCTCAATTGCAGAAAAAGTTAGGAATAAAAATATTCACGTTTACAAATTTACCAGCATGTTGAAGTTAGCCAAATTTTGGCTAATATTTTATTGTTTCCTAAAAATAAAAAAACCCCAAACGTTTAGAAAATTTAGTTTAAAATTTTTTTTTTGAGTTTATATATCATATAACTATTGTTTCTAATCATTTAATAGTTAAAAAATTGTATTAAAAAAATATCATAAAAAAATTGAATATGCAGCCTTTTTTGGATTTTTTTGGCTAACTTTAACATGTTGCTAAATTTGTGAAGTGCTACCTTGAACTAAAAGGTAATACACTCATATTATGGTCAGTTATTTTTTATGGGCCTGTGAATAGTTAGATGCGCAAAAAATCAAGAGATTACTATATTATATTGTTATTTTTATATACTAATAAATATCAATAGCGCAAAAAAATGACAACACAAGAGAGTATTTTACATCTCCTTTAAAACCCCCTTTGAATTTTCTTCCTAGTTTGTTTGGTTTTCGAGTAATTCAATTTTTTGTATAGGCCGCGCGCAAAAAAATTTCAAATACCTAAACGAAAATTCGCGCGTATTAAAAATATAAATTTTGCAATTTTTGTCAATATCGATTTTCTCGAAAACCATGGAATATACAAGAAAATTACAAAAGGACTTTTTTTTAGACAATTAGTCAAGCTTCCTTTTTTTATAAGCAATTTTTTTTATATCTTCAACGGTTAAAAAAGTAAAATAAGGCTTTTTTCACCGAAGAGGGGCTTTTTTTGAGGGGGTTGCGCGGCACCCACAGAACTGATTTTTGTTGTTTTGTGATGTTTAATCCTCGAATTAACAGTTACGGAAGGAAAATCTCAGATAATATTTTTGCGAGCTTCTGGTGTATCTTTTACTTTACACTGGACTACATCATCTATTCAAATAACTATATCTCGAACAATTTTTAGCACAAAGAAACAAAACGAGTATTATTATTATTATCGAAAATTGAAGAAATTTAAATTTTAATAATACGCAGATCTAGTATACAAAACTTATAGACAAATCTGATGTCTATCCTTTGTATATTAATATAAAAAATGGTTCTAAGGATTTTATTTAGTGCCATTATACAAATTATTTTTCGTATTAAAACAAATTTAGACACCCATTTTGCCTGACGTTTGAAATCAATCTGAATTTTATTTAAAATGAATCATTCGATTTTGGTTATCATCAATATAAAGAGTTTATGATGGATTTAGTTTTATTTTTATTATACTCTTTCAGCTATAGATAAAGTATTAGCATCGTGCAAATTTCAGATTATAAAAATATTGATGGTATGACATCTGGATGTCTGTGTATCGGAAAATCATTATTTTTGAACAGGAAGGAATTGGTGAAATAACATGGTTTCTGCAATACTGTTACGTGTTTACACGCCTGCAGCGCTATTCAGTCAAGAATTTTTTAAGGTTACTCGCATTTCACTAAAATTCGAATAGAAATTCATCCTAGACATTCTTGACCATTCGCAAAGTATTCGAGTACGATAAATTAAGAATATTTATTGTATTGTTATATTTGTTGATAATGGACGATTTGTAGTATATTGCGAACATTGAAAACCTACAAAATGCAGAAAATCTCATACACAGGCACAACAAGTTTAATAATGTAGATCAGTTTGAAGTTTTAAGTGAAAAAGAGTTTATAGGTACAAATATTTAGAATGTAGATTTCTCATTGAAACTGTAGAACCATTTATGAGACCACAGAAAAGAGCTATAGATTTGAGCGTAACCACAACAGTAAGGTTTTACTATGAATTTGTAGGAATCAGGTGTTATTTTTTTTTAATTTAATAGTAAGTTCTTGCCACACACACCGACCATCCTTTTGCGTAAATTCATTAGAAAATTTCTCAGAAGTGAGTTTTGGAAGTTCATTTATGAATTCTAAAATTACTCGCTTTTGTTCAGTAGAGGCATTGCCATTTCGACGTGGAGTCTCCATTACATAATAAAGTCTTAGTAAAATAACAAAAAAGAATCTCTATTCTTCAATACAAACAATTTGTCGTGGCTATACGGGCTACGTTCCCAAAGCCATTTCCTTAGAAAAAAAAAATCTCTATTCTTTTATCTCTTTTTCTTTAATTTACATCAGTCAAGACACGTCATCTGTCATTTCAAACGCAGTGAAGTTAGGTATTTTTCGAAAATTGCCATGATGCCAAGTGCATTTTACTGAGTGATTGCTATCGTTCGTGTACATAAACGAAATGGAGTCAAGAATACCCATATATAGAAAGTGTTCGCAAATATGCCGTTCGCATCAATACGTATACGTGCACTGCGAAGCATGGCAAGAATAAGGCTACTGGTATACACCCCCAAAACTGTGGGTTTGGAAATTATATCGCTAACAAATTCTCATCCCGAATGTCCGAATATAATCCAGAAATTTCTTCAAAATGCACTTACATTTTTTCTCTGTCCGAAAATAACCCTCTAACAATGACTCACGGCAATCCACCTTTTTTCTTCGAAAGTGGATTGATTTATTGATGTATGTATGTAAGTGTTTATAAGGAATTAGGTGTCTTCACAAATTTTAAATTCACTTTCACTGTGAAAATAATGCTTTATTATAGTTAAAATATCTTGAATTTTGAGAAACAGTCTAATAATACCCTAAAATAAGCCATTTTAATTTTGTATTGAAATTTTTTCGCCAAAAACACTACATCAATTCACTACGCATTCATGGCATCATCAGTTATATTGTCAGTGTCATTTTGTGTTATAAACATGTTATTTTGCAGATAAATTTCTAAAGCAGCTTTTACAAATCCCGTATTAGGTAGGCATCACATGTAAAACGTAAATAAAGTGAATAAAATGTTGTGTTTAACAATTTTTAAACGAGATTTAAGAAACTAATATAACCGATGACGTCACCGCGTGTTTTGCATACTCGTTCAATTACTAAAACTTTATGTTATTTATTTGTTAAAATTTTAATTTGATGAACGATAGAATTCTGTTGAAATATCAATAAGTTCTTTAGTATAACAAGTACTTCATTTTAATAATATCAAAAAGGCAAATTTGCACATAGTGAAAACACCTAATTTAAAAATGTCACCTCAAATGATAGGATAAGGGCCTTTTTCATCCATCAGCTGTGACATCTAACGTTATATTTTCCGAGTAGTATATGTCTTGACAAGTAACAAAAAGCAGTTCATCATATTCATCATATTACTCACAACAAAATGCGGTTTTAAGCGCTGACATGTTTAAAATCGCATGCTTCATTGACATCACTACAACTCCCGCAGAATCGTTTTGTTTTTTATACATTGAGACACTTGACGAACGAATATAAATTGACCAATATTATACTCTTTGCAAATACAAAATGAAGAGTATATTGCATTCGATCGGCACATTTCTAAAATCGGTAATATTGCTCCTAGAGAAAAAAACCGCGAACTGTGTTCATGATTGAATTCTGAACAGCTTTCAAAATGTCCGTCCGTCCGCCACATTTCTTGTAAGCACGATAACTTAAGAACGAAAAGTCCGATTGTATTGAAATTTGGAGGATAAGTTAGTGTTAGCTAGAGGAAGAACCCTATTGATTTTGAACATGATCAATAAATAAAAAAGTTAATGTTTTAGATGAAAAAAAATTGTTTTTAATGTTTTATAATTAAACTAAAGATGCCTAAAACCAATATTATTTACAAAAGAAACTGCGAAGAGTATGCTACAGAATGTGCAACAATTATATAAAAAGAGCAGTAAATCGGTGAAAAGTACGATGGTTAACTTGTTTAAAAACTTAAATTTTCGACTATGAAATGAGGTATGTTTTTTTGGTTCATCGAGCACATCTAACTGAAATATACATGCCATCGACCGAAGTCCTTAAGCCTGTTACAAATATTTACATTGCTTTATTTATACATAATATAATAAATAAGTTAATTTACCTCAAAAGATGATGTACAAGATATTGAATGATATAACAAAGGTAGACTATGCCTGATAGATATTACGAAATGAGTTAAGTTTCAGCGGGCAGTCAAAATGGAACAATGAAATCCTTTTAATATGAAACTTAAAGGCAAACTTTTTTAACAAAAACGGGTGTATACCGACTTTCAGAAATAGAAAATTTTGTGCCAGGTATTTCTAACAGGCACAGACGAGGCACAATTAATTTTTCTAATAGAAAAATGTTTAAACTTTAATTTGGTTGTAGTTTGAAACTGCTACTTGATAGGTACAGCAATGAATAACAGAAAAAATAATAATAAAAACATTTTTTTGCCAAGGTATCAAGTTTTGTGTCAGGTATTTTGAACATGCACATACGTGGCACAAATGTTTTTTTTTATATACAAAAGCTTAAACTTTAATTTGGTTATAGCTTGAAGCTGTTACTAGATAAGTATAGTAATGAACCATTGGTATGATTGCTGTACGAAAATTGCTCCCCAGGCACAAACCGATTTTTCTTATAGTCACTGTGAGTAGTAACATTTCAAAAACATTTCATTTTGTTGCCCGAGCGGCCAGGTTTTTTGCAGCCAGCTCTCCCTCTAATAGAGCACTAGCCTCTAACAAAGTGTCATGCCGATTGGTATGGGACTGTCACGAAGAACTGAAAATTCTGGGTGAGCAGAACAGAGTTAAATTATTTTAGATGCCAAGACACTCCAGAATTGACGGCAATGAAGAAGCTGATGAACTTGCTAGACAAGGAGCAGCTAAGATGTTCTACGGCCCAAAACCTGCACTGGGCATTTCCAAAGGCTCAGCCAGAAGGGCAATTAAAGACTGCGTCAAGAGTAAACACAAAAACGACTGGAACAATATTCCAGGAAATCGACATGGAAAAACATCCATGTGCAAAACAAACTGAAGAACTGCTCACAAGGAACAGGACGCAGTTAATATTAATAACAGGACTTCTGACTGGACACTTTCCTGTAAAGAAGTACCTGAATGCAATCGGTAAATTTCACGGCAATAAGGCCTATTCTGTATTAGAAAAGTTATAATTTAACAGGGCGCTAAATTTATGTTTTTAACCATTTTTTATATTCTGCACCTTCAAATTTAACCCGACCGTTAAAAAATAAAATTTAGGGTAGGTCTCTAAAAGTATTCGTGTATCTGCGTATGAGTAGGCGTAATCGACTCAACTGTAGTTGCAATGCACTCAAATCGTCGAGAGTAGGTTTAAAATCATTTCAGCAGCCGTCAATCTGCTGTCAATTTGTTAATCAGTTATTGTTGTTGTCATTTTGTGGTCGGTTTTTTGGTTGTATTTTGTAAAAATAAAGTAGGTAAAATAAATAGGTTTTAAATACTATTGGTGTGTTTACTATTTAATTATAACAAATATTATATTTAATTAATAAACAAAATCACATTTATGATAGAAGCTTTCTAGTCTATTCTGAAACAAAATGAAACTATCTTCAAGTAAATGGTCCGCAGTCTCATTTTGAATATACTGTCTTTGCATAATACGCTTGACCCCAGATGTCATCCAGATAGCCACATCATTCACAGAACCGTGAAAAAGAGCGTTATTATTAATTAACAATTTCTTTGTCTGAATCTTCAATAATTTGAGTAGGATTAATGGCATAAAAGTTTTTCCGGCAACAGTAAAGCTGTCCAGGACGTATTGGATGGTTTGCACTTGGTCTATTGTTCGTATTTGTGTACCATCTACTACATCAATAAAATGAGGAAATGATGCAGCTATCTCCGCAAATCCCCGTTTGGCAGCTTGTCTGGGCTTCAATTGAACTTAGAAATTTAATCCTAAGAGGACGTTCAGTAAGTTCAGTTATAACATCAGACACTTCAGCTATGCACCTACTGACAGCTGCTGGTTGATTCTGAGCAACTGAATTTCCAGGGCCAGTACCTATCTAGTAACTTCCTTGAAAAAAAAGTGCAATGTTATCAAAATTCGCAGATGGGTCGGTATTTTTGTTAGCCGATGCGGTTGGTTTATATACTGTTTATCAGTTCTTGGCAGCAATATTTATCGAGTCTGAATAGTTAAAGGAACATTTCGTTTGGGTAATTAAAGGGATTACTCGTGTCTCGTAATCCTCGTTGCTGGATTCTCTACTGTAAAATAATATGAAATAAAATATATCATGGTTATATACCCATGAGATAACAAAGATTTAAGTATACGTGTATATGTAGGTATTTATATATATTTTTAGAAAGCAGCCCATTTCTCAAAGTGAGGTAATGTTCTCATATAATATTAATATCTTTGTCTACTATTGAACTATTTATTAACATAGAAATGACTTACCTTTGTAATTCGTTTTCTGCTTAGTCGACTAGTAAAACAAGTAATAAACCATTAAACACCATTTCTCGTCAAAATTAAATTTTAAGGGGTACTGTTCACCCACCGCTAAAAATAACGTTTTCACTGGCGAATTTAAAGGAGCAGGTTAAAGATTTCACCAAAAAATGTATTACAGAATACCAAATGACAATCAGCGCGGTTAAAATTTTAACATCCCGTTAAATTATAATTTTGTCTGTTACAGAATACCAAACCACATTTAGGACGGTTAAAATTTTAAAGTCTCGTTAAATTTTAACTTTTGCCTTACAGAATTGACCTTATTCTAGATTGCAGACTATGCGGCAAGGAGCCGGTGGTTTATCACACCATATTCAACTGCGAGGCGCTGGCCCCCAGAAGATATGGCATCTAAGGGCAAACACGAACAGACCCGGAATTCATCAGCATCCGCCTGACCATAGACCCGTATCACCTGGCTGGAGTACATGGGTACTGGAGTCGGCAGAGTGAAGCATGGACAGGGAGAGCAAATAAGCCCGTGAAAATAACCTAAAAATATCAGGTTTCTTAGGCTATTTTCGCGATTTACAAAAAATTGGTGGGTGATGGAGCTAAACGGACATCGGACTTGTGTTCAGCACTTCGAAATACCTAGGGATTACTATGTTGGGTACCGCGAACAGATCACTTTTTTTTGGTGGACCTGTGTTATCTACATACAGCTTATTTAGTCTTAGATCCGCGAGGTCCGAACCTAGGGCTCCAAAATTTGAAAGGATGACAGTATGAACAAACTTTTAAGCCTTTTCTCTCATTTCCATGAAAGATATTATTATTTCAAGAATATAGTTATTTTGTTTAAATGTGTAGGTAATTGATTGCTGAAACATTTTAAGTAAAAACATACATTCCATTTGAAAAAAATTGAGTTACAACAATTTTAAAATACAAAAATTTTAATCATCGTGAAAAATACCTTGTCGATTATGGTTCACTATGAGAGACCTGGAAATTAGTACATGGACTTGACTAATATTTATAGTAAAACGACTGTCAAATTTGCGAAAATACGGTTTTTACAGAATCATCCTTGACTACTACAATTGAATTTTTTATTGGGAAAAGTGGAATAAAGTAGAAACGCCGTAGTGTAAGTGTAATAATGATGTATGCCTGGATAGAGAATTAAGAGTCAAATTTAAATATATGTACATATAAAAAAGGTGTACCAATTAAAAAATTTAAGTAAGTATTGGCTTGCCATCACTATGTCAAACACCTTGTAGATTTAATAATAATTTTGGGACACAATGCTTTTAATCTCCTACAAATTTTATTTGAGATGTTTTTTAGATTTCAAATGGTTGAGGATGATTGAAGATCCACGCACTAGTGACTCACCCTGCATATTGGATACATACTATTTTGTAGATTTTACAGACACTATTTTTAGAAAAAAATCCCAGAAAAAAAAACAGAACACTGCCATTTTTTAACATTAATTACCTACAACACACTATAAATTCAAAAAATTCAACTGAGAAGCATTCTCATTAATAAAAACCGAGGGTTCTTTATCATCCCGAAATGTTCTGTCAAGCAATAATTTTATAAATATGATGTGAAAAATTTGCATCATAGTGCAAAAAATAGAGTATGGGAAGTTTTGTATTAATTCTTCGCAAAAGTATGGTACCAATGGGCCAATAAACAAATAGGATTGGTTTGCAAATGAAAATAATGTGATCACAAATCACAAACTTTTTTAAAAATTCCAATGCGTCAAGTAAAACTTGCTACAAATAATTTACAAAAGAATTATTTTTATCACTTTTGAGTTTTCCGGTCGCAACTATAAAATATTTTTTTATATTTGATTGAAATTATTCTGAAAATTCTCAGAATTGATACTAGTGCAATAAAAAAAGACCAAATAAACGATGAGATATGTATAATTTTGTAACAGCAATATTGTGATTTCATACCTTCTGGGGTATCACCAAGAGTATATATATCTGAGTTTGGAACTTCCAAAGCCTATTGCATTTTTTTTATAAATAAGTTTGTTTTTTGAAAGGCGTTTTTTGGGTCATTTAAGTACGCACATAACGAACAAAACGGAATAAACTGCCTAAAAAGCGTTTTTTTTTTCATTTTAACGCCCAGGGACGTCAAGAATTCTGATCGACTTCAAATCTTCAGAAAATATGACTTTTTGTTGAAAACAAAACATTCTGAAATTTTGGTGCCCAAATATTGAACCTTGTAGACACAAATTAATTTATCTGAAACTTGAATTGCCCGTCATTTTGTGCCATTAAGTCCAAAATGAATTATTTTTTTTTTGAAAATGTAGTTCTGGACGCCAGCTTTCCGATGACATTAAAAAAATAAGTTTAAAGTCATTTCGGCCACTTTCTTGGCACATATTTATAGACCAAATGACAACAAATGACATTTTTGAAACGTTTTTATCAGAAAAGAAAGAGAATTGGAAGAACTTAAATAAAAAAAAAGAAAGTTGATTTTCTTCCATCTGAACTTGAGTTATTTAACTTTTAGCATTTTGGCCATTTGTAAAACAACAAATTCTTTGTGTGTGTATTTACTGCTATTTATCTTTTCACAAGATGCTAAAAGTTAAATATCTCGAATTCAGATGGACGAAAATTAACTTGTTTTAACATTGGGAATGTTTATGTTTTCGTATAAGGGGTAGTTACCAGTTTTTGTTCAAGGTCAAAAGACAGCGGTGTCGCGGTCGACTGAGACTATCGTATGCAACGGCTGATATACGCAAATGTAATATGAGGTGCATACATCACAGGGGGGTCAAGTTACCAGTTTTCATTTAAGGTGGAAATACAGCGGTGTAGTAGATCATTGAAAAAGTGTATGGTGTTATCATTTCCAATGCCCCAATGATTGCAAGGATTGTGAAATCTGTGAATTTTTTTTAAATTACAGTTCTTTCAATTCTTGAAAAAAAAAAGATCCATTTTGGACTTAATGGCACAAAATGGTGGGCAATTCAAATTTCAGAAAACAAATTCATTTTGTCCAGAAAGTTCAATATTTGGGCACCTAAATTTCAGGATGTTTTGTTTTCAACAAAAGGTATATTTTCGGAAAGTTTGAAGCCGATCGGAACTCTTGACGTCCTTGGGCGTTAAAATGAAAAAAAAAACAACGCTTTTTAGCCAATTTATTCCATTTTGTACGTTATCAAAATTGTTCATAGAAAAAACGCAATAGGCTTTGGAAGTTCAAAACTCAGATATATACTCCTGGTGATACCCCAGAAGGTATGAAATCATAATATTGCTGTTACAAAACTATACACATTAATGTCCTTTTTTTACTCCACTATACAGAGCCTTTATAAACACCCGAATAAACAGGTGAATGGAATTATTAATAAATAACTTATCTAAAAGGAGCTAAACATTATACTCTTCCCTGATTTTATTGAACTTTTTATATAATTGTTGCACATTCTATGGGATAGGTACTCTTCGCAGTTTTATCATAAATAATGTTACTTTTAGACATTTTTGTTTAATTACAATACTCAAAAAAAAAAAAAATTCTTCATTTACTGATCGATTAAAAATTGGGCCCTTCCTCTAGCCCATGCTAATTTACTGTCCAGATTTCAATACAATCGGACTTTTCGTTCTTAAGTTATCATGACTATAAAAATAATCATGACAGACAGATGGACGGACAGTTTGAAAGTTGTTCAGCATTCGATCACCAATACAATTAGTGATATGAAAATTTCCTCTCTTCAAGAGATACTACCGGTTTTAGAAACAGTCCGATCAAATGCAATATAATCTTCATTTTATATTTGTGAAGAGTATAATAAATATGTGAAACATGAATCCAAACCGATTGAGTTCATGTAGCAATTAGTAGTGCCACTGTTATGCTTAACACTCATATAACCATCATTCAAATGATTATCCGATTACTGAAATGACTCAAATGCCTAGTGTTTGATTATTGAGTTTAAGCGGTTATGCCCACCACTAATTTCATATACTAGAATAGACAGGAAATTATGCTTATACAAGAATACAAGATATTACTATAGTAATATCTTGTACTCTTGATAAAGGCCTAATAAGCCGAAACACGTGTAGAGTTTTAATAAAACTTTTTGAAACATTAAAAAGCATAATTTCCTGTATATTTAAATTATTGAAGAATGTTTCATAAGAAACCAACCGCAGAATCAACTCAATGTACTAGAATAGAGAAGAGATACATGTAAATGACCAAATTTTTCGTAATTTTTATATTTGTACCAATTATTTGTAAAAGTGGTACAACTAGAATTCCCAATTTCCAACATGTTTCCCATTTGAAATTTGACTTTTGTAATATTTGACGCCTGAAAAGAATTAAAATTCTATGTTAATTCCAACCTTAGTTTTACTTTACACAGATACCTTTAAGTACTTTATAAAGATTCAAAGAAAGTGTAGGTGTAAGTTTCTTTTCCTTGGTAGTGTTTAATATAAATGGTATTACTTAATAATGGTGTGTCTAATATTTTTATAGTAATTACCTAGCTGTGTACTTGACATTTTTTTAGTAGACCTTCATTTTTAAATTATTCAACAAGTATAGGTAATAATTCTACATAAATAGGTACACAGAAATGTTAGTTAGGCCTTACCAGTGATATGGCCCCAAGGTACAGGAACTTCTACCTCTTCAAAATCATTAGACTCCAAATTATCTAAAAACAATACATTTGGAGGTTAACTAGGTATAAACTATTTGCCAAATAAATTAATCAATACTTACTACAATATCCGTTGCTTAATGATTGAGTCATTTCTTTAAAATAAACATAAAAGAAGACGGTCTTAATAAATAATATACCAACTCATATCCCACAACACTAATTCGTGATACGACGATGCAAAACATCTGAGCTGTTATTCCGAATTTTGATGCTTTGACCTTGACACTTTGGCACCGGTGACATATGAAAAATGGGCAATGTTGCCGAATTTCACAAATTACCAAATAAACTAATAAAATATAATCAAAGGTACAACAAAGACTAGACTAACTTATTTTGAATAATTTTGCAAAATAGGAGCAAAGCATCGAACTATACAATCAGCTAATTAAAAAATAATCAATGAAAGAACAAATCATGCAACTAAAAAATACTTTAGTATTATTAAATTAATATCTTTATTTATATAGGTAGGTAGGTACCATGGTAGAAACATATACAATTTCTACCATGGTAGGTACCTAACTTCGATAATTCGACCATATAGGTAGGTAGTAGGTATTTCTATATATCATGAAGACTATATGGTTTCTTGTCTTCACGCTACATAAGTGAATACCTACCTACCTATGTATTTTGCGTGGAGAATGGGGATGAATTTTTTAAATTTATCCCTTCGAACTCGTTTGACCGCTTACTGACCACCCTAATGATATTTTACATCTCACCTAAACCTAAGATTAGAGAACTAATCTCTGTCTAAACCGTAAGTAGCTATATGTACATATATTTATATAATAATTATGCACATAGGCACATAGCGTCGTTCCTCTATAGTTGCTGATATCACAGAAGACAGAAATTATACCATTTATACCCGTCTTATTTTGGTTGAATATATAATATATATATCAGAATCATCAACCATGATACGATTGAATCAACATGATATCTTAATTGGGACAAACATTTTGAATGCAGGCCACCACCTATACTAGTTATAGTATTCAAAGTTGCCTAATAAATGAACTCCTCATTCTTTAAAAATAATAATCATACTGTTTTTAATGAGTTTTTTAAAACTCCTTTTGCTGTTCGTTTGTATTGGGAGAGAAAAATATTTTATTTTGAGAAACTACTACAAACCATATTACGGATGGAAAATGAGTCGAGGGCGACTTTAATATATAAAATAAACTTTTTAAAAACGTACAGTAGGGGATATACAATATATTACTAATTATTAATTAAACATTTTCTGTAGGTATATCATCGATATATTGTTAAAATTACTTTATATTTTTAGATTTTTAATTTTTGTTTTAGATGTATCTGGATGGAAATTTTCAATGATCGTTTTTAGCCGTAGCTATATTAGGATCTACTTTTTAACTGGATTAACTGCCGTCTGCACCGTTTTGTATTTAAGCTAGGAATAACTAAGGACCCTCAAGTTTTTAAGGAAGGTTTAGCTTTGGTGCAGTTGCACCGTTCAAAATTTAAGTACAGTTAGTTAAGTGTGGAGTTATCGTGGCAACGCTGCAATTTAAGCGTCTGTTTGGGGAATTTTGCATTAGACTTGAGGAGAATCTAGTAACGTTTGCGTCATTTGTTAGCTTAAGGAATTAGGAAAGATAGAATATATATCATATATCTTTCCTACTCTAAGGCACTGAACTGTACCATATAAATGGAATGCCAATGTCTATTCCTATTTGTATGTAAAAATGAATCTCGCGCAAGTATGGCGACGGGAGGTCTCGGCGCAATCGCATTGTGTAACACGCCAGGGCCGGCTCTATTTCTATTGCAAGTGTTTTTAATATGACTTTTTTTTCAGAAACCATCAAAAATACGCGTGTATAGATTGACATTTCTTATACATACATATATAGTTAACCTTTGTCTTAATTTTTATTAAAGAACAAAAAAAGTTGCCATTCCCAAAACATATATAATTATTTAATTCTTTCTAGTAATGTTTCTTGATAATGCACGATCATATTGATGAGAGTTGAATATAGAGTCCGCCAAAAAATGAAGTCATATTTTCTACCTCAGAGATCGAAATATAATTTAGAGTAGAATAGAATAAAATTGTATTGTGTTACAAAGTTATTACACAAAAGATATGAGGGTTCAACATGCTTAGTTGATTTTCAACCCTACCCGCATGTAATAAAAGATTACAAAAAAGCTATTATGATGATAAATGTTTGTTCTAATGATTATTATGAAATAATGAGTAATTAATTGTAACATACATAATATTAATATACAAAATAATTATTAATATATGATGATAATATAAAAACAAAATACACATAAGTACAAAAAATAATATTGGGTCATGAAAATAATACTATAATAATGCAATAAGAATTACTGGGAGTTAAGGTCACTTATAAGTATAAACACAAAGCAACAAGGACACAGTAATAATAATTGCATATATTAAACATAACCTCTTGTTTATTTATAAGCGTCTAGAGAGACCTAAATGCGAAAGCTTCGACACGCCCAACACGTGTGATATCATTAGTTTGACTATTTCTTCTTTCCCCTAGCGTTAGCTTCCAGCGAGATTGTTAGCGCATAGGTTACGCTTTAACTTCGCGAAGGGTCCCGGGTTCAAGTTCATACGTCCGCAGAATTTCTTTAAATTCTGTAACGATTAATATATTTTTTTACAAATTCTTTTCTGATTTCTTCAGGTTTTCCTTCATTTAATATAATAATTTCATTCTTTCGTGTGATTTCTTTAGGTTAGGTTAGTAGGTTTTTATTTTGATACCTGATTGTTAATAATTATTAGTGCCGCAGGCAGTATTAGGGTCGAAGACAAAAAAATGGGGGGTGCGGAAATAACAGGGAATATTTCAATTTCTCTACTTGCACGAATTTATTACACATTTACAAGGTAATGCGCATGCTCGTGTTGGGGGGCACGGTGTGTTAGGGCTGGTATAGCTTAAACTTATCACAGTAGCCTCCTCGAGAACCATGTGCAGCAAAATCAAACACACACTTTACTACACATAAATCACTTTAATTAAAGAAATATGCCTTCTGGCAGGTAGTCAATAGCATTAGAGTTAATATTAATAAAGATAATGTAAAATATAATTTATTCTAAAACAGTTTATTAAAGAAATGCAAAATTAAAAGCGGTACTGTCTGTCAAAACTCTTCAAGACTTGTGAGCGACCGTTAGTGAGTAATCATTCCCAGTTCTACCACACTTTCTAGCTGTCAATAGAAAGCGCGGGCTCTTCAAATAGGGCGCGGTATTCAAAGTGGTTGTTACATCCTCCCCCTTTGGATCACAGGTACGTCCTCGTATGTGATACAAATGGATTGTATATATTTTAGTACGGACATTAGAGTTGAGGGCAGCAGGGGCACTGAGGTGCTTTCACGTTTCTGGGGGACCGTCTAATATGTTGGGTTCCTACTTGGCAAGGCTTCTCCGTCTTAGGGGTTTGCTGTTCATCCAGTTCTGGTTGAGGTTTCATGACAGACTTGATTTTGGGTCTACCTCGCTTACGTAGCGGATGTACAGGGGTTTCATCATCTGGGCCTCGGTACTTAGTTAATGCAGACACATGGTATTTGCCAAGGGGTACTTGCGGATTTCCCAGGCTAGCGACTTCATATGAGGTGGGACTATTTACCTTCATGATAACATAAGGACCATCCCTTCGAGGGGCTAACTTAGAGGTATACGATGTCTTCGAGTTGCTGAGGACGTGGACATCCACTAACACTTTATCGCCTACGTTATAGGTCACTTCGCGTCGATGCTCATCCGCATAGACTTTAGCTCTGTCCTTGGAGAGGTCATGGTTTTCTCGGGCTTCCTTAAGAACTTGGGCGATAGTCTGTAAGTAGGGCGTGATTTGTGGAACAAAATTGTCATTGTCCACGATGGATCTGAGATCACGTTGCACATCATCGGGCGTTCGTAGTTCCCTTCCAAATGTGAGGTAGGCAGGTGAATACCCCGTCGACTGACATTTAGCGGTATTCATGGAGAATCGTATAGATGGTATTTTATCCTTCCAGCTGGTATGGTCAGTATGAGATAGGATCGCCAATTGCGTCTTCAGGTCGCGATTCTTTCGCTCGACCGGGTTTGCTTCCGGATGATACACAGGGATCAAGTTCTGCGAAAATCCTAGGCAATGGGCTACTTGCTGCATCACCGCACTGGTGAATTGACTACCATTATCACTTATTACTTTACGTGGAACTCCGAACCGAAGTATGACCTCGTCTATCAAACATCGTGCACAGGCTTCAGCTGTAGCAGAGATTAGAGGAAATATCTCAACCCATCGGCTGGCTACATCTTCAATAACAAATATCCAACGGTCACCAGTGGGTGTTTCAGGTAGTGGTCCGAAGAGATCTATATGGATATGGTTTCAAACCGTTGTGATTGGATCGGGGTTTGTAAAAGACCAGCGGGTTTAAGATTCGAAGGCTTGAATCTCTGACACTCCAAACATCTAGCCACATGTCCTGCAATATGACGACGCATACCAGGCCAGTAATACCTTTTGGAGATTCGTGTTAGGGTATTTTCGACTCCGTTGTGTCCTGCTAGTGGCGAGTTATGATACTCGTGGAGAATTTGTGATATTTGTGAGCTGGGAACAACTTGCTGCGCTTCTTCTTCTTCTGAATCGGGCGAGTATCTGTATAGGACACCGTTGTTCATCAAATAGCCTCTCTCTGTCCATTTTTTATATTCCAAACTATTTGCTTTCGGAGACTCGAAGCATTCAACTATCTTTTGGACCTCAGGGTCACTTAATTGCTGGCACCGTAATTCATTGGCGGTATGAGAGGGAAGTTCTACCGACACGATACTGATTTCTGTGTCCTCTATTGGTGGCCTTGACAGTGTATCGGCGACAACATTGGTCCGACCAGGGGTATAATCAATTCGTAAGTCATACGACTGTAGGGTTAGAGCCCATCTGGCTAATCTTCCACTCGGGGATTTCAACGAGAGCAACCATTTCAAGGGTTGATGGTCACTTTGAACAATAATGGTGGCATTTTCTAGGTACCCACGGTACTTATCCACGGCCCATACCACGGCGAGAGCTTCGCGTTCTGTTGTGTGATAATTCCTCTCAGCGGGCGTAAGAAGTCTACTTGCATACTCTATTGGTCTCTCGTCCGGGCCCTCCCCCTGGAGCAAAACTGCCCCAAGAGCATATGAACTGGCATCTGTCTTAAGGATGTATGGCAATCTTGAATCAGCTTGTCGAAGTATTGGCTTGCTCGTTAGCAGCTGTTTAAGCTTGTCGAAGGCGTTTTCCTGCTTGTCGGTCCATTGCCACTTAGCATTTTTTTGGTAAGCGAAGTCAATAGTCGGGAGATTTCAGCGAAGTTTTCCATAAATCGGCGGAACCAGGAACACGTTTGCAGGAACGTCAAAACTTGCTTCACATTCTGTGGCGGTCGCATATCTAGTATGGCAGAGACTTTTCCAGGATCTGGCTCTATTCCTCTTGACGTGATGACGTGTCCCAGATAACGGACTGAGGTACAAGCAAACGTGCACTTGGCTCTATTCAAGTGTAATTTAAATAGACCAAGTCTATCGAAGACCCGTTGTAGATCCTTGAGGCGGTTTTCGTAAGTAGGTGACAATATAATTAAATCATCGAGATATGCCAATATGACAATGTCTTGCAATCCAGATCGGTACCGATCGATTAGCCGCTGGAAAGTCGAAGGGGCATTCTTCAGGCCGAACGGCATTCTGTTGTAGCGAAATGTACCAAAAGGTGTTACGAAGGCCGTTTTGTCCTTATCACATGGCCTTACTGCTACTTGATGGTATCCGGATTTGAGATCTAACGTTGTCATGTACTTGGTTCTTTTGGCAGAGTGGAGCAAATCATCTAACCGGGGTAGTGGATATTTGTCTGCTTGTGTTATTGCGTTTAGGCGCTGGTAGTCTACGCATAGACGAATCCCACCATCCTTTTTGGGAACTAGAACAACTGGTGCAGAGTAGGGCGACTCACATTCTTCTATTATGCCATTTTCAAGAAGTCGATCTAACTCTTGACGTAATATCTTTTTCTTGGTGTGGGGCATACGATATGGCGGTACAGAAGTGGGAACATCATCTAGTAGTTTTATCGTATGTTCAGCAAATGGAGTTGGCTCAGTATTGGGCGAGAACAGGTTGTGATTCTTACTCAATAATATGTTGAACTGATTTCGCTGTTCTTCTTCTAGTGAGGTACCTTCATCTTCTCTCAGATGGTATTCTTTGAAATCCACAGTATTTATGGGTGCATATGACTTGTGGTTGACTTCTTGCACAAATGGATAGGTTACATCAGGTGACTCTTTAAAAGCCCATTCGTTTGAAGCAACGTCTAATAAAATCTGAGCTGCTTTAATAAAATCTATGCCTAAAAGTGTTCGACTGTTTTCATGGTCGGCGACAGATATCAAGGGAATTGTTACAACTTTGTATTGAATGGCTATGTCAACTTTGAAAATAAAAGCTTCCACTAACCTCTCCTTTCCATCAGCTAGTGTCATTAACATAGATTTGACTTCATAAGGAACTTCGCGCTGAAGCAGTAGTTTCCTGAGTGTAGCTCCTGCTACACTGGATTTGGCTCCTGTATCCAAGAAAGCAAGACCATTCGCACCATTTATACTGATTTGAACTATGGGACGCAGTTGTTGATCTTCCGAGAAAGTTTGACAGAAGAACTCCGCTGAGAAAGTAGGGGTTTCTGTTGAGGTTTTTGCCCTGCAATTTGGACAGTTTCCGCGTACATATCCGACTTTGCCGCATCCATAACATACAAGAGACTTTACTTCCGGCAATTTTGTAGAAGGTTCTTCTTTGGGAGCACTTTCTTTGGCTTCTTGTTTAGATTTTGATAATTTCCTACATTCGTCTTTGGAGTGGCCATAGTTTTTGCAGAAAGAACATTGAGGTTTCGATTTCTTTGCTCCTTGAAATTGGTTGGCATTATGACTTTGGGTAGTAGAGACTTTCTTCTTTTGGAACAGTGTCTGTTCTACTACTCGAGAAGCTTCTATAAGTTCTTTAAATGTCGAAACTTTTCCCCGAGGAACCCGTTCTCGAATTCTGTGGTGCAGAAGACCGTATACCATGTCTAATTGTACAGTTTCATGCACTGAAGGATCAGACGGTAAGTGAGAAAGAAGGGCACGAGCCTTACTGATGAATATATCTGTATTTTCATCGTGGCTTTGTTCTTGGGAGAAAAGTTCTCTGTATATTTGATAAGCAGGCTTGGCATAACCATATGCATTTCGTAATGCTGCGAGAGCATCTTGGAATGTGGTCACTGATGACTTAATACCTTGCCACCAGGTAGCTGCATTATCGTGCAAAAGCATAGATAGGCCTTTTAAGGCGTTTTCTTCCGAAATGTTGACACATTCTTTGTAAACGGTAATGGAGTCGATAAACGCTTTGACATTATCATTTGTGTCTCCATTAAATCGAGCTGTGCACTGAGAAAAGTTGCCTTGTTGACTTTGAACAGTTGGTGTAGCTGAACGCATGTTTTCTAGCAGTACTTGTAGTATCTCTGGTGTCATAACCACTTGATTTACAATGTTTTCTGGATCAGCCATTGTTGCGCGCGAATTAGAACTCGATACGACGCGACCGGAACGTAAAAACATACGACGTAACACACGAACGATTTGACCTACTCAATTCAGCCAAAAATGTCCAACTATTCCGCACAACAGTTTAAATAATGTCTTTTCACGCACGGCTGCAACGATCCTGCAGCAAGAATGTCTAAATAAGTTTACATAAAGAACTGCTAGCACAGTGTCAATACGCAAAATGAAACGAAAATGTCTTCAAAACGTTTTGTTTACGCGAAGAACTGTCACCACAGTGTCAATACGCACGAAACATGAGGCAGAATGTCCTGAAAATATTTTGGATTTGCGAAGAACTGTCAGCGCAGTGTCCATACAATATCCTGAAAATATTTTGTTGCTATGTTGTCGCACTGTAAATTAAATTTAATTTAATAACTGTTCTCTTAGCGTTATCGCGCTGTAACGATTTTAAGCACGCCGAACTATCTATAATAATTATTGCTTATTTGCTTATAACTAACCTGGGAATTCGAAGGCACACGTTGGGACGCCAGTTGTTGGGGGGCACGGTGTGTTAGCACAGTAGAAAGAAGACCAGTAGTTCGACTCCTCCCCTTTTCTTGGTCAAAATTTACAGTGCGCTTGAGCTGCTCCTGGGATACAAATTTTTGATGCGCAGTGAACAGAGTAGGCGTGGAAAGGTTTGTTGATATTATTTCTATTCGCGAAAATCAAACAAATGAACCCAAGGGGGATTTACCTTCGATACAAAGGAATTCACCTATAAGGAAAAGTTTGTATAGTAACAGCGGAAAGTCGTAATATCTAAATCGCTCTCACGTATTGGTGAATTTGTCTGTATCGACGGTAAATCCCTCTTGGGTTCATTTGTTTGATTTTCGCGCATAGCAGTCGCCATTGTTGTATTTTTGAGTTTTGTAATTATACTAACATCCTAGTATTTGTTTTTAGTAAAGTGACTAATTACTTTCTGACAATATTTACTTTGTGTTTGTATGTTTTACAACAATGATTAAAATTGCATACAAACGTAATTCCAGGAAATGCCCTGAGATAACCTTCTTTAGATTTCCTAAGGACAAAAATAGGTAAGTTTTATACTTTTCCTAGGCGGTTACATATTCTGTATACCTACTAAAAAATTTAAAAAAATATAAGTGACAACAAATTTAAATTGTAAATAAAAGCAGCTCATAGAATCCTAAAGTTTTTGGTTACGTTAGGTTAGGTAACCCTACTTATTATAATGGTTAAATACCACATTTATAACGCAATTTCTTTATTTTATGTAGGTGTAACTGCTATTTTCCTAAATTAAAAATAGATTTCTAAGAATTAAATACTACCTACTAAATTTGAAAAAGAAGAGAATAAGGTATTAGCGGTTATGGCTCAAAATAAGAGGAAAATATATACCCATCTGTTTGCTTATAAAATAGTCAAACTTATTCTGACCATAGCATATTGATATTTTTTAGTGGGTTATAGATTTAATACTATGCCTACTATATCAGTGATTAAAGTACATACCTACCCCATATATACATATTATATGTATTATTTTTATATTTTAGGTGCTTATTATGGAAAGCAAATGTAAAAAATTCAGATTTGAATAATTACAATTCAACATACTGCAACATATGAACATTTTAGAATATGTAGTTTACATTTTGAGTATTCAAGAAAATCGCCTAAAAAGAGACGCAGTTCCATTTATATTTGAAATCAACAGTGTTTTATACGAGGGACAAAGAAACAGTTCTGATGATGATTCTACAGGAGATGTTGAAGATATAGGTACTTATATACTTTGTAATTCTCTTGCAACACGTATCTACTTTTCCAATTTTAGAATTATTATCACAAGTAACATTAATGGATAGAACACCTGCTAGTATTTCAAAAGATATTAATGTTCTTGATGCTCCTGGTCCCTCAACATATTATCCTAGGAGATTATCTTTAGAAGATGAACATGAGGCTTTTGGTATGTATATAATATTTATATGTATCATAACGGCACCAAATAGAATAATATGAAGGCTGTAAGTGGTTAACGTGGTCTAAGTTTTAGAGTACTTATTTCCAGAAGATATCACATTAATTTCAAGATCTAAATCATCACCAAAGACTTCACACAGTAATACTGTTAACTTTGAATATCTGTAATTGTTTTATAGAGGACTTTAACTGCCGACATAAATTTAAATTTTTTCCACAAAATTGCAAATGTGAATATATATATGTGTATCGTACCTACGAATATTTAAAAACTCGACTAATTTTTAATTTTATTATTTAGGTAACGAGGCAGGTGAGGGAATGATTGGCTTTGAACGTCCTACAAGTCCGACAGATCAGGAAGACTTACATCTAAAATTAGCAGTCCGAAAACCCAACATTACATTAAATTTCAAAAGTTTTCGATGACAATTATACAGCGACTATCAAACTTCATGAAAATTCAAATGACTCTTTCACGTCCACTGATGGAGTGATAAAATGTCAACAGTTTGTTTCTGACGGCATTTTTTTAGGTAACGAATTATTTCTTTGTATCAATGTTTACAGTATATTAAACAGAGACAATATGTTGTACAAAAACTGTAGTATGCAACTCACACAAAATGGTAACTTTGCACTAGTGTCAATTGCAGAATTCACCCTCGACTCTTCTTGCAAACTTCCATACTCATGCAAGATGAGCATCATTTTGTGCCTGTTGCATCATATACTATTTTGTGATTTTGTGCTTGTTACTTTGACTTTGTATGATGTAATGTACAATTGTATGTATTTTTGACGTTCATAAAGTACTGGTACTGGCTAACTTGAATAAATTATTTAATTAGTTTCCTAGTTTTATTTAAAAAACTAATCCGCACTCCATCCTTCAATTATTAGGTAGAGATGTAAAAATTAAAAAAAAATATGCATACATTATTAGAGTCGGATCTGGTCATTAGTATTAATTACGTATAATTACGTTCCCAGTTCTTTTAGTAGATTCATTAGTCGCTAGCTACAAAAATATTAAAAGATTTAAGTAAAAAGTACAAACATGATTAGATACATTTATTAAACAATATACATACCTATAAAAATGACCAGGCACAATAATAAAAATTATTCAGCAATATAACTATTACTAGAACCAAAAAGGTATATAATTAGCAGACTTGACCAGGCAATTATCTCTAAGAAAGTGCTCTCTCACCAGGAAGTCAGCCTGGAAAAAAGTCACCAAAAAAAGAAGTAGTGTTCACCAAAAAAGAGGCAATTTTTGCAATACCTATACCTATTCATTTCCAAGTGCACTTAGATACCAGCATAGCGCCGCGGCAATAGGCAACAACCTATACAAATTTTGTCAAACGGGTTGCATACATTCACACTAAATTATTTTTGTTTTGCTACAGGAGATATTATTGTTACTCAATTTGTCTAACAGACAATAAATAACCTATATCAGTTAGTTGCAATTCTAACACATCATTTATTTGCAAGCAGGCACCTATTTGTAGCAAGCTGTACATATTTGTGTTCCACCGTCGGCACCGCTGTACAACTTTTAGGTAATCTCCTGACATGGCCAGTTAATGTAATTGGCAGGCGCAGCAGCCTAATCGATAGTCCACGGCCTATTCGGCAGCCGTACACAAATTTTTATAGGTGCTTGACCCCTTGGTAATAATATAAAGCCATACATTTTCAGTCTGTGACGTCAGACGCGGATGTTATGTAATAAATTTGAGTAAAGGTAGGTCATGTTTTAATTCGTTACTTATTGAGTAATCAGTAAACATTAAATCCAATGTCCAAAAAAATATTTGCCAAGGATATAATATCTTCGAACCAAAATTTAGTGTCATTGCAAGTGTTGGCCAGTTTATTAGTATTTTCTACCTCGACCAGTGTATATGTGGATGACCGTGGGATACAAATATCGGATGCGCAGTGGATTCATAAAAAATAAAATCGAGTACAACAAATCTCAAGAGTAAGTGGGACTACTGGTCTTCTTTCTACTGTGGTGTTAGGGCTGGTATAGCTTAAACTTATCACAGTAGCCTCCTCGAGAACCATGTGCAGCAAAATCAAACACACACTTTACTACACATAAATCACTTTAATTAAAGAAATATGCCTTCTGGCAGGTAGTCAATAGCATTAGAGTTAATATTAATAAAGATAATGTAAAATATAATTTATTCTAAAACAGTTTATTAAAGAAATGCAAAATTAAAAGCGGTACTGTCTGTCAAAACTCTTCAAGACTTGTGAGCGACCGTTAGTGAGTAATCATTCCCACTATTCCCAGTTCTACCACACTTTCTAGCTGTCAATAGAAAGCGCGGGCTCTTCAAATAGGGCGCGGTATTCAAAGTGGTTGTTACACTCGAAGCTTTCGCATTTCGGTCGCTCTAGACGCTTGTCTCTTATTTTGTTTAGAAATTGAAATTAGAATAGATCAAGTCAATATCAGTAATGCAAATAATGTTGGATTGTTTCAAATTATTTAGGTAGATTCACAAATAGCAATGAACTTTAAAATTTGAAAACGGAAATTATGGAAAATAGGTGAGGTTAGAGAATTTTGTATCCTAAATTTCCACTGAATTCTATATATTTATCATGTAGAGTTAAGTAGATATCTCGGAAAGTATAGACCATCGAAAAATGTTCAGGCAAAATTACCCACGTTAAAAGAAAAGATCCCAAAACTCGGAGTTGTCGCCGATATTTAGATAGTAGTATATTTTATAGAATAGGCAAGAACAAGGTACTTACTTAAAATATAACAAACCTTTGGCCCGATTCTTGCAAAACAGTATCTACAATACAATTCCGGACCATATTGTTTGATTAACTTATCACGAACTGTAAATACCTGCTAAATAAAAGAATCGATAAAAACGAGAGAATTGTTTGACGACGGCTCTGAAATTCTGCACTAATCCAAGACCTCCCGCTACGGGAGACAAATCAAAGAATAATGGCGTCGGCGCATAATGTCTTCAAGAAGCATTCTGACTCAAGCACCAACATACTTTTAATATTAGATTTCCACTGCGGCGACGCATATGCCGCCGACCTTCAATCGCATGTAGGCCGTATTTTGTTCACGCGCATATATCTGTATTGGTCTTCCATTTATTATGTAGAGTTCAGTGACAGAATAACATATACTTATTAACTATATACTGGTAATACTCCATAAGCCACTATGTACGGATTTGAGGCTAGAGAACGAGATAGTTTTCTATCTCTATGGAGGACTCTGATGATACGATCTGATGAAGAAGGAAGCGCGCGCTGTAACAGGTCAGTGGTCCCAAAACAAAGAAATCTACCGGCAACCGTAGAAAACGGAGATTTCGTATACTATGGTAAAATATATACCACCCTTTTGGAATGATTCACATGCTATTAGGAAGCTTTCGTTTCTTGGTATTTAAATTATTTAATCAATAAATGAATACCTAAGCAGTAATTAGAAAAACTTATAGTCCAGTGGAATTAGCAAAAAAGTGGGTCTTAGGGTACTAATGGAAGTTTCGATGTTCAGCTAAAAATTCTACTTTACGAATATGAGTGGCACAATTTATATTTTTATGTTTTATGGGTGATTCAGCCGTAAAAAGGCAAGATTGTTAAAAAACAATTTGACATTGAAAGAAATGGTAAATATTTTTTTTCTTTAGTTCTTGGGACGGCATCTTATTTTTTGAGTAAAAAAAAAATTGTTCTTGATATTTTTTCTAAAAAGTCAACCTTTTTCAGTAAAACTTGGTGAAAAAATCTTCAATGTTAAAATTTTGAGAATTTTTAACCCCAAAACAACGCACTTTATGCAAAGATAAAACAAAAATATTCTTGGGAAAACTAAAAACATTTCACGATTAGCACATATAACTAGATTTTGGATTATTAAATAAAATTTATTACCGATGATATGACAGGTTAGGGTCCTGCTTCGGCTGGCTTTTACACAAAAAACACCATTTCATTTTTGTGGATATAGGTTTACACCATGTAAATACAAATCCCTATTTTGATAAACAATAAAATACATAAAACAACTTCACAATCTTAGAACACACAAGCGTTTATAATATTAATGTCTGGAATTGGAACTTGGAACCACTGATATAATGCCTATAGTGCACAATTTCTCCGATTAGATTGTGACCACTCATCTTCTATATTTAGTTGAACTGTCACATTCTCGCGTCGATGTTCCGCCCACTAAGACATGCGCACAATACCAAGTCCTCTTAAAGGATAGAGAGACAGGCTTTCCTTGGCGTCAAATTGGGAACGAAACTCATAGTATATAGTTAATAAGTATATGCAGAATAATAAAACAATCAGAATGGAATCTTTCAGGGAAGGGGAAGTTTCGCGCATTTCTGGGCGCGCATCCAATTCGCCATGTTCCTGGGGTAAAATAACTGATAATCGTCGCTCTGTACATAGTTGCCAGATGTACAATAATTTCTGATGAACTAGGAATACATAATTATTGTATAGTTTTGTCACAAAAGCATTAATATTCATGTGGTACATTTTCCAGTAATCAAATGTCTTCAAATTCAATTTCTTGAGAAAGGGGAGGGTTACACGAAAAAAATTATGTACTAAAATTAATAATTTTCGTGTACCTCCCACTGGGCAAAGTAATATTTCAGCAATGTTCTAGAAATCTTATTTTGGACGTTGTAACATATGAGCAATAAATATTTAGGTTCCCGCAACTTTGATGCAACAGCCCTAACGGCCATGCAGCAATATTGCAGTGCAATGTTACATATTGCAAAGTACCGGCAAGGTTTATGACTTTTGATTGTACAAAGCGGAAAATTAAAATATCAATATGATTACATCAATAATTTCCATGTACATTTCAATTATTTTTTTACTGAAATGTTCTAATGAAACTAACATTTGTCTTGAAAATGTAACTTTATATCAACGTTTTCTATGCTTGTGCAGAGAATTGTGGAAACTGGACCTAGAAAGTGGAGAAAAACAACTATACCCTGCCTATATATTTTTGTTTATTTTGCATAATCTTTTTCAGGGCTTAATAAGCAAAAAGTGAATGTCATGGGACAAATTCTATTTATACAATTTATATTTTTAACCAGTTTTTTTGTAATACAAGACTACGTTGTGGAAAAATAACATCCACTTTTTCGCTATTAAGCCCTGAAGACTATGCAAAATAAACAAAATACTGTACGCGTGGTAGTTGTTTTTATCTCCTTTTTAGGTCCATTTCCACAATTTTCTGCATAAGCATAGGAGACGTTGATATAGTTACATTTTCAAGACAAATGTTAGTTTTTGGCTATCCAACCCTGAATAAGTTTATATCAAATAAACAAAATATGGACAAGTTAAATGTTTTTCTTTTCTTAGTCCATACATTTGTCTGCATAAGTAACTGACAAATACAATTTTCTTTTTCAAATATAGTATGGCATGCACTCCCACTTTTGATCTACGAGATTGTTTTTTTTTTACAGAATACATTAGTTCATATAATATTCCCATCAAAAGCACTTAAACTGGCCGAGGTAACAAATCATATGCCGAATCTAAAGGAAAAATGTATTTTGTATGTGCTTCTGTAGATATCAAAATTAGTCTTAGTATAAACTCAAATTGTTTTGTAAATAAAAAATAAAATGCAAAATGTTATACTTACATATATTTATTTATTGTCACGTGATGAATAACTTACATTTCTAATTTTATTACAAATTAGTTTGTAGTTTTTGTATTATTTAACACAAATTTTATAGAAAAAAAATGTTACCAATAACAGAAGCCAAGAAAACATATCTGTGGAGTCTATCTTTATCTATTGATGACTACTTCGTAGATATCTTGTTTTCGCATGTTGGAGCCACGCCATGGAAAACCTTTCAAACTGGTCGTCACTTAAATTCGGGAATGATATCCGTACCTACTGCAGCTGCAAAATATAACAATATTAACTACCTGGTTATTATGCTACCAACTACTGCAGTGAATATTTTAAAACTTTATAATCAAAGTACTATTACAGAGTACGAAACAATATATGACTTTTTAAAAAGTAATTGGACACCTTAAATATTACAGGAAATAGGTATACAATCCTTTACCCCCTTGTATGACATAGGTTTGCATATTTTATTGGGATGTGCCACATACATCCAATCTCAGAGCATACTGAAATTAATCACTTGCAGAAAAAAAATTCTAGTGGCCAAACGTAAAAAATTACGATGAGAAGTAATAAGTCTCTAGACCAAGCACTCAGTTTTGAAAATTAGCAAGCACTTGTTTAATTAAGACAACGAATTAAGTATAGCTTAAAAGCAGGCCTTTAACTTACATTTAATGACATTCATTGATGCACATATTTAGTAGCATTAAACTATTAGAGAATGACAATTTCATTGCGACGTAATTTTATTAACCTCAAACTTACCGTTCTATCACTCACTTTTTTCTCCATATTGAAAACTCCATTACAAAAAATATAAAATGAACGTATAGGTACCGCTTTTATGTTTTTTTTTAAATGCCAACTCAACGACGCTTTCACTTTCACAAAAATGCTGAGACAAGCCTCCAAAACTCCCAAAACTGAAATGAACTGACATTCGACAGTTAGAAAATGGCGTGCATTTGGAACTATACTAAATTGTAAAAATGGAAACAAGTTGAAAAACAATAAGGACTGGATTTTGCACAGTCAATTTTCATGTTACTTGTAATCTTTAGTTTAACTCAATGTTCCACAAAGTTGTGCTTGCAATGTTACTCTTGTTAATTAAAATCAAATATATAGTGATTTACAGACCTAACTTACAATACATTTGCAAAATTAACATTGAGACAAAGTTTCATTTGTATTTTACATTTGAACTTATAATGTATTTTCACATAAACTTACAAATTTTAACTTATTTCTTTTAAATTTGCTGAAGCTTTCCAGCAACTGAACAATTAAAAAATACTAAAATTAACTAAATGCAACATTGCAGGAAACTTTTGCAACTTTCAATGCCCAGTGGGCTTATGGTAATTTCAAAAAGTCATCTGGCAATATTACGTATAACCTATTGGTCATAAATTGACAGATATTATTTAGTCAATACATATATTCCTTTACACGCATAGTGCAACAAATTATACACACCGCTAATACTCTATATAGCTAGGGTATCTTCGTTATTGTATTAATTATAGTATTGTATTTTAGAAATAATTTTATATTGAATATTTCATGACGGTGGATTTACTACTATTTAATTAATCCATCATTGGCATTAAAATATTCGGATTTATTATTAAAACAAGATATATTTGTAATTATTACACATCATATATAGGGATAAAGTCAATCATATAGAATAAAAAAAGACATTTATTGTCCCATGAGATTAACTCCATGACATTGAGTTAAAATAGGCATCTCAACATTTTTGTAGAAAAGTATATTGTAACATGGTAATTTAAAAATTCCTCTACAGAATGGAAACAATTTTTAATTACATGTGCTTATGCTTTGAGATTATATTAAAGAATTGTTGAATTGAAAGGGCATTGTTTGACATTATATGACAATTTATATACTTATTTACTGTAAAATAATGCATTTTAATAAAATGGGCTGTTCTTATAAAGTTCATATTACAAGTCATTCACGCCCTTCGTAGCATAATAATTATGATTATTTAAACGCTGAGTAAAGTTGTCAAAATTAGTTTTTAACATGGCGTTAGTGTGATTCACTGTTTTTTACAAAATTAGTACTATAAAATGAGAAATTAAGCACTAACATACAAAGGGAACTTTTAGAAAGTTCAGAGACAATTATTTTATAGGGTTTCTTGAGAAAAGTTGAAAAGCATATTCTACAAAATTAAATTACAAATTCCTAAGTGCGGGCCTGACTACAATAGTACAGAATACGCCCCTGATTATAACCCCAACAAGATGGCCGATTCTGGAGTTAAATTGTATATGATCAATGCTGAGAGTTTTAGTGTTGGGCGATATCGTGATTTTTCAATCACAACGTGAATCGTGACTGTGATTTTCTTATATCAGTGAATTTAAAACGTGATGTGATCACGACTTCACGACTTTTCATAATGCAGCCAATGGGATAAATTACCGTGAATGGTGAATTCGCTACTTTGGTAATCTATGCGGCCGTAGATATGAAGATATATAATACGTATGATATTTTATGAATTAATTATGGTACATATTGAATGATATAATCAACTAACCTAATTTTGTGGATTGACGAAAAAGCAAAAGCACTAAATTTTGAATGAGACGCTTGTTTGAACTCCGTAATAGCATGTTTTTGTAAAGTTATACAAATATAAACATTCCGGAAGCATCAATAAATTTTTATAGTTTAAATTTAGGTTGCTATAGTTATCAACCAGCGATGTAAATTTTTGCTGGTATTATTGTTTATAACAGTATTGAAACCTTTTAATATAAGCCTCGGATTGCAATACAAAGGTACAACTTAAATAGTGAATAATAATATAATGTTTATATATATAGTTTTTATAGTTGCTATTATTCAATGGGATTTTGATTTAATAGACTAGAGTATTTCTCTCACTCAAATATTTATAAAAAATTTGGTAGGTAACTCTTCCATTCGATTTCGTTCAACGGCAGGCAGCACTATATTAAGGTAAACAAGCTAAGTATTATACATCCTTAATCTCAGCTTCAAATTGATTATGTTAGAGAACCAAAAATGTAAGGTTAACTTCGCCCTTAATAAAGACAATTTATTATTATTATTATTATTATTTCAAATTGTTATCCGTTGTTATGCAATACATTATACATCCATCCGTAATCTCAACCCCTTCCAACAAAATGCGTATCTATCTAATAACGTTAAGGCACGGAATCGCTTGCTTTACCTGTTAATACATAAGGTAGCAAACAAAAATAGACTAAAATTACCAAAGCGATATATATCGTAAAAAACCGCTGCCTAAGGAATCACTACTTCCACATCCAGATTATTCGTCCAAGTCACTTTAAAGGAAACATCTTGACTATATTTGCACTCTAGTATGTGGAAATTATTGGTCATAGAATTTTAATAATATTTGGGGTAGATGTCATAGAAAAGTTTGAGGAGTTGGTTTCTACCGTATACGTTAAAAATGAAGTTTCTAGTTTACCGTACTTATTTTCCACTATTTACAACCTACCACCCCAATGGAGTCATCTCAATCAGATGTCACTACAATACATACGTGTACTAACTTTCAAGTGAATATCTCAATTTGATGTTATCAATCCCATTAATAATGAAGCGGAGGTGGTAGAGTTTGAAAAATATTAGAAAGAAATCTGAGGCCTTGGTTTCTAGTATATACACCGAATCCCAAATTTCTGTAGTCTTACCAGCTTGCTTTACTTATTTTCCCCGATTTGCCCCTATTTAACCCCCAACCCACTAAACATGATACATAACTAAAATATTAAAAAACATTTTTTTAAAGTTACTTTGTCAATATTCTTTTGTAATATTGTTTTTACGTAAATATAATTTTATTTTAATATATCCAAAAAACATTATTTATTAAAACAGCTATGTTACAAGAAATCAATATTATTTATGTGTTTAAAATATAACATATATGCCATATTGTTCATAAACACTCTGATAATATTACTGGAATGTAACGTAATGCAATATTATTCTATAACAACTCCATAATGTTATTATGTAATATTTATAAAATTATATTAAAAACACTTGTCATTAACATTGTTGTTAAATTAAAGTTACATTTATAGGTTATAATTATAAATGTTATTAAACCAACATTCATCTATAGTCACGTGATACGCCTAAATGCTATTTATTGGCCATTCCAGACCGAACGTAACGGACGCATCCGAAACCGAGACGGCTAAACAAGAAGAAAAGGAAAATTGACAAAACCCATATAGCATTTTTGCATTCAGAGCATGTGCTCGGAATGTACTTTATGTACCAAGGAACTAAGAATGAATATTCATTTTGCATGTAATGTATATAATCTGAATGTCAGAGAGCGGTACAGATGACCGCTTCTCAACATCCGAATAAGATTCCCACAACATTCCCATGAACCAAAATGGTACTTGATATGAACCAAAGAGGTATATTGAAATATTGCTAGATACATGATATATAGAAGGAAGGTCCATGCTACATTCATAATGTACACTGCACGTTCACGGTATACGCGTACTACCTTCGTAGGAATGACCATTACGTATCAGTGGCAGCTATAAATACTTCACTCATGCCATGTATCTTTTTCAGAGTTTAATTACTACAATAATTTATGACTTACTGTAATCAATGAGTCGCTGCTTCATTCTGAGTATGTTCATGATGAAGCAGCCACTCATCTATGATTTCAATAAATAATAAATTATTATAATAATCAAACTCCGAAGAGAATACATGGTATGAGTGAAATACTTGCATATAATAAATCCAGTATCTAATTTTAGTATTTAATTGTTACAGTCAATTATTACTTATTCTAATTTTCCACAATACACATTCCTCGTGAAGAACATTATCTAAGTAAATGTGGAATGTATGCACAGAAAATTTGTTTTTACCACTAGTTTTCAATTAAAGTCAATCATGTTTTATCGATCAAATTTTGTTTGAATAGAGCACACAAATGCTGAATTTGTTATAACAGTACTTTACAAACACCCAAGAATATCATTTGTAAAAAAATTAGTTTTACGTTTATACAAGATCTGTTCAAAATCATTTTAAAATACATCAAACATTTATCACTGAAAATTTGAACTCTAAAATCAAATTTAACACATTATTTCTGATGATCATATTACGTTAGCTTAAAGTTTTATCTAATTCAAATTGTGTTTTAAATTGTCCAGAGCAAAACATGATTCTATTCTATTAACTACTAATTATTGTTGTAACAATTATGCATCTTGAATTATAAAATAGGAAGAGGTATAAATAAAACAGTTAGTGCTACTTTAAATATATTTTTATTTTTTGTTATAGTAGACGCAATCGTTACAGTGACTCTACGAGTGAGACACAAGACGAGGTTTAACTGGCAAGGATAACATTTTCCGTCTTTATTATACTTTCACCCGTTGAGCCACTATAACGATTGCGTCTACTATACAAATATGAATTGCAATAATAGAAAACAATTGTGTCAAGAATTTAAATTGATATTTTGTTAACAACAAACTGTTCTTTGCTACTTATAAACTGTCATATTTTACTATAACCAACGTTTTGCCAGTAAATAAAAAATAGTAAAAATTGGAGGGCTTACATTTCCAAAACCAGTACGTGTCTACATGTTGCCGATGCTGATATTTGTAATTGCGAAACTCCACTTGGCATTCTCAACACATGATCTGTGACTGCTCCTATTGGCTGAATACTTTCTTTTGGCTTTTCCAATTTTTCGGAGAAGGTATTCTCTTCCTGTCTAGAGGAGGTGGGGATACGCATGCTAGTTCCAACTGTAAAAGAAACGAGAGCATATTTGAATATTTGTTTCACTTTAAAAACTGGCCATAATAAAGTTGAAAAATATAACATCTTACAAACATCTTGCAGAAAAAAATAAAAATAATCAAAAAAAAATTAAACAAATTGATATTATCATTAATTTACAAAACAGGTATTTTTTTTGGAATTCGGAAATATTTGTACTTGTGATTTTAATACCTACCAAAGTTATTAGAAGAACAACATATTTTCCCTTAACTTCTAGTAATAGCAAAATTTATTTCACTTTGGGAAGTCGACGTCTTCCAATATGTTCTTCGATATCACTATCTTCATCTCATAATAATCTTTTGGGAGGAATAATTTGCTTTTTGTACATAGTCCTTTGATTCGTTTTTGTTCACTCTGTATATCCGATGTGAGTTCTGCTCTTTTCAATTTAACTGCAGCTTATAATCTTCTATAATAGGTATAAAGCAAATTAGTACAAATATGACAACTTATATGTTGCAATCAAGACCGATGGTTGTGATTTACATAAATAAAAGCTCCTTAATATTGAAATAGATCGAACCTACCTTCTCGAAAACAAGATTTATAGTGTCCACGCTTCATATGGGATCTCTCTTGTTTTTCAATGATTTATCAAATTGTTTCCGTTTAAATGGTGACCACCATTCGTGGAACGAGTCACTTCGAATTAAACCACCTCCGTTTTTTCCCCAAAAATCGATGCCTACAAACATCATTATTCGTATTACAATAAAAGCAAAGATTAGACCTAATCTTTGATAAAAGTACAGTGATAGGTAAGTGTAAGTACATTCAACTTTAGTGTCTAAACATAAATTAAAATATCTGCAAATGACAATAAAGGGGACCTTAAACTATGTGGTAGTTGTATTATTGTACATAATTATTGTAAAATACTTACTGCAATGCAATTAAGTATGTAGTAATAATCATAGGCAAACAAAACACAAACCATAAACAAATTGAAATCGACATTTGACATTTTGACAGCAGAGGCCTAGCGGAATCAACGAAGTGGAAGGGAACCTTCACTTCGTTGAGCGGAATGGAATGAGAATATTGAGCATGCGCACTAACCTAGGGACCGTGGCGCGCGATCACAAGCCTAGTTTGAATTCAAAATTTAAATCATATTTCACATCTACAATTTTGCCAACGATTTAAAATTTATAAAATGGATGTTATTTACCACTGGACAGGGAATGATTATAAATGTACTTAAATCAAATCTGGATAGAGAAGCATTTATTTATTTTTATTATAATTAAAGTTAAAGTAGATACTATATAAAAGTAGCAATAGGTAGTCTCATCAGTTGTGATGCAGTTTTATTTTTATTAGTTCATGCGATCCAAATATTTCTACAAAATGTACACGTCTCTATCATACAGATAAAATCATCGATGAACGTTTATACGAGGTACATGAACACATATACGAAGAACATTCCCTGACATATATACATAGTACATGCGACTATGAACATAAACTTTTGTGTATGTTCGATCCATATCGTCTGTATATTCATATTGTATATGAAAATATTATTTATATGAGAATGTTGGGGGAACATACATGGCTAGTACAGTATGCAATTAGAACATTAGGAATGCAAAATGTACATTCGTGGAATAATAAATGCTATCTGGGAATCGTCAGTCACACGCCATTTTGCCTCGAATTTGTTTGCAAAGATAGCATTATAATACCTAATAGTTAATATAGTGTTCAATATGTCCGAAAACAAAAAAGTAAGCATATTTTGTCCTGATTTCGTCATTAACAAATTGATTGTTGAAGTCCTGTTCGCAAAGACGACTTTATATAATAGTTTAGTTAGTGTTCAATATGTCCGAAAATAAAGGGTAAGTAAATAAGTTCAGTAATATTTAACATTTTTTCGAAAGTTCGGTTTTCTTAAAAATCAAAGCTCACATTGACAAATTACATTGAGAAGAGATGAAAAATAATTTGGTAGGTACTTATCTAGCTAACGGTTCACACTCATTGAAAATGTAAAAATGTGTTTTTATGTAGGTATATTTGAAATTAATGAACTAATGTTTTAAATCCCTATTTTAGGAAGCAATTAATCTAGATCAAGCAACTCTTATATCAATTCCAACTCTTACTTGATCTTGGCAATTACTGAAAAGGACATGTTGAAAGACAACAAAATTCGATGAATTTCTGCTAGTAAAAGAACTAGAAACAGATAATAACATGGAGAATCGGTAAGTGAAACTATATAGGGTATTTAATATTTAAAAATAAATGGTTTTATATATATATAAGTACATGGAACAATCATTTTAAGTTTTTATATTGGAAAATTGTCGTCAAAATAATTTTTTCTTAATTTTTTGCTTTCCCATTAGTTCTACTTTGAAATTAGTTATTACCAGTATTGTAGGAAATAAAGGTTGCATTTTTTTCTCTATTAATATTTTGAGATTTACGACTACAAAGGTGAAAATATGTGCTTCACTGTAGTTTTGTTTTGCTTCATTGCTCCTGCGTATAATAATTAGTTCGGATCGACTGACAAATTGATTGTTAATATTTACTAAAACAAATTTGATACAAATTTTTTGATTGCAAGAATGGTATTACACATTTTTTTAATATACCTACCTACTCCATTAGTTCAGTATTATTATTGCATGGTTTAATTTTAAATATTCAATTTGTTAATAAGTCTATATGTCAAACTTATAGGTTGTGTTGTGATAAATGTTACATTTAAGAGGCTATCAAAAAAAAAAACATGTTTGCAAAAAGCAATCCCCCCTTCTCCCTTGTAACATTTATGGAAGCCCCCCCCCTAAACGAGCGTTCGTTTCTAAACTTCCTCTTTCCCATATGACACCGAATTTAGAATGTTCCATATACTATCAATAATTTTAACAATTTTCTGTTTTAATTTCAGATGCGGTTTAGAGTTGCTTCCCGAATACCACCAAAGAATGTTTCGAAATTTCGAGTGTCTACGATTTTCAAAACAAAGAATGTCTACATAAAATATTTTATGCTATTTTCACACAATTTGTAAATCAATGTTTTGTATATTAAATAATGCACATTATCTCAAAATACATAATACAAATCAAATTGATTATGATAAACTCCATCAGAAAAAATATTGTGTGGTGAATACTATATCATCCGTACTAATAATTTAACCGGGTTTGAATAATAAAGAATATTTATACATTTCTGCTGGTTTTATTCATAAGCTGGTTCAGAACAGGTAATACACTATGTATAAACACACAATTACACATAATGGTGCATTTTCAAATTTTTATTTTATTTTCAATACAAAAACCTCTAGATAATTCTGTTTAGTTGTCCCACAAGTAAGTGATCTCTAAGATGTTTGTTTCTAATACATGTACTTTATTTGGTTTTAAAATTCGAAATATAACTAAATATATTAAATAATTCTGGGTTTCAAGTAATTAACTAATTTTTTAAATTCACCTATTCTAAACAACATTGAAAGGCACAAAAGTTTTATTGAAACATTCTTTATAGGATTTTGCAAACAGCAGAAAAATTAAGTAAATTTTTCTGCTGTTTGCAAAATCCTATAAAGAATGTTTCAATACAATTATAAGCAAACAAATAATAATTCATTTTTAAACAAAAGTTATATTTGGTGCTTTGTTATTAATAATTAGTGAACAATTTGTACAACGCAAGCGGTTTTGAAATGCTAATTGTATTGTCATACATGCACATATAATAATTGTGATTATGTTATATAAATTCTCAAATTAATTTTTATGATTCTATGATACAATTTTATATTTTATAATTATTTACAGGGTGGTCTTTAAATGATAGGTACAAGGTTCTTTCACATAATACGTTTCTTCTGCTTTTTCACTTTTTGTTTGGAAATGATTGAATGACATTTGCACAATTCTAAAATTGAAGGGATGAAAAGTGAAAATATAAGATCACATTTAAAAATCTAACAGCACAAAGTGCAAGGAATGTAATGGCGACTATACTGTACAATAGCATATTATATTCCTTGCATTTTGAGCTATTATATTTTTAAATATGAGCCTATATTTCCACTTGATCCATTCAATTTTAGAGTTGTGTAAATGTCATTCAGTCATCTCCAAACCAAAAGTAAGAACATAGAGGGGAAGCATCATTAAAGAATCTTATAGCTATCATTTAAAGATCACCCTGTAAATATTTATAAAATATAAAATTGTATAAATGTTAACAAACAGTACATCAAAAGAACATTATTTAAATATAATTTTCATAATTAAATTATGTTTCTTTTAATATTACTGAAATATTATTGTAGTAATCAAATTAAAACATTTATTTTGTTACATTTAAAAAATGTAGTCATAATGTAGTATTTAAAATATAACATTAAAACATTAATGTAGATATGTTGAGAGGATATTGCTTTAATGTTGTGTTTTTAATAATATAACTTTGTAACATTGCTGACTGGGACATAATCTATAACATACTTGTTATATAAACGTTAAAATTATCTATTGAATAATGTTACAAAGTAACGATGATACATTACTGTTTTATTTCGGTAATGTTTTCATGTTTAGTGGGAACCCTTCAACGGCATCATCTCAAATTATAATCTAGTTTCAGACGTCGTTATAATACATACGTGTACCAAATTTCAAATGAATATCTCAATTTTATTTTATCAACCCTTTTCATATTGGAGTAGGGGTGGTTGGGTTGAAAAATATTATAAGAAAATCTGACGCTGTGGCTTCTAGTACATACACCGAATTTCAAGTTTCTGTAGTCTTACCAACGTTTTACTTATATTCCTCTATTTACCCCAAATTAACCCCCAACCCTTCAACGGAATCATCTCAAAATATAAACTAATTCCAGACGTCGTTATAATACATACGTGTACGAAATTTCAAATGAATATCTCAACTTTGTTTTGTCAACCATATTAATGGGGTAGGGGTGGTGGGGGGGTTGAAAAATATTATAAAAAAATCTGAGGCCTTAACTTCTTGTACATACACCGAATTTCAAGTTTCTGTACTCATACCAGCTTGCTTTACTTATTTCCCCATATTGACCCCTAAATAACCCCCAACCCTTCAACGGAATCATCTCAAAGTATAATCTAGTTCCAGAGATGTGTTAATTCATACGTGTACCAAATTTCAAATGAATATCTCGATTTTATTTTATCAACCCTTTTAATAATGAAGTAGGGGTGGTGGGGGTTGAAAAATATTATAAATAATCTGAGACCTTGGCTTCTAGTACATACACCGAATTTGAAGTTTCTGTAGTCTTACCAGCTTGCTTTATTTATTTTCCCCTATTTACCCCTATTTAACCCCCAACCCTTCAACGGAATTATCTCAAAATATAATCTAGTTACAGATGTCGTTATAATACATACGTGTAGAAAATTTCAAATGAATATCTCAATTTTATTTTATCAACCCTTTTCAAATTGGAGTAGGGGTGGTGGGGGTTGAAAAATATTATTAAAAAATCTTACGCTTTGGCTTCTAGTACATACACCGAATTCCAAGTTTCTGTACTCTTACCAACTTGTTTTACTTATATTCCTCTATTTACCCCAAATTAACCCCCAACCCTTCAACGGAATCATCCCAAAATATAATCTAATTCTAGACATCGTTATAATACATACGTGTACGAAATTTCAAATGAATATCTCAACTTTATTTTATCAACCCCTTTAATGGGGTAGGGGTGGTGGGGGGTTGAAAAATATTATAAAAAAATCTGAGGCCTTAACTTCTAGTACATACACCGAATTTCAAGTTTCTGTACTCTTACAAGCTTGCTTTACTTATTTCCCCCTATTTACCCCTATTTAACCCCCAACCCTTCACCGGATTTCCTCAAAAAACAATCCAGTTCCAGATCTCGTTATAATATATACGTGTACAAAATTTCAGGTCAATATCTTAAACCGTTCCGGAGAAAGCGTGCGGACAAAAAAAAAGTTACAGACAGACCGACAGACAGACAGACAGAAATTTTTCTTACGCTCAAATTTAAAACCTCGACGTTTCATGACATTCTAAACCTATTTCACGAATAAAAAGTTTTGAAATTTTTTTTTCGATTACTATACTTCCGATCCACTACGTGGATGTGGAAGTAAAATATATTGGTATATGGAAAGTCGTGATCACGTCACGCTTTTCTACCAACTTTATTAACAGTCGTTACCTGTGATTTTTTAATATCAGTGATTAAATCACAGTTCGTGATATATCGCCCATCACTAGAGAGTTTCCCTTCTGTGTTTGTATTTTATCTATGCTTCTGTGTATTCTGTGGTTCAGTCAAGGAGTTTAATAACTAGAGAAGACAAGCCGTGGATTTGCCGGGAGTCGCGATTTGGTCACAGCATGCTGTGATTTGGTTGTCTTGGAAACGTTAGGCTCTTCGTCCTTGTCGCAGACCTCGTACCCTCTCTCTCCACTCTGTTTTACAAAGCAACACAGCGCTTTGATTTCACAAATACCGTCAATTTTTAATCTTTGTTTTGATGTTTTGAATAGCGTTCGGCTTTATTTACAATTACAAGTAGTGTTTTCTCAAATTTTTCTTCTGTTTATAACGTTTAATCTGTTTATCACGAAAAATGTTGCTGAGACATTAATTTTAAATATGGTACAATTTAAGAAAAACTTGAAAGAAAAGCTACATATGGACCACATTATGCATCACTTGACCAAGCGACTTTTGCTATTTTGGAGATATTGCTGCCATCTAAAGTGTAAAAGTGTATTCTACCTGGAGAAAATTCAATAATCTGTTTTAGTATTCATCCAAAAATCACTCTTAAATGACAAGAAACCGATTTTTAAAGTAACATCAAAGTTTATCGCATATTTCTGAAAAAGTTAATTTGGCGCTTGGTCAAGTGATGCATAACGTGGTCCATATTATATAAAGATCTGGTGAAGTTTATAAATTAAGAGTGAAAGTTCAAAGTATAGTTTTCATCGATGATCTGCGGACTAAATGTACCTATTGTTTTAAACTATATATTGCGGTTATTTAAAAACTACTCAGTGCTGAATTTTTTAATATTTGAAACCTGAGTCTAAACACTGACTTAAGTCCATTTTCACAGTTTTGTAATGTAAAACAACAGAATTGAGTAGTTTTTAAACACCACACGATATATTTTAAAACAATACAGATCACTCGATGAATTTAGTATAAATGCCATCTAAGTTATATTAGAAATGTTAAACTTGTTGATAATAAACAGTTATATATTTAGTAAATATATTTTTGTTTAATTCTCATTTACAGACATGAATGTAGAAGTTCAGAGTAGTCAGCATTCAACTTACTGCTAATGATAGTAATGACTGATAAATAAAACAATAAAAGGAAATGAGAATATTTAATAAAATACATAAATTAGACAATAATAACATTAATATGACATGACAAAAAGTTCTTACAGAAATTACAATGATTTGCACAGCTCCGTGCATAAATATACCATAGACGATGAGTGAACCGTCAGATAAATTGTGTCTACCTTATTATAACTAAGTCCTTTGTTTCTTTTCATGAGTAATTTTACAAAATCTACGGATTGTATCGCACAATGGTTAACTGCTTAGCCATAGCCATTTTTACTGCTAAAAAACTAAAAAGAGTGACGTCTCATCGCCTCACTCTGTACCTTATAAATTGCAAATCAGGCTAGCGAACGTGTTTTGCCTGTATCTGCAACACAATTACAATGAGTACTAACAACTCATTTGGATCGACTGGATCTGCAATAATCCAAGGAATGATGTTTTTGTTGACAATGTAGTGAGACCATAACCTAAAAAATGGATGTGTTAGTAATTATTCATAAAACAACCTTAAATTATGCAAGTACATGGCGAAAATGATTTATAATTTATAACTAATCCTTACCTTTGCGATAATAAGCTGTTATCTTGTAAATTTCTTGGAGAGAACTTCTTTCACCCAACTACTAACAAATTGGTTATAAACTTCGTCTTTTCAATGCCTTGTACTCATTCTTTTAACTATGCACTCCTTTAAAAAATCATGTAATTACAATATATTATTATGTATGTCTAATATTTGGAAATACATCGGCATCTGTACTAAGGTCTTCTTTATTTAAATATATAGCGATTTAAATTGATAGAACTTTCTTCCATACACTGATCCTGTACATCATAAGGTAATTTCGTAAAATATAAACTCATCTCCATCTTAACAAACAAAGTTCGCCACATGAATTGATTAAACATAATTGTAGATGTTAAATAATCCAAAATTAAGTTTTAAAACATCACATAATCCACAAAATATACAGTTAAAACAACACGTTCGATCGGCGAATTACACAATGGCGGCCATTTGTTTTCCCTCAGGTCTGAAAAGTTATGACATCAGCGCACGTCATACTACTCATACTGTCATTGCATTGCAATCGTTACCTCCCCTCATGTACTGTGCGACAAAGAGAAAACGAACTGTGTGAGAAGGATGAGAATACTACAGTCTACCGGCTGCTTATACATTAGGCTTATGGAGCTTGTCTCCTCTATTTGTTAAACTCTTTGGGTTCAGTGCTCTAAGGTTGTTAGAAGTAAAATAAAATAAAAATATGTAGGTAAACTTTTTTTGTCTAAAATAGAATTAATTTATAGCGTACCTGAAAAGGTCAATTGAATCCAAGCTGAGGTAGGTACATAGAGAGAGCTTCAATTGCGAAATTCTTGTACTTCAATTACCATATTTATAATTAGGTATTTCCAAAATCAATCTGCACGTTGAGGCCCAGAAGCCAGAAGTTCCCTAATTATAATCATGTACATATTTTAATAGCCCAGTATATTGGGTATTTAGATATTAGGGTTATTAAGGTTATTTATATACACGCAGTCATTGTCCAGCATCAGTCTAGTTCTTTTTATCTTCTCGTAAATTTAGTTGAATAAAGTAGTGTCAAATCAAAGTCGCCATATCTCACCAGCACTTAATATACCCACAAATTAAATCCGGAAAATGAAAAATAATTTTGAAATAAATAAGGAAAAGTTCGCATAAGGTTTCAAAATTATACGGTGCTAGAAAAATATTTTTAAGTAACATAAAATAAGTATAAAATAATTGAAAATAAAAAAACAGACGCGTAAAGTTAAGGTTACTTTATTTTTTTTTAGGTTAAGGAACTCTGTCAGAACTATTTCCAATTAAAACCGTCGTTAATAGGTTTGTTTTGGTTTTGAGAAATACCCTGTCCGAGGACGTCAGGCACATGCGCAGTTAGTAAAAATCATCCTGAAATTATCCTGCGCATGTTCCTGACCTCTGAGGACTGGTATTTCTCAAAACCAGAACAAACCAAATATTGCAAACTATTTCTAATGAGCATGCGTGCTTTGTCGCTTAAAGTTAAGGTTACTTTAAGCCAACTAAATCGGAGGCTTAAATTAAAGAGAGGCTTAGGGGATTAAAGCCAGGCTTTGGTAGCGATGCAGACGAAATTTTATTTTAAAGTAAAGCTTAACGCTAAGCCACCCTTAACGAAAATGCACCGGCTGTAAGAAACAATAATCAGCAAATCTTAAGGTTTGTTCATTTATGTTGATTTAAAGCAGCTTCAAGCAGTTAAATAAAGATAGCGATATCACAAATAATGTGAGTGTGAGAGAGATAACGCGTTCCTAACTTGCTATAAATCAACACAAATGAACAAACTATTAGATTTCTTTCTTCTAACAAAAAGTACTGCCGAGAAGAAGAAGAATTCATGTAGTATCACTCTGAAGTAAGGGTTCAGTTGATTTGTCAGATTCCGATATCAAATCAAAACATTACCAGAGACATTACCATATAGAGCAGATTAGTTGTGCACTTGTTTTATAAATTTATTACTGGAAGTTAGTAACGTTGTATTTTTTATAAATTTTTGTGTAAGTATAAAGATAGATATGTAAATAATATTATAACATAAAATATGCATTTATAGGATAATTAAAATGTCAGCCATAGAGCAAAAATTGTTAAATGCCACAAAAATAGTTGAACAACATGTCAATACAGTCATTGAACAAATAGACAACTTAGATGTAAATGATTTAGAACAGTTACGTTTAAATCGCATCAAGGAATTACAAAAACAAGAAGAACAACGGAAAATTTGGTTGAGCAATGATCATGGAAAATATGAGGAATTAGCAGAAGAGAAAATGTTCTTTGATATCATCAAGAAATCAGAAAATGTTGTGATTCATTTCTATACAAATTCTTCTCCACGCTGTTTAATAGTTGATAAACATTTAAAGGTTCTGGCCCAGAAACATATCGAAACACGCTTTACGAAACTAAACGCAGAGAAGTGTCCCTTTCTTGCTGAAAATTTAAAGATTAAAACGATTCCTTCTATTGTTCTGATTCAAAACAGCGTTATGATAGATAAAATTGTTGGTTTTACACAATTGGGCAACAGAGACGATTTTACCACCGGTATGTTAGAATGGAGAATTGCACAAAATAAGGTTATTCATTATGAAGGTGATTTATCTACTCCACCTCATCTACAAGAGAAACGGCAAAAGGAGAGTGGTAAAAAAATAAGGGATGGTGCTTTTAACGGGGATGATGATGACTTAGATATAGAGGAATATGGTTTAAAAGGAGATAATCTGAAATCTGATAATCTGAAGACAAATATTAGTACTGAGCTAACACCTGAAGAAGAGGCTGAACTGGAGCTGGACTAGAATATTTTTTTTAATATAATTTTATTAATACAATTTATACTTTTTTACTTAAAATTGACAATTAACCCTTCATAACCCAATTTGCATTCTTAAGTTAATAGAGAGATTGAGGGATTTCTAAACACATTTTTTATTTCTCATTCACAAAAGTAGACACCCAGCTCTGAGGTGTCCATGATATCAAAACAGAATCGGCTCTAGACAATATGAACAATATGACTATTTCCTTGTGCAATAAATGTATAATTTTCTTTTCTATGATGAATATTAAAATTTTTTGATTATAATGAATCAGTTTGATTGAGTCAAATAGGTACCATAAGACGGGGTTAGTTCGGATTCATGGAGCAAATTTGGACATCACACGTATTTTTAAACTTTAAAATAGTACCTACCAGGATTATAGTTGCTTTTATAACCTTACTTTGTGTTGTCAACTGTTATCTGACAGGTCAGTGATTGTTTTTGAATTTGAGTGCAAGATAATTTGGTGAGTTATTAACTAGAAAAAAATTAAACAATTGAGCTTCGATTTTGGAGGCTTTAAGTTTAAATAATCTGTAATAGTAACTCCCCTCCACCTTAGGGGTATAGAGATGTGACTATAATTTTTCTGTGTGTTGCGCCTTCAACCGTTCTCTTCACATAAGCTAAATATAATTAAAAGAAAATTTCCCATTAATTATTTTTCATATTTTTTTAAAGGAAAAGTGGCTAATTGAATATCAAATTTGGACGACATAAAAAAATGGTTCGAACTTATAAATGTGTGCTAGGAAGCCGGATGTATATGAATTATAATGACACTAAATTAGAATAAGCTATTTCGGATGTTCAGAGGAATAGGCAAACGCTTCGACAAGCTTCCGAAGCTTATGGCATCCCGAAGTCTACTCTTTGGGATAAATTAAACATCATCCCTTAAAACCTGGCAGGCAGACTGTTCTCAATGAAGGTGAAGGAAATAATTTGTTTAGGTTAGGGGGATTTCGGCCATCTGGGGATTTCAGTTTACTCAAAGGAACGTCAGAGATCTGACGAAGTCGTATCTAGATAGAAGGGGAGTAGTTATTCAACAATTTAAAGATAATTACCCAGGCACTGATTGGATTAACAAATCTCTTGAAAGGCACAAAGATATCGTAAGTGTTCGAAATATGCAAAATATAAAAAGAAACAAAGCAGCCGTATCTAAGGAAACAATTGAGGCGTATTTCCAGGAACTATCACAAACACTAGAAAATGTGTCGGCAGAAAATATCGTCAATTATGGTGAGACAAATTTTACCGACGACCTGGGGAAATCCGAGGGGTAAACCGCCGGCAAAAATCGTGTACACCTACTTCCACTTTTAAAAGAACTGCCACCTACTTCCACCAAACTTCCATGTACTTCCACCAAACTTCCGCGTACTTCCACATACTTCCACCAAACTTCCACATATTTCCACCAAACTTCCACATACTTCCACCAAATTTCCACATACTTCCACCAAATTTCTCTCAACTTTCTTCCGAGCATTCTTTTGAACTACCCTCGAAACTAACTAATAATATTAATTTTTTAATATTATTATTAGATAGTTATTATTATTATTATTAGGACTAAATAAGTCGAGTCCATAACTCGCCTTATTTATTTAAAAGTGAATTATTTGTTATTTGTTTGCTTATAGTAATGAAACATTTTCTTTATAGGATTTTGCAAACAGTAGAAAGAAAAACTATCTATGAGAACTAAAGGAAAAACTATATATAAAAATATTAATGAAATCTTTGCATTCTTTCGATAACCTGACTTCTGGTTATGCTAACAAGTAAAATTCTGATTTGCCATTCTCATTTTAACACTAGCATCCAACTTAGTCCCCTACGGCTAAGCAGGCTAAACTAGTATCTACATGATCCCCTACGATATGTAAATTCAGTTAAAAATGAGAACAAAGGCCTGAAATTAATTTATTTACGTACCTTGTCTTTAAAAATTTTTTCATTCTAATGAATTACATTTTCATAAAATCTCATTCAGTTTCTTGGAAATGCTTAGCCTTTGAAACGTTTTTCGTCCTTATTGTGGACTCATCAGAAAAGCCTAAAGCCACTCATAACGATGTTCCATGCAAAACTAAGACAATAAGGATGAAAAACGTTTCAAAGGCTAAAGCATTTCCAAGAAACTGAATGAGATTTTATGAAAATGTAATTCATTAAAATGAAAAAATAACAAGTCTGCCTTTTCTTTGGTTATAAAATGAAGTGCTAAAGTAAACGAACTTTAATTCAGCCTGCTACTTAATTTAGTTTTCTCTTAATATCTTTGAAACCATTTATGGTTCTGGCTCTCACCGATTCTGTTGAATTGCCTCCCTGTAATATTATTGGACCATAATATATATCTTTATTTTGTACTTGCTGAATATCGTCACCTTTCGGCCAAATAAAATGATGTAGATCTTCATTTAAAAAAAATTATTCTGGTCATGGATTCATCGTAGTACACAGCGTAGTAATGTTCAACTTTGATGTCTATATTTTTGTCATTTAAAGAATATGCTCGAAAGGGGGCTAGCTCAGGTAATGGGAGGTCATCAGAACAATCCAAGGAAGAAGCGTATTCCTAGCTGCAATATTCCATAGAGTCATCGTCAGCTTCCCAGGCATCCACACTGTCGTCTGTATCACTTGAGGTATCGCTATCACCATTGTCCGTGAAAGTCGTGTTACGATCGATTGCAAATTTTTCACATTCAGGAATCGCTGAGGAAATAGTTACGGAACTTCCATCTTCAGAACAGCCATTAATTTCTCTCTGTAGATCACTTTCTCTTACCAGAACCTTTAAAATAGAGAATTCGACCACAAGTGAAGTGTAATGATGAAGTCTGGATTTGTCGTAATTTGTTTTTTGATTGAGCATTTTACTCCTGGTATTTTTGGAAATGTTGTAGAATATGCATCAGTCACCAATTCTTAAATCATCCCTTTTTTCTAATTTTACAACGAGATCAACCATACGATTCTTCGACATTTCGATCGCAGACTTACTATCACATATAAACCTTCTTAATCGATCGGAACTTACTCCTTGGTTTTCTGTACTTAACAACCAACACAATGAACTTTTTTTGACAGTTGTAATTCTTGATAGTCAGCATCTTTCTTAGGTAAGGAGGTATTTTTATATAAAGCGCCGATGCGGCTTCAGCGAAAATGTCTTGGTCATCCTTGTCCAACGAGTTGTCCGAGTCCTTGTCCAGTTTTCCGGCTTTACTATAACAAAACAGGTCAGGTCAAATGTTGGTATAGTTTTTTTAATTATTATGTACTAAATATTACTTACCTACCTGCCATTCTCTGTCGCCATTCAGGATCCAAAAGAAAGCCTCAGAGGAAGCCAACCAATTCGATCTTAATACTGCACTGGCAAAAACTTTTATTTAGTTCACCTACATAGAGAAAACCTCAATACCGACTCAATACTGAGCTACACGCTCGGTTACACAGACTTAAGTTGAAACTGGGCAATAAGGTTTGATAGCAAACGTCTACCGCATTGGATGGGAAATTAGGTTTGAGAGAGTTTGAGCTACTGTAATAATTTTCAATGTTTTCAATATTGCCGCACTTCCAGCATCAACACACCAGATATTTCCACCATATATACGATACACGTAATGATATATTACGTTTGCCAAAGACGACCTCCTCAAATGTACAAAGAAATGTTGAGTCTCAGCTAATAAAAATTTTTAATAATCTACCCAACAGTTATAAAGACTTACCCGTTAATAACTTCAAAAAAACACTCCACGACTTTTTAACTACTAAAGCACTTTATTCAATCACTGAGTTTTTAAATTATAAATTTTAGTACCTTTAGTTATGTAATATGTAGGTTTGTTCTTATTTTATAATGTTTTGTATTGTGATAAATGTTTGTACTGTACACTATTTGACTTGTTTTACACCTGTTTGGTATTTCTTTTTTATAGAATAAAGACTATTATTTATTATTATTATTATACCTCCACCATACTTCCACGCACTTCCACATACTTCCGCTTACTTCCACATACTTCCATCAAACTTCCAGTGGGTTGTACACCTACTTCCACTGGCGGTTTACCCCTCGGGGAAATCTAAAGTAATTTGTAAAAGGGGTTCAAAACATTGTGATCGGGTGATCGATTCATCGAAGACCAGTACTTCGGTTATGATGTCTGCCTCTGCTTCCAGACAACTTCTCCCACCCTTTGTAGCCTATAAGCACAGATATGTAGAATAGGAGGAAAATGGACCTGAGGGATGCAAATACAGTCGTGGCCTATCGGGATGGTTTGACACTGCTACATGTTCTAAATGGTTCCATCAAATTATTTTGCATTACGTTAGGAACAAAGTAGGTAAAAAAAGTCTTGATTGGGGACAATGTTTCAAGTCACTTAACGTTGGAAGTCATAGCAACTTGTGAAGCCAATAATATCAATTTCATTCCGCTACCAACAAACTACACACATCTCTTAACCCTTAGATGTCACCTACTTTGGTCCCTTAAAAAAGGCGTGGAGAGAATGTCTCACAAAGGAAAAGAAGGACATAAAAGGACCATTCCAGAAGTCGACAATAAAACTAATATCAACAAGAAAACACAATTGTTAAAACATAAAATGACATCGTGATACGATAAAGCTGAAGGGCAAAGAAGCAAGTTTTAATTATGTTGTGAAAATTATCGCACGTGCGATATCTTTGTTTATCATTGTAACATATTCGACAAAGTGCTTAAATCTTGGCAAATATTCAGTACAAATATCATCTTATAAAATCTTTTAGTTTGTTTATAACTCAAAAAACGTCATATCTTAGGTCCCAATAATAGGTGTTGATAAACTGCTTTAACGTATATCAATAATTTTTATTTTTGGACAAAATAATGATGAGTAAATTGTTTTTTTTTTAATTTGAAAAATTTAATAACATTGGTTTTAAAAAAAATTTAAATGTATTTTAGTTCATATTTCCGAAAAGAGCTTGTAGTGCAGTAAAATAAGGAATCGGCTTAGGAATCCATTGTAACAGGGTGGACTTTTTTCCATTCTCTTCTAAATTGTATCAATAATATATGACGAAAAGTCTTCTTCCTAAAAAGTGCTGCCGTAATAGTTATTAAACAAAATAGGTATAAAATTACAATTTTTTGCGAATAACTTGAAAAGAAATGTTTTTCTTAGAAAGAATAATTACGCCATTCGAATGTATGGGAAATTTCACATAAAAAATGTATATGAAGTTTTCTTGTACATTAAATAATGTAGGTTCCAGATTTTTTCTTTATTGCATGGAAATGAAACTCATCGACACGTAAGTATTGCTCACCCAAGGCCATACGCGCCATACTTACGTGTCTATACATTCCATTTTCGTGCAATAAATAAAAAAATCTGGAGCCTACATTTTTTATCGTACAAGTAAACTTTATACACATTTTTGATGTGAAATTTCCCGTACTTTCGAATGGCATAATATTCTTTCTAAAAAATTTTTTTTTTAAAGTTATTCACAAAAAATTGTATATACTATACCAATTTTGTTTAATAACTATTACAGCGGCACTTTTTAGGAAGTGGACTTTTTATCATATATTATTGATACAATTTAGAAGAGAGTCGTCAGTGTCTGCTGAAATCTCTAAGCCAAATTATTCACTATCTACTGAGGAAAATGAGAACTTTATTACAGTTCTATCTAAGAAAGGGAAAAAACATAACCAACTTAACATAAATCAATATTCAAATAAAACGACTAGCAAAAGCAAAGGTGCTGGTACGGCGAGTAGTCTACTTGCGCCTGCCCCCACCATAAATTGGATTTGGGTGGGAGGTCTGAGAGAAACAGTCACTCTCGAGCACATGAAGGAGTACACGTCGCTAAAGTGGCCTGACACATCGATTTTATGCTACGACCCAATGTCTAAGGGACGAAAGAAGTGCTTTAAAGTTGGCAGTTCGAAAATGTCTACGGAGGAGCTTATGAACTCGGTAAATTGGCCTGAAGAGGAATTAATTCATCCCTTTCTCGTCAGATCAAAAGCAGATCATGCTGGATAATTTACGACAATCCTGTATTTCAAAATTTAGTCTCAAAATAGCTCATATCAATGTTTAAGTAATAAGTTAAACGTTGTTGATGTTTTTAATCACATTGAGAACGTAAACATTTTTATGTATATCAGAGCATTGGGCTACTTCCGATGAAATCGAGAATCTAACTTTATCCAATTTAAACCTGATGCTATTGTAGAATTAATAGTGGTGGTGTTGCTATTTATGTTGACAATATTGCTAAATCAAAAGTTAAAACTGCTACATTATTGAGTAACTTTAACTCTGAGATGAATATAGAGCTTTGTGGCTTAGTTTTGTGTCTTAAAAGAAAGATTTTGTTACTAGTCATTTATAGGCCTCCTTCTGGAGACTTTATTATTTTTTTGGCTAAATTGCAGGGATGTTTAATCCTTATCAGCAAAAAATATGACTACATAATTCTCTGTGGAGATCTTAACATAGATTTTCGCTCAAATTCACATAATAGACAATTACTGACTGATATATTTGAATCATTTAATATCTCCACGTATCTCAATGAACCTACTCGCGTAGTAAGTAATATATATGGCATGTTGTTAGAATCTGCCATTGATTACATGATGACGGATCTTCCAAGCAATATGGTAAATGTATACATGAGCTATCCTTGCATTGCGGACCACGCTGCCCAAATTATATGTGTTAAAGATTTTTTGTCATACTCCTACCAACCTATTAAACTATTACTACCCGCTATATTACTGAGGATAACAGCCAAATTTCAATATCTTTTATATAATACAAATTGGGATTTTATTAACTGTGGACCAAATAAATGTTGATGAAGTCTTTTCAAATTTTCTGGAAATTTTAATGAATAAATTAGATGCTTCGTTTCCTCTTGAAACTAAGCAGATTACTAACAATTATAATAATATTACAAACACAAAAAACTGGGTTACACCCTACATCAAATGTGAAAGTGAATACCTCAAAAATTTGCATTGGCTCATCCAACGTTATAGCTCTCCTGACCTTGTTAACCTCTATAAGTGTACGGAACGTGAATACAACAACCATATAATGTCAAGCATGAGTATTTCTCCAATAGAATTTTAAATGCACCAAATTCCACAAAGGAAATCTGGAGGCTTATCAAATCTGAATTACATACCAAGAATTCTTCAGGTGATGTTAAGTTAAACATAAATGGTAAAGTCACTGACAATCCTAATGATGTTGCAGAACATTTTGCAAACTATTTCGCTTCAGTCACTGTAGACAAAGTAAAAAATCACTTTGGTGCTAGTTTATCACATGCTTGCACTTCTAGTGAACTCAATGATCAGTCCATCATTATTTATCCAGTTACACCTGATGAAATAAGGCAAATTATATTTGAATTAAAAAATAAACAAGCTCGGTCCCGATGGACTCTCCACTAAATTTATCAAGTATGCATGTGACTTCATCATTGAACCATTGTGCATTTTGATTAATGCATTTTCAATTGGGTGTTTTTCCATTCATCTTAAAAACAGCTACTATATTATCCCAATATTTTAAAAAAAATGATTCTTTAGAACCAGAAAATTACAGACCAATATCCATCTTAAGTGTGATTTCTAAAATAATGGAAAAAATTGTGTTTAATCGAATAATGGCATTTTTTAACTCTTTCAAAATAGTGACAGATCGCCTACATGGGTTTCGCAAAAATCATTCTACTGAGACTGCTACAATTCAGCTTTTGCAATTTGTTTATAACGAAATGGACAAAGGTAGCCTCGTCAGGGGACTGTTTTTTGACTTATCACAAGCATTTGACTCTCAATCTATCGTTTATGAAAGAAAAATTATTTAAGCTAGGCATTCGAGGAGTTTTTTTTACAGTGGATCATGTCATATTTAACGGACAGATCTCTTCAGGTAAAAATCAACCAAACAATTTCAAAGGAACATGACGTTAGTCTTGGAGTGCCACAGGGCTCGGTGCTGAGCCCTTTGATTTTTTGATTTTTGTAAATGACACCATCATTCATATCAAAAGGAAACATCACCATGTTTGCCGATGATAACTCCTTTGGCATATCTGCACCGAGCCTTACGGAGCTCCTCGATGATGGTATGGCTGTTATGACAGAATTTGATGACTATTGCTGCAGAAATAATCTCATATTAAACCTCAAGAAAATTGTGTGCATGTATTTCTAGCAAAGAAAATCTTTATAGTTCTCTAGAAATTCTGGTTTTATTCAACTAATTGTTGCCTATTTATATGGAAATTTCTCAAAACCCGCCTAATACATGGGCTGGAAGTGTAAGAAAGGTAGCACGCTGCCCAGACAGTTTTTCACGTAAGCCGTTTTATTATACTCTTCACATATACAAAACGAAGAGTACGTATATTGCATTTGATCGGCACATTTCTACAACCGTAATATTGCTCGTAGAGAAAAAATTTTCATCACTGTCTTGGTGATTAAATTTTAAACTAATTTCAAAATGCCCATCCGTTTGTCCGTCCGTCATGTTTTTTGTAAGCACGATAACTTAAGAACGAAAACACCGCTTGTATTGAAATTTGGACAGTAAGTTAGTGTTAGATGGAGGAAGAGCCCTATAGTTATTGAACATAATCGATGAGTAAATAAAAAAGTCATTGATTATTTGAATTTTTTTATTTTTACATTTTGTAATTAAACGAAAAATTGTCGAAAACGAAAACAATCGCACCCCTCTGGGGGAGTTGCACATAAGTTCCAATAGTCCCCAATGTTTATAAACTTAAAAGTAATAAATTTGTCACAAATGTTATAAGAGTATGGACCAGGCTTGGCTGCTTAAACAAAAACTAACATTGTTTACGATGAAACTACAAAGAATATCCCATAGAATGTGCAATATAGAAAGTTCAATAAATAAGTGAATAGTAAAATGTTTAGCTTGTTTGTGTATGGTAATTAATATTCCTGGAGGTGCTATAAACTACACAGGATTACAAAAAAAATGTGCCACCAATGGGATTCGCCATTACCGTACCCCTAAGATTTTTGACATGCTGAACACTATCTCGAGAAAACTTAACCCAAAAGTGCTGAAAATACCTTTTTTGCATTCGTTCATGCACAAATTAATTAACTCAATGGCCCGAATTTTGTTACTCTGCGGTTTTTGGGGACGCTGATCAAGAATCTAACGTCAGATTTGAAAATGTTCTAATTTAAGATGGCGGAGCAAATATGGCGGACCCTCTTGAGGCCTACTTTTTTGTTACAGTATTTTTTATATCAAACTTCTTACCGCGAGGTAAAGATTAAATTAGGGTTGAGATCAGTACTCGGTGATTTTTTTAAACCAGAAACTTTAAATATCTCAAGTAATAAGCACTATACGAAAAAATTTCTCAAACAAAAGTTGTAGAATTGGCAGTTTGGCAGTATATGTAACTTTGACTTTGGGTGGAAGGGTTAACGTTATTGAAGGTCAAATTCGTTTTTTAAATAGGAACCCTTATTTCTTATTGCAAATTTGGATTGTCTGACTTTTTAAAATAGATTACTTTTGTTCGAAACATTTTTTCTGAAATTATCATTTTCTTTAGTTATCCGGCAAGAAAAAATAAAAATTTTAGAAGTGTGCGATTTTTTTACTCGAAAAAGAAGTTTGGACAAAAATTGCAAGAGGCAAAAAGAGTTTGGAATCAACCCGGGAATATTCTCGATTTTTTTCGAAATTGTCCAATGCAGTTTTCAAGTGCATCAAAAAGGGCATTGGACGATTCCGAAAAAAATTGAGAATTCAATTTGTATCCAAACTTCTTTTTCAAGTAGAAAAATTGCAAAGTTCTAAAATTTTGGGGGTTCCCATTTAAAGAAACTAATTTGACCTTGAATGACCTTAACCCTTCCTCCCAAAGTCAAAGTGACATATACCGCCGAACTGCCCCCATCCAATCCTACAACTTTTGTTTGAAACATTTTTTTGTAAAGTCCTTATTACTCGAGTTATTTGAAAGTTTCTGGTTAAAAAAATTACCCATACAGGGTGTCCCAGAATTGAGTTCCCAAACGGAAACCTGTGATTTCTGAGTTCATACTGGGCCCGTATAACCCAATTTACCTTAGTCCAAAAATGCATCCCTGACGAAGTACATTCTCTTAAAGTAAGAGAGAAATTTTTTTTCCGTTATATTGAAGATAAAATTTTCAAATTTTCATGGGATTTGTATCTCTATAAGTACTCTATATAAGCTTGATAACAACTAAATATCTTTTGTTTCTCAAACGCGACGGGTTTCCTGTTTCACAACCACCTATGACGTACAGAGAAAAAATGATAATTCTTGATTTTTCGTTGATATTACACAAAATTTTAAAAGTATTATTTGTGTACTGAAACAGGTGGACGTCATGTGGGGCATTTGTTATTAATGTATTTTTTAGAATAAACTGTACTTTTCTGCTATTACAACATTTTATTCTAGAATTGTAAATACATGTTAAATACAAATGAAGGAAAAAACAATAATTCCTCGTATTTTGATTAATATTACAAAAAATTTTAAGAGTACATTTTTGCAGCCCTTTCAATACTACAATACAAAAGTATTGAAGTATTCCGTAATTTTACAGGGCGATTAAAAAAATATAGCCAATCAAATATCAATTATGATAAAAATTGGAAAAACAAAAGATATTTGGTTATTGTCATATACACATAAAGTACTTTTAGAAATACAGCTCCCATCAAAATTTGAAAATTTTATCTTTAGTATAACGGATATTGAAAAAAAAATGTTTTTTTCTGTCTCACTTTAAGGGGATGTACTTATTCCTCAGGCATGCATTTTTGGACCAAGGTAAGTTGGGTTATACGGGCCCAATATGAACTCAGGAATCACAGGTTCCCACCGGGGAACGCCATTCTGGGACAACCTGTATGTATAATACTGATCTCAACCCTATTCTCTATCCTATTTTATTTTTTTCTCTCAGTAAAAAGTTTTATATAAAAAAAGTAGGTCTCAGAAGGGTCCGCCATATTTGATCCGCCTTCTTAAATTTGAATATTTTCAAATTCTATGTGCCAAGTTGTAACTAGTAAGAAGTTTGATATAAAAAATACTGTAATAAAAAAGTGGGTCTCAGAAGGGTCCGCCATATTTGATTCGCCATCTTAAATTTGAAAATTTTCAAATTCTATGTGCCAAGTTGTAACTAAATCCGTTAAAAAATTAAGAAATAGCATCAATTGCTGTATAGTCCACTGTTTATGTGTTTATTACCTGTTTTGAAGGTCGCTTATGGCTTGATGGTCCCGTGAGAGTTTCCATGTATACATACTGAATTTTGTTTCGTAAAGGTAACTGGATTACAAAACATCTATTGAGCCTGTAAATGGCAACTAACTCATTTGGATCCGACTGTTGTACTGTCGTAAGCAAAAAAAAAAATAGGATAAGTCCTATAACGTATTTTTTCTAAAATCTAGTTATGTACATCTAACTTTAATTTTTGTGACATTGTCAGTTAGTTGTGAAAATTTATTGCACATATTCAAATAGAGACAGATGTACATTAGAAAAAAATAGTTGCCCCATTTTTTTTTTTGCTCACGACAGTACTTCTAATTAATGATGTCAACTTATGTAAGAAAGTGCACATTTTCCTAGCATCAATAAAGGTCTGTCTGTCTTATAATCATGCCATGTTGTCTGCGGCTGTATCTCTTGCCTCATTACAAACAACAAGCCCTGAAGGTAATGGTGTATTTGCAAGCATTTCATGAAACATGGATCTGATTTGTTTTTAGAATTTTAGTTTACACCAGATGTCAGTTTATCAACATTCTAATTAATTCAGCAATTAGCGACTATACAGTCTAGGACCAACGAGGAGGGGGAGAGTCGGGGGTGTGTCCACTGTAGGTTTCCGAGGGGGCCCGGGTTTCACTCAAAGTTTAGTTTAGTTTAGTTTTGTCTTTAGTTTAGTTTTGTCTTTATTAGTTCTTGTAAAAATAACAAAACCAAAAGGTTGTAGAACATGTCAAAAAATACAGAATATAATATATAACTGGAACATATACAATATAAAATACACAATAAATCACATCCAATTTGGATTAGTAACATACTAACATATAGTGTAAAATACAATTAAGACAATTATGAATAAGCAAAAACACCGGAGATGAAGTTACACAGAAAAGGAAAAAAAGACAAAAAAAAATTATTCTACTGGAGTGTATCATTGAAGTACTCATCCATTGTGTAATATGCTTTTTGTATAAGTAGAGCTTTCAACTTTATTTTTAGTTTTTTTAATGGGAGGTTTTTAATTGTTTCTGGAAGTTTGTTGTATACTTTAATTAATGAGAAAGGTATGTTTTTCTGGATATAGGTATAGCTAGTTTTGATATTTACTAGATCTTTTTTATTTCTGGTGTCATATGAGTGATTTCTATCATAATCCGAAAACAGAGAGATATTTCTGATTACAAATATCACACTTTCAAAAATAAAGAGACTAATTAAGGTGAGTATGTTGTTTTCTTTAAAGACTGGCTTACAGCTGTCAGTTTGTTTGATATTAAAGATGTTTCGTAGACATTTTTTTTGCAGTAAAAATATTTTATATATGTTACTCGTGCCGCCCCAGAGAACCATACCATATCTGAGTCTACTCTCAACATAAGCATAGTAGGCTAGAAGTGCAGCCTCTTTATTGATGTTTTGTGATATTACTTTCAGTGCATAGCAGTACCTAGCTATATTCCTTGTCAACTCATCAGTATTGGATTTCCAGTCAAGTCTATGATCAATTTCAATGCCTAAAAATGTTATTTTTGGTAATGTTTCGATAATTGTGTCTCCGTCAGAAAATATTTTTTTATAGTTTATGTTACTACCCGTAAATAATATGGCTTGAGTCTTATCCACATTTAGTTGAAGATTAAGCGGTGTGAAGTATTCCTTTAGCTTATCTAATGCTAAAAATATTTTTGCTTCTAAGTCTGTATAGTCAGGTGATTTGATAATTAGAGAACAATCATCTGCATACTGCACTGTGTGTTCGCCAATTGACATTGGTAGATCATTAGTATATACAATATATAGTAATGGTCCAAGTACTGACCCTTGCGGGACACCTCTCTTTATAGTTAGTGGCTCAGATTTCAATAGTTCACCCTCTCTATCTTTCTCTACAACACACTGTATTCTGTTACTTAAATAAGATATAAATAATTCCAATGCAGTACCCCTGATCCCGTAGCTTTCAAGTTTATCTATTAATATATTATGGTCCACGCTATCAAACGCTTTTGATAGGTCCAGGCCTATAGCAACCGTATGTTCTTTATTATTTAATGAAGCAATTATTTCGCACATCGTTTGGTAGTTTGCCCTAATTGTTGATTTGTTTTTCCGAAAACCGTTTTGGTAATCACTTAAAAGTTCATGACTTTCAAGGTAATTTATTGTTCTACTATATATTACCTTTTCAAAGATTTTGCTTATATTTGAGAGTAGGGCAATGGGTCTATAGTTACTCAGTTTACTTGCGTCACCCTTTTTATAAACCGGTTTGACAAGAGCAATCTTTAGATTTTCTGGATAGATGCCTGTGCTTAAGGTTAGATTTATTATATGACATAGGGGGCCTGATATTTCTGCAGCAACAGATTTTAATAGCTTGACCGGTATTTCGTCTTCACCTACTGATTTTGTATTTTTTAAACTTTTTATAATGCTAAGTACTTCCTCTCGATCAGTGGGTACTAAAAATATATTCGTCTCTGCACACGGGATGCAATTTACATACTTAGTATTAGTGTTAATACAAGGACTATTATTTACAAAAAAATCATTAATATTATTTAATACTACACGTTTATTTTCATTATGAGGACTTATATTGTTCAAAAGAGAGATTTCATTTTTAGTCTTGGAACCTGTATAACTTTTTACTAGTTCCCACACAGCTCTACTTTTGTTGTTTGCTGTATTAATATATGCAATATTTGAGTTTCTCTTTGCCTCAGCTATAACATTTTTTAATATTCTGCAGTAACACTTATACCTAGTATCAGATACTTCACCTTTTTGTTTCTGCTTATAGAGATATCTTTTCATTTTGCATGAAATTTTTATGCCTCTTGTGATCCAAGTTTTGTTTTTATGTGCTCTATTTATAATTTTTTTTGGAAATGTGATATTTATTATTTCTTTAATTTTATGTATAAATATTTGATAGGATACATTAACATCATTGGAGCAATAGATATCATTCCAAGTTGTATTCTGAATTTCTTTTTTAAAACTTTGCAGTTTTGCAGCAGAAAACATCCTTTGCATATTTCTATTTTTAGGGTTAGTTTTATTTTTTACAGGTAAGTCTATCATTAAAAATTGAGCTTCGTGATCAGATAAAGCTGATGTGATTACTTCACCGAGGTGATTACTTTCATAGTTAATGAAAATATTATCTAATAATGTAACCGACGATTTAGTTATTCTAGTTGGGTTATTTATTTTTTGTGTCATATTGTGCATTTGAAGTAAAGTAAAGAATGTCAGATTATTTGCATTATTAGTATCGAGTAAGTTTAAGTTAAAATCACCACAGAGTATTATCTTATAATTTTTATACCTATTTTCAGCAATATCTAGTACTTCATTTAAAATTGTAAAAAATAATTCTAAATTACCTGTTGGAGGTCTATAGATACATATAACTATTGAATGTATTAGCTTACAAACAATGGACGAGCACTCCAAGACACCATCCACACTCTTTAATTTTAGGTCTTCAAAATCTGTGCTCTCTATATCCTTTTGTACGAAAATGCAGAAAAGTTAGGAAGTATTCGCATTAGGCGAAATTAGAGAGGTATAGTTTTAAATGATTAGTGTGTTGTAAATAATAATGAGTTTCCGAATGACTTGTATTGTTTATAATGGCATAAATATGAGATTGTTATGCAAACTATTCCCCTCTTTGGTGTTTTCATTTGAAGGAATAAATACAATACCACCCCCCGCTTTCCAAAATTTTATATCGAAGATTGCCGGGCCTCTGGGCCCTGATGCAGCCCATGAGTTTAGCTTGTCATATAAACCATGTGGTATGATTTTGTTTTCAAAAGTTTAAAAGTTTTCCAACACATTACACATTTGTTTAACGAGTTTCAAAGAAATTTATAACATTAATTGAGAGCCCTAGATTGATCGAAATTCGAGACGCCTTCTTGATGAATGTCACTTTGAAGACATGTAGCCAATCCACAACTGATAACAGCTCAAATATAAAACACAGTTGAACCAAAATCCAGTTTCTTCAAAATAAAAAAACCACGTTCAGTTTTAACTTGGATTTTTTTGTATAAATTTTGGAATGAAAGAGTTGAGAGTGTCTGATAAAAATTACGAATAAAATGATTGCTATTATACTCCCAATAAGAAACAAGCATGTAGCTACGGACACATGTTTCAGGGTTATTGCTCCTCATCAGCGTAGCATAGCTTAGATGTTATTTGCATTCTTGTTTCTTATTGCCGAATACAGCAGTCATTTTGTTTCTAAATTTAAGGTTCCTCCTCTTGTCCTTTAACTCAGGAATTCTTGAAATTTGAAAAGCACTCTAATAAAACGATGTTTAAAACATGTAAAACATATTTACTTATTAAATACTTAAATATATTAGGAAAGAAATAAAATATTTATATTTATTACATACACAGAAATATACAAGATTTGACATCTTTCACCATATGGTTCTTGTTAAAACGGTTATGCTGCTTCAAGTGCCACAGGTTCCTTTTCCTTGTTCTTTTTCTTCTTACTCTTATCTGGAATAAATGAAATATTCTACAATATATACTAATTAATATTTTAGGGCAAAAATGCATAAAATATGCTATTTGATATAAATAATGTTTTTTATGTTGCTGAAATGTTTTTTTCAATCGTCATTTAAGTAATCGAGGACCGAGGTAATTCCTTGAAAATCCAGGATTTTGTGTTAGAAGTCCTGTCTTGACGGATAGAAATATTCAAAAATTTTCCAATATGCGTTTTACAGTGTATGGTGATGGTTTCTGTTCTTGTGGGTATCGAGTAGCAAATGTGTTACATGTTCTTGATATTACTTTATCACATTCTCCATAAATAATAAACAAATCTAAAAAGTCTTCATAGTAATTTAAATGTGCTGGCATTTCTTAACATAACAGAATGACTGACAATAATGATTGTTTCTAATCATGGCTAAGTTGAGGGCAATTTTTACTTAAAATTCTTGAACAAAATTATTTCGAGACAATGTTCAAATTAGAACACACAGCATACACTTCGGCCCCCTGTAACGACAAAAAAAATCTTGGAAAGCCACTATGCAGAAATCGACTGTATCCCCAAAAATATTTTGGCTGAAAACTATGAAAATCCAAGAACCAGTCGAAGCAATTTGTCATTACGATTGAATCTTTGCACTCAAAGTTTGTAAAAAATATTTTTCGGCGATAACTCGGAAAATAATGCATGTACAAAAAAAGTCCAATTCAAAGTTGAGGAGAATTTGAAAATATGTGATCTGAGCCAAGGTTTGTCCAAAAATATTAATTAGATTTCGAGTTACGGGCAATTGAAAAATTCGCGGAAAAAGTTTTTTTGCCGGTGGTTTCAAGTGTTAAACCGATGATTTCTCCAGGAAAGAAGGATGATAGGGACCTGAAATTTTTGATGGATGTAGAGAAAGTGTAAAGTTTAATTATGGTCAAGGTGGGAAGTCGGTAGAGGAATTAGGGAGGGAGGGAGAGAGGGAGATGGAAAAAATTTTCGGTGCTATGTAACTTCACCCGAAATCTCGACAAATTGATAGGTCTTTGCTAATTGTATGTATAATTCCATCAACTTCCATAGGTGAACACTGTTTTTGATTTTTGAAAAAAATTGCGAAGCTACACCCAATAAACGATTTTGCATATTTTTTGCAAGGAGCTATAAAATAACTTTTCTAACTAAAATAGGTATGTGGTTTTAGATCCTATTAACACAAATCAAAATTGAAAATAATAGGTATCTAAAGTACTTTCTGAGATATTAAAAAAAAATCAACGCTTTGTAGCAAAAAATTTAAGCCGTTGCGGAAATATTGCGGAAAAGTTGTTTGAGACTAGTATAACTTTAGACGGTAGACTTTTCACTACGTTATTCTAGCATACTTAAAGAATATTGTTCAACAAAGTCTACCTGGTTGCATATTTTTCTGAAGTAAAAACCTTCGTTTACTCTCTGTTGCACCACAAATAATTTATTTGCCTCTAAAAATAACGAAAATACAAGGGTGTATTCATATTAAGTTTGCGAGTATCAATATTATATGTATTCAATATGCTTTTACATTAAAATTAATCAAATATATATTCTAGATAAGAAATAATTATAAATACCTTCGGTAGGAACTGTTTCGTCAGCAGATTCGTTATGTATTGCCGGCTCTCCAGACGGTATCTCAGGCAGTTGCTCACTGATGATATCTGCTAGTTCTTTTTCCACCTCTTCTTCATCTTCATCTGTTAATCTACCACTTAGAAGTGCATTTATTTCCTAAAAAGGTAAATAGAGTTTTAGGAATTTTACACTGTTCTATGTTAACTTCAAGACTGTAACAGTCCTTTCTCATTAGGGTAATTTTAAGTGACGTAACATGTCAGAAAAAAGAAAATGTATGTTATTTCAAAAAGATCATTCTCGCGAAATGGTGAGATCGCCATCAACACGGTTGGAATCCAGTGGAAGTGAAGTGTTAAGTGGTGACAAAAGGTCATTAAAGAATGATATCTGAATACCTCGTTTGTGCTTGTATACCAATTTAAATGCAAGAAACCTTCTTTACTTGCCACGCAAGAGAAATGAACAAATAAATAAGAATAATTTATATTTACAGGGTCCCCCCAAGGGTTATCGGCGTCCGCGTGACGGAAATGTTTTGGAGTCATTGGATACAGGATATACATAATATTTTTACGAATAAGAACCTTAAGTTGTTACATATATTTTCTAAATTTCATTGTTCGCTATATTATTTATATACCTAGTGTATACAAATTTGAAAATTTTAATTTTGTAATAAAATATGTTACTGGATGGATAGAAGAAACGGCGATAAGTCCCGTTTCGTGCCCCTTCAACACAGTCGCTATATATAACATACATTTTTTTCAACACGCTCTACAAACCTCCAGTTTGGTGCCTCTATAGCTTGCCCCTGCGTGTGATGCACGTAAGCTTGGGGGGCTCTGTCTATTTAATTACATACAGGTTTACTGCTGTACTCAAATATTTTTTATGATATTTAAATTGGCTACTTGTCACTATCATTTTAAATAAATCCACTAGATATGCAGTTTTTCAAGCATTGAAAATGTCATAACCAATGCCTTCTAGCTAAAAATATGTGATTACCATAGGTAATACACCCCTCCTTGCCCTCGAGGCCTGACGCACAAATTTCATAAAGTAAACTAAGCTTTACAAGCTAGTTGCATTGACACTCTCTATGCTGGCCGTCATGATAGATCGCCAAGGCCACATTCATATCCATACTTTAAAATTCGTAACCCAGTCATCGCCAAATTGAAAACATTCCCATCGTTATTTATCATCAATAATGAATGTGAGGAAATGAACATTTTTTTAAGCCAAATTTAATTTGGCTATTCGATAAATACAGTTAAAATTTTAATTCATCCATCTGACTTTAACTTATAATACAATACACATTTTCATTTTAATACTTTCTTATAATATGTAAATAATATATAAGTACTAAACTCATATTTGTCATCTTAAAACAATAGTAGAATTTTCTTGGGTAACAAAGTTTCTGCTAAATTATTAACACATAACTTGGACCGAGGAAGGTAACACAGAGTACAGAAACATCTATTGATTGATTCTTTCAGAAACATTTTGAACATATTGCGAAATATGCATTTTGAGAAAGTAGGAAAGAGGTGTCTTTATAACGACAGATTTTACTTAAAATATAAAATTATATTCCAATCAAATATTTGATAATTTAACATTCATGGGCAGCAAAGTGTGCACCACTTCAGCATCTAAGGTGGTGCAGGTTTGGTTTTATTTCTTTAATTATTAACTTACGTCTTCTTCAATAAAATTAGATGTCAGATACAATCAGGTACTCTCATGGCAAAATTAAGCATCCTGTTAGAACCATATATTTCAATTATATTAATAATTCACCATAAATAAAATCAATTGTTATAAATATATCTTTATTATTGTGCTGACCCTGACCTTTCTCCCTTGTACTCAGCTTATTGAACGGAATAAATTTTAATAGGGAAGATAACGACTACCACTAATAGAGCAGTAGCACCATATGACTAACCTAACCTCAAATTTTATGTTTTGTAAGTTTATCCCATATACCCTGTTAACTATATACTGGTAACACACTATAAGCCACTATATACGGAATTGAGGCTAGAGAAGGAGATACTTTTCTATCTCTGCTGGGAACTTGGGACCCAATGCGCACGCTCTGACGACACTATCTGATGAAGGAGTAAGGAAACGCACTCTTATAACAGGCCAGCGGCCCCGTGGCCAATTTCTCCGATTAGATTATGACCATTTACCTTCTATATTCAGTTGAACTGTCAATCTCGCGTCACTAAGGCATGTGCACCATACCCAAAGTACTCTTAAAGGATAGAGAGACAGGCTTTCCTCGGCGTCAAGTTACGAACGAAACTCATAGTATATAGTTTCGCATTTCTAGTAGAGATGTGTCATTCTTTCATTTTGAGAGAATTCGATCTATTCGTGACTGACTACCCAAAGGATCGAATCTTTTCAATCAATCATTCATGATTGTATTATTGAAATAGAATATACGAGTCACTGTTGCTGAATGATAGATAAACAATATTTGATCGTCTCAGTCAAACATTGGATAAGAGTATTGTAGTCGAACTTGATTTAATGGGAATACTTATTTAATTAATTTGATTAATTAACATTTCAAATTCACTTTAACATCTTGCCACTGATATAAGTAGGTATAGTTATAACATATTTTTTATTTTTATTGCAAAATGTGAAAAAGGAACGTAAATTATATTTTTGAAATAAAAATTACTAGCTATAAATGAAAAACGTAGCTGATTAAAGCCTGAAAAAATGCCTCAAGTTTTATTTCTTCCCATTACCTAATTTAGTTGTTTATTACACGATTGTTCATATTTCATATTTTACAAATACCTATAGATGTAGTGTTATTTAATAATAATAATAATAATAATTTTTTATATTTTTCCCGTACACATTTTTCTGTTAAATTTTATTTGCGCTCATTTATGAAGGCATATTTATAATATATCTGATTATTACTCATTTCTCCTATCCAAGAACTTATCCCTAGATACACGATGTGTATTTGTTTGTTTGTACTTCAGTTGTAAACATTCCCGACGTCCTGATTGGCTATTCGATCTATTCACGACTTTTACCTTCATAGTCGTAACATGATGTGGTTCTGTTTACGGTTGTAATAAGGTGAATTAAAAATAAAATTTTAATATCCTTTCAATACATAATTCCCTTAGAATAAAACATGTACTATCTACCTATTATATTTGTTAAATCCGCGGTTACTTAAGTACCTAGAAATTTACGAAAATTTAATCAACAATTATTAACAAAATAAGTACAATATTGTCATTATTTTAATAAATACCTATTTATTTTCTTGAGTAAACCCATGGTACAAATATATACAAGGTATGCTCGTCCGAGCTACCAGAATTTGACTTTTCTGCGCATTGAACCAACGGGAACCATATTGGAATGATATATCACAGTATATTGACAGAGAATCCTAATATTCTGTGATATTACACACATTTCAAGTCTTTATTATATTATCCCTCAACATTGTACCCCTGCAACCCGGGGTAAAAGTAGACGTGTTGAGGTGCGTAACTGCGTAATGTCATTTTTGTGTTTGGTTTCTCTGTGGTGTGATATTTGTGAGGTTAAAAAAGAAACGATTATTTATTATAAACTTAAGACATGGTTGGGTGCAGTATAAACAATTGCAAAAATAGGAGTGGAACTTCAACTGAAAGAAATGTAATATTCTATTGGTTCCCAAAAAATGAAGAACATCGAGAAAATGGTTAGAAATTTGTCCAGTAAATCCTGATAATATCAAAAACTGTAATTATGAAAACAATAATTATATAATATATTGGCTTATTTACTTATTATTACAAAATATGTGTACCTATTTACGATATAAAAGTTTGTATTTGTTATTTAACACAAATGTGGTCAGAAATAAAACATGTTTTTTTAGAGCTCGTATTTGTTCAATTCCAGAGTAGGTATCTCAAAAATGTTGAAAACTATTCTCCAACGAATATCTGTGTCCTTCTGCCTCATGCAGTACGTACAGAACATTTGGCAAGAATCATTCTCCAAGATATGGCATACAAAGCAAAAAGTAAGAATAAGTAAACATATTCATGCATATCGTTTAATTTCAAAGAAAGGTTAGTATGCAGTATGATATATAAAACTAGGATATCCAAAACTGTAGGAGTATTTAGATTTTATTCTGTAAAATTTGATTAATGACGCTTACATCTCGTGTCAAGATACTCTATAATATACTCTATATGTTATAAGAAGTCTCAATATAATACTTATTTTATTTATTAAGTATAGTGTGTGTTTATATTGTTATAGAATAAAAGTATAAAACAAAACGAGTGTTTGATTTCTTGTGTAACTGCCCGGTATACCATCTCCCTCACAAGGTGTCTGCTGGAATACAATTAGAAGTTACATATTACCTGTGGTGTATGTATTTTTCGTAAATATTGGTTAAAATTTACTATGAAGATAGTATTTGTAACTGAAAAGATTAATGTTATTGTACAAATAACTGGTAATTTGTATAAAAATATATTCTTTATATTAAAAAATTGACATTTATCATAAAATCATAAATCATAAATATTGAGTATGTAGAATTATACATGTTAATTTTTTTAATATCGATAACTTAACCTATAAACTCTAAGTAGCGGAACTAGATCATACAAAATAAAATATATACCTATATACTGCATCAAAGAAGTACCTTTTTACAAAGAACATCTTGCATATTCATAACTACACCGGTAGTAAAAAAAAAACACTAAAATTGCAATGAAAATTTGCTATATCAATGTAGAAATGTATGTACAATCTTACATTATTATTCAAAACCATTCTGGAAATTTTCCAAATGAATAATATTTTGTCAAATTTTAACCTTATTTCCAAAATGAAGCATCTGTTTTTAAATGGTATGTGGAATCAGCTCCTTTTGTACAGAAGAATACACTTATTATTTGAAATAGGCGCACGAAACGCTATTGGTCCGACTATCAATATGGTTCCCGTTGGTTCCAAAGCATATGATTGGTTACTGCAAAAGCTGCGCAACAGCATACCTTGTATTATTTGTACCATGAGTAAATCTCAATGTATCGAAATTACACAAAAACAAATATGTATTTATCACACAACACAGGATGTGCCCACTATGTGCTAATTTCAATACTATTTTTTTAGATCCTGGACAATAAAACAAATAACTTATGTTTTTGCTGTGCTAATACATAAAAAAATACAATAATTAATAGTAATAATAAAATTACTTTTTTGGGAATAAAAGTTTACGAAAATTAAAAGATGTAGGATGAAACAGAATAAGTAGTATTTTAATAAAAACTGTAGTTTAAAAATCAATAATTTCTGTTTTGGTGTATATGTAAATTAAGATGCTTACTACAATTTTTTTTTCCTCTAACTTTCTGTATATCTGGTGGTTGTGAATATTTGACCGGCCGGTAATTCGGTGAGCTAAAGGGTGTTATGGTAGTATATTTGATCCCATTGCCTAACAATAACTGAATTCAATTTTCAGCTTCTACAAGGTATACAATCATACCATACAATCTTGACATTGAATTAGAGGCTTGTTTAATTTGTGGTGTGTTAATAAATATGCCATTCAGTATAGAAATATAATAAATTATAATGACTAACATTCACTATTAACAATTTAGCCTTGTGAATATGTATAATTTACCCTCTTATTACATGTAAACTTTCAGAAAGAATAGAGCAATGTAATTTTTATGAATTATGAGACATTTTATAGATTTATGGCAATAGATATATTTAAAAGTTTAGGCTAATTAAATTTGAAATACATCAAGCATTACCTTACTGTAATTTTACATGCCTATACATCACATTGTTGTATAAAGAGCAGGTAATGCAGGAATTACAATAGTTTATTTTGATGAAAATATATATCCTTCTACACATACCCGCCACTGTTGCCTTGGGTTTGTTATGATTTCTATCCTTTTTTATGGCCATATGATGTGATTATGTTGGGAACAAACAAGATATGTATTGAAGAGATGACTGTTATGCATCTACAGCCGTATGCACCGATTTTGTGTTTAAACGCGTTTAAATAATCGCGATTAGAAAGTTAGGTTTTATTTCTTATGCACCGTTGCTACAAATTTGTGGATTAGTTAATCCGGTCAGCGATCTGACAACGTCGATAAATCTAGGGAGATTTGTAGTTTTAGCAGAAAAGTTATGTGGTGTTAGTAACAAAAACAATAAAAACATCAATGTTTTATTTAATTTTTGATAGGTTACGTTTTTAGCGTGGTTGTTAGCATAATCTTTGCTTTTTAATATTAATTAATAATTAATTATTTTTCAAATATGGAACAAAAAAAAGATCGCCAAATTTTACTGGGGAAGAAAAATATAATGTACTACATTTGGTAGCAAACAAATATGCCTCAGTTTTAGAGGATAAAAAGACGAATCGGGCTGCCGTTGTAGACAGAAAGAAGTCGTGAACACGAAAAACACGAATTCAATGCTTCCTACTTCATCTAGCAGTGATGTTTTTCGTTATTGGGAAACCTTAAAAAGGTTTTATGAATACAGAAAAAGTACGTAAGCTAAAAGCAAAAGATACCAAAAAAAGATAAATCATCCATATGGAAGTAATCAACTCTTTCATAGCAACGTCTAGGAAAACCGTAATTAATTATATTTAATATGTCTAGATCGTCATCTATAAAAATTTCATTTTCTATTTCCATCTCTGGATTTTCGTAATTTTAAGTAAACAACATAGAGTAAACAAAAACTAAATAGTAATAAGCCGGAATTTTGAGGTTATAGTTGCAATATGCATGCACGAAAATCAGGATTAAATAATTAAACGCCCAAAATTGTAGGTTTAACTTTACACTGGATTAAGCATGTTATAAGTGACGGTGCATAAGAAAATTTCGAGTTAAACCGAGTTAACCGGTTAATCTCGTTTAAGTATGTACGGTGCATACGGCTGCTAGACTTGTTCTTTGATCAGAAACTCATTTACATATATATTTCAAAAAATAAATATCTTATACATTTTGTGTCTAATAAATGAATTAATTGAACAAGATGATCGACAGTACTCTCACACATTACGTACCAACACTGACTGAAGTAAATGACCGAAAATGTTGCGAATGATACAAGTTGATGATTTTGGTGTCGGTCAAAGTGAATGGAAGACCAGACGATCGAAAACCGCGATAGACTGATCCCGTGAAAGCGAGATTCTATCATTCAATACTTTTAAGTGATCGAATTCCAATGATACAATCATTCACGAATGACATATATCTCTAATTTTTAGATTGGGCCCAGTGTAACATTAATAAACTTTCAAATATTATACAGAGAATTTATTAATATTGTTGATTTTAAGAAATGTATTCTGCTATTTACAGGTTAGAAATACAACCTATAATTAACAGTCTGTTTTTAATATTCAACAAGATTAAAAAATTATATTTATTCTATGTGAGAGAATTTATAAATGTTACATTGGACCCAATCTAGAAATGCAAATAAAAACATTAAAAATGACGCTAAACTTACAAAAACATAAAATTTGAGCTTGTTAGTCATATAATAATAGTAATAATAATAAAGGCCTTTATTTAACTTGGCCGGATGTCAGCGTAAAGCTGCTATTAACTCCAACCATATGGTGTTACTACTCTATTACTTAAAGATAATAATCTACCTTGATTAAATCGGAAGCTTACACAATGTGAACAATAAATAATTGTTATACTCACATTCTGTTTCTCAACACTTTCTCTAGTTTCATCAAGAATATTTTCAATGTCTTCTATATTTAAGGCTTCGTTAACTCTCTTAAGTGCTTCATTTCCTTTTTTTAGGCCTTCAACAACTTGCAACTCTACCTGAGCAAATTCAATATCATGAGTTAATTTTTCCAAATTATCTAACTGGGCATCAGTTTTTATTAAAAGTTGTTCCTGATATCGCTTCTTCCTCAGCAATAATTTAGCTCGTCTGAAAAATAGGTAAATAAACTTTTAAAATCCTGGTAAATGTCAATATATATATATCACACATGATATTGAGATATACAAGTTTAACCTCAAGTTCAGCTAAATATTACTATTTACTTAAATCACCTTTATGTTAAACTTAAATATTTCTATACCATGTGCGATACAATGTTCTAATATTTTAAGAATAAATAATAACAGATTGAGATTAAATGGACACTGGAGTATCAAATGGAAAAACTTGAATGCTTAGGTGTATGACACATAAAAAAGAAGGCACAAGGCTTGCATTCATTATCGCCATCATCCAGATCGGTATCAAATTTTCAATGATATGAGGAAAACTTTTATTCTCTACAAAGAAAACAGTATAATTTACTGTTGTTGATGTCCTACAGATTAAACAAAGCCTTTTCCATATAATTCTACACTTAAAATTAGAAGAGAATAAATAGATTTATCTATATTTAATATTATGGAGAAGTTAATGAATTCGAATTGATAATTTATTTTCTAAAATTGTAAATTTTAAATTAATATTTATTCAGTTTCGTTGTATATAAATAACTTTAAAATTTAAAGACTTTCAAAACATACAATACAACTTATTGTATCTATAATACAATAGTATATTATATTACAACTTATGTAGACTAATACTTTCTCTAACAAGATTTTAGAAATTATAGAAAAAAAACTTCAAAACGTTAAATGCGAATCTAGAAATAAATATCTTTTGTTTGACGTAACTATAGCAATGTGACTTAACGGCGTCTGATTTGTCGAAGACTGTGCGGTATTATTCCATAACAGTATGTTAGAATGATACTTGTACTATTTTAGTTGTGGAATTTATAGTTTCTGAAACAGTGTTAGAGAAAATATGTTCTAAAACACAGTTGACCAAGAGAAATAGAGGTTCAGATTGTGTTTTAAATAAACGAATTTACTTACTCTTTTTGGCCTTTGTTTAACAATTTTTTGGCTAGCTCCTTATCTTTATTTAACGTCAATTCAATCCTCTTTTGGTACTGTTTTAACTTGTCTCTTTGTTGTTTTAATTGCTGTAAAATACATAAAAATAATTTCTAACCTCTAATTTTGCCAATGGCGGGCTTACCAAAACAGCTTTGTCTTGTTCGGTTACACGAGACGCAGGTTTTTTTTTCCCAAAAATTATACCCATTTTTTATAAAAATATGGTAAAAAATTATAGGTTATTCAAATTCCATATCAAATGTGTCAAAAGTTTATCTTTGTGCTATGGTGTCAAATGATTCACTGATGCACTGACACAAGATCGAAGATCGAATAGGTGCTTTCGTTTGCAGTGAACATTTTAAACAGGATTTCAATAAACAATAATCTTATGATACAAAATTGTATGGTAGGGACAGAGACAACACATGAAACATGATTACGAATCACTGCCGAACGAAAGCAGCTTACGTTAAACACAAATCAAAGATTAAGGTTAATTCTCTAATCTTTGGCAAGAGTGGGAGGTCATGGACAAAAATAAGGGGAAGTGATCCAACTGTATATCATTAAACTGTGACCCCACTCTATTATTAAACTGTGATTTAACTATAGGAAAACCACAGACTACTAGGAAAACATTTTCCCATTGATAAGCCGGCCCTTAAACAGTAACAGGTTTAGTTATCTAGGATATACCGATATTGAAACGAAAATTGCTATACAATCCAGAGCCATAGAAGAAGATTTTGTATTAGAAAGGTTTAGTTATCTAGGATATACCGATATTGAAACGAAAATTGCTATACAATCCAGAGCCATAGAAGAAGATTTTGTATTAGAAACAAATAAGCTTTGTATAGATTATAGATGTCTATACTCTAATCTTTGTCTATATCGCAGGACGCAGAGTAATATAGTTTTATTATTCTGTCCATAGGTTCTTTTCCACTCAAAACTTTTAAACACAAACTACCCACTGGGTGGTTTGTGCTTTTAAAAGAAGAAGAAGACTTTTGAGGTTAAGTTTAGTTAGTGTATCTTGTTCTTGTAAATCCAGGGCTCTTTTCAATTTACTTTTGAAAATGTCTGTAAATGTAGGTGATTGTGTATTGCCAGGAGATATTGTGCAAGAAATAAAATCTTTAAGAGGATTGACGGTGGTAGGCCAAGGTTTGCGACAAAACGAAGATAATCCAAACACTTTATGTGTGACTCAAGCTGGCAAATTATGTTTTAAAGAACCGAATACATATTGGATTGAAGGGAGAAGACACCGTTATATTCCAAAAAAAGGAGATTTGGTTGTTGGTATAGTTGTGAAGAAACTTGGTGATGTGTTAAAAATAGACATTGGTAGTGCAGAATTCGCCTCGTTATCAATGTTAGCCTTTGAAGGAGCCACAAAGAAGCAGAAACCTGATGTACAAGTTGGTGATGTTATCTATGCAAGACTATTGAATGCACATCGTGAAATGGAACCAGAATTAGTATGTATAGATTCATATTATAAGGCTGGAAAATTGGGGGTGTTGTCTAATGATGGTTACTTAATAAATATAAGTTTAAATTTAGCTCAAAGACTGTTAAGTATTGAAAATCCTTTATTAAGAACATTAGGGAAAAGAATTCCTTATGAAATAGTACTAGGTGTAAATGGAAAAATGTGGTTAAATTCAAAGAAATCTAAAGATATAATTACTTTAGTAAGATGTTTTGAGGCAGCCGAAAACCAAGTAGATAAGAATATTATTGAGGCCTGCAAGCAAATGAAATAGGTATGGTCAGTTATTTTGCACATATCTAGGTACAATTTTTTCCTGTTCTAGATACATATTGACTATATAATATAAAGTTTTAAAATGATTTGTGTATATTCAAAAAAACTGTTAGGTTACATTTGTGATAAAGATTGATATGATATGAACTGATTTAAAATTAAAGTAATATGAAATTGTGTTTGTTGTTTATCTAATAAATATTATATGAACGCTAGTCGTTAACAGTAACAATTTGCATTGGACATGACTGTGTGATGATGCTTCGGTTTCGTGGAGATGACTATCTGTACAAATCACCAGTAGACTGCGGTAGATTGTTGTCAAATCACGAAAATAAAAAAGTGCATCATGTCATTAATGTAATATAGTAAAACATGAAAAGATTAACACATTGCTTCCAGACAATTGTATGTCTTAAGGAGCGTTAGGAATACAATTATGCAAGCTTATAGTAATGAGTGCATTTTACTACCAATCAGCGGAAAGAATAAATTATGTTTTTTTTCTAAAAATAATTCTTAAGAATGAAGAGTCCATGCCGCTGCTGGAAGACAGCGAAAGAGTATTTCTGATTAAAAAAAAAAAAAAAGAACATGCGAGCCAGGTGGCAGAAAATTGTAACATGATATTTGGGGGACCGAAAATTGGTCAACACTCAGTTCTCAGTCAATTTGGTCACTGCTGCGAATTTTGAGAGCTTTTCAAAAAGTCAGACTAAGTTATTTTTGAAGCAACAAATCTAAGTGTGAACACAAAAATAACTAGATGCAAACACTTTTTGCATATTTTTTAAAAATAGGTAAATGTTTAGAGACAATTCGGTGTTTTCACAAATTTTAAAATCTCTGACTGTGAAGATAATACTTAATTATGGTAAAAAAAATTGAATTGAAATTGAATTGTATTATTATTGAATTTAAATTTTACCTCAAAAAACCGTACGTCACCTTATCCCGCACTGATGACATCAGAGGTTACATTGTTGATAAACAAACATGGGTTGTGTATTATAATTACACGTTATTTTGCAAAACCTTAACGTTTTATAATGGAAAATAAGTGGTGTTTCATGCCAGGATGCAAAAATACATCCAAGAACGCACCCGAAAAGGTGTTCGTGAGAGTACCAAAACAAATACAACGCAAAATAAAGTGACTTAAAACCGCTAGACGCTATCCACCTACAACAGCATCAGTATTTTTCTGCTATGAGGATCATTTCAAAGTAAGTCGTGTAAGAGAAGTAAGTTTAAAACTTCATTATCATGCACGAGTATTAGTCTAAAATAATGAATAACTAGATACCTAACCCTGTTTACATTACAAGTTTATGAGCAACATTTATAGGTTATGTTTATATCAGTGTTGCCAATGGTTCAGCATGATAAGATCCACCTACTTGCATAAAATTATCCAATTTTGTCGGATATTATCCGTTTTGGCGTTTTTTTGCTTATAAAAATGGCATGAAAAATAGATACATGTGTATATTTTGTTTATATACTAATTGAGTAAAAATATTATGTTTAACATTAGCTTTAAAAATTATTTTAGGAAAAAGTAGAGCGTTTTATATTGTTTTGTCTTGATGCAAAAAAAATATAGGAAATTTATTTAATAGGACTAAATAAAAGATTTTTTTCATTTAAGAAAATACCAGGAATAAAATAAAATATATTTTATTTGTAAATAAAATATTAAGAAAAATAATAAATAACAAATATTTGGTATAGGCATCACAGTAAATATATAATATATATGACTGAACTGAAATTATCAATTTTTTATCCGATTTTTAACAGGGTGAGAAAATTATCCTCCACCGTACTACATTATCCGCAAATCGGATAATTATCCGCCAATTGGCAACACTGGTTTATATGATATCAACCTTCTATGTATGTTATATTGAGCAATTATATACAATAATCATAATATAGGAATCAATAGATTATGTTAAAGTAATAATAGATAAATACAAAGAGAATAAAAAAGTTTCTTCATAAATTCCTCTTATGAGTCCTGTATTAGCCATTTCGGATTAAATCACAGGTAAAAACGTACAAAAAGTCTTTCAAATGCTATGTTTTTATACTACGTACATGCGATATTACGATGATGTCACCAGTGTCACCACCAATAATGGCGTGTTTCGCGTAGTTCAAGTATTCAAATTTTATGTTATCTATTTGTTGAAATATTAATTTAATAGAGGATGGATTGCTTTTCAAATACAGGGAAATGCTTTAATACATTAAGTACTTAATTTTAATAATATCGAAAAAGCCAATTTGCACATAGTGAAAACACCTAATCCCTAGCATACCTATTAATTTTGATCATCTCCCCATGGATGCCAATTTGGTTGGAGAAATGTTTACCATTATATTATATAGTATGTTCGTTTTTGTAAAATCTTATCAAATTTAATAATAATCAACAATTTCCAAGCAATTTTCGAAAACAATATGGTTCTTCCTCTAGCTACCTAAGTAATCGTCTAAATTTCAGTAAAATTTGATTTTTCCTTTTAACAGCCAGTGGCACAATCGTTGGTTAACTATTGGTTAGGATTTGACCAATGAATAACCATAAAAGTCTGTTTCACAATGTTTGGTTAATTTCAAAGTCTTGGGGTAGTCTTGTACTTAAAAAAACCAGTTGAGTAACCAGTTTCACAATTGTTAGTTAACTAATGTTTAGGATTTGACCAATAACTAACTATAAAAATCTATTTCACAATGTCTCGTTAATTTCAAGGCCTTGGTTATCTTGCAGTTAAAAAACCAGTAGATGAGGTTATAGTTAACTAAAAGTAAACAACTCCCAACTAGTTATATTTTTATTTCGTGAAGTGCTTTACTTTTTTTGCTAACAATGGATTTTGATGATTATGATATGAATGATAAATATTAGGTTAGGAGATCCAGAATATTTAGATATAGACCTAATTATTTTGAAGAATACACTTAGTTAAAAAAATTTCTTTAATCGATTTCGACTCAGTCCAAGAACTGTTGAAAATTTATTAGAGGAAATGGAAGACATTAATGACTACTCATATACTGTAGGAAATACACTTCTCATATTAAACAAACAGAACTTATTTTCTTATAAATTTCAGACAGTGCGATCACAGAAAACTACGTAATAAATTGATTAACCAAATCATTACATTTATGACAAGTTCTTCCTTATTTTCTAAAATAAATGTCTGAACATGTCAAAATCCTAAAAGAGCTCGAACCAACTATTCAAAACTTAACCGTAGATGGTTAGATTACTGAACATAAAATAAATGTTGTGAAGCTCATATATGAATTTACCAATAGTTAATTTTTAGGTTCAGTTTATTTAACCAAAAAGATAACCAACGATCGTGAAACCAGCTGTAGGTAGATGAAATATTGGTAAACCAACAATTTATGGTTAACTAAAAGTAAACAACTGTCAACTACAATTATTATATTTTTATTTCGTGAAACGCTTTAGTTTTTTTGCTATTTTGCTAATAATTAATTTTGATGATTATGATATGAATGATGAAGAAGGCCTAGAATATTAAAAAGATTTCTTTAATCTATTTCAACTCTGTCCAAGAATTGCTGAAAATTTATTAGAGGAATTAGAAGAAATTAATAACTACTCATATACTGTAGGAAATATACTTCTCATATTGAACATACAGAACTTACTTTTTTTTATAAATTTCAAGTAATACGATCATAGAAAACTACCACTTAATAACATTGATTAACCAAAACATTAAATTTATGACAAGTTACTCCTCCGTTTCTAAAATAAATTTTTGGACATACCTATGTCAAAATCCTAAGAAAGCTTGTACCAACTATTTAAAACTTAAACGTAAGCATTGGTTAGATTACTGAACATAAAATAAACGTGGTGAAACGCATATATGAATTTACCAATAGTTAACTTTCAGGCTCGGGTTAGTCAACCAAAAAGATAACCAATGATTGTGAAACCGGTTGTTAGGTTATCGTGCTTATACAATTGATCGTTTTCGGTCACCTGATTTTGACACCGCCGTCTGGAGGGCACATAAACCTCATCCAATCACAAAGGAATGCAAATGTAACCCACTAAAGCTGAGTTGCTAGCAGAAGCAGTTTAAGCTTATTAAGAATAACAGCTTTTACCCATCTTTAAAGTACAAAACAATGAGTTGTGTGCCCTCCACGTCGAAAATGATCAATATACATGATGGATGAATACAGGCAGATGGCCATTTCGAATGCAGTTTAAAATTTGATCACTAACAACGATTTTTTTTTTTATTTGCAAGCAAGCTTTAGTTTTAGAAAACTGTTGTAAAATATAATGTACTCTTCATTTCTGCAGACTATAATCTGTCAATTTCATATATCTAAATGAAATGAAATATACCAAACATCCTTGTGGACAATATACATTGTGAAACTTGTTTTCTTTTTAATTTTGATTGCTGGATGAAATGGGTAGGTTCTCATACAAAACTTCTAAGGTCAGTAATAAAATAACTGATCAGTTTGAACAAATTTATTTACAATATATACATAATGTACAAAATAAGTTTAAAAATTTTCTTAAAATTATTTTATAACTATGGCAGTTGTATAAAAAATAAATATTAATGCAGTTCCACGTTTGTAATAATTTAAACGGTCAGTTTTAAAATGCATGTAAATATTAATACACATATAAATACTTTGGGTACATTAATAAATTGGTCGTAAGTGTAGAACAGTAAAAGTCACATACAAGCGAACGGCAATTGGTCATTATACCCGGCCTGAAGTTATATCTGATAGCAACAAACTCATTATTACCAATTAAAAAAACTACACATGAAACGTATATGTAAATATTAATAATGAATGACATGGAATATGAAAAATTTTCGTAACTACAAACAAATTTTTGTATGTAACAGTTATAATGACTTTCACTGTAATAATAGAGTTGTATATTTGTAAAAAGTTAGAGTAAAATTTATAAAATTAGCATTACATGAAGGATTACGATGTAGAGTAGAAAATTGATGATCAGTATGAATTAATGGCATGTTCCCGCATCTATGTTACTTTACAGAGAAAATTTATCTAAAAATGCCACAATTAATGCAAGCAAATTCTCTCATGGTTCATCCCCACATTCAAGGCATATATAAAGCATTGTTTCAATTTTAAAGTCTATTGACCGTTGACTGCTGCTAGAATCTTCATATTGCCTTTTTAAAAATGTCCCATGTATAATATATGTATTAATCTTAATTCCGTCAACACACTTGAGAGGAATAAAAATAAATTAGTAAATATTTCTGTAGACCAGAATGTGAGTTCGGCTTCATATTTACTAGCACTAGCCATTTGATTTAATAACACAGCTCTTGAGAAAGAGGTGCAGAGTACATGCGAAATGGCATGAAGAAAATCATTTCATAATAACCAACTATTTAATTTCGTTTAAAATCTGTTCCATGCAACATTTACAAACTGCTGACATACTCAAACGCACTTGAAAGCTACTGTCGAGGTGTTGTATATTCTTGAATTGTAATAGAACAATGTTTGAAAACTCGACATGGTGCAAAGAAAGAAATGGGAGATAAGTATTATTTGCTTTGACTGTCTCTAGTAAACATGAACTCGTTACATCAGATCAGAACCAATTTATTATGTTACTTGTTCTTTTTTTATTTACCGACAGAGCCCGAATTGCAGTGATAAATGATATTAAAACCAGAGATGGCTTTAAATCTCATGTTGCCATTTGAAAATTTTCCTCCATATTTTGGGGCACCCTATAACATACAAAAGAAGGCTAGAAATATTGGAGGATATAACACTAAACCACATTTTTAACTACCAATCACAAGCATAAAAGTATATTAGTAATATTCATTTTAAATGTGAAGTAAAAATTCGATGCCTTTGCTTAAAAAATCCAAAAAGATTGTTCAGTGTTGACAGACTAACTGACACATACCTAGCCCTTTCATTATGGCATTGGATTCAGCCAACTAGGCCACTGTGTGACTGCGGACATGCCATGCATGTTTATATGGAAATTAATATGTTTCCCACAATCTCCCATTATTTCTATTTCTGCAACATCACAATGGGTGCTGTAAGATATGAAACTGCAAATTGTTAACAGGTAAGTAGGTAAGCTTTGTAAATAATAAATCAAATTCGCATGTCATGTATTAAAAAAATATATATAGATATTCTTCTAAGCATAACTAATTGGTAAAATATAAGTAAAGTCAATATATACGTATTATACTTATATTCTTGTAAATAACAAATAACAAATGTCAAAATGAAGATAACAGTCTAAGCAATAACGAATTGATATATTATAAGTGTGTAACCTGACAATATTTAGAAATTTAATAGCATCTGAGAGCTGGACAGAACTCTACGAATCGGATGATGTAAACAATGCATTTGACTCGCTTTATTCCATTTTTAAATATCATTTTCACAATGCGTTTCCTCTCAAGAAAACTATTATCAATAAAAACAGAAAACCGTGGTTCAATACTGAATTAAAACAATTACATCAAACCATATGCGAAATGACTAAAATAGCAAAATCCACAAAAAATGAATATGTTATCAAAAGATTAGAACAGTTATAAATTCTCTACAAGAGCTCGGTAAATATAAGTAAATCAAATTATAATAATAACAGAATAAGTAATGCCTCCAATATCAGCAAAGAAAGCTGGAAAATAATTAATGAGAAAAAAAAAGGATCTAAAACTAAGACACCCATTGAATTAAACATAAATTCTACAATCATCTCAAATAAGAAACAAATATGTGAGTACTTTAACGAGTTTTTCATGAACATAACAACTATTAGGCCAAATAAAAACAACTTAATATTAACCCCTATCGTAACTTCAACCTTTTTTCTGCATCCAACCACCCCAATTGAGATAACAGAAATTATTAGTAAAACTACAAAAAAAACCGCTGCAGGTATCGATGGCATTTATGGACAATCACTCAAGGTGGTATATGATTTGATTAATGCTCCACTATCTCACATAATAAATGTCAGTTTTTCTACGGGAAAATATCCTGAAATACTAAAAGTATCTAAATCAATTCCAATATTTAAAAACAAGGGCTCTAAAAACGACGTAAGCAATTATAGAAATCTATGTTTGCAATCGCAGTTTGCAAAAGTTATAGACTATGCATATAACATCAGACTAAGTTCTTTCCTAGAACAAAAAAAATTATTACCGAACTGTCAACATGGTTTCAGACATAAGAAATCCACAGAAACCGCCATAACAGAACTATGTGAAAATATATATGAACATCTAAATAACAAAAAATATCCTATTGCTCTATACTTTGATCTTACCAGAGCATTTGACACAATAGACCATGATCTGCTATTAGACAAGCTTTACCACATTGGGGTTAGAGGTATTACCAACGACTGGGCAGCGTCTTACTTAAAAAATCGATACCAAGTAGTAACGATAGACGAATATCAATCACAGCCAAAGGAAGTATTTACGGGTGTCCCCCAGGGCTCAATTCTGGGTCCACTATTCTTCATAATTTTTATGAGTGATATAGAATTTTCATGTAACAATCAAAATACAACCATTATATACGCTGATGATACAAATCAACTGATTGCCGAAAATACGCTTCAGAAATCTATAAATACAGCTAACATTTGTGCAAATGACTTTTACCGATGGTGCATAAATAATGGATTGTCAGTAAACATAAGTAAAACTTTCTTTATGCTTTTTCAACAAAAAAATATTAATCTTGACTTCTCTCTATACCTAAAGATTAATCACCTCTCTATTAAACATGTTAATAATACCAAATTTCTTGGCATCACGGTTGATCAAAAGTTAACCTGGGAAAAGCATATTGAAACTGTTATATCCAAATTAAGTAGCATATGTTTTGTAATTCGACAAATAAGAGAAACGGTGTCTCTTGATGTACTAAAGATGGCTTATTACGGCCTGGTTCACTCAGTATTGAGCTACGGTCTCCTGTTTTGGGGAAATTCATCACATATGGAAAAAGTATTTATAATCCAAAAGAAAATAATTAGATGCATGGCGTGTGCAGGACCAAGAAGTTCCTGTAAAGAATTATTCATTAACATGGAGATTTTGACTTTACCATGCTTATACATATATTTAATAATACTAAACATAAAAAAAGATGAATTAAATTATATCAGAAATGAAATGATTCATAAATATAATACTCGACAGAGACATGATTTACACGTACCTTATTCACACTTGAGTATAGGGCAAAATTCGCACATATACAGAGGGATCATCTGTTATAATCATTTTGTAAACATGTTAGGTGTCATTGATAATTTTAATAAATTCAAACGTACATTATCTAAGCACTTAATAGACAATGCTTTTTATACAGTGGAAGATTTTCTAAACCATTGAATTTTAGTCCTCAATAGCCATAATGTAGAAAATGTATTGTTCTCTCTTCTGATAATAGTGTAAATATTATGTATTACTATGTCATTGCCATGTTGTTCTTATTTTATTTGTATTTCTTATTACTAGGTATGCCATTTATATTAATATTATATTTTACGTCATTTATATTAATATTATATTTTATCACATTTTATATTTTATGTGCATGTGGTGTAATAACCTACTGAATGAGTTGATGGATGAAAATTGTTAGTATGCATATGTATGGAAGATGTGTGAATGATATCATTTTTGACTAGTCTGATAAGTTTTACAAGATAGCAATTGTAATATTTTAATGACGAATAAATTTATCTTTATCTTTCCGAACGTTAGAGAATATGTTGTACCATACCAATGTGTCATCTACAGCAGAGTTTAAATCAATCCAAGCTCTCCATACCGTTTTATAGATTATAACTTAATAATAATAATAATAAATAGTTTATTGTACGTTATATAACCAGAGATCGGGAATTTTATCTCGGTGCCAGAGATGGCTCTTGTATAGACTTAATTTACATTGCAAACATTTGGTGAAACAATCAGAAAAACGACAAAGTGGTGAAATATTTATTACTGACAGCTACTTTGTATTTTTGGTATTAATTTAACTTAAAAACGGTAATCTTACAAAAACATGTAAAACGTATCTAGAAAATATAAAGACATTCGTTCTTCCTGTGTTTATTTTGATTATTTACATAATAATTAAATGTGAAAACCCAATTCACTGCCGGCAACATAAAACATTTTTCCCAATAAAATAAACCATTTTTATATAATATTAAATCATACATAATAAACAAAGTTAAGGATTAATGGCATAAAACTGCCATGTACCGTGTGCATCACGTGATAAAGTGAATTTTATTTAATTTTAAAATGTTAATACGTATAACCTACTTTTATTGGAAATCTACTACATTTGTGAAAATTACCTAAAAACAGTTGATTTTTTATATTTGCAGTGTTAAAGGCATTCGACCCCAACCAAGTATCAACATAAAATTACAGAGTACAGAGGCACTTTAATGTTTTTTACTTATGCGGTTTTATCTCATATAATTATAATGCCGTCAAAATTGTGAAACATTTCTACCTACACTGTGGAAATTATTGGCATTTACGTCAACATTTAATAAAGGAAAAGGGTAGATCATCCCAGATTGCAGTTTTGCAAACCATAGTATAAATGTAGCCATATGTATGTACATATGTATCTACAAACTTAGTGTGAAATTATACAGTTGGCGGTATACAGAAATGTCTAGTGCATCTTAGGCTGCGATAGACTTGTTGATTCGTGATTTTCCGGAACTGCAATTTGGTGGAACAGATCTCTGTTGTAGTAGTTGCAACAAAACAATTTCTTGGACATTTAAAACAAATGTTAATTTAGTGGGAGTGATGGTGGGATGTAACATACCGTGGTCAAAACTAGATAATCCACTTTTTAGACAATTTTTGGAAAAGTGTATTAGTAGCAAATATAACGATGTTCAGGTGCTGTCGCAAACGTCTGAAGAAAATATTTATCAATGGAGTGTGAAATATTAGATAAAAAATTTCTTCTGAGCTTACTGGAAAATACATCTGGGTTAGTGTGGACGAAACCATCGATGCTTGTGGTGAGAAGGTAGTGAATGTTTTAGTGGGTGCATTGGAGGAAAATTGTTCAGTGCGAGGACACTTGTTCGCCTCGCTTGTTAAGGAGGCGCTTGGCTCTTGCTCACTTTGACATAAAAGATCTTTTGTGACTTACCCTAGGACTTGCAGAGCCGGTTTTCTGACTAGACCTCATAGGCCTAGACCTAGGAACGCATTTACCTTTCATCTTAGTGGTTAGTGCCCATAAACTGATAGTAAGCCAGGGTGGAAGGCGCAAAATTGACCTGGGCCTAGGGGCAATTTATATCTAAAACCGACATTGAATACTCTCAATCTTTTACAAAGTTTGTGAATTTCCTGGGAGCTAATTTCTCTATATCTTCAGGAACTAATTACAACTTTTCTAGGTACTTTAGCCTAATGCACTTTAACATCTTTCATTTGCAAATTATATATTCTGACTAAATAATGCCATCGTGATTGAATCGTTTTCAACATTTCAATATGGTAAAACCAAGATAGCGACCATAATTCCATAACCTCTATAAACCTTCCTTTAGAAAACATCAAATGAAAACTATATTTAAACCGATACATCCTTTTCAATGATAGAAAACAAAAACACAAATAACTTTGTGCTGTCTGTAGTAGAAATATATGGCAAGAACAGCAAAATGCCGAACAAATGATGAAATAATATAAGGCAAGATGAACAAAAAGACACAAGGGGATGAAATATTACTAATATCTTATCATTTTGTTGTTTAAGAGCAATATAAGTATTGCTTGGGCATGCTCCGTTAATGTTTACAATGTAATATAGTATATTTACATAAATCTCTGGAATTCATTGCTGCGATTCGGGCTCTGTTTATCAATTAAGCTCAGTTGCCATTTTATTCTCTATAATAATAAGCCACACAACTGGAAGAAAAGATATTATCGTTACTTCCAGTGATATTCCCATCTATCTAGCATACATCGAATAACGAAAATAATTGTTATAAAATTATGTAAATTCATAAGTCTTATATTTCCATGGTGAAAAAGTTAAACTGTAACAGTCTGTATATATGCAACAATTAAAAAATTAAGTACTTTATTCTACTTAAGGATATTTTCAACTTCAGTGTAAACAACGAACAAATAAATAAAATATATGTATAAAATACCTCTATCACAATTTATTTAAAAATAAGCTAAATTAAGTAAATATTTTTTATTTGTCTGTAAGCAAATGGTCGGATTCCCCTTTCTTCTGCAAATTTCCTGAAAGTGTTGGGTCTTTACTAACTCGTTTTCTTTTAAAGAAACCACATTTATACAATATTGCTACTAATATAATGAGAAGCACAAGTCCAGCTAAAACTGCTCCTCCGATTATCCACCAATTAAGACCAGTGTCCGTCAAAACAATTTCTGGGTATGCAATTGTTTCGGCCTAAAAAACAATGCAACAGATATTAAAATTATGTTAGCTCTTAATTAAAATAGTAAATAAACTATGTAAACCTAGGTAACACTACACTATGCATATCATTATCTGATAAATAATTGAATCATATTATTACATATGAGTTAGGTGCTGCTTCACACCTATATTATGGCAAAGGCAAATATCAGCAAATTTGTGAAAATAAGGAGGAAGACATGGGCATTATAGAACTTATAGAAGAACAGAAAAATCCCAATTATTGTTTTGCAGAGAAAAAAAAAAATTTTTTTGTCAAGGGAGACCTATTATAGTTTTATTGAAAAATATACCTCATCTTAAGAAATAAATCATTGTACTGCAAAAGAAGCAGGTTTTCTCAAAAAAGAGGATGAAACCTACACTGAAACATTAACGGAAAGTATCAATTGCTCATGGAGGCACACCTTCCGGGTTCACTGGTTTTGAGGGGCTTGGAGGACAGTCGACATCCACATCAAAGGCCGGTGTGGTCCAGACCTACGGACTGGAGACTGGCCAATGAGATAGTGAAACCTGACAAAATCAGATTGGCAATTAGTAAGTTCCAACCATTCAAATCTCCTGGAATGGACAGAATTTACCTAATCCTGCTCCAGAAAGGACAGGATATATTACTACCACATTTACGTAAAATATTCAGAGCCTGTTTGGCTTGAAGATACATACCATGTATAAGGCGGAAGGTGAAGGGCACCTACCTCCCAAAAGTAGGTAGGATTTCGCACCAAACACCCAAGTCATATAGACCCATAAGCCTGTCCTGCTGAAGACACTAGAAAGACTATTGGACAGGTACATTAGAGATAAAATTCTAAGACAAAATCCTCTTAGTGAACGTCAGTATGCATACCACCGGGAAAGTCAACAGACCTCGTGCTATGATTTAAATAAGCTACTCGCAAAGTTATTATATGACAAGGAAATTGCGGTAGCCACTTTTTTAGACATAGGAGCGCTTAACAACGCACTCGTTAACGAATGCATTGATAAACGGAGGAGTCCTAGCAGTGCTCTGCCAGTGGATTAAAGTCAACTAAGAGAAAAGGATGATATATTCACTTTAGGTGAAGCTACCATTGAGGCAAAGGTGAGTACAGGTTGCCCCCAAGGTACTATCTCCACTACTGTGGGCAACCCTTGCTGATGACCTCCCCCGGAAGATTTCTGCGGAAGGCTTTTACTGCCTAGGATATGCTGACCATATAGTAATAGTTGTCAGGAGACGATTTGCGAACACGATATCAGAGCATTCACAAAGAGCCCTAAGTATTGTCGACAGGTGGTGTAATGAGGAAGGACTCTCCATAAATCCCCACAAAACCACAGTTATCACTTTTACACAAAAAGAGCCTTGGAAGGCCTAAAGCCCCTAGTACTCAACGGTGTGGAAATTCCATTTGTCAGTGAGGTAAAATACCTAGTCATTTTTGACGAAAAACTGAGATGGAATTCCGACATCGAAAAATCACAGAAAGCAACCATAGCCCTCGGAAGGTGCAGGCAAATGTGTGGAAAAAATTTAGGGTTAAGTCCCAAAATGACCCGATGGCTAGTAAGTAGGGTAGGGTAGTAAGACCCATGATAACCTATGGATCAGTAGCATGGTGGACTAAGGCATTGCAGGTGGGAGCAATAAGGCTGTTAGAGGTATTTTAAAACCTCATGAGCTGTGACCTTCATATGCGCAGAGACATAATCCGTCCTGTTGACTCAGTTACACTTCTTAGAAATATTATATTTATTGTTTACAATTTATCCCGAGCTCTTGTTTATGTATACAGCAAGTCAGCCTCCACTGTCTTCAAAAACATACTTATAACTCAGATTAAACTTTACCTTTTGCGCATTTCGCGGCTCATGAGATTCTGAAACACCTCTAAGCGGTGTATAAAGGCTTACTTGCCTATGCGCCACGGGAGCCATAAAAACTGCCCTCAACTGCTGTATTGGAAGTCCTTCTGAACTATTGCCACCACTACACATATTTATCCAAGGAGAAGTTCGTTTAGTGCTGCATAGGTTAATGCAAGGCCCTATGCCAATAAGGTAGCAGCACGGAACAGAGCACCAGAAGTTATACTGAAAGCGGATCCCATTCTGGGAATATCCACGGACACTACAGTCCCAAAGTATAACTTACAGTCTGGTATACAGACGGCTTTAAGACAGAACATGGAGTCGGAAATGGAATTTATGGGATACAGTCAAAAACGAAAATCCCAATATGTCTAGGAAAACATGCCATAGTATTCCAGGCTGAAGCGGCCGCAATACAGTGGCGCACAAAGGAAATTATAAGGCAAGAAACTGTGAATCAGTCGATTGCCATATTTTCTGATAGTCAGGCTGTGCTAAAAGCAATCGCTTCCATGCAAGTCGAATTGAGACTTGTATGGGACTGCATAAATGCCCTTATATACCTAGGAAGTCAGAATAAAGTGACCATGGCTTGGGTGCCAGGACACGAAGGAAATGAAAAGGCTGATGAACTGGCCAGAGAATGCGCGGGTAACAGCCTTATAGGACCCGAACCCTTTTGCGGTATTGCCAAGCCATGCATACGAGTATCCATTAACAAATGGGTGCAAACTAAATCTCTGGAATGGTGGAAAAATTTCCTATGACAGAGACAAGCTAAAGAGTTTATTAGAAACAATCAGCCAAATTTACGGAGTACCTATTATGCCAAAACAGAAAGGCCATTAGAATAATACTGGGTCTTCTTCTACCGACTTAATAGACATCTGAGTCTAATGGGTCTGGCAGAGGACGCAACATGCAGATTCTGACAAGAGGCAGATGAAATCTCAGTCCATGTATTGTGCCATTGTGAAGACCTTGCTAGACTGAGATTCAAACTACTTGGTGAGGAAAAAACAAGAGCTGATAGCTACACTAAGGGGCCCTTATCAAGGCTGTGGAGTCTGATACACAGAACAAAGCTGGATATGGAGTTCTAAGGAAAATAAACAGGAACACCACAATAGATACATGGGGGTCGCGGTGGTCAAGGCCAATCAACCAGCTCCTCCTTCCTAATCTAAATTTAATCTAATCTAAGAAATAAATCAACCTTGGTGGAAATTTGTAAAGGTATTTACGCAAACCTTCCATATTTGGCACCTTTTACTTAATATGGAATTTTTGCTGTCGGATGACCACTCTGTATATTTTTTGACCAAAATTTATTATGTTTTCTTTGTAATAATAGCGATAACTACTTTCCGATTATTACTCTCATATGTCGTTTCATAATTAATAATTTTTTAGAGTGAGTATAAACAAAGAGGGATGTTCTGTGTAAATACCTTTACAGATTTTTTTCTTAACTGCAAGTTATAAATTTCCCAATTTTTGAGATGTCAGAGTAAGAGCGGGCTGTCAATTTCAACTCAAAATACCAAGTTTTTTTGGTGTTTCGTAGAGGCTGGATACGCATGAGCAGTTCTTGCAGCTCTTTTTTTATAATGTAGCTTTAAAATATCAAAAAATCAGACAAAATATGCATAATTCTACATAAATGACAATATAGAGGTAAACATTCACATACCAGGTGTAACAGGATTATGGTATACCCCCCCTTTTCTCCTTTAGTTTTGAATATAATTTATTGACATTTAGGATATACTACAAACATAATAAACGGCACTTTTTGACATACAATTGATTTTTTTTTCACTTCCAGTTTCGCCGGAAATAACACTAACTTTCGATTTTTAAATGGAACACTCTATATATTATTGCATTTTTGAATTCTGCAGTATTATCTAAATTCAGCGATGCCAAATAAGTGACATTTCAAACATCAATTTTTTTATAATATAATTTTTAGTTTTCCATTTAAGTGTGCCATGACGGTTCCGATTTATTCTAAATGACCCGTGTAATGCTACAAAAATTGAAATCCCGTTAAAATTACTAAATTACGTGATTTATGAGCAAATAAAATTCATCAAAATTGTTTTTGGGGTAAAACTTAATTTCTCCAAATGGAACCATATCCGTACCGTAGGTACCATTTATTAGCACTATTAATAAGGAATTTATTCATATGTCGTATTAAAATCTGCGGATCAATACAAACAGAATTACAGCCAAAAAAAAATAAGACAATACAGTTCTGTTCTAGTTAAATGTTAAGAAGTAACTAAGGTGGCTTTGAAAACAATGAAATATTGAGCTTGTCAAACATTTGTTGGTTTAACAGTATTTTTATTGTGTACTTAAAAATTGTTTAAAATTCTTGTTAATAGTGTTTAAAATGCCGCAAATTTATACAAGAGATGACAAAGTGGACATGTCAATTATTTATGGGGAAAGTAAAAAAAATGCAATTGCAGCTATGGACCTTTATGGCCGACGATATACTGATAGACAATGTCCAGCGAAAAATTATTTTAAACATGTTGAAAACCAATTCCGATGAGAGTTCAACAATGATCCCGAAGAAAACTTCATTACTGACGAAGGAACGGAAATTAATGTTTTGGCTCGAATAGAAGTTAATAAGACTGTTTATTTAAGGCAAGTTGGGTTTGAATTGAACATCAGTCACCAAACAGTAAGCCGAATTTTGCACAAATACCAGTATAAATTTTTTAAATACCAACTGCACCAGCATTTGTACGAAAGTGATTATGAACGTAGGATGGAATATTGCAATTGGATTTTGTATAATAACGTGCAGCCAAACATTATTTAACCGACAAAGTATTGGTCACAAGAAAATCAAAATTTATTACGGGAGGGTAACTTTCAAGTGCGGTTCAGTTTCAATGTTTGGCTTGGAATAATCGGTAGTAGAATCATTGGTCCAATAATATTTGAAAGACCTTCGACTAGTGCCAGATACTTGAGATTCCTGGAAAATGAGATTGAGGACATTTTAGATGAGTTACCTTTAGATTTAGGAGAGGGAATGTATTCCCAACAAGATGGCGCTCCTCCCCATAATTCAAGAATAGTAATTGATTACCTTCAATGAAGATTCGGAAAAAACGTAATTTCGATGAATGGTCCTGTGAGGTGGCTTCCAAGGTCACCTGATTTAACGCCCCTTGATTACTTTGTTTGGGGTCATTTAAAAAATATTGTCTACGCAACCGCCGTTACATCCCGTGAAGACCTGGAGCTACGAGTAAGACGAGCAATTAATAGCATAACGGCCTAGCAATTGGCGAACGTTTTTCGAGAAACAGCTATGCGAGTTCAGAAGTGCATTGACATTAATGGACAGCATTTTGAACTGTTGTAATGTTTTGTGTTAATTTTCTGTATTCCAAAACAATCAAAAAACAAATTTGATGCATTTTATTTGCTCATAAATCACGTAATTTAGTGTTTTTGATTTCGATTTTTGTAGCATTACACATTTAGAATAAATCGGAACCGTCATGGCACACTTAAATGGAAAACTAAAAATTATATAATAAAAAAAATTGATGTTTGAAATGTCACTTATTCGGCATCGTTGGATTCAGAAAATTATGCAAAATTCAAAAATGCAATAATATATAGGGTGTTCCATTTAAAAATCGAAAGTTAGTGTCACTTTCGGCGAAACCGGAAGTGAAAAAAAAAACCAGTTGTATGTCAAAAAGTGCCGCTTATTATGTATGTAGTATCTCCTGAACTCAAATATAGCGATGAGCAGTGACAGTGGTTACAAATGGTATAGTTCGGAGCATCAAAGAAAAATATCACAAGGGCTTAAAAATTGCTAAAAACTTACAGAAAGTGCTTGAATAGATTTGCTACTGATGTTAAACGTTTTATCGCTAATTTCAACAACAGCATGAGATCTTATGACAACCCAATCCACATTACTATAATCCTCCACTAACGTAGAATTCCATATCCGAGATCTTATATCTATATAGGCTTGATTCTTTTTATGTAATTTTCTAATAGTACATGTTATATCGACACATTTGGCAGTACCATTAAAACAATCCTAAAATCAGAAAAGATATTTCAGAAAAATACATTGTGAAAGATAAAGTAGGAAATCAAATATTATGATCATTTAATCAATCAAACTTAAGGTTTGTTCCAACACACAGTTTGATCGTCCATCCGTTGAACCGTCAAATGGAGCCACCCAGTCATGGCAAGAATATGTCACGGCGATAGATAGTCAGATAAATGACTAAGCGACTGCTTTTGACTGTTCAAGAGACGATCAAACTGCGTGTTGGAACAAACTTTAGTTTGTCTTTCAGACAACTACAATTAATTTATAAATATAGATTCTTAATCAGTTACCAACATGGGCGTTATTAATACATTACAACAACCATTTAGAGGTTTAATTTTTTAAAACATTTTTGAAATGTACTGATATTATTTTGTGAGGGAAATTAACAAGTGTAAAACCAATTGTTTCATATTAACTAAAGTAGATCTAATTTAAAGCTCTTAGCCCACAGAAATTAGCAAAAAAAAGGACGAAACCTGGACAAAATTAGTAAAAATCTGAATTTTTCACAGACATTCTTTGAGGTGTCCCAAACCCAAATCCACAAAAATCCCAACATGGTTACCGAAGATATTGAAGGTCAAAGTTCTTTGCAAATATCTTGCGTCCTATGTATCGGATGCCCATGAAGTTAATGTGAAAGTTGTAGAAAATTAAATTATCTACAAGTTCTCTTATTTTAATTTTTATCAACCCCCCAACCTCCCCTTTTCGAGATATTTAAGGTCAAAGTTTCAAAAACATGGCTTTTCGCGAAAATCTCGCGCCAAAACATCAGACAGCAAAATTTAACATGAAAGTTGTTGAGAATTCAATTATCTACAAGATTGGTATCTTAACTTTGGGTTCATATAAATGAGGCTTATGAGGGTTTAATTTAAAAAAGTATTATTATAGTATATACCATCTCAGTTGAGACAGCATAATAACGAAAACTTGGAGTAAAGTTGACATCTTTTTTATGTCGCCAAATCAAACTTGCTAGGCATCTAATCCCGCCCACATTTCTATGTGATAGGCGATCAAGTCCACATGGACTGCAGACGACATAAATGAGATGTGCTGACTTTACTCCGAGTTTTCGTTTTTATGCTGCCTCTACTGAAATGGTATGTACCAATGGGGCCTAGAAGTCCCGATCACTTTTTTTTTTCAAGTTCACAATAACACATGTGGACCATCCATTTCATAATCAGACTTCAGAATACACATTGGAGAACCGATATGCAAGACGTGATTGAATGAATTTCGTGAGTAATTTTGCATAATCAAACAAATGTGAGAGCGGTCATTCAGCCAGAAAGGGCGCTAAACTTGTTCCTTATATTTTGTGGTTTCTTATATTATATTTCTGTTAGTAATAAAAAAAATAGATTATAACATACATCTATTTATACTGAAAATTTATAACCACTGTGCGATACAGTGGTTATAATACTTCCCTAACGTATAGAAAAAAAGGCATGGTAATAGTCATTCCGAAATGAAACACAGATCACTCAAGAGCAAACAATTATTGACCAATTACTTTGCTCCTTGTATTAGGCAATCTTCTTGAGAAACTCCTTAAAAATAACATGCAGGCTTTAATGACAGATAAAAGTCAGAGACAGTTTGGTTTTAAATAAAAATGTTCCACGTTACACCCACTCACAATTTTAACATCAAATATGCAGTCAGCTAAACAAAATAATTATAAAACAGCTGCTTTATTCCTGAACTTCAAAAAGGCGTTCGATGGTGTATGACATAAAGGATTATTATGGACACAGAAAAGACTTGACTTACCAGACACAATTATTTACTTGGTGAAGTTTCCTTGAGAACAGAAACTTAACAGTGAAAATAAACGATACCATGTTTCAAGAATTTACAGCTGAACAATGAGTCCCACAGGGTTCCTCACTATTTTCACTTTTATGTAACATTTACTGTTTCGGCCTATTTACTAATTAACCTGAACAACTGTCATATATTTTACAATATGCAGACGATACAGCCTTAGTCTCACATGAACATTCGATTACAAAGGCAAGGGACAAACTTCAAATATTGCTGAACAATACTAGCATGGACAAGCAAATGGATGCTGCAAATCAATCTGCTTAAATCGCAATTAATTTTATTCAACCATGCAATATCCAATAATTCTCCCTCTACCGAAATAAGTAATCACCAAATTTATCCAGTAACCAATGTCACATTAACATTCGAAAATAAGGGGATAAATACCACAGCAGCTGCTAAAATATACAAAACAATTTGTAGACCTATCTTAGAATATGGACATACGTTATACATGAACAGCAGAAATCCAGGTAAAAAATGTTTAAAGACTGCTGAAATAACTGCACTAAGGAAAATTACAAAGATAGTTAACGCTTGAGGATTATTATACCCATTTGTTTTAACTAAGGTGCAATAACTAATTTTTTTTATAATTAAGTTATTCTTAAGTTAACTAGGAATTTTATATGCTGTGCCTCAAACATATTCCTGCGGATAAATTGTTTAATAATAAACCTGGCAGTAATCTTTCGTGTATAAATATAAACATCAAATGTTGTGGTCACCTGATACGTAAAAGTAATACACTGTTGTAATTTTATGTTCACAAAAAAAAATTAAAAATAGAAATTTCGATTTTTACCATAACAACAATTTTACGTGTCTTCCCTCCACGTACAGTAGTTTGAGTAGGAACAACATAACCTATGTCTCTCTTTCTTCTGGAATGTACTGTTTCATTTATTTCTGGAAAATCATCAGGTAAAGTTAAGTTTTCTGGCTCATCACTAGGTTTAGACAAATTCAAGTTTAATTCGTTAACTTTGGTTCTATCAAGAACTTCACAATATCCTTCTATGTCATTACCTACAAAAGTTTTACATCAACCTCAAGTGAGTTTAAGTTTTAGATTATAACATACCACTAACAATTGGCACGCTTTCTAAATACAAGAGCCATTTCCCAGGTTTATTTTCAGCACCGGGTCCTGCCGACACCTGCATAGGCCACCAAATATTTACTTTAACATCAGGCAAATTCCACTCTCCATTGTTATCTATCTGATACTTGTGGGTAACCCTAGCTCCAATGTCTTCCAGGTGTTTCATAGCAGATTCACCAATAATTTTTCCTCCGTAGAATAAATTAGAAGATGCTTTCCTATGTACATAAAAGATAAATTGACAAATAGTGATAAATATGTATGTAACTTACACATCTATAAATCTAATTCTAATTTATCTTTTTTTTTTAAATATAGGAATGTTAAATGTTATATTATCTTGCAGTTATTAAAATCACTAGTAGATTTATTATTTATTTCAACTAAAGCTATAATGAACAGATTTACTCTGATGAATTGCGTTTTTAATAACTTCTATACTTTTAATCCAAGTTACTCACAAATATAACACATTAGGAATGTTCTAACCTACTGCGTTTCAAGCGAGCAACTGTAGGGATCGCTCGAATGACAAGTGCAGTACCTACAGAATATCCAAAATTTTGGAGTACAGAAAGTAAACATCCCGAGTGCGGTGATAGAATGTATAAACAATGGAAAAAAATATGTATAAGATTTAAAAGAATCATAGGCGTAATTCGGGGCAAGGGTAGGGCAACTGCCTAGCCAATATTTAGAAAGAGCATTAAATTGTTTAAGGCAAATCTGGCGAATTTCGAAATTCTTCCGGAAAAAATTATAAATATGACAATTAAGCCAATCAAGTCAAAGGTTTTCAATACAATTAGGCAGGGGCGGATTAAGACTTTGTGGGGCCTCTGGCTAAATTTTAAGCGGGGCCTTTTTGCAACTCTCGTAAAACCACAGGTAGGCGAGTTAAACCTCATATGCCCGGGGGAAAGTGAGTTCAGTACTTGTAAACGGCCCACAGGCGACTTAAACTCCAGATGCCCGGGGGATAGAGAATTCAATACTCGTAAAATCATAGTCAGGTGAGTTAAATCCCAGATGGCAGAAAGGAAAGTGGAATTTTTTGTTAGGGCCCGTGAGCGAAAATGCCACTTTCAGCCAGGGTATCAGAAAAAGAAAATTTTCTTTCAGTTAAAAATCTTTTTATACAACTTATAGTTTTAGGTAGTAATAATATATAGTATTAAAAAGCTGGAAAATAATAAATTGTACATTAAAATAGACTGCAAACATTATTTATTTTATTAAACATTATTTCACCACAAATATTTATATATTTAAAAAAAATAATATTAAACACTTTATTCCATCTTCCGAATATTTCATAATATTTTTATGTAAAATGTAGGATGGATGGTTTCTCTTTGAATTAAAGCTGTCTATCACTTTTTCGATGTTGATTTCAATATCTCTTTCAATTGACACTAACTGGAATCAATTGTATGCAATTAATGATGTTAACGAGGCTTTTGATAAATTTTATGACATCTTGTATGATGTTTTTGATCAATGCTTACCTAAGGTTCTGTCAAAAAAAAAGGAAAAATCCATTTTGGTTTACTAGAGAAATCATTCTAGATATAAAAGCAAAAGAACGTAATCTGGCAACTTACAAAAAAACTGGTCTGCCTCAATGTTTGCAGGACTTTAAATTTTTAAGATCAAAAATAAAAAGAGATATTCAAGCAGCTTACAGTCAATACATTGCAAATGTTGAGAATAACATACAAAATGATCCCAAATGTTTCTGGCAGTACATACAATCTAAGAAAAATTTCTCCCGTATTCCTCTAGAAATGGTGTATAATGGAAACAAACTAAGTAACGGCGCGGATATTGCTAATGGATTTGCTGATCATTTTCAATCAGTATTCACTAAGTCTAATAGCACATTTACTGAAAATACTAATTACAATAATATGAGTGATCATATTGTATTAAAAACTATTGATGAACAAGATGTTTATGAAGCAATTAACCATCTTAAGTGTGGTAAAGCAGTAGGGCATGATCAGATACCTGCATATATTTTAAAAGGTTGTAAAGATATTTTAGCTAAACCATTATGCTTCTTATTCAACTTGTCTCTTAAGGCGAGTGATTTTCCTGACGTACTAAAAGAATCAAGAATAAGTCCTGTTTATAAATCAGGTTCAAAAAATGAAATTTGTAATTATCGACCTATTGCTATTCTAACTAACATATCTAAAATATTCGAGTCTATACTTCATAAATATATGTACAACGCAGTCAAAAACAAAATTACCCCTTATCAGTATGGATTCCAGCGTTTCAAATCAACGTGTGGTAATCTAATTAGCTTTGTACAAAATACCTCGGAAGCATTATCAAGAAACAGCCAGATAGATGTTATATATACTGACTTTGCGAAGGCTTTCGATAAAGTGGATCATCAAGTGATATTGTCCAAATTAAGTAATTTCTCTATATCTTCAGCACTTGTAAAACTAATGGCTTCATATCTGGGCAATCGTAGGCAGTATGTCCTAATTAATAACTACAAATCTAAAGAGTACATTGCGACTTCTGGAGTTCCGCAGGGATCGAATTTAGGTCCCTTGCTTTTCTTAATGTTCATCAATGATATAGCTGACTGCATAAATGAATGCAACATTCTCTTATTTGCAGATGACATTAAATTATATAAAGAAGTATCGTCCACTGAGGACTGCATAAAACTCCAATTAAATTTGGATAAATTATATCAATGGTCAATCACTTATAAGCTTCCTTTTAACATTGGCAAATGTAAAACTATGACATATGCTTACAGAAAAAATCCAATATCATACGATTACACAGTGAACAATGAAATATTGACTCGTGTGACTGACATCACTGACTTAGGGGTTAAATTTGATACTAAATTGTGTTTTGCCGCACATATAGATGACATAGTCAATAAATCTTATCGAAACCTTGGGTTCGTATTGAGAAATGCTAAAAAATTTACAAATAAGAGAACATTATTAATACTTTATAACAGTTTTGTTAGGTCAAAAATTGAATATTGCAGTATAGTTTGGAATCCCTACTATATTAAATATATTCAAGCAATAGAAAACATCCAAAAAAAATTTATTAAACACTGTGGGTTCATACTAACAGGACACTATCCCAGTAATAGTGATTATCTGCCCAACCTAAAGCAATACAACCTTCTTTCTTTAGCTAATAGACGTGTCTTATACAGTATCTGTTATCTATATAAAGTTGTCAATTCAAAATCACCTGATGAGTGGTTATTGGGTACACTTAAAATTTGTGTACCGGTGCAAAAAACTCGTTTTTATAAAACATTTCTAATTAACACTCCAAAACAGAATTACCTTGCCAATTCTCCAATTAATATGATGTGTACTAATTTTAATTTACACCAAGATTGCTGTGATTTTTATGTGATTCATTTTATAGATTTAAATTAAATATTAAAAAACACATATGTGATAACCTTCCTGTTGCATAAATTTTTCGTTCAATTTTATTTATTACTATTATTATTTTTTTTTTATTCCTCATATGTTAAATTAGGCTTATAAATATTAGTGTGTTCATCCTTTCAATATTACTGTTAACATAGTGTACATTTTGTTCTGATAGTTATCTTAATGATATATGTATGAAAAATATGTGTATGTAAAATTATAGTAATTAGTAACTAGTTTAAGTGTAGATTAAGTGTAGGTGCAATCTGTAAATGGATATTAATCTGTAGATTGTGAAACTAAATAAATAAATAAATAAATATATAAATAACAATAAATTGCCAGCAGAACTAATGAAGTGAAAAATGCATGGCGTGCTGCACTGGAAACTCCCAATTTTGAAATTGGTGTAACTTTTATATTGATGTAATTTTAGTAAAGTAAAAAGGCTAAAACACACTTTTTTCAATGTTTATACGTTAACAACTTTTGAAACTTAAACCTTTTACAATTTGTTTATAAAATTGCGAATGCTTCGGGAGTTATCGCAAAAAATTCAAATTGTGCACATCAGCGAGCCCTCGCCAACATATCAGCAAACATATACGAACGGCAATCATCTGGAGAATGTGTGCACAACCGGTTGGTGAACAATCGCTAAGCTAAATTGTTTTTTCACATCACTCGCTTTCCCACCTTTGAGTTTAATATTACCTGTGATGTTATAAACTCGCTTTCCCTCGGTCATTTGGGTTTAGGGTTTCCTGTCTACGATTTGCAGTATTTGCTTTCACGCAGTCATTTGGGTTTATAGGGTTATCGTTTAAGAATTACAGGGTTCACTTTGCTTTCATCTATGGGGTTATCTGTGAAACATCCCTGCCTACCCAAAAAAAATCTACAAGTGTCATTTTAATACAACTGAAACATCAAAACAGTTTTTTATGATTTGAATTCAGCTCGCTAGCGAAGCATGTCTTCACTTCTAATTACGGTGGAAGCCCGTCCTTAGACCCTGTTTCTAAATAAATTCAGTGATCGATAAAAAACAAACAAATTGGAAAAACTTCAGCTTTCCTCTGTTAAAACCTAATGGATTTTCCATCTGAAAAACACTCATCCTTTAGTTCCCATAAGATACCATGTTAAAAAGTTGACATCAGTCGCTCCACATTTTTGGCATATTTTAAAATACATTTAAAGTTGTGTCCAAAATATAACATTCAAAGCGGCATCCCTTAAGAATTGCATCACAGAGAGCCACGCGCTTGCAAACGAACACCTGCTTAATGCGTCCAGAATCGGATTCAAAATTTTTATGACTACATTCGTATTTTACTTGTCGCATCACAACTCTCCATTTAAATATTTATTACCACAAAAACGCTACTGGCAAATTTTCCAATTTAATCTCATTAAAATACTAGCACTACACTACAGTTTCTTGGTTTCTTCTTATCGGCAGTTTCAACAAAAAAGGCACGCACCACAAAAATAACAGAAAATTAGATTCATATTTATTCAGCGAATAAAAAATTTCCGTCAAAGGAGTCATCGTATGTGCTTTATAAATATGAACTCAGCTTTTTAGCATTTCTTTTATTACTGTCAAATATGTTTGTTTTTAAATGTGTTACTTTCCTCGCATACCGAAGGGAAGTATTGCATTCGAGAAAAAATCACCCTCCGACATTTTTTCAGAATTTCACGTTTCAGATCACGTAGATTACGAAAATATAGGTTTTCTAATTCCGTCAGTCAGTCAGTCTGTCTGTCTGTTGGTGTATTATCTAAAAAAAAAACTGCTTGACGTAGAACAGTCAAATTTAGTAGGTAGCTGACGCTGCTGTCTGAAATGGTCAAACTTTCACTGGAAAATATACAGGGTGGACCGTCTAAATGGAATAAATAATGGAAAAAATTTTTTTGCTGAAATTTAAAATTTCCACGTTTCATGGCATTCTAAACCTATTTCAGAAAAAAAAAATTCGTCGGATGACACTTTAAAATGTTCTCCAAATGTACCTTCCTCGAGAGGTAAACGTATAATAATAGTACACGCGGGTAGAGGTGTTTCAGAATCTTATGAACCGCGAAATGCGCAAAAGGGAAAGTTTGTTCTGGGTTATAAGTGAATTTTGAAAACACTGAGGGCTACCTTGCTGTATATATAAACAAGAGCTCACGATAAATTGTAAACAATAAATCTAATATTTTTAAGAAGTGTAATTGAGTCCACAGGAGGGATTATGTCTCTGCGCATATGAAGGTCACAGCTCATGAGAATTTGAAACACCTCTAATGAAGATGGATTTGTAAAAGGGTGTAAACACCCATTAAAATGTTTTCCGCAAAAAACATGGCAAAGTCATCGACCGATTACCACCAAGATATGAATGCCACTTTTTTTGAAAAATGTTTTGCAGAAAAACTATTGCGTTACATAAAGCCAAATTCGGTCATAGTGTTAGATAATATGCCTCTTACCATTCGCGACAAGCTGAGAAAATACCAACTACATCGACGCGAAAGTTTGAAATAATTGAATTTAAAAAAAAGCGGTGAAAAATGCCATTGTTAGGTAGGTTCAATATAATGCTAGAATTAAATCCTAGATAAAATGAATGTAGGGTTGTTGTATTTTTATTTAATAATAGGTAGAATTGTGAAATTCGACATTTATGAAAGCAGGAATATTTTACTTTCATTGTTTCATTACTTGCCAAACTCTGAAATTCTAACTCCGGCTCTGCAAGTCAACGTGGACTCTGTATACTAGACTAATACGCATAATAAAATTCGACCAATCAGTAGATCTGTAGCAGAATTTGCCATCAATCAGATTTAGTGGGCGTACCTTATTTACTTAACTCTGTCGTAGTTTATAAAAAAACTACTTAATTTAATTTGTGGTCATTTTTTGTCACACCTCCAGACAATAGTAAAAAAAGAATAAAGGAAGCCGCAAATGCTCCTTATATTTTGGATTTGAGTATACTTACCCACTAATTTGAAATTCAGCTATTTTCTGAAGAATTGCTGTTAGAGACTGGGACGTCTCTTTTGATAATTCTGTAGAGGTTGAATTTACAAATATTTTAAGATTTAACACTTGTTCTTTTGTGTCCTTTCCTATCTGAAATCTCAATTTAAGATTTACAGATTCATTGCCATGAAATGGATTCCCAATATCACAGGCTACCAATGTGTCATTCATTAATGAACATTTTACATTATTCTATAAAATAAAAAATGGTAAATTTCTATATGAATTTTAAAAATGTACAAACTCACATGCTCATCTTTCACTGTTTTTAATGCAACATAACTTAGTGCTGTAGGATGGATTACGAACAATTTGGCTTCATAAGCAGATTCTTTTAAATTTTTTATATTAACTTCTAATACAAATTCCTCATCCACTAGATCTGCTTTATAAGAGCCATCTTCATTTTCTAAAAAAAAGTGAAAACTTACATCTACAAATTATTAAAATCCATTTATGTTAAGAACGAAGTAAGTAATTCTTAAAATAGAAAAACTAAGTTAAATAATGTGACTGGACAGTATCAAATCTAATCATTAAAATAATTAATCATTATTACGAAGTTGCATCAGATACTATACTTCACCGGTTCATTTTTACAATGTTATTAAATAATAAATTTTTCAAGGAATGGAATTCATCAAAATCAATGAATTTAGCTAACCAAATTATTTTTTTGCTTTCAACTAGTATTTAAGTACGCAATCAAATAGAAAAAAATTTGTCTCGATAGTATTGCTATGCCGCTTCGATCTGAAAATTGTCATAATAATGGGGTAATATGGAACAAATAGTATTTTTCATAAATATTTTTTAAAATAATATATTTCGGGAAAAAAAAATTAATGAATCATTATTAAAACTAAATAATAATAATAATAATAAAAGTTATTTATTGATTGCATTAATATACAATGTAATAAAATACAATCAAAAGGCCATCGACCTAGGTCCTTCGGCCAAGGAGATAATAATATTATATTTAACATTTTGTATAAAAAAATATGGTGGGAAACAAAGGTTGATTACATAGATAAATTGTAAAAAAAAAAAATCCAATGTGAGACGTAGTGCTTCAGTACTCCTGCGACATCAATATCATCTGGTCAAAAATTGGTCTTTCCGGATATGCGAATATGGGTGTAATGTTGTTTCGAGCGATTATTAGAGGTTGCATTACTTCGATATTGTAGTTTCTCTGTGCAAATTTTTCGTTGAGAAGTTGTATTCTCTCCTCGATAGGCAGTATTTGCACCATTTCATACAAAAGTGTATTAGGAGGGTTGTGTAAAGGATTGTGTGGGTGCCGAATCTTTGTAATTTTCCTTAGTGCAGTCGTTTCAACTGTCCTTAAATTTTTTTTAGCTGGATTTCTGCTGTTCATGTATAATGTATGTCCATATTCTAAAATAGGTCTACAAATTGTTTTATATATTTTATCAGCTGCTGTGGTTTTTATCCCCTTATTTTTGAATGTTAATACTCTGAAATGTTTCGCTCTGGATATGCATTTTTTTTTACCATTTTAGAATGCATGTTGAAGTTTAATTTATTGTCTAAATAAACATCCAAATACTTGACATTGGTTACTGGATGAACTTGGTGATCACTTATTTCGATAGAGGGAGAATTATTGGATATTGCGTGATTGAATAAAATGAATTGTGATTTCAGCGGATTGATTTGCAGTCTCCATTTGCTTGTCCATGCTAGAGTATTATTCAGTAATATTTGAAGATTGTTCCTTGCCTTTGCAATCGAACGATCATGTGAGATCAAGGCTGTATCGTCTGCATATTGTAAAATGTATGACAGTTGTTCAGATTGATTATTAAATATGTCGGAACAATAAATGTTATATAAAAGTGGAGATAGTGAGGAACCTTGCGGGACTCCTTGTTCAGCTGTAAATTCTTGTGACATGGTATCATTTATTTTCACTGTTAAGTTTCTGTTCTCAAGGAAACTTTTCACCATGTAAATAATTTTGTCTGGTAAGTCGAGTCTTTTCAGTTTCCATAATAATCCTTTATGCCATACACTATCAAACGCCAAAGTCCAGGAATAAAGCAGCTGTTTTATAATTATTTAGTTTAGCTGACTGCGTATTTGATGTTAAAATCGTGAGTGGGTGTAACGTGGAGCATTTTTGTTTAAAACCAAACTGATGTCTCGGAATTTTGTCTGTCATTAAAGCCTGAATTTTATTTTTAAGGAGTTTCTCAAGAAGTTTGCCTAATACAGGAAGCAAAGTAATTGGCCTATAGTTGTTTGCTCTTGAGTGATCTTATTAAAACTAATAATAAAGATTGTACATTTCTTATATCTGAAGTATACTGTAGTTAAATAATTTAAATAGTACAACATTAAACTATACTTTCATCATTAATATTGACGATTTCTCTTGCATTTTTAACTTTTTTCACTGTTAACATAAACCTACGTTTAACACCTTGACAAGTTCTTCACAGTATTGGCGCCAAACCTCAATTATCTGATTCCTGTCAGATCTCAGTGTAGTAGTGGAGTCCTTAATTGACTACGTTTTGGGTTTAAATTTGTGTGTAATCATCAGAGATCGAGAATTTTATCCCAGTGATATAAAAATAAGGATTGGCTCTGCCGCCGCAGAAAGATATTTATGCAAGTATGATACAATTTATATCACCTCGTACTTTTTTTAGGGAATTCTATAATATAAACACTCACTCGAAGAGGAGGTATTGGGGGATGTAACACTGAACTAAACACACACATGTATTTTTCACTACCTTAAAGTAACACATTTGTAATTCTTCGCGACCTATAACAAATATAAAAGTATATTATTAATATTTGTTCTAAATGTTCTGAAGTTAACCTTCGTCGCCTGTTATTAAAAATTAATTTATAATGAGAAGGAACCACTCAACATGTCATCGGGGCATACTTAAAATATGTGAAATTTCTTAAAGTCGATGGCTAGTGTAGAAAGGTCTATTTCTTTACCATTTAAAAGGTCTATTACAGATGAGATCATTACAAATCCGGGGTTGGTTTTTAAAACTCTTTGGAATTTTATTTGAACCCTCTCAGCGATTTCTCTAAGAAATTGAAAAAGATATTACCGGAGATCGAACACGATGTTTATTACATAAACTACAGTAAATTTCAATGTCATTGGCATATGGTCTCGTATGACTAGAGGAATTCACGAGAAACTTCTGTGTATGGTCTTCAGGTTCTCTTGAACAGTTGGATCCATAAATGCCTGTTGAGCCTGTGAAATAACAACTACGTCATCTGGATTCAATTGCAGTACTATTAGTTTGACGTTTTATAATGGCAAAAATAGTATGATGCTGCCTCTAGCCAAGTTCCCTACCGTGTTATAATGGGCGCTGGAGGTAATGGTGTGTTTGGAAGTATTTCTTTATATAACTGTACATGATGTGGACTTTCAGGAAAACTTTCTTTACACTAGATATTAAGTTATCAACATTAGCGTAGCACTCTCTAATAGTTTCAGTAATTCTATGGAGTCTATGTACTAGACGTGTTACATGCAGCATATTTTAATATGTTTCCTTCATCATTTATCCTGCAGCTTTCATATAATTCCCTCCATCAGTAAGAAATAATAAGACTTTGTCCTTATTTTCTACATATTTGTCACCCCACAACTCTTGTAGACTTGAATTCACTGCCTTCACTATAATGCGACAATTTGTAGTTTCTACAACTTTAAAGGCGATCAAGTGTCCACGCACTGAACAATTTTCCTCCAATGCACTCACTAAAACATTCGCTACCTTCTCACCACAAGCATTAGTGGTTTTGTTCACACTACCCCAGATGTATTTCCCGCTAAGCCCAGAAGAAATTTTTTATCTAACATTATCACACTCTGATTATAAATATTTTCTTCTGAGTGTCGTTTCCGACGGCACCTGAACATTGTTATATTTGCCACTAATACACTTTTACAAAAATTGTCTAAAAAGTGTATTATCTAGTTTTGACCACGGTATGTTACATCCCACCATGATTTCCACTAAATCTAAATTAAAACTATGTTGACTCACTATCTATAGAGCCACTAGCATTAATATGCTTTTGTGAGAAAATATCTCTTAACATTTGTTTTAGATGTTCAACAAATTGTTCTGTTGCAACTACTACAATAAAGATCTGTTCCATCACATTGCAGTTCTGGGAAATGGCGAATCCACAAGTCTATTGCAGCCTGAGAAGCACTAGACATTTTTTATGCCACCGACTGTATAATTTCACACTAGGTTTGTAGATACATATGGCTACATTTATACTACGGTTTGCAAAACTGCGATCTGGGATGGTCTACCCTTTCCCTTTATTAAATGTCGACATAAATTCCAATAATTGCCACAGTGTAGGTAAAAAGCGATTTTGAAATGTTTCACAATTTCGGCGGCGTCGTATAAAACCACATAAGAAAAAATATAAAAGTCTCCGTCCACTGAAATTTAATGACACTTGGTCGGGGTCAAATTTATTTGGTAATAAATACTCAACAGGTACAAACCCTATTATAGAGTATTGTGAGAACATACAATATAATATAATACACACATACAAACATACAAAATAAAATAAATCATATATCATTAGCTAACATGAACAAAGATAGATATTCATATGGGTAACTTAATAAATACATGCCTAGATATCACAGAGATTACATCACATCATTTAATATATTTTTCAATCTACTTTGAGTGACATGAAAAATATCCACAGTATTTTGTATATTATTATATAGTGAACACATTCGATGTAACGGTGAGTTAATTTGATTGTTAGTATGAGCCGTTTCTAGGTAGAATGTTCTAAAATTTCTGATGGAATGGGTCGGGACATTTAGAAGAATTAGTGATAGATATGAGATATCGTTCATACCATTATTTATTATTTTGTGTAAATACATTTCTACGTTTCTCTAACGTATTAAAATTATATTGTAATAGGAGATCTTGTTTTGATATGGTTATATCATATACTCCAGTTTCTTTATAGTTAAGATATCTTAAGAATTTATTTTGTATTTTTTCGATGTTATATATTTGATACCTATAATGTGGACACCATATTATGGCACAATATTCCAAAATACTTCGAACAAAGCTTATGTATAATTGTCTAATGCATTTAAGATTGGTGAACTGTTGTGAGTTTCGCACAATAAATCCATACATTTTACTAGCTTTACTTGTTATGTTCATGATATGTTTATTGAAGGTAATTTGACTATCAAATGTTACACCTAGATCTCTCATCTCACTCACCCTAGCCAATGCTACTTCCTGTATTGTATAAGTGTAATTAATAATGTAATGTCTTCTTGTAAATGACATTGCATTACATTTATTAATGTTGAAAAATAGTTTGTTTTCTATTGACCAAGTATATACATTGTTTAAATCATTTTGTAATTTTAGACAATCTGCTTGTTCATCAACTTTAATAAATATTTTCAGATCATCCGCAAATAATAAGACGTTAGATGATGTAACTAACTTTGTTATGCTATTAATAAACATTAGAAATAGCAGTGGCCCCAGGTTAGATCCTTGAGGAACACCAGATGTAGCTATAAAAGACTATGATACATATCCTTTCATAAATACTCTTTGCTTTCGATTCTGTAAATAACTTGATATAAGCTCAATTAGATTTTCGTGAAAACCAAATTCATTAGATAGCTTACTAATTAGGATTTTATGAGACACCATATCAAATGCTTTTTGAAAGTCAGTATACACGACATCAACCTGACTTCTATCATCTAGTGTATCTGATATAAATTGAGTAACATTACTTAGGTTACTAACAGTAGATCTATTCTTCATAAAGCCATGTTGATATATTGATATTTGATGTTGGATTACATTATATGTATATTTAAAAATAATAGATTCAAAAAGTTTTGCAGGTACTGGGTGTACGGCTATAGGCCTATAGTTTTCTATGTTATTCTTGTCCCCTTTTTTAAAAATAGGACATATTTTCACTTCTTTCCAGATGTCAGGAAACGTTTTTGTTTTTAAACTTAGATTAAATAATACGCTTAATGGACGTACAAAAAATTCAACACAACCCTTAATTACATAAGATGGAATTTTGTCTGGGCCTATGGCTTTGTTTACTTTCAAGCATTTTACTGCTTCGTATACATCCTCATCTGTAACTGTATTTAAAATTACTGGATTAACATAAGGTGCTAGCTTTATATGTGAAACATCAGTATTACTATCTACAGTGTAAACACTACTAAAATGATTAGCAAAAGCATCAACTATTGCAGGCCCTGTTTTATATTCATTGCCTCTTAAATTCATCACGTTTGGAATAGCTATAGATTCTTTTTTATTGTTAATGAACTGCCAAAATGCCTTTACCACTGCAAATATAAAAAATCAACTATGTTTTTAGGTAATTGTCAGTAAGCTTAACTTTGTTTGTTATGTTATGTATTATTTAATATTATTGTTATGCATTACACCCCCTTGAAACTGGAGACTGATACGTCCATGACTAATAGTGACTTTCTACATTGTTCTGGAATCGCTGCCGAGAAGAATTCTAGATGCATATTCTCGAGAAAGGTCTATGCTAGATTTTTCTAAATGTATTCCTTTTGGATATATAAGGCATGATTCATGGCCAAAGAGACGTTTTTTGGAAAGTGAAGTTTGGTAGCGAAAAGTGATGTTAGAAATCCGAAGTAATAAACATTGCAAAGTTTTAGAAGTATTGTGGAAGTATCAGTTAATTATTAAATATAAATAAAGTGCTAGTGTTTATCCCTTGTTATTTTGGAACCGACGGATTCTGAAGGATGGCTTCAGGGATGAAAATACGTGACATTATATAAAAATGGTTATTTTATTGGGAAAAATGTTTGATGTTGCCAGCAGTTAATTGGGTTTTCATATTTAATGAAAATAAACAAAATAAACACGCCACACGTTAAACAGAACAGGAAAGTGTGTGTTTCATTCAAAATTGTCTTTTTATTTGCGAAATATGTTTTACATGTTTTTGTAAGAACTACTAAGTACCATTTTTAAGTTAAATTTATTACCAAAAGTACAATGTAGCCGGCAATAATAAATATTTCACCATTTTGTCGTTTTTCTGATTGTTTCCGTAAGTGTTTGCCATATAATATTATGTCTATACAACAGCCGTCTTTGGCACCGAGATAAAATTCTCGATCACTGGTAATCAGCCTAGTTGTTTCACATTTCTACGTGTCTCACTTTATGCCTCTGTTACTGCTTGTGTCATGTTCTCTTTTAGAGAGCCCCACAAGGTATTTGGATCTTCGACATGCAGTGGGTTGATTTCATTTGTATATTCTCTGAATTTATTTAAGAAAGCCGGACCACCAGTTATGGCGGCAGACGTTTTTGTACTTTCCTTCGATGCGTTTTCAGTTTCATGAAGAATGTGCACATGAGTAGCCGATGATCTGAACCACTGTTGGCACCAGCTAGAGATGAACTTACAAGGCTTCTTAATTATTGAAAATTGTGGCACTGATGAAAACATGCTTTGGCCTTTTTTTCCTAAAATTTCCTCAACTTTCATATTGTACTATACATAAAATTGATATTCTTTATACTTATTGAGATATAATTAAAAACTTCATCGGGTACATCATATATTACCCCATTATTTAGTGATTCTTAGGACAAAGAGGCCACTCATTACAAACTTTTTGAAATTCTATTCTGTATGTAAATACTACTTGCGTGTACAAAGTTTGCTTGGTTAGCGAATTATTCTTGGGGCAAACCCCATAGAAAATTGATTAAACACCTTTCATTTAATATTATTGAAAATATGGACAATACACCTTCCAGAAAAATATGAAAACAATGGACTTATTCTCATTTTATACTCACTTGATAAATTAGTTCCTGCCTTCAGAACAAGATAACTTTCGCAAATATCGTCGTTTCCACATTCTTTTTGAAATGTAGCCTCAAAGACTTTTACTGATGTTTTGTTTAATATAGGTGAATGGTACGTGTTATTTTCCAAGGTATAATTTACTCGAAACTGAAGAAAATGATTTTATTTTAAATTATATTAAACAGAATGTCTACGGACTGAGTTCGGAAGAGGAAAATTTTTTTTATTTTTAAGTTTACAAGAAAAAGCTATTGTTTATAAAAACGCCTGCTTTTTATGAAAAGTCAGAAAATTATATTATTTTTCAAAATTTATATACAGGGTCCGCCACTTAAAACTCCCCAGACTGGTCACTTCCTTATTTTTTAAGCTACAATCATGTTCGGCACATCAAATTGTAGGTATTTTTAAGGCCTTTAAATATGCGTACAGAGTGATTAAATTTTTTATTTTTTTTGAAAAATTATTGCGAAATGAAACTTAATTTCCTTGAATATTTTTTTCCCTCATCCTGTACATGAACTGTGTTAATGTCTTCTTATAAAGGTCTTAATTAGCTTCAATTTATGTTATTACATCATATTCGATATTCTCTTTTGTTTTAGAGAAAAAAATTAAAAACCCTCTTTTTGACTCCAAACTGAATTCTCTTAAAATAAATTTGAAAAGAATGTAAATAATAATTTTAATCTTTATTTGTAAAAGGCATATAATAAACAATATTTAAAGTAACAAAACAGCAACAATAAATAAAAGGAAACAATTTTTTTTTTCTCTTTTGTGATATCACTTGATGAACCCATCGCTAATAAGTACATGCTTTCATGTAATACACTTTTCTTACTAATAAAATTTGGTTGCTCTTCTAGTGGCTCTACAGATATTCAAGTAAAAAATGTTGTAATCATGATTCAGTTTCATGAACTTCCTTAGTTTTATCCATTTTATTTTATTCTTTGGACTTTTAAATTGTTCAGATTTAATAAATCAACCATACCTTTGTTAATAGTAATATTTAACATCTTCTAAGTAAGCCATGAAAGTTTTAATAAAAACACTTTAGTAGACTTATTTTTATTAAAAATTAAAAATATTGTGCAAAATTATTAAAAAAAAAACAAACAAAATAATTTTTAAGTATGTTAACCAGAATATCAAAAATAAAACAATGTTGATTTTGCAATAAACATTAATGTTTTCTTAAAAATTTTTATCACGCAAATAGAGAATTAAAAGTTTTTTACAAATATTGTTCAAAATTTTGCCCATTAACGTGAATGCAGTAGTTAAAGCTTTTTATTAATTCACCATTCACTGTACGTAATAAAGTATTCCATCGAATAGAATTACATCCATTTCTTAAATCCTCAATATTCTGAGGTTATACAAATCTCTTAAGCAGACCTGTAGCTAGGGGTGGGCCTGCGTGCTACGGCAACTGCAGAAAATAATTAATTAAAATCACAGTACACCTAAACCACAGTTGGTAAATGGTAATAATTGTTGAGAGGATGTAGACCAAGCTTTAACTGCAAAAATGGTACACTATCGAACATCTAAAAATGAAATTGTGAAAATGGTTGAAAAACATGTAAAACTCATGTTACGCCTGGCAGACTAGTAAACATTTGTTAATTGTGATTTTTTATGAATTTTTCAATTAAAAAAAAAAAGATTTTACTTTTTAAAACACCTGCTTGAGATTTACACAATTTGTGGTAAATAATTAACCATTTTTGAAAAAATTTGTCTGACTGACAATTTTTGTTAATAAACTTTCAGACTTAATTTGTTATACATAATTTTTTTCATGAAAGTGCACTTCATAACACCTTGATATTTGTTTTGAAATAAAGTTTAAGATCTCTTCTATCTATTACAGCTTGTCTGCCTGCCTTTTTTTACTTATAGTTTGAGATCTCTTTTATATATAAAAATTGGTCTGTCAGCTCGCAGCAAAGCCTAAAGGAGACCGACCACTTCTGATTAGTATACCGCCAGCGTGCGGTACACAGGACTGGGCTTCAAATATATATTCAAATTCAAACAATAAATTAAGGGATTTGAATACTTGTGCAATTGCTTATCATTTTCATCGTATTATGATGTTGTTTTTAATAAAAATTAATTTGTAAAGTTTAATTTTACTATTTAATTTCAAGATAAACTATGTATTTCACCAATAGTGCAAAAAAATTAATAAATTCATTAAACTTTTATGGCAAAGAAACAGTTACTCCACCCATGGAAGTCTACGTTGACTAGATAGCTCATTTCAACGAATCATCAATTTGGTAGGACAAATTTTAACCAATTACATGGGATCAGTCCACATTCTTAACTCGTTAGGAAATATGTATGACAACTTTTTGTGAAAAATGTTCTTTATTATTATTATTATTATTATAAACTTTTTATATTAAAAACTGTTTCTGTTAAGAAATTTAGATATCCATTTTTTATGGGGGTGATTTATAATCGACAATAACAATAAAATATTTAGGCTCACGAGCCCCCTCTGAAAATTTATTTGCCCGCCCTTAGAACAATTTCTAGCTACAGGCCTGCCCTTAAGGTAACCCCACAAAAAGAAATCCAGTGGATTTAAATCTGATGATCTAGCTGGCCATCGTACAGGTCCAGTATTGCCTATCCACTGATTTCCAAATATCGTGTTTAAATAAATAGAAACAATACTTGCAGGGGAATTTCTTCTAAACAATTAATTCATTTCGTAAAAAATCTAGGTAAATTTCACTATTTAAATTATTTAAAAAAAAATGTGGCCCCATTAATCTGCCACCAAGTATACCTATCCACACATTGAATTTATATTTTACCTGAAAATTTCTCGCATCCATCTAGGCCTTCTATCACTCCAATACGGCACATTGTGCCTGTTCACACTACCGCGTTCATTGAAGGTCGCCTCATCGCTCCAAAGAATTTTATGACGGCAATTGCATTTTTCATTTAGTACGGACATGCGTGCTATAAAATGAAGTCACCGTTCATAATCTCCTTGGCGAAGTTGTTGTATTAAAATCATTTTATAAGCATGATAACTTTTGTCTTTGAGGATTCTTCAGACCGAAGTCTGAAGAAATATTTGTCTTAGTACTGATTGCTGATATTGAGGTTTGTGGATTTTCATTAACGGCAGCGACAACTTCATTTATATTAATATCATTCTTCACCGGTTTACTTCTGTTTCTCTTTGGTTTGGTAAAAAAACCATATCTTTTAAAATTATCAACTAATAATTTTATGGTTTTATGGTCAGGACAGCGTCTATCAGGAAACCGTTGAGAACAGACTGTGCAAGCTTTTCTAGCATTACGTTTATATTCACCATAAAGCAATAAAAACTCTGTTTTTTCCAAAGTTGAACATTGAAGCATGTCGAATTGTTAGTAGATTGATGAGCAAATTAATCTTCAACAGAAAATAACTACTCCGATTTACTTTAATTTGACATATTAAAACTTTCATGGCTAACTTAGAAAATGTGAAATATTACTAATAACAAAACTGTGGTTGATTTATGAACTCTGAACAACTTAAAAGTCGAAAGAATAAAACAAAATGAATAAAAGTAAGGAAGTTCGTGAAACTGAATCATGATTATAAAATTTTTTATTTAAATATCTGTAGAGCCACTAGAAGAAGCCAAATTTTATTAGTAAGAAATGTGCATTACATGAAAACGTGCACTTATTAGCAATGGGTTCATTAAGTGATATCACAAAAGAGAAAAAAAAAATGTTCCCTTTATTTGTTCTTGGTGTCTTGTTCCTTTAAATATTGTTTATTATATTCCTTTTTCAAATAAAGCTTAAAATTATTATTTATATTCTTTTCAAATTTATTTAAAGAGAATTCAGTTTGGAGTCAAAAAGAGAGTTTTTAATTTCTTTCTCTTAAACGAAAGAGAATATTGAATATGACGTATTAACATAAATTGAAGCTAATTAAAACCTTTGTAAGAAAACATTAACAAAGTTCATGTACAGGGTGAGGGAACAAATATTTAAGGAAATTACATTTCATTTAGTAATAATTTTTTCTATTTTTTTTTAAATCACCCTGTATGCATATTTAAAGGCCTTAAAAATATCTACAATTTGATGTGCATAACATGATCGTAGGTTAAAAAATAAGGAAGTTATGAGTCTGGGGAGTTTTAAGTGGCGGACCCTGTGTAGGGTGCTAAATATATTTGCAAAAATGTGAAAACTACAAAGAGTAAAGCGAGTTCATGTGAATATTTTGAAAAATGATATTACAACAAATTTTACAGGTTAAAAGTTAGTCAATTATAAAATCTAGATCTTCAACTGGAAAATAATTTTTATATTCTTTTTCAACAGTTTTTCCCTAATTGTTTCTCTTGAATTGTCTAAATTGTTATTAAATACTATTATGTAGATCTTTTGATATTTCATAAGTAAAAATCCACAACAGTCAGATCAGGGCTACCAGGTGGTCAAGGAAATGAGCCAAGAAATTTTTGCTATGTCAAATATAATGAAATGACATTCACACAAAAATAAATCTTGCTCATATATACATTAGATTAGATTTTAGTAAGGTTAAAAACTTTTTGCAAAAACATTAATGATTGAAAAATAAATGAAAATAAATTTATAGCAGGAAATCCAGATTCTGTAATTGACTATAACTTATAATCCATAACATTTTTTAAAATCTGATTTCTCAATATTCTTACAACTTACTTCACTCTTCCTAATTTTCATATTTTTGGCCATACTTAGCATCCTATACATAAATTTCGGAAAACGGAAAGCAGGAATTTTTATAAAGAATGGCTTTTCATCATATACAAGTAAACAAGTTTTCAATCTTCCGAACTCAATCCATGGACACAGTGTATATTATTACTCACTTTGATTGGAGACAAAATGTCACTAACTCCTTCTTTGATATACACAGTTTCGTCTTGACAATATTCTTTAGAATAACTACTGACTGCCACCGTTTTCGTATGGACTGGGGAACGTTTATCAACATGAACAGTGTCCAAGAACCATATTCTTGAAACAAACTTCTTTTCTTCCACAATATGATAGTTCACATTAAATTTTTCAGTTTTTTTAATCTTTCCAACTATTGAAAAGCATGACTTGAAAGAAAAACTGTAAAAAAAGATATAACATACAAAATACAGTAAGTTTTTAGAAGCTTATTAATACCGAATATTTTACAATTTATGATAAGAATTACAGAATTGTTATTGACCCTTTGCACCATATTGTTTATCAGAGGATTAAGACTAATCCTTCGTTATATATAAAATTTCCTTTGCTCCGTTTGTTAATCCTAGATATAATTGGCTTAAACCAAGTTTAAGTTAAACCACCAAAGTTGACCGCTAATGGCCATTACTTTCGGTCTCCGTTAAACGTAATCTGTCGGTTAAACATATTCAGTTACCATGGAAACAATTGTACTTTCAATGATTTGGCATACGGTTATAGTATAATGGAGACTGAAAACAATGATCCTTAGGGCGGGTTGTATAAAGCATAGTTGAGGCTTAACCAGAGTGGTTAGTCAAATTCGTGTTGTACAACAACGGGTTAGCACTAACTGCCCGCGTTACAGTTTAATTTCTTAACTGCCGAAAAATAGGCGGTTAAAGTGAGAGTGAGATAACTGTTTAATTACAACCTCAAAAACAAGAGAAAGTTTCAAGTATCAGAAATTGCTGAAATCATTAAATCAGTTAAGTCAGTTAAATTTTACCTCCGGTTAGTTAACCGATCGGTAATGAGATTTTTATACAACTCGCCCTTAAGGTATGTTCAAAATTAATCCTAGTTTCATAACCTCAGTTTTTAATAAATACCATTAGAGCCATTACTTTTGGTCTCCATTAAACGTAAAACATGGGTCAAACTGATTCAGTTACCATGGAAACAATTGTACTTTCAATGATTTGTTAGACAATTAAAGTTTAACGGAGACCGAAAGTAATGGTCCTTATTGTAATAATTGTAACCTTAGGTTTCGAACCAAGTTCAGCTGAACTCTGGCTGAAACACTTTTATACAACTGGCCCTAAAAATGAAAACGGTGCAAGTGGTAGTATATGATTTATATTTTCCAGTCACCATTTGATTAATTGTAACGAATTGATGAAACCTGGTATGTGTAACATGTAACTAACACAACATTCTTTTATCTGTGTCAAGTTACTACGACTTCCGGTTACACCGGGAGTGGCAAAAAATTATTGATATTTAAATAGGATATCCGGTATATGTTTCAATTTTAGGAATCTATAGGTCATTCTGTATATGACTACTAATTTAAATGGCTATTTACACCATTTTGAAATTTTTAGTCAATGGGCCTTTTCAGCATATTTTTTTTATTGCGGAATCATAAATTTTATGAAAAATTAAAATACCCGTATTTTTTCAATTTCTATTTTGATGCAGATTAGAGCCAGAAAAAAATAATTAAAATCACCTATTTACAAGTCCAATTTAAACGATTATCCGTAACGCGCCATTAATACGTCAGCAATCCCAAGCCAATAGTGTAAAAGGCGACTCGGCAACGTTGTACAAAATAAGCATTCAATTGACGTTTGTAGTGATGGGCGATATCGCGATTTTCCAATCACTCCTTAACGGCGACTTATATTTTTCACTTCCGGTGGTTTTAAACTAACGCCATCACAATCTGCAAGCTGATATGTTTACCGTTCGCCGTAATTTGTTTTTGTGAATGTATGGCTGCATTAAGCAGCACTGGACAAGTATGAATTGAAAGTAAAACGATGTAAATTACACTTTATATTAATATTTTATATAATCACGGTGATTTAATCACCGTCAGTGACATATCGCTCATGACTAGACGTTTGACAGCTTGTTGATGTTAACATTTTGGTTTTGAGGTTAGCGTAAATTGAAAGCCTCCGATTTCAATTGAAATGTCTAGCAAGCAGTGTTTTGTTCCATTCTGTGAAAATACGACCGAAAATGCCCCAGAAAAGACGACAGCTCAAATGAAAGTTTAAGGTTATCCGCTATCCGCACGCTCGGTGATCGCAGTGTTGTCGGTTTGCAAGTTCTTCTGTTGTGTCGTCGATGATGATTGGTGGGATTACGTGTGCAACCAAGGCGCGTGAAACTCGAGCGTTTGAAATACCCCGTGAAAGTTGTTGTACTTCGCTAATTTATTTCTCAGAGATTGCTGTTCTAAGACGCCTCATTTTTAGATAAAAAATTATTTTATTTTCCCCAAATGACACCCACCATATTTAAATGTTAAAATTCGAATGTACTGTAAAGGCCCATTTTGATTTTCAAATTAGTGCGCTTGAAATTTATCTAACATTTTAAATAATTGAAGAAAAACACATTGGATTTTGTTGTTCATTTGTATTACAGAAAGTTCCAAAGTTGAATCACAAACACAATAATCAACCATGTTTTCCCGTCATCTTCATAAATTAAACTGGACACCACAACACACTCTTTCCAAGCTAAATTTGTGACACCCCCACTCGTGGTTGCCATAATAGGTCGTCAACTTACTTGAAATTGGCAAAACCTGACAGGAATGTCAACTGCTGCAATGTTGGTTATCTGGACATAGTTGATTATTTTACAGTATGTTGCCAAATGTATTAATACTCCTGTCATGAAATGCTACCTAACTCAATGACTTTAAACAGTAAATTCAGGTTATTAAAACATTTACAGTAATAAGCTATCATAAGGAGTTCTCGTTGATATTTTAGTTTTAATTACATTGCTTCCAAAAACAAACAATAATTTGCCTATCAACAGTAAGGGGATAATACATACTAGATGAAATCTAACAACATCCAATTTGTACTTGTTAGGTACGTAAAAGTATTAAGTATTTTCACTATGTGCTTTGCTTTTTTGATATTATTAAAATGAAGTACTTGTTATACTAAAGCACTTCTTGATATTTAAATAGCATTCTATCGTCCATCAAATTAAAATTTCAACAATAAATAATAAAGTTTTGATAATTCAACGAATATGCAAGACACGCTATGATTGGCGTTGACCTAATCGATTTTATTACTGGCTTATATCATGTTTAAATAGTGGTAAACACAACATTTTATTCGCTTTATTTACGTTTTACATGTGATTACTGCAAAAGTATTTTGGTAGGATCACTGAAATTCTTCCAGGTATATTTTTGGATGTATTCTCCATTCAACTATTTTAAGTATAATACACTTCAATGGTCATATTGCCAACATTTTTCACGCTTACTTATTCGACAGCTATATTTATAAAAAGTGTGGTAATGTAACATATTTTTAAATAGATCGTCAATATCAGTAACGCACATAATATATTGGGTTGTTTAAAATTATTTAGGTAGATTCACAAATAGTAATAAACTTTAAAATTCGCAAAGAAAATTACGGAAAAAAGGTGAGGAAAAGATCCCGAAATTCGGAGTGGTCGCCGATATTTAGATAGTAGTATATTTTATAGAATAGACAAGAACATGGTACTTACTCAAAATATAACAAACCGGGTACTTCACCCCGATTCTTGCAAAAGAGTGCCATACAAGACTGGACAATATTGTTTTATTAAATTATCACAAACTGTTTATGTTAAAATACTAGGTATACAATACAAAACAACCAATAAAAACGAGACAACTGGCTCTGAAATTCTGCACTAAATCAAGACCTCCCGCTACAGGAGACAACCGAAAGAAAAATTGTGTCAGCACATAACGTCCCCAAGAAGCATTCTGACTGAAGCACCAACATACTTTTAATGCTAGATTTCTACTGTAGTGATGCATAACCTCAGGACCTTCAATCGCATGATTGAAGTATTTTGTTCACGCGCATATATCTGTATTGGTCTTCCACTTATTATGTATAGTTCAGTGGTTAATATCACTTCAATGTGGAGTCCATTTTACTTTACAAAAATCGTGTTTTCTTTTGCGATAACTGCTTGATTCAAAATCTGAAAATATATTAAGTATGCCCTGGTAGACTAAGCAAATGAATAATAATGGAAGTCTTAAAAACTTGACATTCTAAGTTTCACCTCGATTCATTAAATAAAAAAGAAATGGTGGCCAGAAAGTAGTATTAGTGACATCTGGTACATTTTATCAGACTTCGACTCTAAGTGTATATATATATATATATATAAGTGTATAGTTTATTTACCATGTATTATTGTAATTCAATGGATCATTTGCACACCCTTTCCTAGATGCATTAATATTCTTTAATTCATTACTTTTAATTTTGATTTGTATATCTATAATTGGTCTCGTTTTAAAAAGGAGTACCCTCTCAGATTCATAAGCCCCAATAAGTAGATCTGGGTATTCATTGTTGTCCATGTCTATTCCTCCACTTAAAGAATACCCAAATGTTTTTAATTGGTGAACTCGAATTATCTAAAAAATACTGTATAATTTTCTAAATCTAAATATAAAAAATACAATTAAAACCTGTGACGGTTCCTCATTTAAACCATTTGGAGAGCCTAAATATATATAAACAGCACCATGGTCTTCTTCGTATGGAGCACCGATTGCTACATCATTATATCCATCTTTATTGATATCACCAAGGGATGTCATAGAAAATCCAAACCTTGACTGAGACTGCCCATATAAAACTTTATTCCATGTGCAGTTATTCCAGGTGCAATCTCTAACATTATAATAAATATATACAGCACCTCCTTTGTTGTCTGCATAATAAAAAGGAGCACCTACTAGTAAATCATCATAGCTGAAACATATTTATTGATTTCTTAATAATAATAATTGTCATTATTTATAATAACATAAATAAATGGCAAGAGCAACCAACTTTCCACAATGCATGTGATTGGTAGATATAATATGGTCCCAACTTTATTCACTATGCGAATTTCAAAATATAATAATTGTTAATGCCTTAGATAATAAGAAACAGTTTTCAGTTTATTTATTGACTTCCCATATGCTTTTGATCACATTGATCATAACTTATTAGTGACAAAATAAGGCTATGAGTAATCGATATATCTAATTTTCATTGAGCATTTTTTAGCTGTTCTGGAGATATTTTAACAAACCTTTTTCAAGAATTTATTACTCATAAACTACTTAGCAAGATGAAACAAAAATAATATGAAAGCAGTCATTTTGAAGAACATACCACTGTAACAGACCAACCCCTTTATAGTACCACAGCGGCTCGTAACCAGTGACGTTTTTAGTGAAGCCATGTGAAGCCTCAATGCTAGTAATAAAACAAACTATTTGTCGCATAAAATATTCGCATTTATCGAATCACTATTATAATAATTATGTTTTTTTCGACCACTTATATTTTGAAGAAACTTTAGGTGATAATTAAGGACATCTAAGACCATTCAAGGTAACTTTTAAAAAGTGGTCACTTAACAGAAACCCTACGAAAGTAAGATTTAAATATCTTTTCGCTTATTACAATTACAACTTATTAGGAATTTATATTAAAAAAATATGTGGTATATATATTCTGTTCTCCTAAGGCCTTTCCTTGAACTTCCACTGTAAATAGTTATTTACCGGTGGAATGGTTAATAAATAAAAGCTTCGTCTTATCCAACACATGGTGAAATGAAAATGGAAGATCTTTAAAGGACACAACAAAATAGCAAATAATGGTACTTGAAACATTTCCCTTCTACAGAACGAAGAAATCAAAAGAAGGAATGCAATAAAGAAATATCAAGGGTGTGCACCCGGCTAGATTCAGAAACAGAAGACTCAGAAGAAGAATAAACAAAGAGATGATGATGATATATGGAAGCTTAAACGTCACGTGCAAGGGTCGGAATCCTTCAGCGCTAACAGGGTCACACTCAGGAGCATTAAATAAAGTATATGAATTATACTAAAAATGCATTGAAAAATAGTATTATATTCTTTGTGAAATTTCATTTATCAATATGTAAATTTACCTGTTAAATATACAACTTGAATCATATCGTTGGAAATGCTATCTTAAAGAAAAATGTGACATGAGGCTGGAGAAAATTCGAGAAGATCTTCAAAATACATACATGTCTGAGTATTGGCCGCCAAATAATTAATATCCTTTTATGGGGTTTACATAAAGGAGAATAAAGGAGAAGCTGTGGAGCAGCGTTTAGTGTCATGTAAATTTGTGAAAAGAAGTGATCATGTCACGATTTTTACCACAGTAAAAGACACGCTTAAGTGGTTGTTGTGGGAATCAGAGCAATGTAATAAAAATAAGTTTATTTTATTAGTCACTGATGGTGTGAGATATATGCTTAAGGCAGGGAACGTTTTGCAAGAGAAATATCCCGATTTAGTTCATTTTACATGTGCAGCACATGGATTGCATTGAGCAGTAGAAAAAATCAGAGATTCATTTCCCAATGTAAATGGCAGTTCTATGAACTTTGTCCGGGTATACCACATTTTATTATGTTAAAAATTTCAAAACATTAGTAGTTTAACCAACACGTTTGATTCCCACGAATCTATTGTAATATGTAAAGTTCTTAATAATTGAATGAGTGTGGTGGGGGGATGAAAAATATTATAAAAGAATCATTCTTGGGTTCTAGTATATTACACCAATCTCAAGTTTCTGTACCTTTACCAGCTTGTATTACTAATTTCCCGTGTTTACCCCTTCAACGAAATCATCTTAAAATACAATCTAGTTCGTTATAATACATGCGTGTACCAAATTTGAAGTGAACATCTTAATTTAATTTTATCAGCCCCTGTAATAATGGAGTAGTGGTGGTGGTGGAGAGGTTGAAAAATTTGATAAAAAATCTGACGCCTTCGCTTCTAGAATATACAACAAATCTCAAGCTTTTGTACTCTTACCAGTATGCCTTACTTATATTCCTCTATTTACCCCTATGTACCACAATATTTTACCGGATATGTCCAATCTTAAGCCATTCCAGAGAAAACGTGCGCACAGAAAAAGTTAGACAGATCAACAAACAGAGACATTTTTTTCGCTCAAATTTAAAATCTCGACGTTTCATGACATTTTAAATCTATTTCAACAAGAGCAGTTTTTGAAAATTTTTATTTCCACTCCAGTACGTGGATGTGAAAGTAATATTAAGTTCGAAAGAAATTATCGTATATAATAAGTATTCATTAGCAGGCGACTGCAACTTTAATTTATTTCGAGATAGTCCAGCACCTGCCAAAGCCCTGGAGCAAATATTATGTATCTTTTTTAGGAATCATCTCAGTAAAATCAATGAAAACCAACGCGGTCTTGTTCCCAAGCGATCGACTTCTACTCATATAGTTACCTATAGTCATGATATTCTCTAGGTATTTGAATCTGGGTTACAGATGGATGCCACATATACAGACATTCGAAAGACTTTCGACAAAATTGATCATGATGTATTGCTAAACAAATTATGTATGTATTCGGTAGATGAGACTTTAGTCAAATTAATCTCCTCATAGTAGAAAATCGCAACTGTATTTTTCTATGTTTCTTTATTTCATTAACGACTTGCCAGGCACGATTTCAATTTCTAATTCTAGATGCGTACTGTTTGCTGATGATCTAAAACTGTGTAAATAAATCAAATGCCAAAGTCAATTATTATAATTTAATATCAAAGCCGCTTATGAGTGAAATAAATTAAATAGCTTGATTTTAATATAGAAAAATGTTATATCATCACATTCGTTCCTAAACTGTTAGACACAGTTTAGGAACAAATTTAGTGTAATGGGAAACAGTTTTGTAACTGTTTCGATACTTATGTGAGATACAAGGGTTTACATACATTTCCAACATTTTTTCTGAAATTGTTACCATTTTTCACCTATTACAGATATCACAACAATATTATGGAACAGTTTAGCAACTGCTACCACCTTTCGATATATTTTTTTTCCGAAACAAGTGTTTGAACACATTTTCGAAACATACTGCAGCATCTGTTACCTCATTTCTAAATTGTAAACTTGTGTCGATACATTATTGAAATTGTATGGAACACATTCTTGTCGCGAAATGTTTCCAAACTGTTTCCTTTTTTTTCCACAAATATAATGGGAACATATGTCACCACAAAGTAGATTAATAACCGAAACCATGTACATTTTTTTAATAGTTATTAACCTCACATTTTACTATTATTAAAACCACAGAAAAGTTGGAAAAAATGGGAAAAACCAAACAATTTAAACATTCTTCCAGGTATTATAATCTGTTAAACTATTCAAGAATTGTGAAACCATGACTTTAAAAAAAGTTGCTGTGGAATGTCAAAATACAAATAATAAAATAACAAGTCTTGGGACTGATGCACTTACAACGGGGTCATCAAATAATGTGGTGAAAGTAGAAGAAATTCCTATTAATATTGAGGAAGGTAAAAAGTTGTAATAAATAGTATTTGGGGTACATAGTGATCAACTTTTCAAGCACTTCAGAACATGTATTCATTAATGAATTCCTTGAAGATGATTTAAATACATTTGAAGAGGATACGAATACTGACTTTGAAGAGGAAATTGCAGATCCAAAATATGAATTAATCGAAGACCTTAAGTTATGGGCTTTAGAACGTCGACTAAGTCACAGTGCCATTGACAAATTATTGGTACTTTTAGCAAAGGCTGGTCATAAAATTTACCCAAAGATAGTAGAACGTTGCTTAAAACTCCAAACACAACTGTTCAACAAAAAACGCCAGACATGCCGAAATTCGAGCGCAACATAGCCGGCTGGCGGCCGTTTGTTTACATGTTTGTTGCCAACCTTTCCGAAACCAGACCGAAACACAAAAGAAATTGTTTCTGTCAGAAAATGACTGCGTAACATTTCCAAAACAATTTCGAAACAAGTTTCTTTCAGAGGTAATATGCTACAGTAATCGGAACTGAGTGGATACATTTAGGAATCAAGTTTCTTTTCATCAAATATGATCTAAATTTTCGAAACATATGCAGAACTGTTGCTGTAGCCATTTTGGTTGTAAATGTTGACGTTTGCTATTTAGCGGCCATTATGGGCAATCTTAAAAAAACTCTGACAAAGGCTTAATATCGAAGATCACTAATTACGATAATTAGGAAAAAAAAATATAATTTGGTATAATCATTATCATGGACATAATCGAAAAAAATATATTTTATAACCTATATATTTTTATATTTAATACAAAAATATATTCGAAATGTTTGAATTTGTGAGGCCCATTGAAAATATCGAAGTATCTCCGCCGAATAATCGATAAAATTCTTTCCGTTACGTCTCTTCAGGCCAGACAGGGCTTAAAATGACGACAAAGTTTTCACATTATATGTAGTACACCTGCCATGTGTACCTAAATTGTTTCCATATTGAAAAGTAATCAAAAATATGCACAATATAGAAACATATTCGTATTACGTGAAAGATAATAAAAATTTCCGAAACTGACTGCACACATTTGTTCCCATTGTAAAAACGTGTGTATGGAAATGAATCAATATAAAATATAATAATGTATCGATACATTTGTGAAACTGTGTATAAATCGGTGAGCTACAGATTTGAAACATGTTTCTCTTTATTTTCGAAACTAGCAAAGAAACGCCTAGTGCCACCACAATAGAAACATGTACTGTATAACCATAAGAAATTATACACGTGTCGGAAATGTATCGGAACATGTTGGAAACACCTCCCATTTTAGACATGGTAACAGACACAATTTGTTAGAAACATTTACCAAAATGTTCCTTAAAATGCTACTTGGGAATTTTAATGTTATAGTAAATGCCATACAACATCTACAATGCCCTGAGCTGTCAATTTATTAATCTCTGCAAAAAATTAGTTCGGTGTTCAACAAACTCGAGGAAGCAGAGGGAATAAAATGTCTCAAAATATACCTACCACAAATTTAACCACATGTTCTCGAAAAAACCCGGATTTGAAGGAATTGCAACAGTTAGCAAATAAATATATGTAATAGTTATTTACGTAACCAATTATGAAAGGACTAATTTTACTTGACGACTTTTACTTGCCAAAATGAGCGAGAGTTTTGCAAATTACGTGAGTCAAGTAAAATTACTCTTTGATAACGTGTTAAATATAAAATTTTATCTAATCCCGCTCTAAAATAGAAAAGAAATTGCAATTTATTTTGAATTCTATTTTACAGTTTCAAAAATAGCTACACTTGCAGTTGTACAACTAAATCTTGTGTTTATCGCTTTACCAGAAGCATTACTATGGGTTGACATTTGTGTAAATAAACTTCAGTTGTCAATCTACTAATTTTTTGGAAGCAAATAAAATCAAATATGGTTGATTCAGATGTGGATATTCCATCTCATATAAAAGAATCGGCTAATTTAGCAGTAAATTCAATAATACCTGGTAAAGTAAAAGCATATATGAAGAAGTATATAGGTACGAAATTTGAAAATTGGTGTTAACAAAAAGGAATAAAAAGTGAAAAGATTCTCTTAGTGTACTTCGAAACGATGAAACCCTATAAAACATCTACAATATGTACTATCAACTCAATATTCAAGGCCGAATTAAATGTAAAAAGAAACTGACAAAAAAATATATCATATTAATAACAATTTTTAACAGAAAATATGCAGGTTATCACGCTATAAAATCTATCATTTTAACAAGAGAAAACTTTTAAAGTTTTATTAGAAATGCTGATGACGGGAAGTTTCTATTTGAATTTTATTAACAAAGTGTTTTTTTGTGTCTTAGTATTAAAGTTCTTTCTCTAAATGATGAATTTAATAATAATCAGTTACATAAAAATTCATTATATCACTAGTTATGTAATGAAACTGACAGTTATGAAAAATGTGATGTTTTGTAACGTCAAAAATGCATTTAAAATTTTACATTACATAACAGGATTAGATAAATAAAATAAACGAATATGACATTTTTTATTACATCTTTCATTCGATACTCATTACGCTGTACTGTATCTGTCTGAAGCTGGCTGTTGGTAGCTTTCTACGTGTCTAAATCTGACCACAAAGAGGCAAACATCCGGGGTAAGTACTTTTCCAATACTTTTTCAGTTTCAACTGATAGGGATAACATAAAGAGAGAAATTACAATTACAAATTCAGAATTGTCAAAACACTTGTTGTTATAATATTCCTTGAAAAATTAAATATCAAGTCAAGTCCGACCCTGTTAACGCTGAAGAAATTTCTACCCTTGGTCATGTGGCTCTCGCTGCTGGTAACAAGCATATCCAATGTCCAATCCAGTATATGTAGCCAGTCCGAAGGTACATAAAAATATCCAGATTGGATATCTGGAAGTGCTTCCCATATGCTGGCTAATTAATCAATCAATAAAAAATATGTGGTTTTTATATTCTCTAAAATGTCTGCTTTCATACCGTATAGTTTCATCTTGTTAAGTTAAATAGTCTTCATTATTACAGTTTTGTTGAAATATCTTCAGAACAATTTAATAATGACCAATGAAAATTAAATGTATCATTTACTCAAGCCTTACCTACATGTTAATATAGTTATTAATAGGGGTTTCTATCGGGGTCAATCTGCCCATGCTTATCTGGCTATACCATTATGCAGGGTTTAATAGTAAGAATGAAATAAATCAATAATTAAAAATAATTATTAGTTTAAGATTAGGAAAAACTTAGGCCTTATCTCACGAACCATAAGTTCTGCGGTATCTTACAAAATGTAGTAAAGAAGTAATAGAAAAGCGAATTATATGATTTTCAAAAATTACAAAGACAGGAATTGTGGTAAAAAACTTATGTCAGAAAAATAAGAAAGATTTGTCTTGTACATGTCTCCTGTGGTTCTACCATTAAAAACATTATTAACAACATGGAAGAATTATTTTGGAGAGATTGGAAATAATATCAATACATTAAACAACAACTAAATGTAATTTATCGGTTTATTAAAATTGATAACAATAAATTCCCCGAATATAAATATAATTCTTTTTTTATGGTAATGATATTAAATAAAGTAATATTTCAAATTATTATTACTTTCCTCTTAGATGTTAGATGCCATTACCTACAATAACTTAGGTGTATCAAAAAGTAGAACCTAAACCCTACATTTTATTAATTGATTATAATATTTACATAAACTAGAGTAAACATTATACTCTTCGCCGATTTATTGCATTTTTCATATAATCGTTGTACATTCTATAGGACACTCTTCGCACTTTTTTTTGTAAACAACTTTTAGTTTTAGATATTTTACATTGTATAATTTCAATTTAATTACTGGGGGCTTGACCCTGCAATCCCTCGACTTCAATTTCAACAACAAATCTTTATTTAACAATAAAATTGTATACAGTCGCCTTCCCAAGTCTGATCGGAGCCAGCCAGACATCCACGGCGTTAAGTATAGTGGTAGTGTAATGACTAGATGGGACAGACCTGGATCTGCTTAGAAAGTGTAATAAAACACTTCTAAAAACACTCGTCCGAAATTTTCTATCGCAATGGCGGTCGCCCGGCCGCCAGACAATATGAATTTCTAAAAGATTGTGGTCAAAACATTGTTACTTAATCTTTTAAAATTTTTGTTTAGGAAGAAAATTTAGAAGACAAACAGAAGACACAGACAAACAAACAGAAACAAAGAGAGGGCAGACATAAAAGACTTACAGATGAAAAGTGGGAAGTTTAGGAGAAAGTAAGTTGTAGCAGAGGAAAGTTTAGCCAGATAGGCTGCCGGAAAATGGGCAATGCCTGATGGTATGGCAGGGTATGCCTTTTCAATGAGGGATAACATATCTTGGCTCACCAATTGGCGCCACTGCACCATGAGGTGGTATCTGTCGAAATTGTTATGAATGTGCGATTTATTTTATTTGTGTATAAACTGAGATTTCAATTCTTCCAGTTTTTTTGTGTCGATTTGAAAAAAGACGAATAAAGCCTCAAAGTTGTACTGTGCTAATTTGTTCCGCAACAAAATTAAGCCACTTTCCTGCCGAGTGCCGAGTAAATTTCTGTCATAATCTTGAAAATCAAAAAAGCTTGTATCAAATAATAATCACAATATAGGTATTTATATAAAAATAAAAGTAATAAGTTTTTTATTTTCATAGACTATAACAGAAATTTACTCGGCACTGCTTCTTTTTTTAACAAAGGAATAATAGCTGAAAGAATACTAAAATTTTATAAGACGAATGTCTATTATTATATTGTCTGCGTAGTAGGTCAGTAGCAAAAGGATCTTAATGAAATGATAAGCATACTATAAACATGAAATTAATAAATCACTTATGATTTTTCTTCATAGATTCCTTTGGTAAGGTATAATCTTCGGGACCGCAAGGTTTTCTGCAGACATGCGAATGTCTTTCTGGCATAAATTTATTTCGACGAATTGCTATCGACCATTTGAAGCATTGAACAACATTGAAGCATTATTCGTCTTTTAAAACTACACGAAAAAACTGAAAGGGTTGAAACTTCTAGCAATTATATACTAAACCTAGGGGAAAATGGGTCCCAGTCGAATTGGATGAAAATTTATTAGAATGTAGTTTATGATGTCCTGATCAAAAGTCTTAAAGAAACGAGATATCGAGTTACAGGGAGTGCTCACTTCTTATGGGAAGTAGTCCCCACCCAGGTAAAATTTGCTGGAATCGATATATGTTATTCCTCTCGACCTCCTTATCAAGAGTTCTTACGGGCACAAGGTCGGAAAATGTACAGTTTTGTAGATATCGGGGGTTACAAAGTTGACTTTGCACCCCCCGTATATCTGAAAAACTGTGCATTTTTCGACCTTGCGCCCATGAGAACTTTTGATCGGGAGCTCGAAAGGAATAACGTAAATCGATTCCAGCGAATTTCACCAGGACAGAGGTCACTTCCCACAAGAAGTGAGCACCCTATTTGCACCCCCTGTAACTCGAAAACTGTCCATTTTTCTATCTTGCTTCTTTAAGACTTTTGATCAGGACATCATAAACTACATTATACCAAATTTACATCCAATTCAACTGGGACCCATTTTCCCTTAGGTTTAGTGCAGGGTCCTTTAAAGGGAATTGGACTTTTCTTTATTAAGCTTACAAAAAAACGTGACTGACGGACGGACAGACAGACAGACGGACATATTAAAAGTGGTTCAAAATTCGATCACCAACACAGTGATATATTTTTTATTTTTTTAAATTTTATTTAATCGTCTTATTTATATTAACGTCCTGGCGAAGTTTAGCTAATGCTATTCCACCACTCAACCAGGACACGTACACATAGACATTAACACAACATCCATTCCCTGCGATATTGCCATCTACCGCAGCTGAGACTTGAACTCACTGAACTCAGGATAGATAACAGCGACTAGACATGTTCTGCCACCCAACAGCGGTCTAGCTCACTGCTACCATCTCGGTAACACATTAAAAACGCCAGTAAACATCCATACCCTGGCCAGGATTCGAACCCGTGGTCACAAGCCAAACGCCTTAGCATTGCGCCACCGAGTCGGTGGCGCACTGCCATTTGAAAATGTAAAATCTGTAATACAGCAGTTAAATCCAAATGACGCAGTCGCTATTTCACAGACGCAACATCAATTTATGGATCCAACTGTTCAAGAAAATCTGGAGACTACACACAGATGTTTTTCACGTATTCCATAAGGGACCTTCAATGTCAGCCAACATCAGAGTTTACTACAGTGGATGCACGGGTACAAAGACAATTCCAGACTGCTTAAACAAAAATCCCAGATTTGTTCCAACAGGTGTAACAGACCTTTTAAACGACAAAGAAGTGGACTTTGCTACATCGGACATGAATGTGGAGACTGAGAAAGTTTAGATATTTTAAGTATGCCCCAGTTACATCTGTCGACGTCGAGCGGTCCTTCTCGCAATAAAAATGGATTTTCAACAAAAGACGTCGAAGTTTAACTCCAAAACATTTAGAACAGATATTAGTAATATACTTTTATTCTTGTAATCGACACTGAAAAATACTTGTGTATATTAATTCAGTGTTAAGTACATCCCCTTATACCTCCAGCTCTCTTTGAGTGAGTGTTTATAATAAATTGACCATCAGCTTTGGATAATGCGGATTTCGCTAAAAAAAATTTCAAGGTAAGATATTGTTTCACACATGCATGCTAATCTTTATGCGCTGACACATGATCACTTATAGCCAACCCTGGTTTTACACATATCCGATAGGTAACTCCGACCTCTGATAATAATAATAATAATATTCATTTAAGTAGGAAGAATTATACATATACTTACATAAAAAGATAAACAGATTTACCGCTTACTCACTAATTATAACTATAACCTAAATATAAATAACAGTATTATCACATTTGCAATGAACATTGAAAATTACAGTTTGTTAAATAAAATTTGCACATTAATTTACATTTGTATTTATATATGAAATAATTTTTTGTTTAAAATTGTTCAAGGTATTACAATTTTTAACATTATTAGGAAATTCATCGACTTCTTATGTCTAGTTCTATTAATGTGGAAATTATGTCTTGTTCTTGTTTGATGTTGATGTATAAAATTGTTTCTTACTATGAAATCAGCAAAGTAATTTGGTAACATATTTTTTTAAAGTTTAAAAATAAAAGTCATACACATATAAAATATCCTTTGTTCAACAGAGAACCAGTGTAACTATGAAACATCCAATTTATAGATGTATATCTATTGCATCCCAAAATTATCTTTATTCCTCTATTTTGTAATTTTTGCAAACATTGAATAAGATATGTCATTTATCAAACTGAATACTTACTGGTTTGAAAATGTGAATACAGTAACTTTCTGTATATAGATAATACTGGTTGATATTGATAAATCAGCAAGGTTACTAATATATCAATATCTAAAGGTAAATATATAAAAATAGCAGTTTTATAACTGCTTATCAAAATGTTAGTAATGTTCTGCATCACTCACAATAAAAAATATAAATGTTTTGGTAACTTAATTTTAAAGTTGTCAAGTTACATTTATACACACCAAAAAATGTATAAAGATATACTGGGTACATTATTTAGAACTCACCCATCATTATTTACATCAGCAGCAAGAATCTCATATCCAAAACTAGATGCGAATTGTTCACCAGTAATTATTAAAGAAATATTTAATTCCTCGTTGTTAAATTTCTCAAAAAAGTAGACTTGACCTTTCATCTTGGATCTAGGAGCTCCAGAAATATAGGTATATATGCTACGATTGAAAAAATGTCCACCTCCAACACTCATACCTAAAAAATATTCTATTTCGTGTAAATGGAAATAATAGTAGAAAAGTAGGTATATGCCAAAAAAATCTCTTCCATAGCCGTTTTAATGATAACATGTAGGGAACAATATTTCCTTGTTTTCTAGCTTCTCTTCTTGTTTGTTTTAATATTTCTTGGTAGAGGGCACCTGATTTTATTTTGGCCTATCTCTAGGTACTAATCGAAATTTATTATATGTGAATTAAAACAACCAGTTTATATTTAATATCTGACTCTTGATATAAAGGGTGAGTCACTAGTGCACAGACGGTCAATATTTCCTCATCCTTTGGAAATTTGAAAAAATGTCTCAGATAAAAACTAAACTAAGTTGCTGGTATGTTTTTCGTTCTACGATAGCCAGAAATTTAAAAAAAAATTGCAAGTAAAGTAGATAAAAAAGTCTATAATAGGAAATTATTTTCGAACATACAGGGCGAGCCAAGACAAACTTATAGGACCAAGTGCCTTCTTTTTTAATGGACTGCTATGTATATCAGTACATTTTTTGAAGCCTTTTTCTAGACTCTATTCATTCCTATATTAGCACTGAATATCTCCCAACCACTTGGATGTAATGAGTTTTTTTGTTCAAATAATGCAATCAGTCACAATTATGGGTTTTAAGAAAAACTTATGTGAATACCAGTTACGAGACATCTAATTAATGTTTTTGAATCATTTTCGTTTCCTAAAACTGGCCAAAAATTATTTTTCAATTAAGAACTTTTTAAATTGAATGTTCCCAATATTTTCAAATGGAACACCTTCAAATGGAACACCCTGTAGGCAGGTTAAACTAGTATCTACATGATCCCCTACGATATGTAAATTCAGTTAAAAATGAGAACAAAGGTAGGTAAATAAATTAATTTCAGGCCTTTGTTCTCATTTTTAACTGAATTTACATATTGTAGGGGATCATGTAGATACTAGTTTAACCTGCTCAGCCGTAGGGGACTATGTGGGATGCTAGTGTTATAACGAGAATGGCAAATAAGAATTTTTACTTGTTAGCATAACCAGAAGTCAGGTTATCGAAAGAATGCAAAGATTTCATTCATATTTTTACATATAGTTTTTCTTTTAGTTCTCATAGATAGTTTTTCTTTCCGCTGTTTGCAAAATCCTATAAAGGACATGTTTCATTACTATAAGCAAACAAATAATAAATAATTCACTTTTAAACATGAAGAAAATGAGTTTTCTATGGTGCTGGCAACGGTTGAGAATCCCCATGTTAGTCAATGGTAGGAATAAGTAATAAATAGATGGTCTGTGGGTCGAATCTTAAAAACAAATAAGTTGCATGCATATCATATTCAACTGCACCAGGAATTATCTGATGACGATTTTCAAAAGCGGCTACCATTTTGTAATTGGGCCAGAGGTAAAATGCAAGATGATGTCAACTTCAATAATGCCTTATTCACTGATCGGGCAACTTTTCGTAAAAATGGATTTGTTAATAGGCAGAATTTCCATTATTATGCTTCGAAAGATCCTCACTTTTTTATGCAAGTTGATAACTAACACAGATGGTTTATAAACGTCTGGGGAAGAATTATTGGAGAACATGTAATAGGGCCACATTTCTTTGATGGTTCATTGACTGGAGCTATTTATCTTAATTTTTTGAAAAACTATCTGCCACAATTATTGGTAAATCTCCCTGAAAGAATTCGAAATAGGATGTGGTTTCAGCAAGATGGTGCTCCACCACCAAAAATAATTAATAAACATTCAAAAATTATAGTAGCGGCGATTTTTACGAAGTATATAACAAAAAACAAGTCAGTTTTAATTTGTTTTTAGACCGATTTTAGTGAATAAGGGCTTAAAATGACACATTTTACAAATACCAAAATACTCTAAATCCGGCGATAACCATTTGGCATCAGCCGAAAATAAGTATTAACCACCTCCAGATGATGCCAAGCGGATTGTTGAAATGCAAGTTAAGTGCAGTGATTAGTTTTATCGTGTTTTTGAAGATCACTTCAGTGTAAGTGTCACATCAAAGATTCCAACTTCCAACAACAAGATCTTAAAATGTTTACAAAGGAATATGATCTGAAAACAGTTGTCTCATAAAAATATTCTGGAACTAAAAATAGAAATGACAAATATTTTATATCGTCAGAAATTTTAAAAATAAAAAAGTAAGTAGGGGCCAAAAAGCTTACAGTTGTTCCTCTCATGTACCTAACACCTGTTAAATCTGTTAAAATGTAACCAAATGACAGGTGATTAAAAAATCGTTTTTCGCACACCCACTTGCGTCGCGGCATATTTAATTAAGAAAAGCTCATCACAATAAATATGTTTTACCTAAGTAACTATATTTGTCTATCATCTCTGTATCACTTAAGGGTCCATGGTAAATTGTTTTATCCTTTGTCAAAAAATTGCCAACAACAACTTGGCCAAAAATCGTTCCTCTCCACGTATAAGGTCCAGGGGCTCCCATTAAGGCGAATTTATCACCAACAAATGATACACTTGTACCAACTTGACAAAAGCCAAACTGTTGATGTAGCCTAAAATGTATAACATATTATTATCTACGATTACCCAATAAACAGATACATAAAAAGGAGCCTTAGCTTGTAAAACGTTAACAAAAATGTATACTTTGCATTAAGGATGCACCGGGTACCCGGTACATACCCAGCCTATTTTAATGCAAACTCGGTTTCCCGGGTAGCCAACTAATTAGTACCTGCCTGGGTGACGGGTTAAGGAATAAAGGTAGTCATTCTTGTAAAGATTTTATTTACTTTAAATCAAAAGGGATGCGTATACCCAATAGATTTTCTTATTATTTTCATTTTAATCGTATATTAAGTACCTACTTTTTATACTATATAATGTATAAAACAAACTAATAAAATAATCAATGAACATTAGGGAAAATAACGAAATTCTTACTTATACAAAATGCCATATAAGTATGGGAACAACAGGATAACTTGAAAAATACGAATCCTAGAAAAAACTCTAAATACAAAATTTGCGGGAAATTTCCCTGGTTATCTAACGGCGACCTTGGATTTGACCTTGGCAGCGACCTTCAAGGTCATTTGAAGGTCAAGCCGATTCTTTTTAAATGGAACCCCCTACTTTTAACCTCGGAAATGAAACGAGCCGAAAATTTTAAGTTCGGATATGCCCTTCGGCACTTATAAAATTGACCTCTAAAAGTTATCTTTACTTTACTCTTGAACATCAATTTACTCTTGAACTTCAATTTTGGAACAGCGAATAAGATGTGTACATACACTGACATTACACCAGAAATGATAAGAAGTACAATTGATAATTCTTATATCCGTCTAGCTTACTGTCAAACTGTCAATAGTGAACAATTTGAACATCTTCTGTAATAGCCCGGGAGGTAGCGACAGATTTTTCGCGTTAATATCTATAAAGCTATTTTTTTAAAGAGAGTTTAGACAGTATCTATAATGAAGGTGCAATTCTACCAAACTGTTAGTGGTGCATAAATGAGTAAAAAATTAAACACGTTGCAAAAAAATAGATGGACGAAAATTTCGTTTTTCGAATTGTCACGAATTGTTAAAAAATGACGATTCGCGTTCTCTTCTGCAGGCCCCAATTTTCGATTTTCACCTCGCGATTCACGTGCTATGGTCATTGCCGACCTTCTCCTCGCCATCGAGACATAGAACGGGTCTCCGATGATCGTATTTATTCAGTTCTTATGTTAGAAAAATTGACTTGCGTTCGTGCCAATCGACGACTATTTCTAAGTGGTTTCCCGAGTTCGAATCCCACCCGAGGATACTTTTTTTTTTCATTTTCAATTTTTCGGCAGATATTTTTGATTCTATAGTTGCTATTTGCTCCGTTCTATTGCATTTCTCGGAGAAGAATGGTGTATGTTCGTTAACGAGGTGGAGTAGTACAAAAGCCAGCTGCGATTGAAATGCAAGGTTTCATAGACATTTCGGACCAAATAAAGTCCTACTCGACTGCATTACGAATGTCAATAAAATGGTATGGTAAAATAGGAATTGAGCGTCTATTTGGGTCAGCATAATGCACGCAACATAATGCACCAGAAAATCACCAATCGGAAACTCTCTATCACTTCTTTCAAAGAGGAGTTGGTCAGCCATTTCTTGGATCTTTCTAAGCTTGAAAATATTCAAACGTCCAACCCATGTGCTCGCCCACCGTCACCACTTAGAAAAGGTTCCATCTTCTGTCCGAAGAATATGTGTGACATGTTAAGTAAAACTTTCCTCCGAAAATGGACGAAAATTTGTACAAAACATAACGCAATTTTATCGCTTCAGATGTACTCAGTGCGACAAATTTTACTGCATTACGTGTTTTTGTAATATTTATGATTGTAATATATAAGCAGTTTTTGATATTAGAATTTTCTTTTTTTATATATTTTTTCACTTATAATTGGTTTGGTATACGTATTCCCCGGCTGAAAATGCAAAACTTCTCCGAGAAATGCAATAGAACGGAGCGAACAGCAATTATAGAATCAAAAATATCAGCCAAAAAATTGAAAACGAGAAAAAAGTATCCCCGGGCGGGATTTGAACTCGGGAAACCACTTAAAAATAGTCGCCGATTAGCACGATGGCAAGTTAATTTTTCAAATGTAAGAACTGAATAAATACGGCGCGCGGCGATCGGAGCCCCGTTCTATGTCTCGATGGCGAGGAAAAGGTCGGCAATGACCGTACAACGTGAATCGCGAGGTGAAAATCGAAAATTGGGGCCAGCAGAAGCGAAGTCGAATCGTCATTTTTTGACAATTCGTGACGATTCGAAAAACGAGATTTTCGTCCATCCATTTTTTTGGTACATGTTTAATTTTTTACTCATTCATGCACCACTAAGAGTTTGGTAGAATTACACCTTCATTATAGATACTGTCTAAACTCTCTTTGGAAAAAAAACTAGCTTTATAGAAATGATTTCACGAAAACTGTCGCTGCCTCCAGGGCTATAATAACAAGACAAGTACAGGAACAGCAGGATAACTTGAAAAATACAAATCCTGGAAAAAACTTTAAATACAAAAGTTGTACGAAATTTCCCGGGCTATCTGACGGTGACCTTGGATTTGACCTTGACCGTCAAAGTCATTTGAAGGTCAAGCCGATTTTTTCAAATGGGACCCCCTACCTTTAACCCCGGAAATGAGGCGAGCGGAAATTTTTAGGTTCGAAGATGACCTTCGGCACTTACAAAATTATGGTGTAAAGATGACCTTTAGGTCAATTTTGTAAGTGCCGAAGGTCATATCTGAACGTAAAATTTTCTGCTGGTTTCTTTTCCGGGGTTAAAAGTAGGGGGTTCCATTTGAAACAATCGATTTGACCTTCAAACTACCTTGAAGGTCAAGGTCCAATCCAATCACCGTCAGATAGCCAGGGAAATTTCCTACAACATTTGTATTTAGTTTTTTTTCTAGGATTCGTATTTTTCAACTTATCGCTGTTCCCATACTTTCATGCCACTCGGTATATACTTATGTATAAAAGATAATACAGAGTGAGTCACTAATTTGTCGACGGGCAATGCCTCCTCAACCGTTTTAAATTTTAAGAAATGTCTCAGATAACAACTGTAGAAGATCAAGAGTGGCTCATTTTAAAATAACTTTTAAACTTACAGGATGTTTCACGTTGACATAGTGGTAGCAAACTAATACTTGGATTTTTTAAATAGAAAACCCAACATTTTTTTATATTTATATTTGACTCTTGATTCTCTATACAAGGAATATATCAATTTTGTACATAAATTGCGGCGTTTCCACGTTATTTCACTTTTTCCGATAAAAACTGCATTTGCAGAGGTCATGAAAAAATCCGCAGAAAACTTATTTTCATAACTTTGACTGTTACTGGATTTTCAATTTTCACCTCCTGGGAAATTCTCCTAACCCGTGGGCTAGGACATTATAACACGAGATAAACACTAACACAATATTTATTGACTAAAACCCACAAAACGTTTAGTACTAGACCAACAAAACCTTATACGATGTTTATTATTTGATATTTCACTTTGGATCACTTCAGATCTATCTGAACTTTACCGAACTGAACTCATTTAATAAACCGCCTTTCCGCCGTGAATCGGTCGCCCTATATACCCCACAAAATCGCGCCTAGAAACTTCCTGAAATGTCCACCCCTTTACATAACCTTCTCGTACAGGTATCTGGAACAATCTAGCAAAGTATCGATCCGCTTTCTTTAGGAACCATAATATAATTATAAAAAACCATTTATTCCCTGGCGGCATCTCTGTGGTCTTAGTCGAAACTCATCACACGTTTTCTCAATGGTTATAAGATTGGGTGTGGAGATATGCTAATGAATACAATCCCTTATTTTTACTGATGCTACCTACGTCTAGGGGGCGCTAATGCGTAACACAATGTGAGTCAACGCCATAATTTCTAGACCTCTCAAAGTTGAACCTAGTTCCATAAGTCACAGGGTGTTCTCCACGACGATTCAAATTTTTACATTTTTAAACAGCTAACTCAATTTATTCAAATGGAACTTCCTATATGTCTTTATTTAAAATGGTTCATCATTTTTTCGCAGGTTTTAAAAAAACTCAAGTCGAAAAAAGTAAGCTCCAATGGATATCAGAGTGTAATAAGTAAGTAATCATTTTAAGTACAAACATTTGAAAATATTCAGTTGACAGAAGAATTTGAATTATTATAGAGAATTTCCTGTAGAGTTTAGGGGGGAATCGTGTTCTTTAAGAATTTTGATTGGGAAAACTATTGGACAAATCATTTTCAAACTTTGGAGATATATTTATTATTCTTTAAAAGCGAATTATTTATTATTTGTTTGCTTATAGTAATGAAACATATTCTTTATAGGATTTTGCAAACAGCGGAAAGAAAAACTATCTATGAGAACTAAAGGAAAAACTATATATAAAAATATTAATGAAATCTTTGCATTCTTTCGATAACCTGACTTCTGGTTATGCTAACAAGTAAAAATTCTTATTTGCCATTCTCATTTTAATACTAGCATCCAACATAGTCCCCTACGGCTAGGCAGGCTAAACTAGTATCTACATGATCCCCTACGATATGTAAATTCAGTTAAAAATAAGAACAAAGGCCTGAAATTAATTTATTTACGTACCTTGTCTTTAAAAACTGAATGAGATTTTATGAAAATGTAATTCATTAGAATGAAAGATTTCATTAATATTTTTATATATAGTTTTTCCTTTAGTTCTCATAGATAGTTTTTCTTTACGCTGTTTGCAAAATCCTATAAAGCATATGTTTCATATTTATTATTCATTAAAGCAACTACCAAAATTTCTCCGTTGCTGACTGACATAATTCCTTCTTTCCAGATTATCTGAAAACATAAAATTTCTTTTTACTTGTGAATATGTATGGCATGACCTACAGAGAATTTCTTTTTTCAAAAAATGAGGACTGCGACGTATGAAAAAAAATTAGTATTCTTTCTTCACATTTTTTATGATAAAAAAGTTTTGCATTTATTTTATTTTCCATAGTTTATGAGAAAGGCAGTTGTGTTCTTGATAAATGTGCCAAATTTTAGAGCAATCGGCTTAATAGTTCTTGAGATATCACGTCAACATGATATCTTAAGACATTGATGTAATATCTCAAGAACTATTAAGCTGATTGCTCTGAAATTTGGCACATTTATCGAGAACACAACTGTCTCTCTCATAAAGTACGGAAAATCAAATACATGCAAAACTTTTTTTTTATCATAAATAATGTGGAGAAAAAAAAATTTTTTTCCTCATTTTTTGAAAAAAATACATTCTACGTAGTTCATGCGATACCTTTATTCACAAGAAGTAAAAAGAAATTTGATCTTTTTGTTTTTGATGATTTGGAGAGAAGGAATTGTGTCAGCCAGCAACCGAGAAATTTTGGGAGGTGTCCCACTTCAAGGGGCACCAAAGCCACGATTCTCATTATAATCACATCATTGGAATGTAGTTACTTTAATGTATAATAAATACATCTGCAAAGTTTCAAAATGATTTGTAGAACAGTTTTCGCAATAAAAATTACTAAAAAACGAGATTTATGGGAATCCCCTCTTAAGTTCGACTTTGAAAGACCTGATGGAATCTAGTGCATGGACTTGAGTAACATGTAACATTCAAGTGAAACGACGGTAAAATTTATGAAAATATGTTTTTTGCAGATTTATGTTTTGACCTCTCTAGATGCATTTTTATTGATACCCGGTTAATGTCCGGTAATCGTACCCTGAACCCGATATGTTAATTTCAGGTGATACCTAGTACCCGATATTTACAAAAACAACAACCCGGTGCATCCCTACTTTGTGTAGTTCTAAAATTTGATATGTGACAGTAATTAATATTGGAAAAATGATGCAAAAACTACTTCTTCACAAATATCTATTTTATTTCCGGTGAAAAATAGATAATATCAATATGTAGGGTATAAGATTCCCTATTTACTTCCACATCCATGTAGTCGTAAAAAACATTTCAATTTTCATTTTCTTTTCTTGAAATAGGTTTAGATGTCATCAAACGTCGAGATTTTAAATTTAAGCCAAAAAAATCTCTGTCTGTCTGTCACGTTTTTTTTGTCCGCACGTTTTCTCCGGAGCGGTTCAAGATATTGACTTGAAATTTTGTACACGTATATATTATAACGAGATCTGGAACTGGATTGATTTTTTAACATATCCAGTGAAGGGTTGGGGGTAATTAGGGTTAGGGAAATAAGTAAAGCAAACTGGTAAGAGTACAGAAATTTGGTGTATGTACTAGAAGCCAAGCCTTACATTTTTTTATAATATTTTCCATCCCCTCACCACCCCCACTCCATTATTAAAGGTGTTGATGAAATAAAATTAAGACATTCACTTGAAATTTGGTATACGTATATATTATAATGACATCTGGAACTAGATCATGTTTTATTGGGATTATTCCGTTGAAGGGTTGGGAGTTAAATAGGGGGAAATAAGTAAAGCAAGCTGGAAGAGTACAGAAACTTGAAATTCGGTGTATGTGCCAGAAGCCAAGGCCTCAGATTTTTTTACTTTTTTCAACCGCCCCACCCCTACTCTATTATTAAAGGAGTTGATAAAATAAAATTGAAATATTCACTTGAAATTGAGTACACGTATGTATTATAAAGACATCTGAAATTAGATTCTATTTTGACATGATTCTGTTGAAGGAGTGGGGGGTAAGTAGAGGTAAATAGGGAAAAATAAGTAAACCAAGCTGGCAAGAGTATAGAAACTTGGGATTTGGAGTATATACTAGAAGCCAAGGCCTCAGATTTCTTTCTAATATTTTTCAACCACTCCACCCCCACCACCTGCACTCCATTATTAAAGGTACTGATAACAGCATAAAATTGAGATATTCACTTGAAAGTTAGTACACGTATGTATTGTAATAATATCTGATTGAGATGATTCAGTTGAAGGAGTGGGAGGTGGTAGGTTGTTAATAGGGGAAAATAAGTAGAGCAAGCTAGAAACTTCATTTTTAACGTATATGGTAGAAACCAACGCCTCAAATTTTTCTATGACATCTGCCCCAAACATTATTAAAATTCTATGATCTATAATTTCCACATACTAGAACCCAAATATAGTCAAGATGACTTGGATGAAAAACTGGATGTGGAAGAAGTGATTCCTTAGGCAGCGGTTTTTTTTTAATGTAAAACTTCTTTCTCTCAGGCGAATACTTTCCGAGATACAATAGAGGATGAAGTGTAGAATGTTCTTTAAAATTTGTCAAAATATTCCATTTCTCACTTGTAATTTTAGTTAACTGTTACATATTTTTGTATTTTTACTCATTGTAATAGATAGATACTGGGATAAAATAGATTTTAATTTAAAAAAACATCGGCAAATGAAACAAATAAAGCTACAGAAAAAAATTTGATGAGTCCAACTTTGTAGTGATGCAGGTCGTGGAAGATGCTGATACATTTACATAGGCATACACATATTTTTTTTTTCCAAACGTCTGTCCTCCCTACCCTTATGTATTTTGATCTCCTGAATCCAAATTTTGCTTCAACAATATAGGTTCCACGTTTCAGTTTTTCTCTAGCTACCCAAAAACCACTTTTGAGGGGTTTCAAAAGTGGTTACTTTGATGGTGGTGTGGAAATGATAAATATATATTAATTAACTAAATATGCCCTACAATTTGATAATAATTACTTTTGACGCAGTCGCATCGTAAACGAGATATTGGTGAAAACGTGTTTTTTTTTTTGCTATATTTACCCAATATGACGGTGCGAACGGCAACGCCTTAAGGTCGAAAACTCTGAACATTAATTAGTATTAGTAGAGTGCTCGCGTTGACAAAAGTCGCTTAGTTTTCGATCCCGTTGGCACTTTCAGAGTAAAATGTATGACCTTGTCAGATATTTTACTTATGCCCTGTGGATTACGAATCCACTTGTCGTCAAAGAATCGTCATGAATATAAGGGCGCAAATCAAAATTTTCTAATTAACTACACCACGCGATAGAGTCAACCATGAAGCGTATTTTATCCAAAAATCATTAAATTCTCTGTAGAATTTCTATTTTTAAAATAAATAAGGAAACGAACTTTTGCATAGGCTTATATGGCAGTAAAAATAAAAAATCCTCATTTTCTCCGTTCGACTACGGCTGAAAATTAATTATTTTTCGTCTACTTTTCCATTCCCACGACGATATCTCCCAAACTATTATATTTATCAAAAAAATATATTCTTTATAAAATATTTGCCATATATTCCAGATTATAATAGTTTTTAAATCAGATTTTTTGAGAATTTAATAACCAAAATATTTAATAATGTGTAGCGTGATATCAATTTTCGAAGCTTATCAGCGGCATGCGTTCGTTGCAAATTCTCGCTCTCCCACTCTTTAAAACTGTTTCAACACACCCCACTTCGCACCCGCTCTGGCCTACCGTTAGATAGATTGGCGCATAGTAGCTCTCGTGGTTCATAATATTTTGAAATTTATATCTTGAAAATGATTATTACTACGAAATAAGTGTAAGTATATTTGTAGAATATTAATTCAGTGTTACATGGACTTACATAAAAATTATGGCCTGCCTAAAATTATTGTGTAATAAATTAACACATTATAATCAGATGGTACGTATTTTAAATTTTCTACCATATAGGTAACTGATGTATATGCTTTTTAGAAGAAATTAAAATGAAAAGTACTACTGATAGCGCAAGTTCTGAAAGTGAGATTGAGAAAAATATAATTGAATGTAAAACAGATTCGTAACATATTAGCTTAATTTGTATGAAACCGGGCCCTGTAATCAAAGGTTTTGAGAAATCGTTTGCAACATTTACTGATTGTTTAAAAATCAATGAAAAAATAAGTAACCAAGGAGAAGATGATCTATATCCTATAGCATTATGTCATTCAAAAAAACAAACAATTTTGACTGGTTTGGCACCGAAATTGCTATTCTAGTTTTACTAGCCAAAGAAATATAGAACATTTAAGAAGATAAATAGAGAAAGAAATTGAAAAGAGTTCAGCTGGATCCAATACCTGTCCATCAACTTTTTCCTATGTGTATTTTCGTAAAACAATTTTTTTAAATAGAGGAATGTACTTTTGTCAGAAGTACAGCAATAAAGTTTTCTCAAGTAATGACCACGGAACCAGAAAGAAAAGTAAGACTACTAGCCCACCAGAATCCCATAATTTTCGAAAAAATTTGTGCTAACGATTTAATACCTATGGAAATTGAATATCATATATCATGTTTCTAATATAAAATGCAGAGGTCTATCTAACAATAAAAATAAAAGTGGAAACCGGACAGACAACGAACGGAGTTCTACTAAAATATGTAAAATTCTTGAGAAACGGTTTTTAAAGCAAAAAGGGTATGGTATGTCGTCAATTTATGATGAGAAGTATCTAGAATAGATGGATATAGGTCTAAAAGAGAGATCAGTAGACTACTTATAAATGCATTTACCGGCAAAGGAGTCAAAATTGTTAAATCTACAAAGAGAAACGAAAAATATGTTAATTCAGAAAACGAGGCTAATAGTCTTATTTTTCTTTCTGTGTTCCTGGTCATTACTTGAGAAAGCTATTTTATTGAAAAAAAATTCATTTTACCCAAGGACACGCCTGAAGAAGTTATTGGACATGCACTCCATCCATCTGAACTGTTTTTAATTTTTTTTTCTTTCTCCATTTTTCTCCTTCAATGTTCCATATTTCTTTTGCCAGTAAAACTAGAACAGCCAAACCAAACAGCCAAAATGATTTGTTTTTCGAAATCGCATAGTTCTAGAATATACATCATCTTCTCTTTGGTTACTTATTTTTTCACCGAGTTTTAAACAATCAATAAATATTGCAAACGATTTATCAACACCTTTGTTTACAGGGCCCGGTTTCATACAATTTAAGCAAAATATTTTACGAATCTGTTTTTCTTTAAATTTTATTTTTGTCTCAATCTCACTTTCCGAACTTGCGCTATCAGTAGTACTTTCCATTTTCATTTCTTCTTCAGTTACCTATATGGAAGAAAATTCTGTTAAAAAAATACATACCAGCTGAAAGTATCTTGCTAACATCGAACTGCCGAGTTTCTTATAACGTGTTAATACATTACACAAAAAATTTATGTAAGGCGAAATAACACTGAATTAATTATTAATTAAACAAATATACCTACTTATATTCATTCCATAGTAATCATTTTCAAGATATAAATTTCATTAATATGAACCACGAGAGTTACCATGCGCTAATCTATCTTACGATAGGCCATTGCGGGTGCGAAGTGGAGTGTGTTGAAACAGTTTTAAAGAGTGGGAGAGCGAGAATCTTTAACGAACGCATGCCGCTGATAAGCTTCGAAAATTGATATCGCACTACACATTATTAGATATCATGGTTATTAAATTCTCAAAAAATCTGATTTAAAAACCATTGTAATCTGGAATATATGGCAAATATTTTATAAAGAATATATTTTTTTGATAAATATAATAGTTTGGGAGATATCGTCGTGGGAATGGAAAAGTAGACGAAAAATAATTAATTTTCAGCCGTAGTCGAACAGAGAAAATGAGGATTTTTGATTTTTACTGCCATATAAGCCTATGTAAAAGTTCGTTTCTTTATTTATTTTAAAAATAGAAATTCTACAGAGAATTTAATGATTTTTGGATAAAATACGCTTCATGATTGACTCTATCGCGTGGTGTGGTTAGTTAGAAAATTTTGATTTGTGCCCTTATATTCGTGACGATTTTTTGACGACAAGTGGATTCATAATCTACAGGGCATAAGTAACATATCTGGTAAGGTCATATATTTTACTCTAAAAGTGCCAACGGGGGGAAAGATAGAAATTCATTTGCACTCTACTATATGTCAAATTTAAGAATTATGGCAAGTATAAACTTTTTTTGACTTTTTACCATTGAGTTAGAAGGTAAGGAGAAGCTGTCACGTGATCAAAAGTGGCATCATTTCGCCATCTTGTTACTACTTTTACGTCAAATAGTAACAGGTTTTTATCCTTGCAATTTATAGGGATTTGTTAAATTTTAGACAATATGCACTAAAAGGACAATAGTGTCATGTGCTAAAAGAAATTTCCTCTTCTAAGGATCGTGTTGATAAGAAGAAATTAAGTAAATAACATTTCACAGGTTAATGTAAACAACACGCAGAGCCGTATTAAAGAAAATAAACTTATTAAATGATAGAATTGTATTATTTTTTTGAGGTCAATAAATATATTTTATATGTTTTATTTGACTATACATCCTTTACTCGAAATTCTTTTTGCTGAAAAACTGACATTTATTTAATTCTTATTTGCGTTATTCAGATGGTATGGCTTGTCGGTATACCGAAATGTTAAAAATTTAGATAGTCCGGGTCTGACAATTTTCCATATTGTTCTTACTTTTAGCCACACCTAGCGGTGCCGTTTCTGCATGAAAATTTGTACTGCATGACGTCTCCTTACCTTCTAACTCAATGCTTTTTACAAGGTAAGACCTACCTATTGCCTGGACTATAAAAACTATCAAGAAATCTTACTTTTCTACGGGCCTTCCTTTACACAACTGTAAACTTTCGTATGTATTCAATTTTGCATCCAGTAAATAACAAAGACCTTGTCCATAATGAAATTGTGATAGGTCAGGGCTCTGAATATATCTATGAGCACAGACCATGACAATACCGCCTGGTTTTTGAGATTTCACTGTTACACCCAGCCATTGTCCAGTTTTGATTTCATCTGGTCCTTGGACGTTCAGTTCAGTGTCGTCACCATCCCCACCATAATCGAAGTCGTCAACTAAATAATATAAATATTACACTAAAATATGTAATTTTGGGCAAGGTAAACTGTTGGAACTGAACCCAAATGTCTTACTAAAATACTATGAACTGATGAATTAGGTTAACGAATTTAAAGATAGTTTCTTTGTTGTATCCAACAATTTACCTCTTTGTAGTATGTATTAGTTCAAATAAACGGCAAAAAAATAGGTTAACATTTACTTGTATGATTATACCTATTATAAACAGATGTACGTTTATTTTAAAAAGGTTATATCATGATTGCGACCACGAAAACTCGACAGGACAATTTTTGTTTATCATGTATTTATACAAAATTAAATAAGTCGATACTAGAAAGTAAAGGTTGAAATGTAAATACGTTGTTGAACTTATAATATCAAAAATAACAATTTATGCTAATACGAAAATATTTTCAAAATCGATAAATTGCATAGCTCTACAAAAAAAGTCTTGTACTAAGGTTCTAAAATATTTTGACGCGCTGAAGCCAATTTTGGACAAATTTTTTTTCTATCGCGTTCGTTTTCCTCAACCACTCCATTTTATTCCCTAGAAGGGGCCAACATGAGATTTTCCTTCATATGTTGACAGACAATAATTTTTTCACTATCTCCTTACGGAGGTAAAAACTGCATTTAAGGATCAACAAATTTAATTTATGATCTGTTAAAACACTACTCTTTTTTTATCGGCATTACATTTTCATGAATCCATTAGAATGAAAATTTTTTAAGACAATATAGATAAATAAATTGATTTTAGGCCTTTGTTTTCATTTTTAACTGAATCTTCATAATCGTAAGGGGTTATGTAGATACTAGTTTAATCTGTATGGCCGTAGGGGACTGTGTGGGTGCTAGTGTTAGAATGAGAATTGTCAAATAAGAAATTAGACAAACTTCAACTTCATTTTAGGATTTTAATTTGCTAGCATATAACCAGAATTCAGGTTATCGAAAGAATGCAAAGATTTCATTACCACCGGTTTACATTAATAATTCATTTGATTCTTTTTTGCAACATGAAGAATAGACTATTCCGCATCGTTTCCTGCAATGAACCAGAAATCATAAAGTCGCAAGGTTCCTTTTAGGATAACTACGTCCAATTTAAGCTAGGTGTAAAAAGACGAATTAGGAAATCTCAACTGATTGACCCCAAATTGTATAAGTTGTCAGTGTTATACAGGTCGATCAAAACACCTTCAACAGATTAATACACAAGTATGGTGTACCTACGATTGTAAAGGCCTCACTGAGAATGTAGTAAGGGGTGATCGGGGTTGAATAATTCGGTAATGACGAAATCACCATACACTCATAACTTTGCAATATAAATAAAATACATTTGTTGGTCATTAAATGTCGAATGGAATAGGAAAATGCAGTTTGTACCTCCCTAAAGAGTAGTGAGAGGAGATAGGGGGGTGGAAGATTCAAACCTTGGTAATGTAGACATCATCGTGTATAAGGGTAAAAAATGCTTCAAAGGTTAAGCATTTCCAAGAGATATAATGATGGATAACCAATCCTCCATGGAAATATAATCCATTAGAATGAAACATTTTTTAAAGACAAGGTATGCAAATAAACTCAGTCTACGTAGTAATCCAGGCGGCATGGCAGGGAGATTTTCCCTATGTTATTGTGGCAAGATCACATATCTCGCTGATTTTATGCATACGTTTTACGCCCCCCTTAAGTATCCCAAATACACAAAATTCTATATTTTTTAAGTCCCGAAAGGGGAGAGTGGGGTGCCTAACAAACAGGTGCAAACATTTTGTTTCAGTTATCTCGGCTTCTATTGCAGCTACGACAAAAACCATGATACCAGCGTAGAGGGCGTTATGAAACTTGTAAATTTGGACATAATAATTGTTATGGACATTGTAAGTTTACAAATATCTACATTCTGTTAATATTAGATGAGAGTACATATTTAACAATTCTAGTGCTTCACATTCATCTTGGTTCTCTTCTGTTTCTTCGGTTTTCTTGTTGTTTTCACTGTTAATATTTAAACTGAACATGTAATCGTCATTGTAATTATTTTCGTTAAGCCCTGTACATGAAATTGTTGATGTTTCTTCCGCACAGTACTTGCAAACAACTGAGCACTTTATGCCCGCTTTTCTGCATCCGCACGGTTTTCCACATTTTCCAGTACATTTACATGATATTAATTTGAGCAATTCTTTGGGCGCTGCTTCTTTTTTGGTTGTAACTTGTAACTGGCTCGAGTGCACGTCCGTGGCGATTTTTGTTCCAGCCCCACTCTTCTGGGTCTAACGATTGTTTCTTCCACGATAGTAGTGATGCAAATTCCCGTTACTTTTGAGTAATCATTGGTAATCGTTACTTTTCGTAGAGTAATCGTTACTAAGTATTCGTTATTGATTACTTTTTTAATCACTTTATTATTTAAACAAGCGGCTAATACAGTAATTATCTAAACAGACAGTGCCTAATATATTAAAAAATAGGTACCTAATTACCAAATTATTGCTTTAAAAAAATTTATTAGACAGTACACCTAGTAATTATTTGTTTTCCTTTCATAAAAATGTAAACATTTGTTATGTATACTTACATATTACTCAAGTTAATCTACTTAAAAAAAAAAAACGTTAGATGAAGATAACCTAAAATTCACTTTATGAAAAAAACGGTAAAATTGGTAAGTATAATTATACTACATAGTAATTGATATAAAATTAGTAATTGAAGGGTAAAAACAGCTTTTTCCGTAACTTGTGTCCTGTCAACCTATTTTTTTTGCCATATATGATCTGTCTTGCTTTAGAAAAAAACCCTCTTGCACGTCGAGAGCGATGTCAGCGTGATAAAGTAAGTAAGTAATCATATGTGTAAAAGTAACGAATACTTTTTAGGTAATCATTGGCACTTCGGGTATTAGCGAGTAACGATTACAAAAGTAACGAATGATTACTACCCGTGCATCACTACACGATAGTATGTACTTGTAAATAGGTTCGCAAACTGTGTTCTCTAGCTGCGCTTGCTGTCGGTGGAAGTGAAACGATGGTGAATCTTGTGCTCGAGATAGATTTAGCAAAGCGTTTATAACATAAATCATTTATGAAAGTTTTCTTTCTAAGTATATTTATAAAAAAAAAAAAAAAAACTATAAGATTACCTAAGTAGAACCATAAAATGACTATTACTATGAATTTTCACTCAATGATTGCAGTCGTTTCCAAAATAATTTGAATTAAAACTACGAAATAGGAAGATTATGCTATTATTAATATTATTATTCTCAATTATATTAAATTAAGAATTCTTAACTCCTGAATAAATAACAAAAGAGGTTATAGAAATTTAAAAAAAAATGCAAGTAAACTAGATAAAAAAGGCTAGACTCCAAATTATTTTCGAACATACAGAGCGAGCCAAGATGAAATTACAGAACCAAATGCCCTTTTTTAGTGGAATGCTATGTATATCAGTAGAATTTTTGAAGCCTCTTTCTAAGCTCTATTCATTTCTATATTAGCATTGAATGAATATCTCCCAACCACTTGGATATAATACATTTTTTTGAATCATTTTCATTTCCTAAAACTGTACAGGGTGGCCAAAAATTACTTTTCAATTAAGAACTTTTTAAATTGACTTTTCTCATTTTTTTCAAATGGAACACCATGTATACTTTTCGACGATAAGATGTAGGAATGAAAAACGAACATTTTTTGTAAGTACTTCCCTATGGCTAATTGCAACCATTTTCGTTTTATACATAAATAAGTGTCAAATTCAAGAATAAACTTAAAAAAAGAGGTTCCCTCAAATAATTCATTAGAAAAATTTATTATAGGTGTTCGACGTGTTGCCCATACTGATGACACACGGTTTTATGCAATTTTGAAATGAGACCATTTAGTGGGACCATTTTTTTAAACTCATTGAAATGAGTAAATAGTATTTAACAGGTCCTTTACTGTAATGTTTTTTTGTAAATTTTTTTGCCGTTTTCGTTATTCGACAAGCAATAAAACCTTAGTTTGGTATAAATTGTTGGGTACAACGGAGCATTTATCACAGTTATCGGTCGTTAGTTACAATTTGTATTGAATTTAAAATATTTGGAATGGGCTTGTTCGGCATTTTTTTTTTTATTTCATAAATCGAAAGTGCAAGTATAAGATAATGGATCTGCAAAAAATCAGAATCTTATTCGCACGTTTAGTATCTTAAACAGTATTACAAATCTGCACCTCGCGAAAAAGGGGCGTGGCCAGGCGCTACGTCACTATACGCATAGACTCGGCGATCTCAACAGATTTGATGCTCCTTAGTTGTTATAATTATAAGTGTTTTCGAAGTATCGTTTGTTTTGCTTTCTTCTTGACAGTAGGGGAGTACAATTTGGTGAAATGTCAAAAAATTACAATTTTATCTCGCTCCTGTCGGGACGAATTTTCGATTTTGACCCTGCAATTTACGATTAGGATTCATCGCCGACCTTCTCCTTTCCGTAGAGACATAGAACGAACTTCCACTCGACGTATTTATTTAGTTACGAGCGTTTGAAAAATCCATGTTTTTCGACTTTTTAGGTTAAATTTGAAAGGTCCTAGAAAGCCTTTTCTTACGTCACTTTCGTATAGTGACGTCACAAATGAGCGCTCGGTTTTTGCAACTATTACTATTTTCAACTCCTTATATCTCGAGAACGGTAAAAGTTAATAATACGAAATTTTAAGTGCATAATGGGAATATCGAGTACTACATGAAAAAGTATAAAAACCGTTTAAAAAGAATATCATGGAACAAGCCCATTGTACAATATGAATTTCAGACAGAAATTGTTTACTTGCCAATAGAATTTATCACCAACCTTATCCTGAAAGAAGGATTTCTGATGTTAGCAGCTTTCAAAACCTTCTCGATAGATTTCTGGAAACTGGAAATGTCGAATATAAAAAAAGTGAAAGAATAAAACGTGTTGTGAACGAAGAAAATGAGTTTTCTGTGGTGCTGGCAACGGTTGAGAATCCCCATGTTAGTCAAAGAAAGTGAGCTCATTAGTAGGAATAAGTAGATGGTCTGCGGGTCGAATCTTAAAAACAAATAAGTTGCATGCTTATCATATTCAAATGCACCAGGAACTATCCAATGACGATTTTGAAAGGCGCCTAAAATTTTGTAATTGGGCCAGAGGTAAAATGCAAGATGATGTCAACTTTTTCAATAATGTTTTATTCACTGATGAGGCAACTTTTCATAAAATTGGATTTGTTAATAGGCACAATTTCCATTATTATGCTTCGGAAAATCCTTACTTTTTTATGCAAGTTGATAACCAACACAGATGGTCTATAAACGTTTGGGGAGGAATTATTTGAGAACATGTAATAGGGCCACATTTATTTGATGGTACATTGACTGGAGCTATTTATCTTCATTTTTTGGACAATTATGTGTCACAATTATTGGTAAATCTCCCTGAAAGATTTCGAAATAGGATGTGGTTTCAGCAAGATGTGCTCCACCACAGTATTTAAATGCAGTTAGAGACCACTTAAATAATACCTACCCTCATCAATGGATTGGAAGAAATGAACCCACTAAATGGCCTGCTAGATCCTCAGATCTTACAAACTTGATTTCTTTTTATGGGGATACGTGAAGGAAATTGTTTGTAGAGACATACCAACAACAGTACAAAATATGAAAGACCTATCACACCGGAAGTTTTAGGAACAGTGGGAAACTTATTTCAAAAGCGCATAGAGATGTGTCAATCAAAATGGGCAATATGTGGAACATTTATTATAATTTTTTCTACCGAGTTATTTGAGGAAACCTCTTTTTTTAAGTGTATTTTTGAATTTTGTAATTATTGCTCAATAAAACGAAATTGGTTGCAATTAGCCATAAGGAAGTACTCACAAAAAATGTTAATTTTCATTTCTACATCACATCGTTGAAAAATATACAGGGTGTTCCATTTGAAAAATTGAGAAATTTAAATTTAAACAGTAAGTACTTAATTGAAAAATAATTTTTGGCCACCCTGTACAGGAAATGAAAATGATTCAAAAATATTAATTATATGTATCGTAACTGGTATTCACATAAGTTTTTCTTAAACCCCATAATTTTGACTGATGATTTTTTTAATATCCATCTGCAGATTGCATTATTTCAACAAAAAAATTCATTACATCCAAGTGGTTGGGAGATATTCAATGCTAATATAGGAATGAATAGAGCTTAGAAAGAGGCTTCAAAAAATGTACTGATATACATAAGCATTCCATTAAAAAAAAAGGCACTTGGTCCTGTAATTTCGTCTTGGCTCGCCCTGTATGTTCGAAAATAATTTCGAGTTATAGACTTTTTTTATCTAGTTTACTTGCAATTTTTTGTCCCACCCTGTATGTATAAAATAGTAAAAGCACGTTACAAATAAACGATTGTATTAAAAAAAATTGTTGCGGAGCAAAGTTTTAGTGCTAGAAGCTTCTTCTACGCTGGTATCATCGCTTTTGTCGGAGCTTCTATTGAAGCCAAGATAATTGAAACACAATTTTTGTACCATTTTGGCCCCTCCTCCCCCAGCGGGACTTAAAAAATATAGAACTTTGTGCATTTGTGATACTTAAGTGGGGCTTAAAACGTATGCAAAAAATTGGCGAGGTAGGTGACCCTGTCACAATAATTTACCTGCCGCTTGGACTATAGGGTTTTCTTGATCTCTAGAACCAGATGTAGGTTATCAAAGAAATACAAAGCTCTATTTTCAGTAGATTTTAACTATTTATTGAATAGATTGCTTTTGTTCTCATTTTTATCTGAATCTTTACTCTTTATGGCCGTAGGAGGCTATATGTGGATACTATAGTGTTACAATGAGAATTGTCAAATAAGAAATAGATAAATTCAATGTTTGAATTGCTAGCATAACCAGAATGAATCGAAAGAACGTAGATTAGAAAATAATTTTGAAGAATGTAGATTCTAAAAGGTTTAAGTGCCAGCAGGCCCGACGAGAGGAGGGGGGGGGGTCGAGAGTATTTCCCTCCGAGCCCGGAGTTTTCGAGGGGGCCCGGATTCTAGGAGACGAAGATGCATATGCAAATAATGATTGTATTTGTATTAGTAAAAGCAAGAGAAGGCATATTTTTTGTAAATTATAAGAGGTAATATATTAATTTTCGATGCGGAAAATCATAAGAAGCACCACCCCCCGCTTGTTGAAATTCCACAACTGAGATAAAAATTGCATTGCAAGGATTATAAACCCCCCTTCCCCCCTGCTCTTCAAAATTATATCAAAAAGCTGGGAGTGAGGGCCCGCATGTCAGTACCCCCGGGCCCCGATTTTCTCTAGACGGCCCTGAGTGTGCCAGTCATTGGGATAACGGTTTTTCCACTTTAAAACGATCTAATGTGCCATTGCCAATGTTTCTGGGAGAACGCTAAGTGCCATCTATTAAACGTAATTGGAGCAGTAAATATGCAGCGCTCTCCCAGAAACGTTGGCCATAGCACATAGACCATTTTAAAGTGAAAAACCCATTATCCCAATAACTGGGGCACTCATTGGCGCAACTAGAGAATTTTTCTGGGGGTGGCCAGGTCCCTTGTGTTTGAAACGCAAAGTTTAGTGTGGCGGTTCGTGCATAATATACTTAGGTGTTCTGTGGATACATATACGTACACGGGACGGTTGTCATTCCAAGGTCATTTAATGACTTTGACCTTGACAAAAAGTCATCGTGCTCTCTGACAACGCTGACCCAAAGGCGAACCGGCATTAAACTTTCTATGCTCGGAGTCACCCCCTGGAATTAAAACAATTTAAACATAATTACAATCGATTCGTCGTCGACTCCCTGAAACTCCGAATATGCTATTATTTTCTTATACACTCACTTGAACGACAGATAAGAACGAAAGAGATACAGCAGTCAAATCAGCCAGCAGATAGGCGCAGACTCGAGATACGCACGCTAACGCGCATAATTTAAAAACAAAACGGCTGAGCTGGCACTCCCCGACATTACCGTTATAATCGACGGGCGAAAATGTTCTCACTTGTGTCAAATTGGTATATATAGAAGTCGGGGATGGATTCCGAATAATTTAGTGATACATTAGTTGATAAATTTAAATTTTTTACTAATGTTTTTCTTTCCTCTGGGGTGGGCCGTGGCTAGCTTGGGGTGGGCCCGGCCCACCCTGCCCACCCCCCCCCCCCTAGTTGCGCCAATGGGGGCACTTGGACCTTTTAGAATTTACACTCTTCATTTTTCCAAGTTTTTCTTTTTAGTTCTCATTTCGGATCAAAGAGGGATACGTTCTTTGATCGGAGGTTCTCTTGTTCTCCTGCTGTTTGCCAAATCCTATAAAAAATATGTTTTATTGCAATCATCACTTAACTTCACAACATTTAAAAAAAATGTCTAGTCACTGTAGATATATGAAGGAAAATCTCACGTTTGCCCTCTTTAGGGAATAAAAGGATGTGGTAGAGGGAAGCTGACACGATAAAAAATATTGTTGTGTATCCAGAATTGGCTTTAGGACATCAAAAATACTTAGGAATGGTAGATCAGAATCTTGGGACAAGACTTTCTTTGTAGACCTGTATTAATAATACTGTTCCATGGATTGGCACTATATATTCCATACTTACAATTATCAAGGAATATTTCGTAAACATTAACCTATTACGTATTGTTAGTATTAATTATTGCAAGATATTCTACATATAAAAGACAAAAAGAGAATGTTTAATAAAATATTTATGAATCACATTCATTGCCATAGTGCATAATTTAAATATACTTAGTCAGTCAATGTCAATATCGAGATCATTCACCAGACTCCACAAGACACATCTGCTTTCGACACGCCTGTTACACATACAGTGGTACAAAAAAATATGGCACAAATTCAGGGCATATGTTTCGTTACGTCAAAATATGGAAAAGTTCTTACGAAGATGCGTCCGATAGCGTTTAATTTTCGAGTTACAGTGTTATAACCCAGTGAAATTAGACTTTTCTGATCTAACAAAATATATCCTTTATTTTTTTATTTTAACTTTATTCTGATGTTCTAAAGAAAATATTAAAAATCGAGAACGAGATCACTATGGCATAAAAAATTATTCAAGGTCAGAGTAAAAAAAATACTTTTTTTTTCGAATATCGCGCTTTTGATGGCTCGGAGGCCAATTGAGCTTATTATAAAAATGAAAGATAATGAAATTCCGCACAAAAATAATCTTTTCCACTTTTATGTACAACGAACGGTTTAGGAAAAAATGTGCTTCAAAGTTTCCGCGCAAAGCATCCCGGAAACTTTGAAGTCACTTTTCATGACTCCTATATCACAGCACTCTTATTTACAATGTGATTTTTATAAAATTTGGGTGGAAGGAACTTATCCATCGGGAGATTGTATCGCGGTAAAATATCTTAAAATCCACCAGTGGCGTCCGTCGTTATGAAGAAAAATATACCTAATGTTATGAATTACACCCCCTTGGTACTGGAGATGATACGCCTATGCCTACTAATTGTGACTGGAAGCCAGCAGAAAGAAATGGACTTTTCTGGAATGTAGTTGGAGAAGATTCTTGATGGATCTAGAGTCAAATTCGGAGTATATAAGGTGCGATTACCAGCGCGGAAAAGGAAGTTTTATTAAGAAAGCAGTTTATAAAAGTGAACAAGTTGAAAAGTGAAAAGTGAGGTTAAAATCAAGTAAACAAAGTGTTATTTCGAATTTGAAGTATTGTATAGTCAGTAAATTGATAAATAAAGTGTTAGTGGTGTTTATCTCTTGTTGAAATTATTTAGAACCCACGGATTCACACAGGGTGTTTCCTAAAAGGTGGAAAATACGTAACACTAATTTTCCAAAAAAAGATATTAGGCAAAGTTTTAACTGTAAAAAAAATCTCATGATCTTACTAGTTGTTAACAAAAACTTACTGAAACCGAATTTTAATAACAGTGCACTTGGTGTTCACGTAATAGGAAAATAAAACTTCCCTTGCGCGGAAACATCGAAGCACATCTTTTCCTAAACCGTTCGTTGTACATAAAAAATGGAAGAGATCATTTTCGTGCGGAATTTTATTATCTTTCATTTTTATAATAACCTCAATTGGCCTCTGAGACATAGAAAGCGCGATATTCTCAAGAAACCGTCTTTTGTGAACTCTGGCCTTGAATAATTTTTTATGACATAGAGATCTCGTTCTCGATTTGTAATATTTTCATGAAAACACCAAAATAAATCGATTAAAAGAAAAAAAAATGAAGGATATATTTTGTTAGATCAGAAGCCAAATTTTTGTCTAAAGTGACTAGAGTATTATAAGGACTGTCAGAAAGCGAATTACAAAAGAATTTCCGAACCCTAAGCATAGATCAATTAATCGGAAGGAAAGTAAATTTAATTTGTAATGTAATAATTGGATTGTACATAATCTGACTTGTATAATATATTGTATAATATCCCAAGCATGTTCTTAATTTACTTAATTATAAAAGCCCTATCTGCTAAGCCAAAAGGATTGCTCATGCAATAAAGTTGTCGTTTTTTTGAGGATTTTTCCAGCAATCCGAAGGTCCTCTTACTAGCTCATTGATAATTGAGTCCATCGGTAACATTCATCGCTCGATAATCCTTGCATTAAGTAACACAAAACTAATTGTATGATCTAACACAAAAATATCTTCAAATAAAATTATGCCACCAACATCCAAATAAAATGACAGTTTGCCCAAAAGTGAGGTTATACTTTCATCCTCTCACGCGTGAACGGTCCCGTCCCGCACAATAGGGATATTCACAAAAAAATTAAATCCTGTTTAAACATCATAAAACGGTTAAAAATAGTCTTATAATAATATCCAGAAAGTTTTACAAAAATCAACAAATCCGTTCTATGGGAAAATGACTAAAGAAATACGAATATTCATCTGAATGCGCGAAACGCGCCTTGACTGGTGTGACGTCATGTTGCTCATAGTTAAACGCTCGCGAATATAGTGGCTAGGCTTTCATGCACGTTTCATACGAGAATTAGGGATGGCAAAAAAATATAATATATCGATATATTAATCATTTGATACATCACAAGACTCAGATCAATATATTCGATATATCAACAAAAAATTATCGGTATTTCTATGTATCGATATATTTTGTAGATTAATATTTAATGTCAAAAATTAATGAATATTGCTTAAGGTATAACTTCGGAAAGTGGGGGGTGTATATTTTAGAGATGTACCGACTAGGGTTTTTGCCGACTAGTCAGTAGCCGACTAATCGGCTTTTCATAAAGCCGACTAGTCGACCCAGCCGACTATTTTTAAATGCCAGCAAAATACGCGGCCAATTTCTTCGCGCGCCGACTTCGATAAAGTTCGCGTGCCATGTCTCGTCACCTGTCGCAGGCCGCTGGCCGACGCGACAGACCTATCAACAGTCACGAACACGTATTTTCTGCTTTGTTGTTTACTTCACTTCACTTAGAACATTGTTTGCTTTGTTGGTTGTTTTAAGGTTAGTTTTTGTGTGTATTGGATTTAATTTTAGCTGCAGAACTATTAGATATAGATATGTCGAAAACAAGTAAAAAAAAAACGTCACGTGTTTGGTTATTCTTTGATGAAACTAAAGGAGAAAATGGCAATAAAGTGAAGTTTAATCAATGCCAATCGTTAACTTTTCGCGGTGGCCGCGGAAAAGCAGCTAATACCTCAAATATGAACAATCATATAAAATTGTGGTATGTGATGTATTGTAATACATCACATACTTACTAATATAGAGTAATGTATACTAGAACAATGTATTTTTTTATTTAGTTTTAATATTTTCTATACTGTATCTGATCCCTCGAACAATATAAAGCTTACTGTTTATTTTGTATCATGTAGTATGTACTATGTAGTGAAATACAGTGTTTTTTGTTTAAATTTTGTTCCAACATTTTACACATGCGTTGCTTTACTTTATTAAAATATTATTAAAAACGCCCTCTTAATTCAGCAAGGTATGTTTTATTTTTTTCGCCGACTAGTCGCCTAATAGTCACCGACTAGTCGCCGACTACAAAATTGGCCGAATAGTCGGCTTTCCCGACTAGTCGGCCACTAGTCGGTGCATCCCTATAATATTATGCAAGTTGACCCTTTTCGATATATTAAGAAAATATCGATATTTTAACCCGACATATTGCAACAAAAAACAATATGAATATATTCATGGTTTAGGATTATAATATCGATATTTATTTTGTATCGATACATCGTTGCCATCACTAATGAGAATTAATCTGCGTTTACTGACTTCTGCGAACTGTTGTGTCGTGTAGTTCTTCGTTTTGCCACCTTTAATTTTAATTAATGCATTCTTCTAAAATGGAGGAAGGTTTTCAAAAGGCGGACTCGCATAATCTGGTAACTGTGGACGTTACCATGGTTTCAGAATTTTTGGTCATGGTGATAGACTTCAATCAGCCTCAATCTAGTGGTGTAAACGCGAGACACTAAGTACAGTTTTATATAAATAAGTACTATATAGTACCATACCTTTAGTAGTACATTATACACTGTGTTCCGTATTAAATGTGCTTTGCTACGTTGGAAACAGGGATGCGAAAACATTGTATAATCGGAGACCGATTTTGATAAATGCGTTTAAGGTAACAAAAGTTTTTTAAAAATATCATTGGTTTAAAAAAGGACCAAAGCTTCTTTCTTTTTACATTTTGTGGCACAGACATAAAAACCTTTTCTGGGTTATTTACTGATGTATTTGTACATCCAGGAAAAAAACAACACTTGTTTCTATTAACTTTCACACTTCTTGAGTCTCCCATCATTACAAAAACAGAGATAAAACAATACTGAAACAAACAATCCATATCACGTTGTACGAGTTCCGCTATGAGCATTATGACATCACGCGCGCTACTCTCACTGCAGGGATCGTTTACTAGCCTCGTTAATTTCGGAATTTTTATTTTTAGTTTATTTTCGAGAAAAAAAGTTTTTAGGCGTTTTAATGGTTCTTACGTGTTTCTGTAGCCTTAGAACTATATTTTTTATTACAATTAAAAATAGAAAAAATCCCTATTTACCAAGAAAAGCAAGTTCCCCGATTTTTGGAGTGATGTGACCGCTCTCACAGTTACAGAATACGCTATTTTGGTTTTCAAGATAACCCCGCCCACTTTCTCATGAAAACATGTGCTCACATCACATATCACACCGATACAGAATAGCTACCCAGGAGAGGGTCGGAACTTTCCGTGTGACACCTTATGAAAAAATGATTAGATCCTATAAATGTGAAATCACCTGAATACTAGGCGAATATGTCAAGAATGTTGCCATTAACTGGAGATGATCAAAGCTTGTATTAATCATCTTCAAATGGTGCTAACATGATTGGCCAAAAGCGCGTCGATTATAGTATTCGAGCCCAGTGCTTTAGTGTCTTGGTGCTCATGGAAACTACTTCATATACACAACATGTTGATGAAATGAATTTTTGTCTTGGATTAGTGAAAAGATCAGCTACTAAAATTTGGATATACTTAACGTGCGATAGGGAGTATTGAAGATAGCAATAAATCTACTCGAGACCAAAAGCATTGACCAACTAAAATATGTAGTATATTTAAATTATACCAGCACTTCAAATTATTTTATATTTTATGAATTTAGTGTCAATTTAAAAACAAATAAATATTTCATTGTTTCAAAGATTTTTTTGTTTCCATGTCTATCTATTAAATAAATATAATATGTTCCTTTACAGTAGGGTTTAATAATTTAAATTATATTTTTAAAGCAACTAATCCACTGGACGTAACACAGGTATGAGAAAACATTTTATTTGAAAAATAAAATTAATTTGCTAACTACCACATCCTGAAAAGTCGGCTCTTAGCGTGTCATCAAAACAGAAAATAACTTTTACAGTAAATATACTGTTCGCTGATTTAATGAACTTTTTATATAATTGTTGCACATTCTATGGGATACTCTTCACAAATAATGTTAGTTTTAGATATTTTTAGTTTAATTATAAAACAAAAAAATTAGATTAAAAAAAATAAATTAATGACTTTTTTTATTTACCGATCGATTTTGTTCAAAGACAAAAAGACTGTTTCTCTAGGTATTACTATTTTACTGTAGAAATTTCAACACTTTTCTTACTTAAGTTATCGTGCTTACAAAAAACGTGGCGGACTACTATTAGGTAATCGTGATAACCATAATAATTTTAAAATTTTAACACATACAAAATTGTCTACGTAATTTTCTTCCAAGGTATCCTGTGCAACTTCATAAGGCCAAACATTTGTTATCCTCATAATAAACGGATACCTTTGCAGTTTATTAAATAGGAAGCTTATACTATACAAAAGATCTTTTGCTATAGAACTCGAGAAAGAACAAACATTTATAAATGAGCCATATAACTTGAGCGTTTTGCTTTATTAAACTTTTGTACGTCATTAGTGACTGTTCTGTTGACACACTAAGAATGACAAAACAGAAAATCTTTAAAACCATACAACATTCTCTCTTTAGATTATGCTTAGCTGCAGATTTATATACAAAATGCTCTATTTACATATTTGCTTATGCTCTTACTTTCTGAAAAATTTACAGGAAGCCTTTAAATATGTAATAAAATAATGCAAAATCAAACCATACACAATTAACAATATAAAACATTTGCCTAAAATACCACTTTTATTTCCAAAAGAACCTTGTGGTCTCAATCTTTAAAAAATAAGGTAAATAATTTTTAAGGTTAATTACTTTTGTTATTTTCATTAATATGTTATCAGAGTAAGTATCAAAAAGCTGAAAAAACAAAAAAACTACAGCATTAATTTGCTTTATAGTGTGGGCTAAATGAGCGAGATGAGCTCTTAATCATTATAAATATTCTTTAGATCTATCAGTTAATACTGGGGAATAATGACATTGAGGATTAATATATCCAAGCCTTAAACAATAAAATGATTCAATTTAACCTGACGTTAACAGATACTTATATAAAATGTACCAGGAGTTTGAGGCAATACTTCAGGAGCCTATAGATTGTATCTACACATTTTTTCGCAGGGTACTCCCTTTCGGAGCTATTCAACCTAAAAGAGTAAATTTTCTAGAAGTCTTTTGCCCGTAGCTGTTTTATCGTTTGTAGTGAAATTAGAACAGTATAGATAGTATGTACCTTTTGTACCTTTGATTAAAAAATATGGCGCCTTTCATATTTTGTCTAGGGAGCCTAATGCTTTTTATCTCTAAATGTTGACAAATTAATTTTTTTAATATTCCTTAAACAATTTTCTCTGTTTCTTCTGTTTGAAATTAATAAAGGAATTTATTTTCGAGAAAAACTTTTTCACAAATAATAAATAAACATTATTTCTTGAGAACATTCCAAACTTATTAATTTAAGAGAATTCGGTACAGAAATGAGCTGTAATAGCAATAAGTAGTTCGGTTTTAAGTAGTGATTTATTTACTACATAAACAATGTTTCATCTCGTGAATATTTCGACATGCATTTTATGTAGTGACTTGGTGCCTGGGATTTTTCCCAAAAATTTTCTATACCATTTGAGTTAGCCACGGATTCTTATAGGAAAAATTCCGCTGAACAAGATTTTCTTATCTAAAATTTTCCTTAACCGCGAGCTTCATGGTCATTCATCTTCTTTCGTTTTTATTTCATAAAATGAAAATGGTTTGACGGATCCAAAAAATCTTGATTCAATCGAAAGATATTTTCAATACGCGTCGTTTGGTGCCAGGTACGACTCATTTTGTCAACCCGTTCATTTGTTATAGCCAAAATAAATTTCTTAATTAACAAATTGATTACTCCGAAACTAATGAGGTCAGGATATTGTTTTTTTCAAAAAACATGCCTTTTATACCAAAAATATACTATTATACTTTTGGCCCGATATATTCAATAATTTCTGATTGTTTAAACAATTGGCATAATTTGTTAATTGGCAAATAACTTTTTTTCGAAGTTTGATCGACTTTAAACCAACTTTAAACGATAAATATTGATGTCGGGCATAACCCCCATAGAAGTCTGCATGAATGCAACTTTTTGTTTTTGTTTATTTAAAGTTTAAATTAATTTTTCAAATTAATAAATGGAATTTCTCGGCTCTGGGTAAGCGTATCGAAATGGGGTTTTGTGAATATGAAAGTGCTTGGAAAAAGGAAAATTTTGAGATCAGAAGGAACTTGATCGGATAACCAGAACCGGAAATAGAAGTGATATTGGGTGAGAGGCTCTAATTCGTTTATTAACAACTTTTTGGATACGAAATTCGGTGCAAATGAAAGCTAACAAGTTTTTCTATCAACCACAAAAAGTTCTACAAAAAATATTCAATCCCTAAAGTGTTATACGCATTTTTGACCCTTAAAAAAATCTCCCCCGCAACGTGAAAATAGTAAGATTTGACGCGCAATGGGGTGGCGAGTTCGATCCTCGGTGCGGGCAAATTTTTTACCGTCAAATTTTCTTTTTTTCACGTAACCAAGTAATTTATTTGATAACAAATGTTTTTACTTCCTGAGAAATTTTTAAAAACGTAAATAATTTTTGCAATTTTCATTAAATATATGGCTATCTTGCAACAAACATATGATTGTTCTTATCCAACGAGGGTTTCTCGGCAGTTTTTGTTTTTTTAATACTTGTTGTGAAAGAGAAGGCTTGTTTTACTTTATTTGAGGCGGGTGCCTATCGAAAAAAGACCAAAAATAAAATAATTTTGCCATTAAAACAGTTCAATCTTTTCATTATTTCTCATTTACAAATAACAAAGTGTGTGTTATTTTCATGAGACGTGAACTTTTTTTCATTATAAGAAAAAAGTGAAAAATAAATTTGTTTCCTTTTTATTTTTGGTGTTTTTTCGACAGGCACCCCCCTCAAATAAAGTAAAACATAAAAAGTAGTAGAAAACAACAACAAAGACTACCGATATACCCTCGTTGGACAAGAACAATCATATATTTGTTGCAAGATAGCCCATATGTTTAATGAAAATTGCAAAAAAAATATTTACGTTTTTAAAAATTTCTCAGAAAGTAAAAACATTTATTATCATAAAAAATACTTGATTACATGAAAAAAGAGCAAATTTGACGAAACAAAAGAATGCCCACACCGAGGATCGAACCCGCCAACTCATTGCGCGTGAAATCTTACTATTTTCACGTTGTGGGAGATTCTTTTAAGGGTTAAAAACGCGTATAACTCTTTAGGGATTGAATATTTTTTGCCAAACTTTTGGTGGTGATGGAAAAACTTGTTAGCTCTCATTTGCACCAAACCTCGTGTCCAAAAAGTTGTTAATAAACGTATTAGAGCCTCTCACGCAATATCACTTCTATTTATAACCAGGAACAAAATTGTAGCTGTTTGTTCGCCGAAAACTGAATTCGAAGCTTTCAACGTTAAATGGCGAAAAAATGACTATTTGGAGCAAAACTTAAGACCTTTTTAAAGCACTTGAAAAGGCCTTTAAAATAAGCTTTAGTAAACTTACGGAGTTATGATGAAATTAAAATGGTGAAGCGTTATTTTGGAAGAAAAAATTCACAGATTTCGCAATCCTTGCAATAATCGGGACATTGGAAATGATAACACCATACATAAAACATAAAGTTTTTCCACTTTTTCCGGACTCGGCTTCGCCTCGTGCGGAAATAGCACGATCCACTACACCGCTGTATTTTCACCTTAAATGAAAACTGGTAACTTAACCCCCTGTGATATATGCAACCCATGTTACATTTGCGTATATCAGCCGTTGCATATACGCAGTCTCACTCGACCGCGACACCGCTGTATTACCACCTTAAATGAAAACTGGCAACTTGACCCCCTGTGATATATGCAACCCATATTACATTTGCGTATATCAGCCGTTGCATATGATAGTCTCAGTCGACCGCGACACATTACTTTGAAATAAAGAGATATTATTATTGTCACTCAATTTGTACAAGAGACAACTTATATCAGTTAGTTGCAATTCTAACACATCATTTGTGTGTTCTACCGTCAGCATCGCTGTACAAATTTCAGGTAATCTCCCGACACGGTAGGTAATGTAATTGGCAAGCGCAGCAGCCTAATCGATAGTAGCGCGGCCTTTTCGGCAGCCGTGTACAAATTTTTGCTTGAATAATATAAAGTCATACATTTTCAGTCTGTGACGTCAGACGCGGATGTTATGTAATAAAATTAAGTAAAGGCAGGTCAAATTTTAATTCGCTACTTATTGATTAATCAGTAAACATTAAATTCAATCGAAAAATCTGGCAAGGATATCTTCGAACAAAAATAATTTAGTGTCATTGTAAGTGTTGGCCAGTTTATTAGTATTTTCTAGCTCGAGCAGTGTATATGTAGATGAGCGTACAAATATCGGATGCGCAGTGGATTCATAAAAAATAAAATCGTTTATAACAACTCTCAAGAGTAAGTGAGCCTACTGGTCTTCTCTCTACTGTGCCGCGACACCGCTGTCTTTTGACCTTGAACAAAAACTGGTAACTCTACCCCATATACGAAAACATAAACATTTCCAATGTTAAAACGGCAATGAAAGCAATGGCTTAACTTCCTTACTAGTCGAGGAAATGAAGCAGGAAAAAGAGGCCTAAACCCCAGCATGAGACTCCGCCCAACCTGATTCTTATGTGAGACAGTGCAAAATGTTCCTAAATATGTATAGAAGAAAGTCAGGGTCATGGGAACTGGTACTTTTTCGATTTCCGGTCGGAAACTGGGAAAAAAGTATGCTATTTCTGGTCACCAAATTTTTGTTAAAGTTGAGAGAAAAGCAATAAATTTTATATATTGGACAATTCTAAGCATTTTTTTTTGACTCTTGATATTTTCTAACTAACCTCACTCTTCTCGAGATACAAGCGTTTAAAAAAAACGTGTATTTAGGTTTTTCTTTTCAAAAAACTAGTATTTACGATTATTTTTGGGCGTTTATTATGAATTAAAACATGTGGACTTTATATTTTGAACAATTCTAAGCCAAAAGCAGACAAAAAAGCTTAAATATACGTTTTTCTTTTTTTTTACGCTTATATTTCCGAGAAGAGTTAGGTAAACAATGTTAAGTCAAAAAATGCTTAGAATTGTCCAAAATATATTGGTTCTTTTTGAACTGAAAAAAATTTGTTGGTGACCGGAAATAGCGAACTTTCTATCCCAATTTACGACCGGAAATCGAAAAAGCACCAGTTTTCACGACCTTGACTTTGTTCTATACATCTTTAGGAACATTTTTCGCTGTCTCCCATAAAAATCATGTTGGGGTTAAATGCTTCATTTCCTCGATTATAATTATTAATATATCTAATCGCTCCAAAAACCATTTTGCAGGAAATTTCAAGGGCTACAAGACCTGTAAAGTTGAACTTCGTTTTTGAGATTTTTGAGTTTAAAAGGTTCGGAGAAGGTGGTCCTGGTACTCAAATGCGAACTTAAAACTTAAACTTAAAACGGTGCATATATCATGTCAATTAATTTTCATCCTAGAGAAATACGAAAAACAAAATTTCATGCAAAACACACCTAAATTTTTATATTCTTGCATTTTTTACATATCTTCTGTAGTCTTTGAGTCATTGTGAAAGACAGAAAATTTTTCAAGAACTAAAAAAATTATTTCAAAATTGAATCAAACTTTTTTTCAAATCTAGGCATTCTAAACCGTTCAAACTTCTAGAACGTATTGTTGGTACCTAAATACAGTAAATTTCAAATGGATTACGTTTAATTTCAATTCTTGCGGTTAAGCCATTGTTTCATTGCTGCTACTTTAAAAAAGGTCTGACAAGGTTTCCTCCAGAAATTCGTCGTTTTTCCGTTATTTAACGTTGGAAGGTTCGAATTCAGTTTTCGGCGAATAAAGTCACCTTCAACGAGCCATAACTCGGTTCGTATTGCATCTACAGAAATAAAAAATCGACCAATCGGTTTGTTATTTTATAAGCTTCAATTTTGTTGATGATTTTTTTTAAAACGTAAGGTTTTCGAGTTATTCGTGGCATATCGCTCTAAAACATGCTTTCTTTAGACGAGAAATCAACATTTTCAATTGCGAATAACTCGAAAAATATTGATTTATCTAAAACTTCTTATAGTACAATTAACAATTTAGGGTAACAAAAATTAATAAAGGATCATCTCTGGGATTTAAGTAGGTAATAACCTGGAGAATGAGATTATGCATTCTTTTCACTTCCAAGTTCCGGGAAAATTCAAAAAAATTTGGAAAAACTTGCTGATTTTCGTTTTTTTGGTTCTAGCGGCCAAAATAATGAAAATAGAGAAATAAGTTTCCAACAAAAGTTGTAGCTCGTCTTTTTCTCTACAAATGTTTGTCTTACGCCGTTTAGAAGATAAATCGAGTTTTCCACTTATAGTTTTAAGCCGCCTCGAAATGCGCGAAAAATGAGAATTCTCCAGGAGTTTCGTACGACCGGGCTCATCGAGCGATAATTCTTACTATTCAGAGCCCCTAAAAAAAATGAAAATAACATAAAATGTAGAGAAAAGTCTCAGCTTTAATGTGGAACTAATCACAAAATTCATAAAAAATTTTATCAGAGAGAAAGTGTAAGAAGATGGCTTAGTAAACTTTGTACAGTTGATCGAAAGATTTATTTATATCTTTGCCGGGAGTCGTTAGAATGATAATTCAGTTTGCTTAGATATTCTTATATATTGATATATTAATCCAATTTACATTTTATTGCAATTACTTTTGTTGGAAAAATATGCCTTGCGATCAAAGTAGAGGGTATATTTCCCATCGATCAATCGCCTCTAAATTTTGGAGTTCAATTCGCTATCTCTTAAGTAATAACAATAGCACAGTCTTAATTTTTGGATTATAAGTACAACAAAACATATTCTTTCGAATGACTTTAGAGTTTTTTAAATGCGCGCAGTACTTTTTAAATTTGTCATTCTTCAATGAAATTTTCACGAAATATAGATTAAAGTGCGTGGAATCGAATCCAAGCAGTGAAAAAGAACCCATTGTTGCGGGAGAAATAGGCAGGATGCATAAAACTCAAAGATGTGAATAAATCAACTGTATAAAGTTTACTAAGCCATCTTCTAACACTTTTTTCTCTATGATAAAAATTTGTATGAATTTTCTGATTAGTTCCACATTAAAGCTGAGACTTTTCTTTACATTTTACGTTGCTTTCATTTTTTTAGCGGCTCTGAATAGTAATAATTATCGATCGATATGTCCGGTCGTACGAAACTTCCAGAGAATTCTCATTTTCCGCGCATTTCGGAGCGGTTTAAAACTATAAGTGGAAAACTGGATTTATCTCCTAAACGGCTTAAGCAAGACAAAAATTTGTCAAGACTTATTTTGTAGAGAAAGAGACGAGCTACAAATTTTGTTGAAAACTATTTTCTGTATTTTCATAATTTTAGCCGTTAAAGAAAAAAAAACCGAAAATCAAAAAGTTTTTCCAAATTTTTTGAATTTTCCCGGAATTTGGAAGTGCAAAGAATGCATCATTCCATTCTACAGGTTATTATTAAACTACTTAAATCCCAGAGATGATTCTTTTATTAATGTTTGCGAGGTTTTTACAACATTTTGCCTTCATTACCTCTACTATTAGAAATTTTTTTGCTTAGAATTCATCCCCTATCGATTTCTGCGGTTATTTTGAGTGTACTAATTTCCACCCCCGAGAAGGGGTGGCATCCACGCCCAGGGCAAAAGCGCATATCGGCACTATATAACTTTTATTTCTTAGGCCATTCCCTACTTACTCTTCAAATTTCACGTCAATCAGTGTTATCCGAAAGAATTCTGAGGCAATAATAGCCAAACACTGGACTAATAGGAAAATGTTATTTTTCGTCCCATACTGCTAAAACTATTTTTTCTCGAAAACAGGTGGCTCATGTCAAACAAGAGTATCTCTTTTTAGAAAATTGTTTAATGATTTTAAAAGCATTATCTCAACTTCGAAAAATCGTTGTTATATCAAAACTTAGGGGTAATCCACCCCTGGCTTCCCAGACAAAATACAAAAGGCACCATACTTCTGAATTAAAGATATAATACCTAATTATCTATACTGTCCAAAATTACAATCAATAAAGCAATTTGGAAACTACCAGCAAAAAATCTCTTTCCATTTTAACCTGTAAGGCCGAGGAGCTCCCAAAGGAGGCGACCTAGGAGAGAAATATTGGTATTCAGTGTTATTTAGATCCAAACTATACGCTCCCGAAGTATTGCCCCATACTCCTGGGCACCCTGTATACAGGGTGTCCTAATAAAAACTCCCAGGCCGGATATATTCTAAACGAATAGAGATATTTTAATTCTGTAAAAGCCAATTTGTAGAGCATAAAGAGAGCTTCATTTCTGAACAGAATTGTTTTTTTAATATATCAGTATATAGATGGCGCTGTGCTCTAAAGAAATATTCCGATGGAAGAAACTCTGACATGGGGTTTATGTGAAAGAAAATGCATTTCTAAGCAGATTATGTTGTAAAAAAAAATACCATAAAACTAACCCTTTTCGAGATATTTGAGTCCAAATGTTGGCATTTGCCAATATTGAATAATTGTAATCTCTTCAACATTTCAGTAGGTACTTTAAGTGGAACAATCTGTATTTAATTTACAAATATTATAAGAAAATATTTAAAGAATATTTCATATAATTGCTTTGTTATTAGGTTAGATTATAATTAAAAATATTTGATATCTAGTGAGTATAATAACCCTTATACCTTATAAATTAAACACAATTAAAGTTACATTTTGTTTATTGGTGTGTCAATAGAACTGTATTATTGTACCTAATTATTGTTTTCTTTGTGAATATTTATTATTAAATATGGTTTCTCATACAAATGAAGACAAATTAAACATGATTTTAATTTATGGGGAATGTCGTAAAAATGCTTCAAGAGCTGTAAGTTTATATGAAATACGTGTTCTGACAGACCTTTACCAGATCGGAGGAGATCGTATGGTCTAATTTGAAAAATTATGGAGGTTTGAAGAAACCAAAAACAACAAGAAGAAAAAGAACTGCAACTGATGAAAATATTGCATTGGTATTACATCAAGTAGAAAATAACCCAAACATGTCAGTACGCAAGTTGACGGAAGAAACAAATATTGTACGTTTCGCCTGCCACAGAATTCTTAAAACAAACACATTTTTCCATATAAAGTTCATTTAGTTCATCATTTGATTCCAAGGGACAATGAGCGGATATTACATTTTTTGGCGCAATTTTCAATTCTCTTAGAAGAAAATCCAAATCTTTTAGATACGATTATGTGGAGTAATGAAAGTCGATTCAACAATAATGCAGTAATCACAACACATAATTGTCATTACTGGTCTCAAGAGAATCCTAGGTGGATGAGACATACCAGATCCCAGAATCGTTTTGGAGTAAATGTTTGGTGTGGTATCGCTAATGGTCACATGGTTACATTGTTGGCCCATACATCATACCATGAGACTTTAACAGGTGAAAGATATTTACAATTTTTGCAAAATGATTTACAAGTACTATTAAGAAATTTGCCCGCCCAGTTGGATAATATGTGGTTTCATCAGGATAGAGCAGGCCCACATAATCATCACAATGTTGTTAATTATTTAATCAAACATACCCAGGAAGATGGATTGGTACCAATGAAGTACTTAGATGGCCCGCTCGATCTCCTGACATTACTCCATTAGACTTTTATTTATGGAGATTTTTAAAAAGTGAAGTGTACAAAGAACCAATAGAAGACATGGGAGATCTGTATAATAAAATTTATGCTAGTGTTGCCGCCATTAATCGGCATACATTATTAAAAGTTTGTAGATCTGAACTAATTAATAGGTTTACTATGCGTGTTAATGAAAATGGCAATAATTTTGAACACCTATTAAAATAGTTATTTTAATTTCATTAGTTCGTAAACATTGTTTTATGTCCGTAATTGTTTTTTTAATGCTTAAATGTTTGAATTATATGATAAATAATATTTTTAGTTTTTTTTTCCATGGGAAAAATTCTTTAAATATTTTCTTCTAAAATTTGTAAATTAAATACTGATTGTCCCACTTAAAGGACTGAAATGTTAAAGAGATTACAATTATTCAATATTGGCAAATGCCATCATTTGGACTCAAATATCTCGAAAACGGTTAGTTTTATGGAAATTTTTTTTTAGAACATAATCTGCTTAGAAATGCATTTTCTTTCTTATAAACTCCATTTCAAAGTTTCTCCCATCTAAATATTTATTTAGAGCACAGCGACATCTATATACTGATATTAAAAAAACAATTATATTCAAAAATGAAGCTCTCTTTATGCTCTACAAATTGGTTTTTACAGAATTAAAATATCTCCATTCGTTTAGAATATATCCGGCCTGGGAGTTTTTGTTGGGACACCCTGTATATAGTTTTGGAAAATAATTAACACATATCTATATGGAATACAATTTTCTTAAGTTACGTCTTTACTTTCGCCTTTTCAAAATCAGATATCATTAAGAACAGTAAATTAAGGAGTATCTCACTTCCATGCACCACTTTTTAAAGTTTACAGTATCTATTATGATTAATTATTTTAGCAATTAATTTTTTAATTATTAATATTTGAATGGGCAGTGAGTTTCCTACGCGAATAATTAGTATATATTCTGAATAATCATCAAATATAATTAGACACATTCATATCAGAATGTTATATACTATACATATAAAATTAGTGGAAATATAACTTTAGGAACCCATGCAGCTGCGTATACTTATTTCAAATTTGACAAATTTATAGCTTTATGGCCGATTTTGATTTTATTTTTAGACAAATTTGTTAACATGTCTTAAAAAATATTATCAGAAGCCAGCAAGCGAGAAAATGATCAGTAAGGAAATGATCAAATTAAAACAAGAAATTGACGACATGTAATATCACAAACACGATAATACCGAAAATCTGGAAACGTACTTACAAGCACTTAAAATGGGGCTAAAGTGATGTAGGGTTAGAAACGGGGAAACGAAGGCGATGAAACCAAAATGTGATAATTTATTTGCATGTTTTCATTAAAAAAAGTATGTTTTCATTAATTTCATTATGTTTTAAATTAAATATTATTGCAATTTTGCTAAGTTTCATCTTCTTCGTCTCCAACAAGCTCAATCTAAAATTGAAATATAATTAATTCCGTTATGCGAATTTGATGAAGCAATAGATTAAAAAAAAAAGGTTTTAAGCAAAAAGACCTCAGTTCTTCTATTGACCCCGAGGTTACCGAGATGACCGGACTAAAGTTCTGTTTGAACATTTGCCGTTCTGTTTCATGTACAGTAAGTACTTATAAGAGAACAACTACATCGTCTAGAAATCCTAGATTCTAGATCTTGTCTTATTTCTATAAATAGGACAATATGTCTCTGTATTTATTCATCTTGAAAGGAAATATGTAAATGAAGCCATATTACAACTTATATCATCTGGATTTATTTTACAACACTATACTACACGCATTGTGTGGATAATTTGGTTTACTACTCATTCTTTAAACCTACAGTAAATCGCCTCTCTTTTATATGTACAGCAAAACCAACGGTAATTGGCCTAGCACAAAAATAGTGTAATGCCTTGTATTGAGAAAGGCCACTAGCTCTATTATGGGTGACTTGACTGTTAGTGTCTGCTGCAAATACGACGCGCGGGAGATCTTTCATCTTTTATGGATTTTTTTAAACCAGCGCCTGGATTTTCTTTTTCACACAAAGGAATAAAAATGGAAGTATAGTCTAGTATTATGGGTCACCTCGCTTCGATGTGCTAAGTTTGAAAACAACTCTGAACACAACTACCACATAACTTGAAGACAATTTCCACGATTTAATGGTTGGCCTATAAAAATGAATAATTAATAAAGAAGGTAACTGATTGGTGTGTTCCACCAAAAATCAAGAAGGAGATAACCTACCACCCACAATTAATGGGTTTGGGGTTGACTGTTATTTTATTATTTATTATTTTGCAAAAGTATGGAGAAGTGCGAATGAAAATATCCAAAATTTGCCAGGTGCTAGTCTGTGGGTGGAGAAAGAGTCACGAATATTTAGCAGCCTACATGTTTAACTCACACGCCTCAAGAGCTGTAAAACTAACCTTGTCAAATCTAGGTGCAAGAAGGCGAACAATGATATGTTCCTGAAAAAAAATTGAATAATTTGCACAAAAGCCTGTCAGTGCTCTGCAGAAAACTTCTTTTGCGCAAATACCCCAGATTTAGTAACTCCATCGATTATGGAAGAATACAAAGATAAATCAGGTAAATTGTGGTATTTTTACTTTAACATATTGCGAATAATCAAAAATATTTTTTAGAGGATGATGACATACAGATAACTAATTATTTTAAGTCGAAGAAGACCATTAAAAATGCAATTTAGATCGTATAAGATTATGTCAAACTATTTATAAAGTTATGATATTAATAAGAAAAACACATTTATTTAATCCGTCGTTTTGAAAAGCTATAATTCTTTGCCACTAAAAAATTTAAAACATTTCTGGCGTGGCCTGAATTAATTTTTAACTTAACCAAAATTTTACTTCTTTTGCCAAATTTTCAGTTAGATATTAAATATTTTTAGATTTTGTATTTTTAATAGTACCTAAACATATTTTTTTTAAGTATTTAATTTTTTTGTCATAAAAAATCGGAGAAGTACGACGGGAAATACGATTTTTTTTCAAATCGCCCTATCTGTTATATTGATTTGTATATTACTGGAGAAAAATCCATTTTCAGAAATGCCAACATGCCATTCCGTGATCCCGTAGACCTAAATAATCATAAAATAAAGAGTTTTCAAACTTGGCAGGATATCGACGCGAGCGGACCCCATGATACTAGACTAGTAGTTATATTCGTCCAATCCAGTTTTAATTACATGAGTTGAATAATGTTAAAAAATGGTCTGTGAGAAGTTGATTAGTAATTACGAACATTAAAATTATTAAAGGGGTGAATTAAAAAGCAAACAATTTGATATTAAAGTTTTAAGGAAGGAGCGATGCTATAATCATTTTGTAACTTCCCTACTACCCATCCAAACCACAGTTAATATTTTTAGACAGATATTCTTCATATTAAAAAAATGTAAATCATAAATTAACTCCTATTAAATTATTACCTTATTGGTATATAGCAGTACAACTAAAAGCAAGCTCTCAAACAATTCCCAAACCAAACATGCAAAAAAGTGTGCATGCATCAATTAGCTAAATACTCATGCATTACCAAGTAGGTATCAATTTTTGATACTTCTGATTGGTTCGAGACCACCACTTACAGTTATACTTTCCTTCGGCCTCTGGAAGTGAACCCCAAAAAACAAAAACACAAATTATTACAGCCCTCAAAAAAATGGGCTTTAAAATATAAAATAGACCTCTAAATAGTTGTATAGAAAAATAAATGTACACGAATACTATAAAAATACTAAGAATTTAACAAACAAAAGCTTAGTTTGCAAATTTTGATGGCACTACAATTAAATGTTACTGTTATGTAACAATTTTTAGTAGATTAAAAAATGGATCATTAAAGTAATGAACTCGAGGAAAATTTCGCAAAAATGAACTACCATAGCTGTATGGCAGTACCATCATATTAAAAATACAAATACAGTAGCAGCAAGACTATCACATAATATCTAAGTCTAAAGTGTTTTTACAATTCTGAACTAGTTATAGATTGAAACACATAATAGCTGAAAGTAATACCTATCTATTCTATAACGATTTACTATTATACATACCACGTTTCCCATCTGTTTCAACCTGTATACAGTCATCATCGTAATCTGTCACTGGACATTTAAATAGAGCTCCAGAATGATTGGACCCAGGTTGTAAATTTTGCCCCAGTGGTGCTCCTACTAGAAGCCTGCAAACAGAAAGAAGACATTAATTTCGTTTATTAATATAATACATTCTAATAAAAACTTATATTCTGAAGAAAATCGTCTATTTAGTAACGAATTGTCAAGATCGACAACTTTCCAGCTGATCAAAATTTATGGCGATAGGAACATCACGAAACTTAGAAAGATCGGACTTGCTAATGGCCTATGCACTTAGCGCAAAATATTTCTTTTTCGACTACCAGTTCCTAATTGAATGCGTGTACTGAACTTAAAAAATTCACCGGAAGACGCTTTCTTAAGAATGCGTTTGCACGGAGCAGTAAATTTGTATAATAGAAAGCGAACTAACGGTTATGCCGATATAACAGGAACCATACGACTGGCTAATTATATAGTTTTTATGATAATGTAAATAAATTAAATTTATTTTAAACTCTATTCAAACGCTAGAGAAAAGAAAAAACAACTCCTACCCTGCTTTTTAGTGATTTGCAGCAGTGTTACCAATTCGAACAGCTATTGCCTCGCCCTCTATTAGTAAACAGTCCAATTAAATTGACATTTTAATACATTTTTCTAATGTATTAATCTCATGCCGATTTTTTAACTTTTTTTCATATTTAATATATTTATTCTAGTATGGATCATATTTTATTATACTCTTCGAAAATACAAAACGAAGAGTATATTGCATTCGGTCGACACATTTCTAATAGCAGTAATATCACTCGTATGCCAAAATTTTTTGTCCGTCCTACACGTTTTTTGTAAGCACGATAACTTAAGAACGAAAAGTCGAATTGTAGTGAAATTTGGACATTAAGTTAGTGTCAGCTAGATGAAGAATCCCATTTTCTTAGAACAAAATAGACCATTAAATGAAAAAATTATTAATTATTTAAATTCTTTAAATTTATATATTTATATTATATAATGTTGATACATTGCAAAGCCGGCAATAGCCCCCATTCATATATCTAACAGCAATAAATTTGTCACAAATGAGATACGATTATAAACCAAACTTTGGCGGCTTCCACTCACCTCATTTCGCAGTTAGACAAGGCCGACACTCGTTCATTTAACTGCGAAAAGTATCAGAATGTGAAACAATTGTATAAAAACTGCTGCCCAAGGAATCACTACTTCCACATCCAGATTTTCTATCCAAGTCTCTTTAAAGGAAAATATTTTGACTATATTTGCACTCTAGTATGTGGAAGTAATTGGTAATAACATTTTAATATTTTTATTTTATTTTTTTTTAATAAATAATGACAGATAATAAACACCGAGATAAACACCTAACAAAGAAACATAAAAGTTTTTAAAAATTTAAATTATGTAACACTAACAATACATAACTACGTAACTACACTTACGTTACCACTCTACCAGTATTATTATTACTACATTAACTGGATTTCAATATTCTCGTTATAGTATTAGTAGTTATAGTATTTGTACAGGAATACTAATTTTCGTGCCTTTTCCACTCCTAATCTATTTCTTAAATCGGAGTGAACAACACATAAAAATTGCTGTTACACTAAAGGAAGAAGTCTAGCAATATCAGGTATGTTCTTTTGTGAAACCCACCACTGTAAGGCACTAACATTGCTTATTACCTCTTGTGAAAACATAACTACTGAAAATGGTTCCATTTTGGCTTCACATTTTATAATGAGTGGTAGTAATCCTAATTCACTATTTCCAATATTTCCATATATTTCTTGTATGGTATTTAATGTTTGATCTGCACTAGTCAATTTAAATTTAGTTTTGGTTCTATCCAAAATATAAGCCACAAAATGAAATAGTAGAGACTCAGAATACGAAAAAGTCGTCTAGAAACATGTTCCGTGGAACATTGAAAGGTAAAAATGTATTGACTACTTTATTATATAGTAACTAACATGTATATACACCCCCTAAATTCGTCTGGCGATACCGGTGTCCAAGCACCTCCCCAGGAGTGAAAAATCGAAAAAAAAACGAAAAATTAGATATTTGTCTCATCTTTCTGCCAAATTCTTTATTTTTGTTAAAATTACATATGGTAACAAAGTTATGGCTATTTCTAGGTAAGAGATGTGTATTGTTTAAAGCGTACACTGTTTCCTAAAACCCAACATAGTTCTCTTATCGCCCAATTTTTATTTTGCTATTTTCGTAAATTCATTCCACTCGTGATTGTAGGCAGACGAACGAAAATTTGAAAAAAATGACAAGGATAAAAGTTGTAGTCTATATTATCTGGATTAGACCAGTTTTTCGGTTTTACTTTTGAATTATAAATGAGCGAGATATGAAGAAAAAAAACGTAATTCAACCCCCCAGTTGCAACTGTCTCTACTCTGTCGTTTTCCCTCGCACTTTAACACGTCTTCCCGCTCGTCACCTCGGCCCGCGAAGCTCTTATATGCTCACATGCGAATGCATACTCCTGTGTAGAATACTGTTTCATTACATGTTATTGGTGGTGTTTAATTAGATATTGTTATATATTTATAACAATATTGTGAAATATGGAGTCTTCATCGAGTAATACCGAAAATGCGGAATTTAAATTGCCGATTAAAAGTCGAAAATTACTTAATTCAAGGAAATTATTATCTTTTAATCATGAAAAGGCAGATACTAGAATATTGCTGCACATATTATCAGCCAAATCTGAAGGTTTTACATAATGCATTATAATATAAGCTGTAAGGATACTGATGTACTGGTTCTCTTACTTCATTTTATAGAAAGTTTTGATGTAAATGTTTACATGCAGACAGCACAAATGAAAATAATATATATATAAATTCTATCAATATTGATAACATTTTAAAATTAAATATATTATTATTCCACGCACTAACTGGTTGTGATATCACTAGCCAATTAAATGGAATTTGGAAAAAAAGTAGGTGGAACATCTTTGAAACAAATTGCAGTCTGCTATCGCGTTCATATGAAAAGTCTGTTTCTTTAGAAGTAACAAAATTTAAGGAGTTGGAACAGTTTTGCATGTCACTGTACTCTCCCACTAATTGCGATAATATTAATGATTTGAGGGCGAAGATGGCATCTCAAATCAGTATAGACAAATTGCCCCCTATAAGTGACGCTGACGATGCCTTGAATCAACACTGTTTGAAAGCATTTTACCAATTTATTATATTAGCAGGGCTTTAAACCCAGAACCCAGTTATTAATATACCGAATCCTTTGGAGTACGGGTGGAGAATAAATGAAGATATATTATTATTTATTATTATATATATTATTCACCTATATGGACAAATAAATCGCCAATGGCAACTCCGACTGTAGAAATGTAATTTTGTTATTGTAAAACAGGTAAAAGTATTGCAAATCGTTTAAACTACGTTTTTTAATAAATGTCATTTCAGGATGCCCAACAATGAGGTGTGTGTGCAAAAAATATAAATTGTCGTGTTTGGGAAATTGTGGTTGTTCGGGTGGGAACTCTTGCCAAAATGATTACACAGACAAAATTACAGTTGTAGATGAAGAAACGGACGATGAATTATATTATTAGCAAAATGATAATTTCTGGGATCATTACTTTTGTATTTTATTATAATGTGCATTTTTCAATTAATATGAAAATGTATTTATTACCTTGTAATACCTTCAACATCAATTTTATTTGTTTAGTATTATTCTTAATTGGTTTATAAATGATCAATATGTCTTATTATTATTGTGGCATTTACACGCCTCCTATTATTATTATTATTAAGACAAGTAAAGGGTAAAGGGTAATTATAAAAGTAGTTTTTCCTTCCAAAATTCATTATTTCATATTTTAAAAACTATGTAATTTAGGTCGTTAGTATATGTATTTTTAACTTATTTTTGTTATGACAATTACGTCCTAAATTATTGTTATGTTATATCACATTATCCTGGATAATTTCTAATGAATAAATTTAAATGGCAATACTTTTACGACTATGCGAGCAGCGAGTGAGAGAGAGAGAGAGAGAGAGAGAGAGAGAGAGAGAGAGGGAAATAGATCTTGCGATAGTTGCAACAGGGGTGCTGCGGAAATTCTGTCAACAGGTTAGTATTTCTTTTATAACTTTCTTATTTATAAGCGGAATATAAAAATCAAAAAATGATTATAATCTAGATAGTACAGGCTACAACTTTTAATCTTATCAATTTTCTAAAATTTTCCTTCGTCTACCTACAATCAAGAGTGTAACGATTTTTCGAAAACAATAAAATGAATATATATGCATAATAAGGAGGTTAACATAGGTCTATAACAATCATTATCCGCTTCAACTAATGCAATTTCTTCATATATAATTTGCTGTAACTTTATTATTATACACAGTAAAACAAAAATTTGAAAACTGTTAGAAAGACTAGGGAAAAATCTAATTTTCTAGTTATTTCGCTTTTTCACCCCTGGGGGTTGTTTGGACACCGATATCGCCAGTCGAATTTAGGGGGTGTATATACAATTATACAAGCCAAATACTATGCAACAACGTAATCAATACATTTACATCTTTCAATGTTCCACGGAAGTCGAGATAGATCTCGTTTTGAACTCTACTAAAAGGGCGTAAGTGCTTGTTTATATCGTTTTTCAAAAATTTGTATTTGAGACAACGATAAGTCTAATTCTTCCTGGTATATTCTTTCTAATTCCTTCCATACTTTTACTGCATCAGATAGAAAAGCTTTTTTTTTTCTGTAATTTATCAAGTCCCACAGCTATAGGCTTTAAGATTTCTAGATATTCTTCAGCTGATTGTTTAAGACCAATGTTTGAAACTTATTGATATATTGTTGAATCAACTTCTTTTTTATTCTCCTCGCATACTTTTAATAGTTTCTCCCATTGGCTTACATATACCTCTAAACAATCTCACATACTATTCCATCTTATGCTTATTGTGGACATTAGACCTACCAGCAATAGACATGTTTACACTCTGTCCAGAAAGACCTCCAAAACATTTTTATTTTTCCTCCTTATATATATGTTCTAAAAAGGTCGTGGAAATGGTTTTTCCTGAAGGGGGCTTATAACCAGGTCTTAACATATCGATAGCCTTTATCACATGCAGATTGTCTAAACACCTGAAACTAGTATTAGTTGCAAATACAGCTTTTGCGATTTGCTTATCTATTTCTTGTTTTTTATCTGCAGGTGTTCGAACGACAAAGTTCATCAACCACTTAGGTTATTTAAGTTTCTGATTCGCATGTCTCCCATACTGTTAATGCAAGCAAGCTGGTTTATTGTCAACAGAAGGCAGTATATTGCAATTTGACTCTTTATGAGGAAAACATCTTGGCCCTTAAAATATAAAAATATACTAAATATGAAAAATTAACTCTTGATCGGTCTTCAATTTCAGTGCTATAAATGCTATATATTGATATTTATATGCTAAATATACTATTTTTTTTCATGTTTCACTGTTCAGTATACAGCATACAACAAACTATGCCGAACAGCTGAACACGCTGATACTAATAGACCAATAACTTTGCAAAAGATCCTAAATATTTATAATGACTTTTTGGCTTTAATTGGTAATAATTTCAACATTACTCTTAACCCTTCACGGTTCCGTTCTAATGCAAGAATGTCACCTAAATAACAGATGCATAAAATACATTATGATCTAAATTTATTAAGAACGGGCTGTACAAGTTTAGTAAGAACAAACGAGGCTGTTGACAAATAAACTCATAGGCAAACAATTGTATTCGTAAAGTCTATCCTTAATGCTAATGCTAATTAATTGTTTAGATGGCCGTTTACGGTTGTCATATAATATGCATCCTTTAAGTTGATTGTCGACTTGAAACAGTTCTCAAGTAATAAATCACAAAATAATTCATAATTTTCTGATTTATAATGCTGTGCCGAAATAATGGTATTTAACTGCTTAATACTAAATATAAATCTAAGCCTTCCCTTTTACGGGTAATAAAAAATCTTAATAGACTGACCCACTTTTTAGTACTGTACTATTTGATTTGTTTCACTTCAGATAACCCCTCGGTTTGGGGGGTCCCGATTCTTTTTTAACGGAAGGTATTTTATACCCTTTAACCCAAGAAATGTAGACAGCTTAATCAGCGTGACAATTTCCCAATTATTAATTAAATATTTTGATCTGCCATCATAGCAGTCTGAACCTACTTCTATGTTTAGTAGTAGTTGGGCATGACTGAGCGTCTATTCGATATTTGCAGTTCGTAGATAAAATGTGGAAAACATCGCAAAAGATTTTTCCATGTATTATGTTCGGCAGAATATAACTTGCTGAAGAGATACTTGCATCAAGTAGTAAAGAATCAAATGCGTAAGCATCTGATGTCAGCCCGATACCTATCTGAGATTGCATTGTGGCAATATGTATGTCCTCTTTTTTACTAGCCTCAGATAGAAACACAATAAGTTTCGGATTTAATTCAAATGTTTTAATCCTGTCTCTTAATATTCTTGGGAATAACATATTCTTCCCCGTTATTCACTGGTTGATTCCCTAATAACTTTAGGATGTCGTTATTTATACCACTTCCGGTAGCAACAATATTTTGAGTCGTGTTTGCGGTTTTCGGAAAGTAAGCATTTTGAGGTAGGTACATTAATTTCTGTGAAATGTTTATAATAAATATTACTTATGGGTGTGAGGCCCTGTGGGGACCAGGTTTTGATTTCCAGTGCTTGTGACCTTGATCCTGACATTTCTCAGCAGGACTAAAAATCTCATTCAGTTATCCAGTGCATCACCATGAAATAAAACCATACATAGTTAAAAACTCACCCGTGATTAGTCCTTTATTTCATAGATTTAACACTTATATCTATGAAGAATCTTTACTGAGGTGACCGTCTTACGATGCTATCCACTATATTTATTTCAGTTCAGCTTTAACAATTTTAGCCAGCTATCCTCCTTTTGCGCCAACACACACAGGAGCTGTTTTGATTTTAATCTAGCTTTAACAGTTTTAGCTAGGTATATTTATCATAGGTTTAACAGTTTTACCTACGAATAGGAAGAAATGAGTCATTACTTCCTTACTTGATAAACAACTATCCCATCTTACACGTCTTACGATACCATCCATATTTATTTCAGTCTAGCTTGAACAATTTTAGCTAGTTATATCATCTTTAGCAGTTTTACCTATGAGTAGGAACAAATGAATTCTTACTTGAAAAACAATAATCCTGTCGCCTCTTTTACTTGTTGAGACTGTCCGTTTTATAATTAGTCGTTTTCTTTTTCCATCTAACATGTCACTTTCACTATCAATAATATTTTCCTTCTAAGCACTCAGTTTATGTCTAAGTGTAATGAAGTATTATCTGCAATGGTTTATTTGAGAGAATAAAAAACTCTGAATCTTCATCTTTTTAGTGTGCTCGACAAAGTTAACGAAAGTGAACTACATGTGTAATACCTATCCATTTGGACGAGTAAGGGAAATATAATTGTTAATAGGTAAATAAATATTTTTTAGGTTTTAATAGCATTGAGATTTTATGCAGGTGGAGACTATCAACTGGATATTGGTTCTAACAAGTATCTTGATGTTAGCCAATCTTCGGTCAGTGTATGTTTGGCTGAAGTTACAAATGCACTCAACCACCCACACATTTCTAATGAATGGGTAAAGTTTAAACAAAATTTTGATGAATTAAACAAAACAAGACTTGAGTAGGTACGCACACACATGAGCAGACACACATGAGCATAATTATAATACCAATCAAAAAGCAACTAGAGTAAAAATAGAATTTTGTAATGGTCTGATTAAAGCAAGATTTAGATGTTTATTAAAACATAGAGTTTTACATTATGACCCTGCATTTGCATGTAAAATAATATGTGCATGTGTGGTTTTGCATAACATGTGTATACAGTACAATATTGATGAACCTGACCCTGAAGAAGAGGGTATAGAAATGGATTGGGGCATGTATAGAGCACAAAACCTTATTGTAGTAAATGAGGAAGACGGGGCGATTAGGAGAGTAAACCCAGAATTAGCTGATGGACGAAGGGGGCGGTCAAGAATCATTCAAAGTCTAAGAAGAAGACATTAATTAATTCGTGTTATGTACTTTAATAATTTAAAAAATACCTACCTATAATTGTATATAGTCGGGGCAAACTAACATAATTTTAATCAGAATACGGAAAAATAGAAACCAGAATTAGCCCAACGGGAAATGGTTGGGGGGGTTACTAACATGAAAAAAAAAATAAATGCAGTTACTGACCTTGGGGACTAACTTAAGGGGGGGGGGGGTAAAGTGAAAAAAATTCAAAGTCAATAGTTTGGATGCGTATTACGAGAAAATTTGACGTCGGAGATAAAAATGTTCAACAGCAAAGTTGTAGGTAATAAAAAGATCTTTCATTTTTGTTAAGGGTACTTTTCATCATAACCTCAAAATTATCGAGAAATTTAAAAATTTTCCAAAAAATTATAAAATTTTCGTTTTTATATTATAACTTTTATAAAAATTAATGAATTGTTATGAAACTTGGTGAAAAGATACCTTTATATATTATAAATAACCAAAAAAATGTTCAAAAGAAAATAATGGAAAATTTTTGATTTTGAATTTTTTCAAAAAAAAAGTCCTTTTTTCAGACGAAAATTGTATGGTGGAAAATCATCGTAAATAGATTTTTCAAAGCTCATTTTGTTTGTTTTTTCGTCTACTTTTTGATAAATCAGAGACACAATATAGCTTCTATTTAAGAATATGCTAAAAAATGCAAAAAACGAAAAAAGTCAATTTTGAAAAAAAAAAATTTCAGTAATTGTTGATAATTTTGTTTAAATTTCAAAAAAATGTTAAAATTAATTTCACCAATCGATTCTACGTGAAAAAATATTTAAGAAACTGTATTTTGTTGTTAAAAATTACTCCAATATTTAGGGGTGGTAAAGGGTTGCTTCTGGAGGGTGAATAAAGTAATGATCGTTCTCATGCAATTTTCGGCTAAAATTGACTTTAAACAAAAAATTAGTAATCAATAAAAGTTGTAGATTTTGAAAAATTCTTCAAGTTTTGTAGAGGTCATTTTTACCATAACCTCAAAATTTAAAAAAAAAATGCAACAAATGTATTTTTTTACATTTTTTACTTTTTTAAACTTTCTTATTATTTCTTTTCTTCTTATTTTTGTGTACTTAGTAGACAAAATGTGTGGTTGAATAAAAGTATTATAGTTGTAACTTTAATTTGGAAAAAATGTTCAAGATTTTGAGGAAACTCATAGGAAGTTCATGAGGAAAATATGTATTTATTTTGTTAAAATATGATCAAAACTTAAAAAAAGAACTTTTTATTATAAAAAAAATGATTAAATCTTAAAAATACACATTGCAAACTACACTAATCTTTTTCTTTTATTTACATGAATCAGTTCTTCTTCTTCACCCTCCGATTCTTCGCTAAACTGCGAATCTTCACACTCCATCTCTTCTTCAAAATCATCTTCGACTTCCTCATTGTTTATATTATTTTGAGGACTTGGCTCTTCGTCTTCACCATCGCTTACATCTTCTGAAACTTGTTGTATATTGCAACAATTACCAGAATCTTGACAACTCGTGCAGAGATCTGTACATTGTAAACCAACTTTTCTACATCCGCATCTGTTCGTAGAACAAGTTGTTTTGCAACTGCAAGAGACTGTTTTTAACAAGGTTTCTGGTATAATTGGCATTTCCGTAAAGCGAGGCATTAATAATTTACAATTAGAGTGAATAACTTCTCTCCAACCCCACTTGGTTGGATCAAGTTTATTTCCAAGCCACGTTTGGATTTGAAAATAGACTCTATAACAATGCTGCGTTCCCCCGCCAACAGTTGGAGGCAAGTTTTCTAATTTAAACGTTTTTTTTTGCAGTCAAAATTTTATATCGCTGAAATCTCAAATCATCGAGCGATATATTACTATTTTTACATTTGTAGATGGATGAAATTATTGCACGACCGTTAATAGCAATGACGTTCGGGGTTGAATTCGGCTCATAAAAAGGTTGTACTAACTCTGACAAATTTGACGTTGAAATGATTGAGTCTACTATTGTTTTTTTTTCCTTTGCCTGCAAATCCAGATGTTGTATCGCATCCAGAGAAGCAGTGTATAAATGCAATAATAGATCGATACTTTTCTTCTTTAAAACTGTTTGAAGTATATGCTGCATCGCTTACATTGCCTGAACCTGGTTTCAGAAAATAAATGTCTTCATTTGTCGAGTTCAAATGGTGGAGTAAAACTAAAAGATCAATATCCTCTCCAACAACAACGACTGTTTTATTTTTATTTTTTGCGATTTCTATTGCTGTATTAATAATTAATGAATCTGCATCTTCTTCTGCTTGTTTAATTGAAAAATTTTCAAATGTAAATGCTTTGGACAAATGCTTAATTAATTCAATTTTGTTTTTTTCATTTTTAAAAAATTGTTTTGGTGTAAGTGTTACTTTTGTGTGAAGATCCATTTGAAAAGAAGGGACAATCGAAGCATCTGTGCGCCTCAAACGTTCAAGTGCTTTCGTAGATGCACTTGAGTTTTCGCTATCAGCTTCGTTGACCGGATAACCACACATTTTGTCTACTAAGTACACAAAAATAAGAAGAAAAGAAATAATAAGAAAGTTTAAAAAAGTAAAAAATGTAAAAAAATACATTTTTTGCATTTTTTTTTAATTTTGATATTATGGTAAAAATGACCTCTACAAAACTTGAAGAATTTTTCAAAATCTACAACTTTTATTGATTACTAATTTTTTGTTTAACGTCAATTTTAGCCGAAAATTGCATGAGAACGATCATTACTTTATTCACCCTCCAGAAGCAACCCTTTACCACCCCTAAATATTGGAGTAATTTTTAACAACAAAATACAGTTTCTTAAATATTTTTTCACGTAGAATCGATTGGTGAAATTAATTTTAAAATTTTTTTGAAATTTAAACAAAATTATCAACAATTACTGAAAATTTTTTTTTTCAAAATTGACTTTTTTCGTTTTTTGCATTTTTTAGCATATTCTTAAATAGAAGCTATATTGTGTCTCTGATTTATCAAAAAGTAGACGAAAAAACAAACAAAATGAGCTTTGAAAAATCTATTTACGATGATTTTCCACCATACAATTTTCGTCTGAAAAAAGGACTTTTTTTTTTGAAAAAATTCAAAATCAAAAATTTTCCATTATTTTCTTTTGAAAAATTTTTTGGTTATTTATAATATATAAAGGTATATTTTCACCAAGTTTCATAACAATTCATTAATTTTTATAAAAGTTATAATATAAAAACGAAAATTTTATTATTTTTTGGAAAATTTTTAAATTTCTCGATAATTTTGAGGTTATGATGAAAAGTACCCTTAACAAAAATGAAAGATCTTTTTATTACCTACAACTTTGCTGTTGAACATTTTTATCTCCGACGTCAAATTTTCTCGTAATACGCATCCAAACTATTGACTTTGAATTTTTTTCACTTTACCCCCCCCCCCCCCTTAAGTTAGTCCCCAAGGTCAGTAACTGCATTTTTTTTTTTTTTCATGTTAGTAACCCCCCCAACCATTTCCCGTTGGGCTAGTTCTGGTTTCTATTTTTCCGTGCTCAAATTTAGTTTGCCCCGACTAATAACATAATTCACGGAAAAGAAAAAGAGGTACGCAGGTACACGTTATCAGTTTGTTTGTAACTGGACAATCAAAGCACCTGAAGGGGGCTCTTACGGTTCATACAATGAAGAGATTATTTTAATTATAAATATCAACTTTATTGTTAGGAACAATTTAACAGTAAAGTATAACATGGGATACTTATGAAACAAAATATAAATATAAATCAACAAAATTTTATCTACTTATTAGAATCCGCAATTGTATTTTTTTCTTTATTATATTTTTCAGGATTTCTCCGTTCAGTTTCAACTTTTTCCACTTCTTCGTTTGTTTCCTTATCGTGGTTAATTTCCAATGTTGATTCGACATTTATTGGATTTAATTTTTCAGGATCATCACCTACTAAGGATGAAGATCCTACAATATCTATCACCATATCATTAAACTCAAATAAACTTGTTGACTCCTTTGCATCATGCCCTTCCACAGAGACATTTTTAGTTATATCTAAAATTTGTTCATCGATTTCATTTAGAGCATCCTCTTTAAAAGGTCCGCCTCCAGTGCCAGTTGTCTTCTTCTTATTACCTCCTGTCTTTGTTTTGGTTCTTGATCGAAGATCTTGCCAAGTCTAGAAAACAATAAGTACCTACCTAGTTATATTTAATTATTCAAACACTAATTTAATAAAATACCTTTCTCCAACCATCCCATTCTTTTCTGCACCGGGCATACTATTAAGTGTATTTGCTATAATAGTCCACATTTGTTTTGCATCAATTTGCGTAAATTTGTTGGTGTATTTGCCGCTGATTAACTCGGGTTTATTCTTTAGGTATTCAATTAACACCCTTTTCTGTTTGTCGCAAATTCTTGCGCCTCTAACCACAGAACTATTCGGTTTTTTAGGCATTTTTATTAAATGTAAGCTATCAGAAACTAAGACAAAGGCAATACTTGTAGGTTGTGTCAGACTGATAGATTGATGAATATGACGGAAGCGAGCAAGGATTGCAACGATGTCACATCTAACCTTCGCGTTGACACGAACGTGTTTAAATGTCTAGCGATGGGTGTTCAAAAATTGAGAGTTTTTTCTGTCGCTACTGACTCTTCTCTAACATGCGTATACTGAACTCTACGTGTGATGTCAAAAATTGACCCCCAGATAACATACAGACACACAACACAAATTTGGATCAAACTTTTATAAAAAGCCAAACACTAGCGCATAATGCAGGCTTACATAATAAATCGGTAATACGATTCGGCACAAACTGTACATATTAGTACAGGCAATGAAGGCAAAATTTTGTAATAACCTTGCAAAAATTAATAAAAGGATCATCTCCGGGATTTAAGTAGGTAGTAATAACCTGGAGAATGAGATGATGCATTCTTTGCACTTCCAAGTTCCGGGAAAATTTAAAAAAATTTGGAAAAACTTTTTGATTTTCGGTTTTTTTGCTCTAACGGCCAAAATAATGAAAATAGGGAAAAAAGCTGTAGCTCATCTCTTTCTCTACAAAAAAGGTATTTACAAATTTTTGTCTTACTTAAGCCGTTTAGAAGATAAATTCAGTTTTCCACTTATAGTTTTAAGCCGTTCCGAAATGCACGGAAGATGAGAATTCTCCGAGAGTTTCATACGACTGGGCACATTGATTGATAATTCTTACTATTCAGCGCTGCTAAAAAAAATTAACATGACATAAAATGTAGAGAAAAGTTTCAGCTTTAATGTGGAACTAATCACAAAATTCCTACAAATTTTTATCATAGAGAAAAAGGTGTTAGAAGATGGCTTAGTAAACTTTATACAGTTGATTTTCATGTTAACAATAACAGGGGTACAGAAAGGGTATCAAAAAGATGAATTTTTAAGAGAGATGATGCAACAAAATCAGGACATAGTCAACATATATGGAGAAGAGGAGAAGAGACGATAAACATAATAAAAATTATTATTAAGGCAGTGTAGAAATCCAAATAAGGAAAACTGGACCTTAAGAACGGCCCCAAACGTCTTTAACTACATCGTGCACAAGGGAAAAATAGTAATGGATTTTATGCAGCTAACAGTGGTGGAACACCTGGAACCAACAATTGGCTATAGGTGCTGCCTATATGGACATGTAGCAAAATACTGCGAAAGTAAACCGGTTTGTCACAAATGTAGTGGGGCACACGATGGCAAGGGGTGCCAAGAGAGGAAACCTCTTGAGTGTGCAAACTGCAAAAGAGCAGGTATTAGAGAGAGAACACACACGGCCAGGGACATAAAATGCCCAATTAGGAAGAGGAAAATAGAACTTATGAAAAAGGAAAGAGTGTACAAAGAAAGCAACAATAACCAGGATATAAACAGAAATGGCAGATAAACAGCGCCATATCAAAATAGGACAGATAAACTTAGGCAGGGGAAAAGCAGCAGGTGAGAAATTGATAAGAATAATAAAAAAGAGGAAACTGGACATAACACTTGTGCAGACCAGAGCTGCAATCATATAAGATAATAGGGGCTAAAAATGGAAAGACAATAACAATAATAAGAAAACGTACAAGAGCAACAACTATTACGCAAATGTGCGACCAAAATTGCACAACAATAGAAGTACAAGAGTACAAAGAGAATTACCTAATTATGAATTGTTACGACGAACCTGGAAACGTGAAGAACAGATTCATGGCTAAGTTTGAAACAAGACCGAAAAACAAAGGAGGTATTATAATTGCAGGGGAAATGAATGCTAAGAATAAGATATGGGGAGGAAAACATGACGGCAAAAGAGGGGAAAAATAATGGAATGGTCAACAGTAAACAACTTTCTAATAGAAAATTGAAACAGCGATCCTCCAAGCTATCACTGCAGCAAAGGTGAGAGTTGGAAAGACCTCACATTGTCCAGGAATGCAATCGCAATCGCCTGATTACATTTAATATAGAAATAAACAAAGAACAGAAACTAGGAGATAACAAAAACAAACGTATGTACCTGTATATGAAAATAATAGATTGGAGTAAAGTAATTAAAAGCATCGACGAATTTGATACCCAAATAAACTGGGAAGAAGTAGGCATAGAAGAAGAGGCTGTGAGATTCCAGGAACACCTAGAGAGAACCGTAAGAAAATTTGAGAGAATGGAAAAGAAAAAGGCAAGTAAAGACCAAGAATGGTGGGATCAAGAAATGGAGAATATGAGGAAGAAATACACCGAGAAAAGAAAACAATACCAAAGCGAAAAGGACGACGAAACAGGAAATCAGAAAGAAATGGTATATCAGACAACGAGAATAGAATACAAAAATATGATCAACGTGAAGAAAAAAGAATACATCCGTTACTTGCTAACAGTACATGGACATGACCCATGGAAATTAGCTAACAAAATAATTAATAGAACGAGACAATACAAATATACAGGAACCATCGAAACCTAAGATGGAACATGGACTGAAAACATCGAAGAGACTGTAAAAGAATTGACAAAAAAATATTTTCCCGAAGACGACAAAAGTGACGATGGTAGAAACCACCAGATATTAAGGGAAGCTAGACTAGAAGGAGGAACTGATGATTTACCATTCACAGATCAAGAGGTAAAGAAAGCCGTAGAGGAACTCGATGAGAAGAAAGCGACAGGAGAAGATGGAATTCCAAACGACGTAATAAAGCGAGCAATCAGTGAAAAAATTATAAGATACCTAACGGAAATGTTTAACACTTGCGTGGCCAGAAGTACCTTCCCCAAGGTATGGAAGACGGCCAGAATATCATGGATACCAAAGGGAGGAAACGGTTGGAGACCCATATGTATCACACCACCATTGGGAAGACTCTTAGACAAGCTAGTCGCAAACCGAATAAACCAGCATATGGAACACAACGACAAGTTTGACCAGAAACAATTTGGCTTCAGGAAAAATAGAGACACGATACAAGCACTGGAGAAACTAGTGGAAAAAATTGAGACAAATAAAAGACTTAAAAAACACTCATTAGTCATAACACTGGACATGGGAAATGCATTTAACTCGGCATGGCCTCCTATCATCAAAAAGCAGATGAATGAATTAAACATGGCTAAAATTGCAATTAATTTCCTGGAAGGAAGATACGTAGTAACGGAAGGACTTAGAATAAATACAGACAAAGGATGTCCTCAAGGGTCAAGTTTGGGACCGATATTATGGCTATTGATCATGGAAAGTTGGTTTAAAGTAATGAAAGAAGATGGAGACGGAGATGACCTGATCCAGGCCTTTGCAGACGACCAAGTCATTATAATAACAGGTAACTCCTTAAGAAGCCTAGAAGACAAATGGACAAGATATGCAACGAAATGCGAGAAATGGGCAAACGACAATAAACGGGCATATAACAAAGATAAGACAGAAGCCATGTTCATTGATGGAAAAAGCTCTACCAGAAATCCAAGGATTAGATATGGTAATACCGGTATAAAAATAGCACAAAGGGTCAAATACTTAGGAGTAGTGATAGACAATAAAATGAACTGGATAGAACATGTAAAAAACATTGGAAAAAAGACTATGGAAATTGCCAATAAATTGTTCATCATAGCTGGCAGGAAATGGGGAACGAAAAAGGACTCACTAAAAATTATATACGATCAGGTAATAAAACCAATGATTTTCTATGGATCGGAGATGGGGTAGAAAAGCATATGACTCAAGAATCTCTAAACAACTAAGAAAAATGGAGAGACCCTACCTCTTGGCAATAACCAAAGCATATAGAACTAGCCCAACCGCAGCCCTATGCGTAATAGCAGGGTGCAAACCTCTGAAAATCGACGCAAAGATAAACCATGCTTTTCGCAAGAAATACAGTAAAGAGATGTTGCAGAGCAAAGTAAGACACCCCTCGATAGTCCACCCAGCAATGGATCAAATGGATCTAACTGAATATCAGGACGAAAGATATATAAAAATATACACGGACGCATCAAGAAAACAAAACGGAGAAGTAGGATATGGCATAACAGTTCAAACAGAGCAAGAAACATGGGTGATAAGAATAGCCCTTAAAAAGTACAGTACAGAAAAACCACGAGAAAATATAATCATAAGCAGTCTCAAAAACGAATTACAACATCCTGAAGCAAAACAAAGAAATTACTGACTCCGTATTATATAATATCAAAAGATATATACAAATAAGGACGACAGCAGGACTAAGAACCAGAGTAATATGGGAAAAGAGAGGGACAACAGAAGGAAACAGAAGAGCTGACAGATTGGCAAATGAAGTCTGCCTACAGATAGAAATAATGAAAGAAAAAGCAGGACTGATAAAAAACAAATAAAGGAAAAGAGTGAAGAATGGAAACTGAGCGAGTGGCAGCAAGGCTGGTCAGTAAATCCCAAGGGCAGGAATGTGTATGAAATCATCTCCAACGTAGGCGTTGACCTCGTAAATCTGTCATGGAAGACAATGCAACTGATCACGGGACATGGACATATATTAGATTATTGATTGATTTAACTTTCGGCCTGTAGATGGACAGTGTAAATATGGTGATGGACAAGAAACTAGACGACACATAGTAGAGACATGCAATTTAAATAAGAGGGAAAATGCACGAAGACTCATGGAAAACTATCTTGTAGCCTTAGGAGAGGACTATCCCCCAGTATTGCAAAGAAAAAGCACAGAGATAGACAAACTAAATCAGGTTAACAAATGGGGTGAAGATATGATATCTGATGATGAGACAGAGTGGAACAGTCCTACAGGAAACTAGAAAATTTGTAGAAAAAGAAAATATATAGATTGAGGCAAGAGTTGAAGGGCCTAATGCCGCGAGGTAGGGGGGCCATCCCGAAAGGGTAAAATCAGTGTCTGTGTAATTGATTTATTCATATCTTTGAGTTGTTTTACGCATCCTCCCTATTTCTCCCGCAACAATAGGTGCTTCTTCACTACATGGATTCAATTCCACGCACTATAATTTATATTTCGTGAAAATCTCATTGAAGAATGTTAAGGAACAAATAAGTTGTATATGTTTTACTGCATAATTGTGCATTTTCTGAACGTTTATGAATAATGTAGACAAATTCAAAAAGTACTGCACGCATTTAAAAAACTCTAGTCATTTGAAAGAATATGTTTTATTGTAGGTACTTATAATCCAAAAATTAAGACTGGGCTATTATTATTAATTAAGATATAGCGAATTGAACTCCAAAATTTGGAGGTGACTGATCGATGAGAAATATACCCTCTACTTTGATCGCAAGGCATATTTCTCCAACAAAAGTAATTGCAATAAAATGTTAATTGGATTGATATATCATTATATAAGTATATATCAGCAACGACTTCCCGCAAGGATATGAATAAATCTGTTGATTAACTGTACAAAGTTTACCAAGCCACCTTCTAACACTTTTTCTCTATGATAATTTTTTCAGTTCCACATTAAAGCTGAGAGTTTTCTCTACATTTTATGTTATTTTAATTTTTTTAGGGGTCCTAAACAGTAAAAATTATCGATCGATGAGTCCGGTTGTACGAAACTCCCGCAAAATTCTCATTTTTCGCGCATTTCCAAACGGCTCAAAACTATAAGTGGAAAACTCGATTTATCTTCTAAACGGCTTAAGTAAGACAAAAATTTGTAAAGAGACGAGCTACAACTTTTGTTCAAAACTTTTCTCTCTATTTTCATTATTTTGGCCGAGAGAGCAAAAAAACCGAAAATCAATAAGTTTTTCAAATTTTTAAAAAATTTTCCGGGAAGTACAAAGAATGCATCATATCATTCTCCAGCTTATTACCTATTTAAATCCCGGAGATGATCCTTTTATTAATTTTTGTTACCCTAAATTGCTAATTTGCCTAGTGACATTTTCTCGATAGCTGACGGCAGGTATTAACACACAATAGTTCTATAAGCGCAGTAACGACTTCCTTCGATCCGAGGTAAATTGCCTGGTTATCGGCTTATAATATTGTGATTGTGGATAAATTTTATTTTTGTGATACTTTCTTAACACTGTCAAATTGACTTCAATATATTTTTTATACATGAAGAATAGGCCAGACGTCAGGCAGATTAACATTGTTTTAAATCGGGCAATAGATTTTACTGTTGGAACCAGTTCATTATAGGTCTCTTTTAGACATACTAATTTTACCCCCTCGCTCGCCCTCTGGAACACCTTCCAACCTTGGGGCAATATCGCTCAAAAATTATTTTCTTTCTATATCTCGGTTCTAAAGAGTCCTACGAAAAAAAAATGGTTATCAAAGTTAAAGATAAGTAAATTCTCAATCGAAATGGTTCAGACACACTTTTACGTATTAATATTCTTGGAGTTGGGGTTAAAAATTAGTATGTTTAGTTCCAATAGTAAAATCTCTTTGCCGATTTAAAACATTATTTACACATTCTGAACTCCCTGACGCCTAATTTAGAAGCAGTCAGAATATTTGAATTTTTGGCCTAGTTACTATACTCGTTAGGCTCTTGCAGAATAATGTGTAATAAAAACATGTTAAATAGGACTTGTAGATTCCCCGAGCACCGCTTAAAAAAAAACCATACATGTGGCAGGAAATCACAAATTGAAGGAAAAAAATTAAGATAATGCCACAAATAACATTTAGACAATAAATAGGCCTTGTGTCTGGTGAAAAATAAAACATATATTTGTCAAATACTTTAATGAGTACATATTTAAATATTGACAAGAAACAAACCACAAAATATTTTTCACTAAAATTTATACGGTTTACTCAGCACACCCCCAAGAAACTTTTCCGACTTGGTTTCCTTTTCTTGATACATTTACATTTACCCTCTCTTCTTCGTTTACTCTTTCCTCTTCGTTTACGTCCTCGTCGAGATTTTCCTCTGCGTCCGCATCTGTCTTTTCTTTTGCCACTGCGTCTGCGTCTGCTCCTGCGCCTGCGTCTGCGTTTAATACTGGGTCCGTGCCCCATTTGTGCGCAAGCTTCTCTATAATATTTCTTTCTCTGAGATTGAGTCATGCGACACCAACATTTTGCCCCTTCTATGGCAATCTTACATGCTGGCCACCCACAGTGTTTTACTCGAAATACCCTTAGATAATTTAAAAATGGATTTTTAGTTAAGCGTCCTGGTCTGCAACGACGCCTCTTTCGAGACTTTCGAGCCTTTCGACGAGACTTTCCACGCCGTTTTGTCCTTCTCTTTTTCTTACATATTGATTTTCGTCTTCTTGAAATCCTTCTTTTTGATTTTCTACTTCTTGATTTCCTACTTCTTGATTTCCTACTTCTTGATTTCCTACTTCTTGATTTCCTACATACTGATTTCTTTCTTTTTGAAGAAGCTCTTCTTGTCTTCTTCCCTGATTTGCAGTAAACTTCTGGCACCACTCGCCGGCCACATTTAGATTTCGACCGTGATCTGGATCGTGACTTTGACATTATACGATGAATTTGGATTAAAATCTCTAATAGAGCATTTTTTAAATATTAATTTTGTACATTTTCATTGTGAATTTTGAAATTTCTGACAATAATAAACAAATTTACCATAACTACGAATTTGTTTTGAAAGCTTGGCAATTCTTATATTTATTTTAATGTTATTTGTACGAAAATAGTAAATGATTATTAATTTATGTTTGTTGTTGGCTTGATGTATATATTATTTGTAGTAGATAAGTATATTTTCATCATTTTTAATTAGAGGCGAATACTATTGAATATATAAAACATGAAATATTAAATTCTACTTTGTCTTCATCTTATTTCGGTTTCAACCTTGATCATAAAACAGCTACATAATAGCTGCTTTCGTTTGTAGTGAACATAATAAATAGGATTTCAATGAACAATGATCATGTGATACAAAATTGCATGGTAAGGACAGAGAACACATGAAACAGATGCGTTATGATTACACACGCACAGCTGCTGTTTTTCCTCGGCGGCGGGCGCGTCTGTGAGCAAATTAAATTATTTTCTGTGTCCTCTGTCATTTGTATGTCAGCTGTTAATTACGTTCATTTTGACTATAGTCTGTTTTTAATCCAGGAGGAGTAAATATAGAAGTCCCATCCACATCATAAAAGTAACCAAAAAATATATTAGAACCTTTTTTGCCGTTTTGGGCCACTAACAATACACAACTGCACTGTATTTGTGTGTATTTTATTACATTATATAATGCATTGACCTCTATTTCACCGCTATGTATTCATCCATATCATTTATGCAATATAAAGGCACCAAGTAATTACCCGCTTTTACCTTCAGATTTATACAAAAGGGAATAAAAACTGATATATAATGTGCAAACGATAAAATAATAGAAATTGAAATAAAATAATGTATATGAAATTATACTCAGCGCCCCGCTCTCCAGATCATTAAGTAGTACACACTTTTTGCACTAAGTTTGAAGTAAAAAACTTTATTACCAACATACCGGAATCCCTTCCCAAATCCTATCATTACATTTTTTAGTGCAAAGGTAGGCGTCACGTTGCGGCTTCATTCTGAATGTTTTCGCTTCAAATAGGTAAATTGTCTATATATTCCTAAATTTATTTTCAGCAACAGCAGCCAATTTATTGGCTGTATAATCTTAATTTTTTTCAGCACGGCAAACGTCGAAGAAACGCAACAGAAGTCCATCAAATAAAGATCTCAAACGCCCTAGGGGTGTCGCTAATGGCGAATAGTCGCCTATGGCAACTAGACACTCTCGGTCATGATACTATGAGTTGTAGTATCATGCTCTCGGTCAACAACCCACAATAAAGATAAAACTAAGCTTTCTAAAAGAAAACACCTTAGGGGTGACTCGCCTATGGCAAGTAGTGACTCATAATTTAAGAGCACACCATAAGAAAAGAGAAAACTTGTTTTGCATTTTCGAGCATATCTACAAGCAAATAATATCTGCATTGCTAAGTTGACTAATGAACTGAAAATAATCCAAATGCAAAAATTAAGTGATTTTAAATGGATATGGCCACTATTACCATGAAACAGAAGAAGGCTTACATGGTGCGACAGCTAAATATTGGATTACATACGTAAATTTAATAAAATTGTTTGAAGAATTTTCGAGAAGCATTAAGAACAGCAGATTTCGAATTTCATGTTTCATGTTTACCTCAAATAGCAACCCTTATGTTCTCTTTTAATCATCAGAACTATGCAAGGTGGATTGTCAGATTCTATAACAACTTAGTAAATGTAGAAAACACCCACCCTGGCTTAAAAGAAATGTTGGTAAAAGGGGGCATTTCAATAAGGTGTACTGAAAAATTATTTTCCGGTTCTCCAATTGATCTCACACTGGAACAAACCATTAACAAGATGCTGCACGTAAACTAACAGGTAACAATTTTTTTTTATTTGTTTTAATATTATCACTGAATTATTTCGTTTACAGGGATAAGCTCGTTTACAAATTCGATATCAGCAAGGCGCCGGTGGGCCACAAGCCATGTATTCACTACGCACATCCTTATAGTCACACATTCACTAGATACCCTGAACTTAAACTCTACCCAAGACGTAATGAATGATCTTCGCGACAATAGAATTAAAAAGAATATTTTGATAAAGCAGCTTGTGAGTCAAATTACCGGCACTCTCAATCCTTTTTTCATCTGAAATCTTAAATGATAATGAACTTGCTAATTTATCCACTGGAAAAACCGCCAGCGAAGAAACGAAACATTTTCTTTTAAACATTATTTCTAAAAGAGAAAAACTAAGAGATAAATTTATTAGTGAATGCAACAAGGATGTAAATAGGTTTGAAAGCCCCATTTCAAAACAAGTAATCCACACATTTGCATCAGAAAATAAATTAAAAATTAAAAGAAGCGACGGAAAGACAGCCGAAGTGAAAGTCGAAAGAAACCTACTGGGACGACTTTTAGTATTATCGTTGGAACATAACATTGATTTATTAAATGTGTTTTCGTATCCTTTGACAACCGTTCCGTTGTCACTATGTCATCTCGACGGAAGTATGAATAAAACAGCCAAATCAAAATTATACAAGTTATTAGAAAATCGTGTATCAACTTTTTTAAATCCAAGTTAAATAGATTGTACGATTATTGATGGATTCTTCTTTCTGCATCTCTTACGTGATCCTCCTCTTACTTATGGTAGATTGGCCTATATACATTATTAAGAAATTATACAGAACATCAAGCAAAGGAATAGACCTAATTTTTGACAAGTGTGTAGTGCCATCATTAAAAGACATCGAAAAAGACGGAAGAGCAGGGGTATCAGGAAGGGATAATGTGTTTAATATTGTTGGAGAAGCGCAGAGGCGGCCTAACGATTTTTTAAAAACATTGAGAAGTGACTCTTTTAAAACCGAATTCGTGAAGTTCTTAGGGAAATACTGGAAAACAAGTATTCCTCCGAGTATTTTGGGAGACAAAATTCTTAGAGTAAATTGTGAAGATATTTGTTTAATATTTTATGAGATTGATGGACTTGTGAATTGTGAAATTGATGAGAATTCATATTGTAGTCATCATGAAGCTGATAATAGAATTCTATTTTATATATCTAAACTACCAGAAAGTATAAATGTTGTTATACGTGCCTCCGATACTGATATATTAATAATAGCAGTAGGAGATATGCACAAACTAACAAATAAAGTGCATATTTGGATAGAAACTGGACTTGAGTCAAAGAATACTTTGAGATACGTGTCTGTTAACGATATATACACAAGTTTAGGAGACATCCTTTCTCAAACTTTACCTGCCTATCACGCTTTAACAGGCAGTGATTATACCGCATCATTTGCTCGAAAAGGTAAAATAAAGCCTCTTAACATTATTGAGAAAGATTCAAATATTGCCAAAATTGCCAAAAGCTTCTTTTGGCCATTCCCAGAATATATCGGACGAGCAAATTGAAGGCATTGAAAAATTCGTATGCCGCATGTATGGTAGGCATAATGCTAATTATGTGAATGAAGCAAGGCTAGATTTGTTTCTTAGAAACCATGGTGGTACTGTGTCCCAAGGAAGAAATCCATTAGATAAAGTTAAAAATTTTAGGAGCTTGATGCCACCTTGTCGAAAGGTACTAATAAATAAAATAAAAAGAGTTAATCAAGTTTGTGCCATCAGGAATTATGCAACAGAGGCCAATCCTAATTTTTTTAATCCTGAAGAACATTGCTGGCTTTTAGTCGATGGATCCCAACTGGAATGGTTTATTGGACCACAAACTCCTTCTACACTCGAAGAAATTTGCAAAATCCCAGCTCCGGACATTGATGAAGATGACGTATTTTACAATGCAAGTAGTGATGAAGATGAATAGTACCTACATTAAATTTGCATTTTTATTTTCATATTCATAATATTAATTATTTATTTCTATCGCTTGCTACATAGATTTTGTTTGTTTTATTACTCTTGCTTCAATTTTTTTATTTTTGTTTCTATTCTGTTTTTATTGGGTGTTTAAAATTAAATAAATATTCAATAAGTATTAGATCACTAACTTCTTTTTTACATAAAATTTTCGCTTAAGGGACTCTATACTCCCGAGGTCGTTTATATAATATTATATTACGCATACCTTAATATATTGATAGCAATTCAGTCCCATCTGTCTGTCCCCTTTATATGCGACCGTCTGCCGAAGTGTTCTTTATATGTCTTCATTACTTACACAATAAAAAATATTCTTTAATTCAAATAAATATCTTTTATAAGCTAAAATTTGCTGTTCGACTCGAGACATTTTTTTTTTACTTTTCAACTTAAAACCCCGTCTGCGGCTTGAATGCGACCGTCTGCCAAAAATTTCTTTTTTAACTTTGGTTAATAACATATTTAGTAATATTTTGACACAAAAATAACGGTGATAACCTGTGAGGAAGTTGATGGCGTTTTTTTTGAAATATTTGACAGCGTCTGCTCCGAAATAGCGACCATTCCCAATGGCAGACGCTTAGAATTTCAATTTAGTTAAGATCTTAGGCCATTTTCATAAAACATTTACGTTGGTAATAATTGGGTAGTTATGAGCTACTTTTGTTTGTTTTTTTTAAATTTTAAATCTAACAAAGCGACCACTTACGCCCGGCAGACGGGCGGTTTTAAAATTACAATCTAAACTAGAACCGACGTGTCAGTTCAAACCTTTGGTAACTTAAGAGGAAGTTGTTTTTACTACCAGCTCTCGGACTATTACCATAAGTGAGGTTTATTATTTATTAATAAATATTCATTTAAAAACTAATATTTTTTTAAAATAGAAGCACGATAGATTACTAGAAGGAAACGAATATCAAACATGAAAGAAAGTGAGGTTAAGTTTCACCCCTGTGTAAAAGTTTTCCGCCGACCAAAACGTTTGAATATACCTATATTCAAAGACCAAAACACCTCAACAGTTGACAGCATGATACTGTTAGCGCATTTTCAGCGTTGTCGTTTAGGAAACCGTTATTTGGAAGGTTGCCAAAAGATGCATTCCCTAAGATTACAAAACTTACTACTGTTTATATAAGTGGTATTGCATCGTGCTAGAATGGAAGCTACTCTAGATTAATTATATTGCAATATCTGTCTTTATTACCAACATACCGGAATACCTTCCCAAATCCTGTCATTACATTTTATAAATAATAATTTCGCAACATTTATAGTGGAGGGATAATTAGTATAATGAGTAGTGATCTGTTCGAGCGGGGCGCTTTCGTATTATTACGATCGAACTTCATTTAAGGTAAGTTCGTTTGATCGTACAATTATACTCAGCGCCCCGCTCTCCAGATCACTTGGTAGATGTTTAAAGATATAAATAAGATGTTGCGGAATACGACGAACTATATCCCCATCTTTAGTGATAGTATATTAATCTAGGTATGCCTATACATAACTGTAATTGGAAACTGCACAAATGTAAGCAATCGTGCCAGTATAAGTAATAACTAGACAGACAATAATATATTGTACAATAATATGTATATTATTGCTATATATACACTTCTATATTTTCCTATACTGAAAAATATCCAAATAAATAGGTATTATGTATTACTGACCATATTATAACAATACAAAAAATTAATTACATGTTCTTTGCCCTACCCTGTATACTATTTAACTCGAAGCCATTCTAAGTGCACCTGAAATGGTTATCGGACATGTAATAACTTTTGGCGGTAATTAAACTTTAGTTGTGCAACTAAAATTTTTTTCCATTTGTTGCACACTTAATCGACCACACTGTATATTCTGGGTGTAGAATCAGGTCATGCCTATGATAAAAATGTATTGTCATCAAAACTGAATCAATGTTTAAAATTTCTACTCCGTAGGATAACGGGAACTGGTTCTAATTCAGCTTGCAAGATTTGACTTAAACAAACTAACACACTAACATTGCAAGTTAAACAAGCTAACCGTTATACTCTTCGCCGATTTACTGCACTATTTATATAATTGTTGCACATTCTATAGGATAGATACTCTTCGCAGTTTTTTTGTAAATAATATTAGTTTTAGACTTTTTTAGTTTAATTACAAAACAGAAAAAATATATGACATTTTTTTAAAATTATAAAATGCATAACTTTTTTACTTCTTGATCGATTTTGTTTAAAATAGGGTTCTTCCTCTAGCTAACACTAACATACTGCCCAAATTTCAATACGATTGGACTTTTCGTTCTTAAGTTATCGTGCTTACAAGAAACGTGCCAGACGGACACACAGACCGACAGACAGACGGACGTATATTTTGAAAACTATTCAGAAGTCTGGCGATCGACACAGTGATATGAAACCGGTTTTAGAAATGTGCCGATCGAATGCAATATACACTTCGTTTTGTATTTGGGAAGAGTATAATAATAGATTTTAAAAATAACAAAGGTCGGAGACCTCAAAGTGTAATTATTTCCATTAGTCATTGAGATATGAGGGGTAGGTAATCATTTGATAGCAGAGTACTTTGTAGGTAGGAAATTAATATCCTTAAGTGAATGAGTAGCGGACGTCGAAAAGATAAGAAATAGATTGTTAGCTATTAATAAGTGCCATAAATGCTTCTGGTGTTTTGAGCAAGTAGGAGAACTATATAAAACGTATTACATATATACGAGGTGTTTCTAAAATACACTTAAATCAAATATTTATTACCGGACCACTCCAAAATCTATTAATACAACACAGAAGTGTTACAAAACTACTAGCCTTTCAGAGAACGCATTCTTTGTAGAGAATCAAATTTCCTATCGAAACGTCAATTTTCTTTTTAACGAAATGAATAAAAAGAAAACGAAAAATTTAAATTTCTTGTTTTTTGAATGTTTGTGTATAACTTTTTTCTGAGTGGATGTAGGTAAGTATAGGCATTGCTTCACACAAAAATTCCCGTAAAATGGTGACCGATAAAAGAATTTTTTTATAAAAATTGGCTGAAATACAGTCGTTCAAAGTTACTTACTTTTTACGATTTCACCACTTTTTACTTTTATACCATGTAATTTTTAATTTTTACACGCAAAAATTATTTTTATTCAAAACAAAAATTATTTTCGGTTTATCAATGATAATGATAAAGGTATTTGTTTAAAATTTTGATATTCATATGATGTAAGAAAAACTTTAATGTTGTAATTTATGGCTGTTTTAAAGATACTTTTTTTGAATATTAAATAATAATAACATGCTTTATTTCAAACAGCCACAGTATAATATATGTTACAGTAAAGCACATACATTAATAACGGTGGGTTAAAATACGTCAGATAAAATTAATTACATGATTATTTAAAAAAACAGAAAATAATACTCTACACTATTAAGAAAATAATATTAAATATTATAAGAATTACAAATGTGATTTTTTATAATTAATATATTCATGTATTGTATATTGTATAAGGCTCTACCTGGGCTAGGTAATTAAAGACTTCTCTTTAAAATTGCTTAATATATATGTTTTTTAATTTATTTGGCAATATGTTAAAATATTTTATACTAACATAAGCTGGGCCATTTTCAAACATGCTTAATCGGTGTATAGGGAAACTATAGTTAAAATGCCTTGTATTGTAATAATGGTTACTTATGTGTTGATCGAATTTATTTTTATACTTGAAATTAAAAATTAAACACTCATAAATATACATTGCCACAGCTGTTAGATATCTATATTGTTTAAAGCTACCTCTACATGTATCTCTTAGGGCTACATCGTGCATGATACGAATGGCTTGTTTTTGTATTATAAAGATTTTATTTACTTCTGCAGCAGCTGCTCCGCCCCAAAACACAATGCCAAATTTTTGTTTGGATGTGAGCATAAGCATGAGCATAAGCGTAAGCATAATGGCATAATAAATTGTACGCAGCGTTGAATATGATACGACCTTCTTAATTACTCTTAAACTGTATACAATACTATTCAAATTTTTCCTCAGATCTTCTATATGTTGCGACCACGTCAATGTACAATTGGTAATTATTCCTAAAAACTTTGTTTCTGATGTTAATATTACATTGTCATGGTTTATATTTATATTTGAAGGAAATTTTTAATTTTGAACGATTTGTTCTGAAAATTATGAAATTTGTACCGAAGTTTTTAAAGAGATGGAAATGCTCCGGATTCAAACGAATCTCTTATGGAAATGCTAATATATAAAAGAGCCGAGTCTGGTAGATTTTCGAATATATTTACAGAGATTTCATCGAGACCAGATGACTTCTTATTTTTAATGTCGCTTATAATTTCTTTAAGTTCGTTGATGTATGTGCTATATAGGTATACGGTCTTTTATGATTGTATATTGCTCCAATTTAGCTCAAGGGGTCATTTGTTGGAATTATATTTTCCATTAGATTGCCTAAGTTCGTTTATAATAGCACAGTTCTCTTTTGCCCCATTACTGGCTCATTCTATTCTGGACTTATAATGATTCTCTTTAGCTTGTTTAATGACTTTTCTGTAGATTTTACGGTATTTATTGTAGTATTTAAAGAAAAATTATTCGTTGGTGTATTTTCCTATATAGTGAAGAGATCTTAGATTTTTGGCAGATGTTTTCATACCCTTAGATACCCATGGTTTTTATTTTTAAGTTAAATTTTTTGAACTGGAAAGGCTTCATTGGATGTGTGTTTAAAATACCTGTAGAAGGCATCAAATGGCTCTGCTCTATTCAGCAGATCCTCTCAGTTGTACCCAAGGCAGTTTTGATAAAACCTATTATAATTAGTCCTACTATATAAATGGCCATGTTTGAACTTTTAACAAGCATTCCAAGAGGTGTGTAATGAACAATATACTGCCTCGTGGTCTGATAAAGCAGCTGGGATGACCAAGCAGGAGATATTTTCTTTACTAAGGTTACTACAGAAATAGTCGATGGTTGTAGCCGAGTGCTGAGAAATTCTAGTAGATGAATTGACATGCATGTTAAGATTAAAGGAAGTTAGCAGGGATTTTAGCAACTGAGTATCATTTGATTCCAAGTCACCAAAATTTATATTAAGATCGCCAGGTAAAATAATCGACGATTTTGTATGTACCCGGTATAATAATGCTTCGAGTTTCTGTAAGAATAACTTAACATTTGGAAAAAAAATAGTTTTTGCTCAAATATAACATTTCTATGTTTCATGAAATTCTAAACCCATTTTTTACAATATTTCTGAAAATAAAGGAACATTTTGAAAATTAAAAAAAAATGGTAAAGGAAGAATTTCCCTCTTTTTTATACAGGGAGGTCACTCTAGAAAATTATTAATTATGAAACGACATATGAGAATAATAATTGGAATGTAGTTATCACTATTATTACAAAGAAAACCCGATAACTTTTGGTCAAAAAAATATACGGAGTGGTCATCCGACAGGAAAAACTCGATATTAAATAGAAGGTGCCAAATATGGAAGGATTGCGTTAATGCCCATGGTGGAAATATTTCTTAGGATGCTCACCCTGTATATTTTTCAATAAAATTATAACAGTTGTCTTCCTTGCCAAGTGTGTTAACTTTATGTCAAATATTATTGGCATCTGTCACATTTTTAGTTCCACGTCCACGTAGTGAAATAGAAGTATAGCAGCGATTACATTTTTTTAATAGGTTTAGAATGTTATGAAGCGTGGAAATTTTAAATTTCAGCGAAAAAATTTTTTTTCGTTATCTATTCCCTTTAGACGGTCCACCCTGTATATTTTTCCGTGAAAGTCTAGTCGTTTTTTAGTTAATGCACCAACAGACCGACAGACAGACTGACGGAATTGAAAAACCTATATTTTCGTAATGTACATGATCTGAAATGTGAAAATACGAAAAAATGGTGATATTTTCCTCGAATAATAATAATAATAATAATTTATTGGTCATTTAAAAAAATACACCGTAGTGTTTTGACACGTCAACATAAATAGGTAAAATGAAAAAATATAAATGTAAATATAAATAGTAGACAAAAATATAACTGTATAAAACATTAGGACATGATACTAATGTAGTCAAAGTAAATAACAAACAAACAAACAAGCCAACAACCTTCGGTACTTACTTCACTCCCTATCTACTCTATGTAGAACAAATGGGACGACCAGACCGAGTGCGCAAAGACCACGCGCACAGCGTGGAATGGCGCCAGTTTTAAAATCGTGTAGCGAACACCGGCGCGCGGCGTACCGAACTAAATGTCAACAAATTTGTTGGTTATGTCCTATGTTGTAACATACTCATAGCACAATTCACATAATTAGGAAACAGTTTCAAACACTAAATAATATTGTGATGGTGTTACACGCATAATAATAATAATGTAATGAATCAAATAGTTCATTCAGTTTTGTATGATTTCTAAACAAATTGCACTGGAAGCAGCTGGAGGTGTTATTATATGAATTCCTTAATAATTTAAATAACTTGCAGTACTCATTTTTCCAATCTTTTTGAACTTTTGAATACGAAAACAAATGACACAACAGGTAATCTTCTTTTGGAACTTTTGAATAATTGACCTTCTATTCGCGCGCTATAATCGAGAACTAACTTGTTTCGTACTGAATGTAGTCCACGAGTCGATGGCAAGAGTGGGGGTCATGGACAAAAATTAGGGAAACTGACTCAGCTGTATATTAACAAAATTTTCGCGAGTAACTTGGTATCTTCTAGTATGTAATACGGGCTAACCAAAGCATACTTTGCCGTTTTCGCGAACGTAGGGGAATACGTACGACGGCAATATATGACATCACGAAATGATTTCAAATCATACTTCGAGTAGCCTGGTTCAAGAGGTAGTCACTTCTAGTTAGATTGTTTTTAAGACTTATCAAACGATAGCCAAACGTCACTTCTTTTAACAAGGTTATGTTTGATTTTTTTTTGGGGTAGGTAGTTCGCGTATAATATTAGCAATAAAAAGAAAAATGTTTTTTTTTTCATTCTAAAAAACTCATAGGACTTTATTTCAGTGATTTCTCTAGCCAGTTTTCAAAATGAAGGGGTACACTTCATATCTTCTCAGTAACAGTCTTAAGCGTATTGAAAACATATATTACTATCTGTTAAAACAATAGCATTATGTAACTCTGTATTTATATTGAAAATTAAGTTCTCCGTCATAAAAAATAAATTTTCCATTACGTTTAAATTTGTAAATGCCCTGATGAAACTATAATATCTAACCTGAACTAACCAACTTGATGATTCTACGTTTTCGCGACTATCTGGCCTTACTAGTGTTGGTATGGTGGGGGAACTTACTAGACCTAACTATTTGGTTAGTTAAAGTTACTCGCGAAAATTTTGTTATTATTAAACTGTTGCCAAACGTTGTTCAGTAGCCAGACCAAAGATTAGGGAATTAGTTCTCTAATTCTCTAATCTTTGGCAGACGACTAAAATCATTCTTGGCTTAGTCTGGTCAGCGGTTAATAAGAACAAGGAAGAAGACAGAAAACGTTGAAACATAGGTTCAGACCCAGAAATCAATAATTCATTTAGCTACTGATGGAGCCACCTGAAGTACCAAAGTAATAGAATCTGCATTATCTCAAAGCCAAAAGCCTATTCAAATGCACGTAGGTATTTATAGAATTCATCAAGAGAGGTTCCAAACGTCATAATTTACCAAAATCTACTACAGATTTCTTTGCTACCAAAAATTGCCAGATTAGGTTGAAAATCCACCAAAAAAGTAGATTTCTACCGTATATGGTCACACTGGTGAATATGCGATTCATTTTAAAATCCGCAACCGTGACCGTAGGAATAACCGTAATCGTAACCTTAACCGTAAAACCCTAAACCGTTGCACCACTAGTATTTTCTCAGTTTTAATAATTTCAATAAAAGCTTATTTTTAAAAAGTATTTTTACTTATGTTTGATTTTCTATATACATTCATACTTGGAGCTTCGAGTGTTTTTGGCCAAATATAATTTGTACTTAAAGGGCTTTTTAAAACTGTATATTTCTCAAATATTTGATGATAATTAGGGAGAATTTGGCGTTTTGGATACAAATATGCTCAACAAACTGTGTAGGTACTAAAATCTTTTTCATGTTATCATTAATTTCATAGTTTTGTTAAATTAAATAAATTATCGCTTTTTTACAAAGGTTAGGATATGGGTGAGATCGATATACTTTTATGTTAAATTTCGAAATATAGCTACCTACCAGTATACAATATACATAATTAAATTATGTACATAGTGTTTAGATAACAGGATAATTGAATTATTTTTCAACCACAAATTCAATTAAGATAAAGCGAAGGGTGTGTGGGTTGTAGTGTAGACAAGATACACGCAGGGCGTCTTTGACTTCGACTTCGTTTAATTTTCATTTTATTATAGTCATTTTTAAAAATTTGTTCCAAATAAGAGTGAAATTCTTTTCAAATTTTATTATATTAGACCACGCAAATATAGTTATATATTAGTAGCCGCAATGTTTTTGTAGAATGGCTTTGGGGGCAATGAGAGCGGCTTCTCATTTCGTGAGTCAAGAAATTTCATTGACATCATCGCTTTTTATCAACAATTAGAGCAAAAAATCGGTTTTCTTAAAATACCAGTAAAACTATCGGTTGTACAGGAAAGTGAAGAATGGGTGTTTTGTTAAAATCCCTACATTATAAGACTTTCCAAGTTAGAATCGCTCCAGCGTTAAAAAAGTCATTGCAAAAAAACCTACATTGTGTATAAATTAAATTTTATGAGGTCTCAAAATTAGATAGTACTGTCTTACTGTATGAGGCGCCGTTTAAGATATTATTAAGGGTACAAATATATATAATAATTATCGAAATATATATATTTTTTCATTAAATATATTTATTTCGTTGAAATATTTGTTTTGCGAATATATATCTTTGTAAAAATATAAATATATTTTGCTTACAAATTATATTTGCTAACACATATTTATATAGAAATGATCTTCTATCGTAGTACGGTAGGTAGCGCCATGCGGATTAAATTTAGGAATAATGTCCGTATTAAATGTGTCAATATGGCGTGCTCCGTTTTGTTCGTCATTCCCGGTTTCTGTAAATGTGAGATGATACGCTAGGTGGGGCGATCTCCGTGTCCGAGTTAAAATTTGGCAATGAAATGAAATAACCAGTATTTTATTTCTGACAGAAACTATACCACAAGTCAGTGTTGCCGATTGGCGCATAATTTGATCGCCAGATAATAATTTTCGCACTTTAAATAAAATCGCATAATTGCCGCATATTCCCACAAAAATCGCATAAATGAATAATTTCAAATCCCTCTAGCTTTCTACAAATATTTTGCGAAAAAAAGTAACTTTCTTTTAGTTTTATAAGAAAAGTAGGCGTCTGTCAAAACTGCGTGTCATTTTAAACAATAAATCAGAACAAATCATTTAAAAATCGCGCCAAAAAATACGCCATCTGGCGAAGAAAGCAAGAACATGGTGCTTTCTATTGGTAAGACTGGTGCAAAATTAACGCTTCTCTATGTCATATTTTTTATAGTTAAATAAAGACAAATACGCTCGCTCATTACACGTATTTAATAAATAAACAGTTTTTAAAGTTTCTTTGTTAAATCGCACAATGTTGCACAAAATCGCATACTTATGGACAAGGGAGCGCATAATTTTGTTCTTAACCATTGGCAACACTGCCACAAGTCCACAAATCATAAATTAATGAAATGGACAACTAGTCGAGTCGCTGTATCGAAATTTATAAAAAACCCAAAAAATGTTCAATACTTTTTACACAACACTAATTTTTTTATTATTAAACAAATACTTTTGAATTTTTAAATTTATATATGCAGACAGCGACCCCCAAAACCCCCCTAAAAAGATTTCAGCCATGTTGAATAATTATTCAGGAAGTTATTCAATTGTTAACTTAATTAGTTTATTTAACAATGTCGGGGGTTCGACCGACAAAAAACAAACTCCTAACTTTTCGACTTATGGACCCAAGAAGATATTTCCAAAGTTTCAAAAAAATCGATAAAGTATTACACATTTTTTGGGTTTTTTAAAAATTTTGATACAGCGACTCGACTAAACATACATACCGTTTCATAATTTCATACAAACAAATCAGAGCACACCCCATTGCCAATTGCCAAATTTAATGCGGGCGCACATACTTAAAAAGATATACTGCGAATGGTTGACTGCGCATCGATACTGCGCTTGTAACAAAAGGAGATAGAAGACGACGCCATTTTGATGGATAAATGTCATTTGTTATAGTGGTGGGGTGACAGTGGTTTAGAATCTGTGGCACATACTTAAAAAGATCTGTGACAGTTGCCATATCTGTTTACATTTATTTTACAATAGTAAAACTAAAATTTGCGTTCTTCAGAGTTTTAACATATAAAATGACTTGTTTTGTTAAATATTGCAAAAATGCTAGGAGACTTTTAAGTCCAGAATCAGAAATTAGTTTTCATCAGTAAGTTTCATTATTGTTCTTTATTTTCAAATGATTAAATTACAATATTTATTATAGATTTCCAACTGAGCAGGAGACTTTTCGGGCATGGTTGCATGCACTTGGTATAGAAGATGAAAATGTTAGTTGGAGTCGTACTAAATTAATATGTTCAGAACACTTTAAACCAGAGGATTTCCAAATGGTGTCACATAAGCGCGTTCTCAAAACATATGCAATCCCTATTTTACATCTTCATCAGGATAAGAAAGATCATGGGGACGACATTGTGTTGGCTGGTACATCAACTGCTGCATTACGTTCAACTACAGTTAGAGATCAATCATCGATATTCTTACAACCTACATCGTCTCCAACTACTTCACCTAGAAAGAAACGAAAACACGTAGTCTTGTCAGATGAATCAGGATCAGAATCTTCATCTCTACCTTCCCCAGCCGTTCCTAGTGCAACAATAGAATCATCAGGAAGTGATTCAAGTGCCAGTAGAAAAAGAAAGCGAGTCCGGTTAGAGCATAGTTATCAGTAAGCATTTATTTCCTTATACAATTAATAGACACAGAAATTTATGTGTATTTATTTGCTAATAGTGTAATAAAATTTCTTTTTAAAAGTATTTGAGCAATGTATAAGAAATGTTCTTATGATTGTGATGTAGATGAAAAACATATTTGAATTTTATTCTTTAAAATTTGTCGTTTTTAATCAAATAAATATTTTCCAGTGCTAGTCCACGTAGAAGTGCAAAGAGGATTGCAGAAATCAAAGAGAAATACCTTCGCCAACGTCTAAACCTCTACAGATCCAGGCAGTCTGTGAAAAAATTGAAAAAGAAGGTTAACTCTTTAAAGACACTCTTAAAGGATTTGAAGATGAGACAAGCCCTATCCACTACTGCAATGGAACATCTAGATAAAACGTTTGGAGATATTCCTGATGCTGTCATGTGCAGAATGTTAAAAAATGTAAGATCTAGATCATTATCTACTAGTCAGTATCCAGAGGCACTTAGAAAATTTGCCAATCACTTTGCATTTTTACTCGGCTAAAGCATATGACTATGTAAGAAAAACTTTCAGTTTGGCGTTGCCTCATCCAAGCACCATCAGAAAATGGTGCAGTACAGTTGAGTGTAGAGGTGTTTTAAAATCTCATGAGCTGTGACCTTCATATGCGCAGAGACATAATCCCTCCTGTCGACTCACTTACACTTCTTAAAAAAAATTATATTTATTGTTTATAATTTATCCCGAACTCTTGTTTATGTATCCAGCAAGGCAGCCTCCAGTGTCTTCAAGAAAATACTTATAACGCAGAATAAACTTTGCCTTTTGCGCATTTCGCGGCTCATGAGATCCTGAAACGCCTCTACACCAGGTTTTTCTACACTTTGTTTTGATGCCCTGAAGACAAAGGTGGAAGAAGCAAAAAAATTGAACCAACAAGTCATCTGTAGCTTACTCTTAGATGAAATGTCAATTAAAAAACAGATTGATTTTGATGGTAAAAGATATTGGGGCTACGTTGATGTAGGCATTGACTTTCAGAACGATGAAGTAGAGCCAGCTCAGGAGGCTTTAGTATTAATGATTGTAAGTCTTAATGCATCATGGAAATTACCAATAGGGTTTTTCTTAACAAAATCCTTATCTGGTGCTGAAAAAGCAAATATTGTAAATGAGGCTCTGATAAGACTTGCCGAAATTAATATATTAATAATTTCTGTAACATGTGATGGCCCGTCCGTGCATTTTACCATGTTTGAAGAATTAGGATGTAATTTTAGAAATGTTGAAAAATTGGTAACATCCTTCAATGGAAAATACAAATGTATATTCAGTTTTTGACATCTGTCATATGCTGAAATTGATTAGAAATGCCTTAGCAGTTCTTAAAGTTATAATTGATTCAGAGGGAAATGAGATAAAATGGGAATTTATAGCAAAGCTGCATGAAGTTCAGGAGGAAGAAACTTTATTGTTGACTAACAAGCTTGGTAAAAAGCATATGGAGTGGAGGAAACAGGCAATGAAGGTGAGTAACTTGGTTTTTTTATACTGCCGATTCTACATAATCGCTGTTGTTTCAGGTTAATCTCGCAGCCCAGACATTAAGTAATAGCGTTGCAGAGGCGCTTTTGTTTTTAAAAGATGATTTAAGGCTGTGTTATCAATGTCAAAATACCGCGTTCACAGTCGTAAATCTTTCAACATATTGTTCTCAAAAACAAACCAACAAAAATGGGATTTCATTTAAATATTAGAACTAGTTAACTTAAATCTAGTACGTATCATATTTTATATTTGAAAACTAAATCAAATTAAATATTTCCTTTGGATTATTACACGCGAACGTGCCACTGAATCGTCCGTAATTCACCATTTATTTTTTTATATTCTTTAATGGGACTCAAATATTCAAATAAAATATGATACGTACTAGAATAAATATATTAAATGTAAAAAAAAGTTAAAAATCGGCATAATATTTGCTCCTAAGGGAGATTAATATGTTAGAAAAAATGTATTCAATTTTGCCAATTTAATTGGACGGTTTACTAATAGAGGGCGAAGCAGTAGCTATTCGAAGTACCAACTATGCTTCATATCACTAAAAACTGCAGGGTCGAACTTTTTGTTTTCTCTACCATTTGAAATATAGCTTAAAATAATTTAAATTTACTTACTAATTGAATTGTTACATTTCTAGTAGCCCGGGAGGCAGCTACAGATTTTTCGCGTTAATATCTATAAAGCTAGATTTTTTTCCAAAGAGAATTTAGATAGTATCTATAATGAAGGCGCAATTCTACCAAACTCTTAGTGGTGCATAAATGAGTAAAAAATTAAATATTTAAAATTTCGTTTTTCGAATTGTCACGAATTGTCAAGAAATGATGATTCGCCTTCGCTTCTGCCGGCCCCAATTTTCGATTTTCACCTCGCGATTTATGTTGCGCGGTCATTGCCGACCTTCTCCTCGCCATCGAGATATAGAACGGGTCTCCGATTGCCGTATTTGTTCAGTTCTTGCGTTTGAAAAAGTGACTTCGCGATCGTGCTAATCGGCGACTATTTTTAAGTGGTTTCCCGAGTTCGAATCCCGCCCGGGGATATTTTTTTTTTTCATTTTCAATTTTTTGGCACATATTTTTGATTCTATAATTGCGATTTGCTCCGTTCTATTGCATTTCTCGGAGAAGTTTTGCATTTTCCGCCGCGGAATATTAAGATGCTCTATTTGGATCAAAAATCACATTCTACTTCCGGGTGGCTAAATCTTTGGTAGACATTGCAAAAACGACAATACGTAGTCAAATCACGACAATTATATTCTTCATTAGTATTAATAAACAGACAGTATTTTTATAGATCTGTTAATAAGCTTTTATTTACTCCATTATGTTATATTATTTTGGTAAGGAAATTTCTAATTTTTAATCGAAACAGTGCAGATTAATATTTCGCGGCGGAAAATGCAAAGCTTTTCAGAGAAATGCAATGGAACGGAGCAAATAGCAATTATAGAATAAAAAATATCTACCAAAAAATTGAAAACGAAAAAAAAAAAAGTATCCCTGGGCGGGATTCGAACTCGGGAAACCACTTAAAAATAGTCGCCAATTAGCACGACCGTAAGTAAATTTTTCAAACGTAAGATCTGAATAAATACGGCGATCGGAGACCTGTTCTATGTCTCGATGGCGAGGAGAAGACCGGCAATGACCATACAACGAGAATCGAGAGGTGAAAATCGAAAATTGAGGGCGGCAGGAGCGAAGGAGAATCGTCATTTTTTGACAATTCGTGACAATTCCAAAAACAAAATTTTCGTCCATCAGTTTTTTTCTTTAATTTTTTACTCATTTATGCACCACTAAGAGTTTGGTAGAATTGCACCTTCATTATAGATGCTATCTAAGCTCTCTTTGGAAAAAAATCTAGCTTTATAGAAATGATTTCACGAAATAAACTATCGCTGCCTCCCGGGCTATAGTTTATTCTACATCTTCAATAACTTTTTGTTAGTAATATTGCTAATAAATCAGGAGCATATCAAATAATAACATATCATTACTGTAAAAAGTAATTTTTATATGGACTAAATGTACCTATTTTTAATCCAGATTGTGAAAAATCAATGCCACCCTGGATTAAAAAGAACTTTGATCTTGTGGCATATAGACAAACTATCTTTGCATACACTCTAATAGTGTAGATTGTAGATAATCAATTATTATTTTGAAAGAGTAAAATGTCTCTTTTACTCCCCGAAGGAGAGCTTACATTCTTTCTGGGAGCAAAAATGACACGTTAGTCTTTGAAAATGATAACTAAACTAGCAGTACAGAAATATTGTTTTGAAGAATTCTGATTTCCTCATTTCCTCAAGCACGCACAATGTCTTTCCATTATTTTCCTCTGGTTTCTGTAATTTCCTTTTTCAAGCATTATAATTGTATGGTTATTCATTGCCTGTCGTGTGTATGTGTTTCCGTAATATTTCACTTTCGGCGTGAAAGTGATCATCATCAAGTGATGAAAATTTGAAGTTTAAGGAAAAGCCTGCAAAAGTTCGCACCCGCAGTGCGCAGGAAGACGAGAGAAATCGATTGGCGGACACCTGAGTGTTCCATCTGCGTTCTTCTTCTGAATAGGGCCTAAAAAAACGGATACGCAGTAAGCGGAGCAAAATCGAATAGTGGACACCGAAGTTTTCCACCTGTGCTATTTCTCTGAATAGGAACCTTCGGAATAGTTTCCCAATGGAAAATGTCAAATTTTCCGTGTTTACGAGTCTTTCGTGTGAAACTGTTCATCATCGGGTGACAAAAATTTCGATGATTTAGAAAAAAACGTGAAAAACTCAGGGGTAGGTATGGAGGTGAAAGAAATCGAATGGCGCAAACCGCTCTTTATCTCGTTTCGTTTTCGAGATACGATCGCTGGAAGCGGTCCTTAGTTTCCGAGATACGGCTGCTCAAAGACTCCGGAAGGTAAAAATCGAAATTTCTCACCTCTTCCCGAGGTCATATCTCGAGAACTAAACGAGATAAAGAGCTGCGGCTTACGCCATTCGATTTCTCTCGCCTACCTAGTTACTAGTCCAAATAGGTAGGTTAAATCGCAAAAATGTGACCGGAGGGGATCTCTACAGGAAAAGTTGTATTGAGCTGAGATGTAAAATAAAAAGTCTAATATATTATTAGTCCTACACTTTCCTTAAGGGTACAAAAAGGATGAAATTGTTTATTTTTGCGTATAAATCGAGAACGATGAGAGATATGGAAAAGGTTTCAGATAAAAAATGTAGAGCTAATAATTTGGCTTACGAAAGGTCACATGCGTTTACATCCCATTTCTGATTGTTTGGCTGTAAGATCTGTCTCACTTTTAGGGGATGAATGGAATAATAAAAAAATCGTTTAAAATCGAAAAGTTGATACTTTTTGTTATTTCTTTTCTGAATCTCCTTAATATAATTTCAACTTTCTTTGCAGAGATAAAGTTCCTCTGTTTGTTTAGATAGAAGTTATAAACATCTGAATTTTTAAATTCACGACTTTTCAGGGCTAAACGTTTTACTTTAATTTTTTTCAAGCAACACTGACCTCTTAATGAAATTTCCTTAAAAAAATTCCATTACAGTTTTTTTTCTCACATATGCCAACGTTGATATCCAGATATAATTACTACAATTCCTACGATTTTTATTTCACTCAACGCAACTGCAATATAGTCGTCGTAACTTTTTCTGGAGAAAATTGACCCCTCTTGTACGCTTAATTGATTGCTGATTAAATTTCCAATCCGATGATTTTCCGGTAATTTTTGCGTGAGATATGGACCGCTAAAGTGAGAATTTCGAGGAATTCGCTACTCGCGCTACACGGTCCAGCTTCGAGGACCATTTCTCCCAAACAAAAAATCTTACGAGCTCGATGGCATATTTAGCTATGTAAAATCAAACGAGAAATCGAGTGGCGCAAACCGAAAGTCGTTGCGGTCCTTCGTTTCCGAGATACGGCCGCTTAAAGTTAGCGGAGAATGAAAATCGAAGTTTTTCACCGCTTCCACCGAGAACGAAACGAGACACAGAGCTGCGCTTTGCGCCATTCCATTTCTCTCACCTTCCTACGTCCTCCTGAATTTGTTTAGATTTTTTCTGAAACGTCAAAATTTTGTCACCCGACGATGACCACTGTCATTCCAAAAATGAAATGTAGCAAAAAACACCTACTCATGAAAAATGTAACATTCTTTCACGTTCCGAGGGTCCTACCTACATAAAGAACACAGAAAGAGAACGCCACTGTGCTCTATTCGATTTGTCTCCCATTACTGCATTTTTTCAGATATTTTCTAAAACATCGAAATTTTGTCGTCCGATGATGACCACTTCCATACCGAAAGTGAAATGCTACATACTAGAAATATTACATTATTTCACTTTCCGAGGGTCCTATCCACATAAAGAACGCAGACGGAGAACGCCACTGTGCGTTATTCAATTTATCTCCCCTTACTGCGTACCTCTGATTTTTTCAGATTTTTCCTAAAACATCGAAATTTTGTCGCCCGATGATGACCACTTTCATACCGAAAGTGAAATGTCACGAAAAACACCTACACACGAAAAATGTGACATTTTTTCACTTTCAGAGGGCCCTATCCACATAAAGAACGCAGACGGAGAACGCCACCGTGTGCTATTCGATTTGTCTACCATTATTGTATACCCCTAATACTTTTCATATTTTTTCTAAAACATCAAAAATTTGTCACCCGATGATCACTTTCATACCGAAAGTAAAATGCCACGAAAAACACCTACACATGAAAAATGTGACATTGTTTCACTTTCCGAGGGCCCCATCCACATAAAGAACGCAGACGGGAAGCCACTGAGTGCTATTCGATTTGTCTCCCATTATTGTATACCCCTGATATTTTTCATATTTTTTCTAAAACATCAAAATTTTGTCACCCGATGATCACTTTCATACCGAAAGTAAAATGCCACGAAAAACACCTACACATGAAAAATGTGACATTGTTTCACTTTCCGAGGGCCCCATCCACATAAAGAACGCAGACGGGAACGCCACTGAGTGCTATTCGATTTGTCTCCCATTATTGTATACCCCTGATATTTTTCATATTTTTTCTAAAACATCAAAATTTTGTCACCCGATGATCACTTTCATACCGAAAGTAAAATGCCACGAAAAACACCTACACATGAAAATGTGACATTGTTTCACTTTCCGAGGGCTCTATCCACATAAAGAACGCAGACGGGAACACCACTGTGCGCTATTCGATTTGTCTCCAGTTATTGCATACCCCTGACTTTTATCATGTTTCTTCTAAAACATCAAAATTTTGTCACCCGATGATGATCACTTTTATACCGAAAGTGAAACGCCACGAAAAACATCTACACACGAGAAATGTAGCATTTTTTTACTTTCCGAGGGCCCTATCCACATAAAGAACGCAGACTGAGAACGCCACTGCACGCTATTCGATTTATTTCCCCTTACTCTGTACCCCTGTTTTTTTTTCAGATTTTTCCTAAAGCATATAATTTTTGTCGCCCGATGATGACCAGTTTCATACCGAAAGTGAAATGCCACGAAAAACACCTACACACGAAAAATGTGACATTTTTTTACTTTCCGTGGGCCCTGTCCACATAAAGAACGCAGACGGAGAGCGCCACTGATTTGTCTCCCATTATTGCATACCCCTGATATTTTTCATATTTTTTCTAAAACATCAAAATTTTGTCACCCGATGATGATCACTTTTATACCGAAAGTGAAATGCTACGAAAAACACCTACACATGAAAAATGTGACATTATTTCACTTTCCGAGGGCCCTATCCACATAAAGAACGCAGACGGAGAACGCCACTGTGCGCTATTCGATTTCTCTCCACTTACTGCGTACCTCTGATTTTTTTCAGATTTTTTCTAAAACGTCGAAATTTTGTCGCCTGATGATGACCACTTTCATACCGAAAGTGAAATGACACGAAAAACACCTACACACGAAAAATATGTCATTTTTTCACTTTCCGAGGGCCCTATCCACATAAAGAATGCAGACGGAGAACGCCACTGTGCGCTATTCGATTTCTTTCCCCTTACTGCATACCGCTGATTTTTTTCAGAATTTTCCTAAAACATCGAAATTTTGTCGCCCGATGATGACCACTTTCATAACGAAAGTGAAATTCCATGATAAACACCTACACAAGAAAAAAGTACATCTGTTCTATTTTCCGAGGACCCTACCCGAAGAAAGAACGCAGATGCGCGACATTCGATTTCTCTCCCCTTACTGAGTACCACCCCTAATTTTTTCAGATTTTTCCTAAAACATCAAATTTTTGTCACCAGATGATGACCACTTTTACACTGAAAGTGAAATGCCACAAAAAGCACCTACACACGAAAATCGATGAATTACCATTAAAATTTGAAAAAGAAAATCACAAAAAACAATATCTAGCAATGATTGAAACTATTACTGCGTTATTAGATTTTGTAGATAGTTGCGGTGGCTACCGCCTAACGTAACCACGAATTGTTTAATTATTTACAATCATCAAATCCTATTTCAAAAGTTACAAAGTAGAATAGGAACTGAATCATTTTTATTCACTGCTGTAAATCTAGTCAAGGCTTCCCAATAGTGTCCGTACGGCCCTGCACAATTCTGTTGCCAACAACTGATGATGAAATCACTACTTACAGCTAGCCAATTTATGGTTCCTGTTATATCGGCATAACCATTAGTTCGCTTTTTCCTTATACGAATTTACTGTGGCGTGCAAACACATCCTTAAAACATCCCCAGTTTCAGGAATGCGGAGCTACAGTCAATTTTATAAAAATTATAGATAAACTGTTTGACCTCATGAATTCAAGACTTCCTTGGGTAAAAGGATTTAAAGGGCCACTAAGAGCTGAAAATGAGAATGACTGGCGACCTTTCATCAAAACCACAATAGATTATCTTTTAAAATTAAAGAATGTAAAGGGTACTTTTTTATGGAAAACGCGTAGAAAAACGCCATTCCTTGGATTTATCATATCATTGACGTCTATGTCAGGATATATGATGATTTTGTCACAAGTGGCAAATTATCATATGTTCTCACTTATAAACTTAGTCAAGATCACCTCGAGCTATTTTTTTGTTCCGTTAGGTAAATATTTAAACAAAAGTTATTGTATTTGCCATGCGTTTATAGTAACCTCATCTCACAAACTTTTAATTATTTTTAGGTCAAGAAATGGCTGGAATAATAACCCATCATCATTACAATTTATGAGATCTTACAAAAAATTATTGATGCATGCTGACATTTCTGGTAGAGGTGGAAATTGTAGAGTTCTTGACACTACGTCTATTCTGTCTATTACCAGTGGTGGTGCTTCGAAGAAGGACTCTATTCTACAACAAGTTGATCTTTATGAAGTAAGAAAAAATAATGATTATTACCATCAGTATGTTGGTAGTATACATGATCATAATTATGATGTGCTGCCGAAATTAATAAGCCTTACAGCATATGGTGAAAATGTCGTTACATACATAGCCGGATATGTAATTAAAATGCTGCGAAAAACTGTACATTGCGAAAATTGCTTAGACCTATTAGTAGAACAAGAACCTCACGATGAAAACTATTTTCTTATGAAAAGAAGAAATTTAGGTAACTATACATAACTACCTATGATTTTATACCTTTATCCCATAGCTAGCCACAGTTGCAACTGGTATGTTATGGTACATAGTAAATAACTGTATATTGAGTCAAAAATTAAATTTTGATCTTTTTTTTATTATACTGTATATGATCAAATAAAACAAACTACCTTGTTACAGTAACTAACACTTTTATTTTGGTTTCAGGTGCTTATATATATCCTTCAAAGAGCCTCATAACAAATTGTTACGAAACTGAAATGTTTATAAGGAGATTGATGCATTTAATGATGCATTTTACCATCCCCCGATCTCGTCCATGATATTTTACTGAATGTTTCTGCTAGACTTCTACATAATCTGGGTCGAGTTATATATCCTAACCACGAACATAACTTTAATTTACTGAAAGCAACAATCAATTGCTATTGTAAAATAAGGCTCCATAATTTAGCAAAAAGATATACATCGATTCTGCAGGGTAATGTAGTAAGAAAAAGATTTAGTAAATTAATTTTATTTCTTCACCAATGATTTCATATATCATATTGTATTGTGTATTTATATCTGTATTATAATATTTTGTATATAAAATAAAATATAGTTGCATTGAACAATTATGTATTTTTACTTTGTTTTTGGAGTACTAAGCTATTTCATTCTTTGCCTGTTATATAAATGGTATTAATTCAATAAAATATAAATCTAGGCAGTATTTTAATAAAAGAATTGTCTGCTAGCTGAAGGTGTAAAGTAAAAACTTCTATAGGTATGGGCTTTTGTACAATTACATTTTACTTATTTTACATTTTAGTACCTTGTGGGCTGTGGCATTATATACATAATTTTCATTTAAACATTGTCTATGTCCCTATATCCTGTTCCTTCCTAAGTACAACTAAAATATAATAATTCAGTTACATATTTGAATTTATGACAAGAGACCAAAGAGGTTTGTTTATTAAATCTATGCAAGAGACGAAGGAGGAAGACCACAAAAACTTTGGGCTGATGTCACCAAAAAGTTAATGGAAAAAAGCTTTTGATTCACCAAATGTCTGTCAAGATGAATAAGAAAAAAACTTGAATTTAAGGTTGTTCTATTATTTTACCATACTGCAAAACGAATGCTGTTTTGGTATAACATGTTTATCTAATAAATCTTTCTTACCACATTAAAGAAATTCTATTCACTTTCATTTCTTTTCTTGTGTATATACAAATTTCATGTTTGAGGTGGGCAACCTCTACAACAAGGTTGCTGTACGATGTGTGGAGGGATTTCTTAATAATTTAAATTATGGCGCGCCAAATAAAATAGAAATGACATTTATCCATCAAAATGGCGGCGTCCTATGTTACGCCAGTCCTTTAGTATATCATCCTTGACGCCAGTCGGTCGTCTCTCTTCGGCGGTATATCTTTTTAAGTATGTGTGCGGGCGTTTTACCTACATTTAACCCACATGGCGCCATCTAGCGCACGACAATAAAAGGTCGTTTCTATATAAATATATGTTAGTAGAAATAATATTTATTTGTAATTATATTTTTATGAAGACATATATTTTTACAAAGATAAATATATTTGCAAATCTTATAAATATTTTAACGGAATAAATATATTTCATGAAAATATATATACATATTTCAATAATTATTATATAAATTTGTAATACTAATAATGTCTTAAACGGCGTCTCATATTACTGCCATCTTCATTACTTATTTTTAACATGTGCGCGTCTTCCTTGGTTTAATTTGCAAGAACGCAGCTTAAATAATAAAACTTTATGTTTTGTTTATTAGCCATGCTTTGCAAAAATTGGTTGCTCTTTTATGCAAAAAGTTTAGTTAGATCTTGAATATTACAAAAATATTTGAGAATCAATTTTAGTTGAAAACTGCGAGCTCCCCGGGAGGCCAAAGTTCTCCATTTTTTCCTAGGTGGGATAAATATAGGATTGTGCAAAAACTATTGCACCGACACCAGCCATCTTCTGCATACTTATAAAGCTCTATAAAATACACTTAAGTCCAGCCGTAGTTATTCAACTTCACCTTATATAAACTAAGATTCCTAAAAATAATAGTGCACTAAAAAATGCATTTTAATTTGCACAGTCTGGATACAGCAAGATTATGATTTTATCCTGTTTCGGGTATCACCGGGAGTATATTTCTAAGTTTTGGACCTCGAAAACCTTGTGCTACTTTTTTTATAAACAATTGAATTTTTTTTACTGCGTTTTTCGAGCTTAAAATGTGAATAACTCCGGTTCTATAAGTCGGATCGGGACAAACTAAAAACCAGTCTCTTCGTAATAAAATTGCCAATAAACTGTCGTTGGATTTAATTCTCTGAAATACGTACATAACCTACAAAACTGAAAAAAACGGGAAAAAAACAGCGTTTTTTTCATTTTAGTGCCCAAGACCGGCAACTAGACCAATTTGCATCAAACTTTCAGAAAATATACTTTTTGATGTAATAAAAAGACACTGAAAAGTTGGTGTCAAAATATTGAACCCATTGGCCAAAATTGCATTTGTTAACTAAAATTTGAAATTCCCGCCATTTTATGCCATTAAGTCCAAACTGAAATTTTTATTTCAAAATGTAGATCACGGCGTCAGCTTTCGAATGCAATTAAAAATAAATTTTTTTAATGTAATTTTGGCTACTTTTTTAATATTTGTTTATAACTCAAATAACAACAATTACATTTCTTCAGCCATTTTGAAAAACAAATTAAAGTTTTTTATCAGATCTGGTAGAGAATTTTGGGTTTTTTAATTAAAAAAAAAAGAAAGTTCATTTTTGTTAACGTGAACTCGAGATATTTAACTTTTTGCATTTTGGCCAATTGTTAATTACCAAATGCATATTTTGAGCTAAAATTGGGACTGTATTATTCTGAAACGTATTCATTTCATACGATTAATTAAAAAAAAAAAAGTTTTATAGAAACTTATTTACAAACATTATAATGTAAGTATTGTTAATTGAGCTAAAAAGTAGTGATTTTTTTGATTTTTTCATAAAGCTCAGTTGCAAAACGCAAGAACTAACTTCCTTGTTTCTTAAAATTCGGCTGACTTTTTTTTTAAATACGTGATATTTTCCCTCGCAATGCGATCATCAACTTAGTTTTTTGTTAATAATGCAAATGAGTAATTTTTATTTCCAAATTCATATGTACACATGTACCAATGATTGCTAACGTATCAACCTGTATATTTTTTTTCAAATCTTTCTATATAAATATGAATACTTAGATTAAATTTATATTGTCTTCTAAATATAATGTTTTAAGTTTAATTTAAAAAAGGAAATAGTAAATATTGTAATATAAACACTTGTTAGAAAAAGTTTTAAAGGCGAGGATTAATAATATGGTAAAAACATTTTATTTAAAAATAAACATTTTTATTCTTATAAGTTTACAAAATCGTAATTAATGTATTTTATATCTCTTGCTTGGTAATGTGTACAATTCAGTTTCACTCTCTGAATCTGTTTCAAATAAAAAATTTTCACCATTTTCTTCTTCATCACGAATTTGAACACGAAGATCGGGTACATTAACTTGCAAGTGCTCGCAGTCGCTTTGGGGTTCCGATTCTGATATATCGGTACAGCTTGAATGTATGTCTGATTCATCTATATTGTCTTCTTCAACTTCACGATCTTCTTCTTCACTGACTACAGTGCATTCTGTACAATTCCTGCAATTAATGTCTCCAAAATATTCACACAAACTTGTACATTGTAGTTCGAACTTCCTGCATCGATATCTCAGGTCTTTACAGCCGGCTTTACATTCACAAGCGAGAATTTCAAGAATTTCTTGTGGTATTAGCTGTTTTCTCATTGTAATAGGCATTAAACCATTAATTGTATCCTCCCAACCAAACAATCGTAGATCTATTTCTTCATATTCCAGCCATTTGTGTATTTGAAGATACACTCTCAATAAATCTTCATTTGTAGCTTCTTCGATCGGAGGAAGGTTTTCCAAATTACAACCGGTTTTCAATGTAAGTTTTTGGAAACAGTGAAATCCTAAATCACCTAAATCCATAGGTTTTATTAGATTACACCCGTATAAAACTTTCATGATATTTTAAACACCTAATAATCTCACTTTCACTCGAAGACATTTTTAATTTATATGTCGGCGGCACCGAAAATAATTTCTCCACGCCTATGATTTTTAGGAACCCTTCACTAGTACTTATGACTGTTTATTATTTTTGTTAATGTAATCATTCAGGTTTACTTATCCCAACCAATAACAGTTTAAGATTCTATGTATTTTCTTATATGGGCATAGGAACACGCTTAAGGCGAACGAAACGAAATCAGCTAGCCCGGGACAGAAAGGCATTCTATGATTACCTGTGAAAGAGTTAAGATTTGATTATTGCGGGCTAGCGGATAGCGGATCGTTAGTTCCTTTATTTTACTAAATGTATTCGGTGATATTAAGACTGTATTATTTACTTGCATCATTCGTGTGGACAATTAGACTTTGTTATTCAATTTTGTATTAAGTGAAATATCAGTGTCGTACTTGTTAACATGTCCAAGCGGTCTAAACCTAAACGTGCCCCCTTGGTATCACACATGTATTAAATTAATTTACAGCTTCTCAAATATAAAAATGTAAACAGACAATACTGCACTGCAACCGATCTAAGCTGTAAGGAATGGAACTGGTGGGGTATAAGAAAGATAAAGAAAATGTAAACATTTCTCCTCATTTATAAGCAACTATTCGCTCCGCAGGTAAAATAAGTTTGTACATTAGCAAACGTTGGTTGTATATAAATTTAAAAATATAAAATATTTATTATTATTATTATTATTAACAAAAAACTAAGTTGATGATTGCACTGCGAGGGAAAAAATAACGTACTTAAAAAACAAGTCCTTCGAATTTTAAAAAACAAGGAAGTTATTGCATTTTGCAACTGAGCTTTATGAAAAAATTTAAAAAATCACTTTTTAGCTCAATTAACAATAGTTACATTATAATGCTTGGAAATAAGTTTCTATAAATCTTAATGTTTTTTTTAATTTATCGTATGAAATGAATAGGTTTCAAAATGATACAGTCCAAATTTTAGCTCTAAATATGCATTTGTTAATTAACAAGTGACCAAAATACAAAAAGTTAAATATCTCGAGTTCACGTTAACAAAAATGAACTTTCTTTTTTTTTAATTAAAGGGCCCAAAATTTTCCACCAGATCTGATAAAAAACTATAATTTGTTTCTCAAAATGGCCGAAAAAATGCAATTGTTGTTATTTGAGTTATAAACAAATTTAAAAAATGTAACCAAAATTACATTGAAAAAAAAATCTTTTTAATTGCATTAGAAAGCTGGCGTCGAGATCTACATTTTGTAAGAAAAAAAAATGATTTTGAACTTAATGGCATAAAATGGCGCGCATTTCAAATTTTAGATAACAAATGCAATTTTGGCCAATGGGTTCAATATTTTGACAACAACTTTTCAGAGTCTTTTTATTACATCAAGAAGTATATTTTCTGAAAGTTTGATGCAAATTGGTCTAGTTGGCGGTCTTGGGCACCAAAATGAAAAAAATACCGTTTTTTTCTCGTTTTTTCAGTTTTGTAAGTTATGTACGTACTTCAGAGAATTGAAACTAATGACAATTTATTGACAATTTTATTACAAAGAGACTGGTTTTTCATTTGCCCCGATCCGACTTATAGAGCCGGAGTTATTCACATTTTAACCTCGAAAAACGCAGTAAAAAAAATTTAATTGTTTATAAAAAAAAGTAGCACAAGGTTTTCGAGGTCCAAAACTTAGTAATATACTCCCAGTGATACCCCAAACAGGATGAAATCATAATCTTGCTGTATCCAGACTATACCTATCTCCTAATTTTTTTGGCCTTTTTTTACTGCACTATAATGGTAGTAATAATTACACCTAAAAGTACATATTATCAGTACATATCAATAAACATTAAGATATAGTATAAGTATTAAGTGTATAGAATATAGTTTAAGAAAGTTTTATAAAATTTTAACAACAAATTAAAAAGGAGTACAAGGTAGAATCGTAATCTTCAAATCGTTGTAACTTGGAAAATATAAATTTTCATGATAAATTGTAAACTCTCTTACAATATGATTCTTTATGAGATTTGGTGGTTACCATTTTATTTTTTGCCAACTCCCTAAGCAACTTTTAAAGCGTAAACTTTTTTGTACTCAGTATCAGAAACTCAATGCATAAAAAATCATGAAAATCCATTCATTATAACTGGGTTCCATCATATCTTACTTTTTGTGTCTAATTACGCTCGACTAGTGTGTCTGACCATATTTCAAAATTAATTTATACAAGAAATGTGAACACATGAACAGATTAAATAACTCTAAATGCATTCTAAAAAATGTTTTATTTAAGAGAATTAATTGCAGCCGTTAAAATACTTTAATTTTATGGCGGATATGGGCAACAGTCATACATTAATTACTACAATTATATCGACACCAAATGGCATATGTGATGTGTGAAAATTAACAGAATTAATGAAGAACAGAGCTCGCTTCCTCAAGGTCGTTCCTAAAAGAAATATATTTCAAAGCCTTCTTAGAGGTTTTATTGTAGCTCAGCTAGTGCATGTATAAAATATGTAAATGTCATTTGATACTCGTGTTACGTTACCAAAGACGTTATTCTCTACATAATAATTAATCGTAAATAAAACAAAAATTCTATATTTGTACTGTTTTTCTGTTAGATTGGATGGTATTTCAAACACTATTTTACTATAAAATGTAGAAAGAAATATTACATTGGAATGATTTAGGTGACCCACATTTAAAATAACTCAACATAGCCTATATAAACCTTGTTGAAATATAAATCAAACGAAACACTGGTGAGTAAAATGTGTGTCAGTCTTTATTTAAATATGACATAAAAATCTCTTATATGTATTTCTTGACAGATATGGAAGTAAAAATATTTAAATTAAGTAGGTTTATTTTCTATTTTCATAAATTATATGGTTTATTACATACTTATCCTCGATTTTACCTTATTTGTATTCTCCTTGTCCGAAAGTCCATTTGGAAATGAGAGAGTAATAAAGACTCATTATAGATATACTTTAACCTAAACCTCTTGTCGGTATAAAAAATGTCGGGATCTTTGTCTTTACCGCGTCGACAAAGGCACCGGCATTTTTTATACCGACAAGAGGTTTGAGATTAACAGTATACTTCTCTTCATATACTTAAGGCACATAAAAAGTGTCGGCGCCTTTGACTTTGCGGTAAAACTCAAATACCCCGACATTGTGCTTTAAATATATGTAATCAAATCAAATCAAAATATACTTTATTGTTCAGAAGAAAGAGTTTCTCATTAACAAAGTAAATAAGCGTAGGTCCATAGCATACATGGTTTACATAGTGCACCTACATTATATGAATACAAAACATAGATTAAGTACATATAAATTTTAATATAATAATTGTAATAGTTAATACAAAAAGTCAGAAAATACGATAAGATAAGGTAGTAAATGCCTAATTAGAATGTGTCATTATAGTACTCGTCTAAATTATAATAGTGTTTAACAATTAACAGGCTTTTAACCGCCTTTCTGAAATTTGTATTTGAGCTCATTTTTTTAATATTATTTGGTAAGCGATTGAAAATCTTATAGCCATTGTAAATAATTGAGTCTTTGACTAGAGTGGATCTGGGAATTGACAGAGTAACGTTATTGATTTGCCGAGTTACATATTGTATGAAGGAATTATTTATATTACTTTTATGCTTATGAACTAAACAAACTGTTTCTAGAATGTAAATGGATATCACAGAGAGAAATCCATATGTCAAGAACAGTGGCTTACATGATTCACGAATTCTAGTTTTGTGCAGGTAGCGAATAGCACGTTTTTGAAGTGCCAATATTGTGTGTAAAAGATATTTACTGCATGCGCCCCAGAAGGCAATGCCGTACCTTAAGTGTGATTCGATTAGTGAAAAATTAGCAGTCTTAGCAGCTACATAACCCAGTTCATTTGTGACCACTCTGATAGCGTAGGATCCGGATGCTAGTTTGTTACTAAGTATTTTAATGTGTTCGTTGAATTTTAACTTACAGTTAATATTTAGTCCAAGAAATTTTGAGCAGGGTTTATTTCCAAGAAAATGGTTACCTAGGGAGATGTCCGTTAAATTGCAGTGAAATGTAGTTATGTTTGTTTTGTTAATGTTGAATGAAAGCAAATTGGAGTCAGACCACTCTTTGACCTTATTTATATCGGCCGACACCGTTTGCTGAAGGACAATCTTATCTTTATTGTGCCACAGTATGGTGGTGTCGTCAGCAAATAAAATGAATTTTCCTTCAATATTAATTTTTGTCAGGTCGCTGATATATAATAAAAAGAGAATTGGGCCAAGAACGGAACCTTGGGGTACCCCAAACTTTATATTTAGTTTATTAGAATAATTTGGATTTCTAACTATTTGGCTACGGTTTGATAGGTGTGATTGAAACCACTTTAGGGTAGTGCCTCGAAAACCATACTGCTCAAGCTTTCGTAACAATATTTCATGCTGGACACAATCAAAGGCTTTCAATAAGTCGCAGGAAATTGCCGCCGCTGCCTCCCCGTTATTGATTTCGGTATAAATCTGACTTAAAAATGAGAACATTGCATCATTTGTACTTTTTTCCTTTTGAAATCCGAATTGCTGATCACTTAGTAGGTGCAGGAGGACAAAAATTCTACAACCCTTTTTTTAACTACCGAAGTTTTTAAAAAAGATGGAAATGTTCCGGATTCAAACGATTCGTTTATCAGAGATGTTAATATGTAAGGAGCCGAGTTTGGTAGATTTTCGAATATATTTACAGAGATTTCGTCGAGGCCAGACGACTTCTTATTTTTAATGTCGCTTATAATTTCTTTAAGTTCGTCGATGTTTGTGCTATATAGGTATAAGGTCTTATGATTGTATATTTCTCCAAGGTAGCTCAAGGGGTCATTTGTTAGAAATATGTTTTCCATTAGATTGCCTGCGATTGAACAGTAGTAGTTATTTATAATACTGGGGTTTAAAGGCGATGTTACACGCGGTTGGCTCTTACCCCAAGTTCGTTTATAATAACCCAGCTCTCTTTTGCTCCATTACTGGCTCGTTCTATTCTGGACTTGTAATTATTTTCTTTAGCTTGTTTGATGACTTTTCTGTAGATATGACGGTATTTATTATAGTATTCAAAGAGAAATTCCTCGTTGGTGTACTTTCTTATATAGTGAAGAGATCTTAGATTTTTGGCAGATGTTTTTATACTTTTAAGGGGACGGTAGCTCAGTGGTTTAGCGCGTCTAGCTTGCATACTGGCATACCTAGCGAAGCAGGTTCGATCCCTGCTCACCGCGAAATAATTTTAATTATAAAATTATCCCCAAGATGTGGTTCGGACTCCACTATAAACTGTAGGGCCTCGTTTCTCTTTACCTTACACAAAATCATTCTGGATTTTCAAGGAGTTACCTCGGTGACTTGAGAAGCGGTTAAGAAAACATTTTAAGAACATTTTTTTAAAGATATCCATGGTTTTTTACTTTTAAGTTTAATTTTTTGAAATGGAAAGGCTTCATTGAATGCATGTTTAAGATGCCTGTAGAAGGCCATTTGAGGCTCTGCTCTATTCAGCAGATCCTCCCAGTTGTACCCAAGGCAATTTTGAAAAAACCTATTATAATTAGTCCTACTATATAAACGGCTATATTTGAATTTTTTACAAGTATTCCAAGAGGTCTGTAATATACAATATACTGCCTCGAGGTCTGATAAAGCAGCTGGGATGACCAGGCAGGAGATATTTTCTTTACTAAGGTTACTACAGAAATAGTCGATGGTTGTAGCTGAGTGCTGGGAAATTCTAGTAGGTGAATTGACATGCATATTGAGATTAAAGGAAGTTAGCAGGGATTTTAGCAATTGTGTATCATTTGATTCCAAGTCACTAAAATTTATATTAAGATCTCCGGCTAAAATAATCGACGATTTTTTTTTATATGAAGAGAACTATAATTGCAAATACTATAAACGTATAGTAAGGGTTCTTAGCAACTTCTTTATACTGTACAGGGTCTTTGGAAGGTCGATGCAAATCATTGCGGAGGTGAGAGGGGAGATTTAGACTGCATTAAGCCAAACATACCCTAGTATAGCTTATCCAGTGTCAATTTGAAAATCATAAAAAATAGACCGACAAAGGAATACTTCATAATACGAGATGTCATGAGCGCCAACCGATCATTTTTAGAATCACTTTTTAATTATTGTAAATATTGTTTCACTACTTTATATTAATTGACAGGCATGATGTAAATTATTTACTTATAATAAATAATGTTAGTTTAATGAATAACTCCATAAATGATTCTATATAAACAAATAAATATCATTTAACCTACGCCTATGCTACCGGCAATATTAAGAACGAACCAAAAGCAGATAACGGAGTTGTAATGGTAGGTAAACAATCGACTACTTGCGCATAACATATCTGGTGAACTATATTCGTATACGGATATCGTTTACAATATTCAAATACGCGGTTTCGGGTGTTATTCTATCACAAATAGGCTTTGTAATGACTTATCCTGGTAGCAACGCTTTAGACAGAACTTTCAAAGTAATAATAGAAATACTATACAAAGTCTACGGTGTTTGTGATTTTCAAGATTTTCATGTTTTTAAAAAATCCAATTTTTTCACATTTTCACCTTAAGGTGGCCATTCCCTAGAAAGAGACATCCGATAGGGAAATATTTATTATTTTTGCCCATAACTTTTTTTTCTTAGTACGTATATTTAAGAAAATTATAAGAGTACCTAAGTAGAACTATAACAAGACTATTACTATGAATTTTCACTTAATAATTTCAGTGGTTTGCAAAATAGCTCGATTTAAAACTACGAAATAGGAAGATTAACCAAATTTTTAAATTTAAATCGAGCTATTTTGCAAACCATTAAAATTATTGAGTGAAAATTCATAGTAATAGTCTGGTTATGGTTCTACTTAGGTACTCGTATAGTTTTTTTAAATATACGTACTAAGAAAAACAAGTTATAGCTAAAAATAGTAAATATTTCCCTATCGGATGTCTCTTTCTAGGGAATGGCCACCTTAATAACACACCAGTGGAACATTACACCTTGGTTATTTTTAATTTTTAGATTGTGTATCCGTTCTGTGAATTTACACAACAAATAACCAGTGACTGAACAAGTATGCATCACATTTAATGTCGAAAAATACTTTTCGTGAAATAGCAAATCACATTTTCGACGAAATATTAAAAAAATGGAGTTGTCTCATATGTTAAAATACTTTTAAAACATCCGTGGTTTATTACCTTCCGAACGGTGTAATCACATGTCATGGTAACTGGTCAATTCTAAGAACTATAACGCAAAAACTGATAATTTTTGGGAAAAGAGAGGTTTCCAATTTAAACCTTGAACATAATAGCCCGAGAGCTCACGACACCGAGGGTGAAAGAGCTTTGTAAAATATAACATTTATTTATTAGTTAATGTATTCATCAGTTTTTCAAAAATAGTTGTCAGCCTGCGCGCCGATAGAACAGCGTGCAGTCAGCTCTCGGACCGCGAAATCATCGGACCTCGTGCCCCACATCATCGGATTGGAAATTTAATTTCCAATCGATCAAGCACAAAAAAAAAGAAAAGGTTAGAGCAGTTTATGCAAAGAGATGTTGAAATCGCATAAATATTTTAATGGTTTTCTAAAAAAATGAAAGTGTCAGCAAAAATCTAAAAAAAATCAGGGGTACTAGGTAGGAGAGAGAAATCGAAGCACGCAAAGCGCAGCCCTGTATCTCGTTTTGTTGTCAAGATTGATCCACCGGAAGTAGGTTAAAATCGGTCTTTTTACCTACTTCCGATGGTTCAATCTCGAAACCGAAACGAGATACAGAGCTGCGGTTTGCGCCACTCGATTTCTCTCACCTTCCTATGTACCCCTGAATTTTTTCAGATTTCTGCGGCAACTTTAATTTTTTTGGAAAAACCATTTAAAAAATTATGCGATTTCGACATCTCTTCGCATAAACTGCTTTAACTTTTTTTAGACAAAATTGACCCTCCTTTTTTGTGCTCGATGGATTGAAAATTACGTATAGTTATGCAACTTTAAATACGGAACTCAAAATTTGCAAAAATTCGCCAGTTTTTGCTATGTAAAAATGGTATTTATTATTAAAGCATAATGGAACCAATTTCCTTTCAAAGTACATGTATTCCCGAGTAAAATGAGCCTTGGAAAGTTAAAATCGGACGATTAGAACGAAAGTTATAAAGAAAAAGGCTTATCAACAATTATGAATTTTGTGGTAACTTTGCAATAACAAATTTAGCGGCGGGTGAATTATCTCAAGAGTATTTTCTCGTAATACAGCTAATTTCTTACTATTTTTACAAAAAAAAATCGGCGTGCTAAGAGCAACAACACTTTTATAAATGAAAGTCACTGGTCTAATACCTGTACTATTACATTTCCACCTGCTTCGGTTCAATCTCTGTCCTTGTCTCTACGATACTTCAGTTGAGTTCTCTAGTAAAAGTTATCATCAGCAAATTCAAACATCATAGTCGGATTTACGGGGTCTCTTAAACAACCTGTAGCACAAGATATTGGGTGAATATTGGTACAATGTGTTACCTATATTGTATATTGGGCCAGTATATTTCAGCTTTAACCAATATTGTATTCTATAAAGTGTCAGTACGTTGTAAATGTAATTTTATACCAGCCACATATTTCTGAACTTCCAGAAATAAATCAAACTGATGTACGACATAATATATATCGAGTTTGTAGCAAAATTGGAGAACGATGAACAAAAATGACTGGCTGAAAACAAAATTTAATTTGTTTCAAAATGTTGAGGTGGAAAATTATTTACCCAGCACTTCTGGATTCGTAGGGAGACAGAATCTATTTTTTGATGAAAGCAGTGAAAGATTGGATCGTAGAAAGACCGCAGAACTTTGTAAAAACTTTGTGTCTGAAGAACTAGTGTATGCAACCTATAGCAGTTTGTGCGCTTCTTTATTGTAAGAAATAAACAACTAAAATGTATATTTTCTTTTTTTTTTGTATTCAAACGTCTAGTAACAAATTTCGCATTTAAAGCTATTTAGTAATTTTGTAATAAGTTTTAAGGCATTGTGCCCCACTGTTGCACCCGTTAAAACCACCTTATTTTTTCGCTATTTTTATGTTAATTGGCATAGGTTGAATTATCTGTAATTTTTTTTTTTTCAGAATTTTACTCAATAATTTCAAATTTCACTCCCTGGAAACTACCCCAATTTTTCGACGGCATTTTTTAAATTATTTTTTCTGCAATCGCCAGCTGATTTTAGACGAGTTTCATAAGTTTCAGAATTTTGACCAAAAAATGGTTCATTTCGTCCCATTGTGCTAAGGCGTGAATTTACATGTCTTCTTTCCACCTTTCTTAGTGGTCTCTTATGTAGGTTCTACAAAGTAGAAGAAAAAATCTGTAGTTTTAAACAATGTTAAAAATGATTGAATTTTTGCCCCACTGGTAAAAGTTAAATGATAGTATAAAATATTTATTTTGGTCCTAAAAATACTTATTTAGCGTTTCCCAAATGTGCTACTATGTAATATAAATGTAATATTATTACAAATGTATTTATAAATGTTTGTGTTGTTTTTTTAATAGTTTTTTTTATATAATTCGTAAATACTATACCCCATCCCTCTTTCGGAGTTATTAATGTCACTTTACAGGCTTCTCAAAAAATGTCATTTTATACTTTTCAAATTCGATATCTCGAAAACTAAGCGAGATATCAAAAAAGGTAATTCTTTACTTTTAACTTATTTCATCGAGTTCTACAAGAAACCATCATCAATATGTGGCGCCACCGTTACGTAGTCTTGCCATACTTACGAATTATAAAAAAATTAAACTATGAAGGAGTAAAAAAAATGTTTGCACTAAAATCTGTTAAAATGTTCAGAAACCAACTAATTTCATATTCCTGAAATGAAGTTGAATAAATACTGAGTAGATGATTTATGAACAATTTATAATGTTACATTTATATTACATAATAGCACATTTCGAAAATGTTCCCGACTGCTTTCTGCTAAATAAGTATTTTTACAGTAATTTTAGGACCAAAATAAATATTTTGTACTATCATTTAACTTTTATTAGAGGGGCAAAAATTCGGTAATTTTTAACATTGTTCAAAATGTTGGAACTATGGCAACTATTTTGAGCTTGACATTTGAAATTTTTAACTTTAGTCAGCTGCTCTGAATAGTCTTAACTACCAACTTGAATGTAATTCCAACGAAATTCAAATTCTCGAATCGAAAGAATGTTTTCCGATTTTTTAAAATAAATATGGAACTACCGCCAAACTAGGCTCCACTGTTCACCAAAAAGTTCATAGAAATTTCATAAGCCATTCCAGAGGGATGTGTTCGAAAATGTTTCTTAATGGAGCAGTCTTTCTGAGGATGACACCTAACTTTATGAAACTCGATTTTACATTATAAATGTTTATTCTTGAAGAATATCAACCAAAATTTATTTTATTCATAAGAGGAGAAACGAGGATTTAAGTTCAGGTTTACATTTTTATTGTTTAAGACTTAATTATGATTCCCAGGATAATACATAAAGAAGGTTATCTACATAATTAGATGTATGACTTTCCGTTTTCAAGGGAAAGTAGTAAATATTGATGACTTCCTTGGTAATGAGTGTTATAAAGAAATGAGACAAAGATTGACTATCCCTCGTTTCTCCGCCTATGAATAAAGTTAGGTTGGGTTAGTAGTGTGCAGAAATAAGCCTTAATAATGCAAAATAGTGAACCAAGTATCAAAAAGTCGTCCCAATAAAAGCAGTAAAAACCTATACTTAGGCGTCATCCTCTGAGAGTTGTAACTTCCTTAGGAAACATTTCCAGACACAGGAAATTTTCTTACTATCTTTGCATGTAGCATCAGTGTCTAAAGGGAAATGTGAGAATTTCGGCACACTCTATATATTTTAAATATTGTGTAGCAATGGGGCGCCAATGCTGGTATACAATATGCTACCAATACTGATAATCCAATATAATGCCAATATTGATATCTAATATGGAACCTATATTGTTATTCTATTCTATCTTATAAAAAACCAATATTGGTGTCCAATATGTCACCAATGTTGGGATTCAATATGGCATCTATGTTGGTATATAATATGACACCAATATGTGATTGCAATATTGGACATTTATTGCAAAAAACTGACGTTCGGTATATTGGCCCAATATGTGAATCCTATATTGGTTCAATCAGTTTGTGCTATAGGGGATACTTATTTCATATGAAATTATTGACAGTAAGATTAAGAACACGAAATAAGTAGATACATTAATTTAATAATTTTTTTTGTGCAATTTTCATAATAATGGAAATAAACAATTGTACGCCCATGGCTGGCCTTTGTCTGAGTGATTCAATACTGCCCTTTCCAAAGAGAGTATAATCCAAAATTGCGACGATTTTTATTACTTGGCCGATCGTTCACGACGACCATGTATTTCTATTAACAAATTGGATCGAGTACAGTGCACACTCAATATGTCCTCACCTATAAGTACCGTACGGATTGGAGCTCAGAAATTGTATCATGTGTAGATCCCATAAACGCGGTTCCATTTACTACGAGATTTATTGTTATGGTGATTTATGAATATGTATGTAATTGTTAATTATAAATTAAACACTGCTTTTAGATGAATCAATTTATATATTATAAATACTCTACACATGTTGCGGCTTATTAGGCCTTTATCAAGAGTATTATATAGTGAATACACTATATAGATTGATTCATCTAAAAGCAGTGTTTAATTTATAATTAACAATTATTTTCAAGATGTTTCACAAGGTACCTACCACAAGTTCAGTTCAGTGTATTAATACCGGGTGTTAGAAAAGTATGGGAACAATGAAGAATCTCGAACAGTTTGGCATCAAATCGAAAAATAAAAAAATACGCGTCAAAACGTTTTCAAAAAACTATCTACTGATACCAAAAATGGCCTCCCCACCCACCCCCAGCGGGTGGGGCGAGGGGCAACTTTAAAATTTCAAATGGAAACCCCTATTTTTATTACGGAATCGGATTCTACGGCAAAAAATACGTTTTATTCAGGACATTTTTTTCGATTCTTGCACGGTGTCACTGCAATCGCAAAAAATGAAAAGAATGCATGACTGTTTCAAGAGTAGCGTCTTGTGCCCATAAAAAAGTCCAATTCAAAAACTGAAAAACACGTATTTGTTATTTTTACGAAATCTATCCAATGACATTGGATTCGACTCTCCCACCCCCAACTTTGAAATTTGTAATGAAAATCCCTATTTTTTTATAGCGGATTCGGATTCTACAGCCAAAAATACGTGAATTTTATATCGGACATTTTTTTCGATTCTTGCAAGGTGTCGCTGCAATCGCAAAAAATTGAAATAAACCTGAAGTCTCCATAAGTTTGTAAATACAGCTACTCATGTTGACAAAAAAACATTCAGTTTGAAAAACAATATCTGTGATATCTTGATTTTTATGAATGTTTTTTTAAGTGTTAATAACAGTATTTGTTTTGTGAAATTTCTACGAGTTGTAACATTTTTTGCGATTGCAGCGACACCTTGCGAGAATCGAAAAAAAATCCCGTTATAAAATTCACGTATTTTTGGTCGTAGAATCCGAATCCGCTATAAAAAAATAGGGATTTTCATTACAAATTTCAAAGTTGTCCCCCGCCCCACCCACTGGGTTGGGGGTGGGAGAGTCGAATCCAATGTCTTTGGATAGATTTCGTAAAAATAACAAATACGTGTTCTTCAGTTTTTGAATTGGACTTTTTTATGGGCACAAGACGCTACTCTTGAAACAGTCATGCATTCTTTTCATTTTTTGCGATTACAGCGACACCGTGCAAGAATCGAAAAAAATGTCCTGAATAAAACTTACGTATTTTTTGCCGTAGAATCCGATTCCGCAATAAAAAATAGGAGTTTCCATTTGAAATTTTAAAGTTGCCCCTCGCCCCACCCCCTGGTTGGTGGGTGGGGAGGTCATTTTTGGTATGAGTAGATAGTTTTTTGAAAACTTTTTGACACGTATTTTTTTATTTTTCGATTTGATGCAAACTGTTCGAGATTTTTCACCGTTCCCATACTTTTTTAACACCCGGTATGTACATGTATATTCATATTTGGTTGTGGTGAACTCTAACGGTCATGTATGTTTTTATACACATTCACTTTGTTTTGCGAGGCAAAAAAGATATAAATAATAACAATCGAATTTTCGATTTCAAAAATAGTAAGATCAAAGTAAATGAATTAAATTACAACTTCTTTCACTACTATTATCCCCCTGGCTTACCGAACGGAAGGACTGTATTAGAGAAAAAATCATCGTCCGAGATTTCTTCAAATTTCCACGTTTCAGACCGTGTAGATTACCAAAATCAAGGTCTTTCAATTCCGTCAGTCTGTCGGCGCTATAACCAAAGACAGAAAGACAGCCGGCGGAAAACCTTTTATCTTTTAGCAATGGCGCCATTGACCTCGACATTTAAATTGGAGTTCTCACGTAGTTACCACAATGTGATAATCAGACGGAGAAGGTAACATTAGAAAGAGAGGCCAATAGTGAAAAATGGACAACACAGTCCTGATAGAACGACCGAACTCAGCTTACTGTCAGTACCCAACATCACTAAAAAAACAGATTGCTTTGTAATATATGTCACATGAAGTATTTCTATGTTTATAAGCAAGGTATCTGTTTGGTTAGGATAGAATTGTACATTGAAAGAATAATTTAGAAACTTCTTTCTATAAAATGAGGAAAAAAACAGCCACACGCAGCTGTCATCGAGGTCTATACGTGACGTAGCACTTGTCGATTCTAATGAGCTAACCTATCTTTTAGTAAGCTTGGTCAAATTCATTTAATGCGTACCCGACAAATCCCGAAACCATTTCCGCTGGATGTCGTGTCCCTTTAAATTGGAGTTCATAACTGTCTTCGTCTATTTCGTCTTCTCCATCTAACTGTCCTATCTTGTTAGTTCTCTAATCCTTGCTATAACTAAGAAACTACTTGACGAATAGGGCGCGTGCAAAATCTGACAGCTAACGAGAGTGGAGGGCATATAACCTCAATGTTCCAAATTAATTATCGTGAAATTCGCTGTTTTCGTTTGCTTTTTTAACTTTCTTGTGCTATCAGCTATTGAAATAAACATTTTTAAGTTTAGTTTTCATCATATATAGACAATTACGTGTTTTGTACAATAATATTACCTTTGATTTGTGGAGATATGCATTGTTTACCTATGTGTTTTTAGTTATTTTCTTCGTATTTAAACAATGTATGGGATTGATCTTATAATTAAATATGGGAGCATATTTAGATTATTTAATATTTAAATGCTGTTAATTATTTTGTTATCAGTTTACGACAAAAAGCCATCATATTCTATGGTATTTGGTTGTCTCACCGAATGTCAATTTAAGCTTTTAAAGGTATGTGATTATTACCTACTTAACATTATAATTTAGTGTTTATTATAATATAACATATTTAATAAATACATAGTAGTAAATACCTTCTGCATGCACGAAAATAAAATTATTAATTATTTTAGAATGCCATCGATTTACACCAAAAGAAGTAAAGTTTGTGCTTAATCAAAAGGGCAAAGCGAAAAGAGCCTTAGAGAAATCCGATCTTACTGAGTCAAAGATGAAATATGGTCATAGTTCCAGACATTATCTTAGCGGATAATCTTTATGGATAATAATTTCATTTAAATTTTATACTCTATAATTTTTAGGAAAATCTGCTGAACTAGGTAAGGTAGCTCATCTAGATTGACTAACAAATGAATTTATGGGTTATGCAGCCTTAAAGCATTTAACCACTTTTCTCTTTGAACTCTTAATTGACCACAAACTTATCTTTGGTGTAAATCGATGGCAATCTGAAATAACTATAACTTTATTTTTGTGCATGCGGTAAGTATAACTATGTATTTATTAAATATGTTATATAGTAAGTATTAAATTCCAATGTTAAGTAATAATCACATACCTTTTAAAGCTTAAATTGGCATTCGGTGAGACTTTGACAACCAGATTCCATACAATATGATGGCTTTTTGTGGTAAACTGGTAACAGAATAATTAACAGCATTTAAATTTTTAATAATCCAAATGTGCTCTATATTTAACAATAAGATCAATCCCATACGTTGTTTAAATACGAAGAAAATAACTAAAAACACATAGGTAAACAATGCACATCTCGCCAAATCAAGGGAAATATTATTGTACAAAACACGTAATTGTCTGTATATAATGAAAACTAAACTTAAAAATGTTTATTTCAATAGCTGATAGCACAAGAAAGTTAAAAAAGCAAATGAAAACAGCGAATTTCACGATAATTAATTTGGAACATTGAGGTTATATGCCCTCCACTCTCATTAGCTGTCAGATTTTGCACGCGCCCTATAATTAGGCAATCCAACGACCTGTCAAATGTAATTCAAAATGGCCGACGTGGGCAAACAGGGGTTTATTTCTTATTAACTTGCGGAAACGAAACTAAGGCAACAGAAAAACAAACTCTTTTAACGATCGAAAATGAATGTTTGCAGGATGTTTGCCCACAACGCCATGTTGAAAGTCACGTGGTTTGGATTGCCTAATAGGGCGCGTGCAAAATCTGACAGCTAACGAGAGTGAAGGGCATATAACCTCAATGTCCCAAATTATTTATCGTGAAATTCGCTGTCTTCGTTTGCTTTTTTAACATTGTTGTGCTATCGGTTATTGAAATGAACATTTTTAAGTTTAGTTTTCATTATATATAGACAATTGCGTGTTTTATACTATAATATTTCCTTTGATTTGGCGAGATGTGCATTGTTTACCTATGTGTTTTTAGTTATTTTCTTCGTATTTAAACAATGTATGGGATTGATCTTATAATTAAATATGGAGCATATTTAGATTATTTAAGATTTAAATGCTGTTAATTATTTTGTTATCAGTTTACGACAAAAAGCCATCATATTCTATGGTATTTGGTTGTCCAAGTCTCACCGAATGCCAATTTAAGCTTTTAAAGGTATGTGATTATTACTTAACATTAGAATTTAGTGTTAATTATATAACATATTTAATAAATACATAGTAGTAAATACCTTCTGCATGCACGAAAATAAAATTATTAATTATTTCAGAATGCCATCGATTTACACCAAAAGAAGTAAAGTTTGTGCTCAATCAAAACATCAAAAGGGCAAAGCGAAAAGAGCCTTAGAGAGATCCGATCTTACTGAATCAAAGATGAAATGTGGTCATAGTTCCAGACACTATCTTAGCGGATAATCTTTATGGATAATAATTTCATTTAAATTTTATACTCTATAATTTTTAGGAAAACCTGCTGAACTAGGTAAGGTAGCTCATCTAGATTGACTAACAAACAAATTATGGGTTATGCAGCCTTAAAACATTTAACCACTTTTTTCTTTGAACTCTTAATTGACCACATACTTATCTTCTTTGGTGTAAATCGATGGCAATCTGAAATAACTATAACTTTATTTTCATACATGCGGTAAGTATACTACTATGTATTTATTAAATATGTTATATAATAAGTAAATTCTAATGTTAAGTAATAATCACATACCTTTTAAAGCTTAAATTGGCATTCGGTGAGACTTTGACAACCAAATTCCATACATTATGATGGCTTTTTGTGGTAAACTGGTAACAGGATAATTAACAGCATTTAAATTTGAAATAATCTAAATATGCTCTATATATAACGATAAGATCCATCCCATGCGTTGTTTAAATACGAAGAAAATCACTAAAAACGCATAGGTAAACAATGCACATCTCCCCAAATCAAAGGAAATATTATTATACAAAACACGTAATAGTCTATATATAAAGAAAAGTAAACTTAAAAATGCTTATTTCAATAGCTGATAGCACAAGAAAGTTAAAAGAGCAAACGAGAACAGCGAATTTCACGATAATTAATTTGGAGCAATGAGGTTATATGCCCTCCACTCTCGTTAGCTGTCAGATTTTGCACGCGCCCTATAGTCAAATTTGGTAGATATGTAGTTGACGCTACTGCCAGTGAAGAAATGGGTAGTATTTCACTGGAAAATATATAGAGTGGACCGTCTAAAGAGAATAAATAATGAAACAATTATCTCGCTCAAATTTCAAATAGCCACGTTTCGTCACATTCGAAACTTATTCCAACAACTACATTTTTTTAACGATCGCTACTGACACTCAACTACGTGGATGTGGAAGTAAAAATGTGACATGGCAATAATATTTGGCATATAGATAACACAATTGATCAGGAAGACACATGTTATAGTTTTAATTGAAAAATATACAGGGTTTTCATTCTAAGAAATAATGTCCACCATAGCTAAGGTGGACATTTGTAAAGGTATTTATGTAAACCTTCCTTCCACTCTGTATACTTTCTCACCAAAAGTTATCAGGTTTTCTTTGTAATAATAGTGACAACAACATTCCGATTATTATTCTCATATGTTGTTTCTTAATTAATAATTTTTTAGAGTGACCGCCCTATATAAATAAAGAGAGAGGTTCTGTGTAAATACCTTTACTAATTTTTTTTTTCGAAATCAAACTTCTATAGCGAGAGTAAACCCGTTTGACGGCGTCACAAAATCCGAAATGCCTGGAGTAGGGGATAATTAAGTGTAGTGAAGGTGCCAGTACCCTGCTTTCCTAGTTTGTATTATGTGTATACGTAGAGTGATATTTGTGTGTAAGCGAGCATGTCGAGTTTTTGTGTTTAAATACAAAGCGTATAATTTTAAAAATCTGTTGGTAGTTTTTGTGGGTCACGTGTTTTGTATCAAATGGATCATTATGTGCGAATTAAATAATAAGAGAAAAGTATCTGAAGATGGAAATGAATTATCTAATGAGACGATTTCCAGACCTATGAATTAAAACATATTTTTTAAATAAAAGCTTTTTTTTAATATTTATTTATATATAATTTTATTTTTACTTTTTACTTTCTACTTATTGTACAGGCATACAGACAGACAAAGGCCTTTCATTTGATACCCATGTCAAGGAGGTTGTGAAGAAAAAGGTAATCCGCCATCCAGGGGCGTCCGCCATATTGGATTTAGAATGATGTTACATAATTTATCGTATTTTACTCGACAAACCCTTGCATTTGTAACCCATATTAAGGGGGGTTGTGAAGAAAAAGATAATCCGTCATCTTGGATTTAGAATGACGTCATATAGTTTATCGTATTTTACTCGTCGAACCCTTTCATTTGATGCCCATATCAAGGAGGTTGTGAAAGAAGAGGTGATCCGCTATCTTAGGACGCCCGCCATATTGGATTTAGAACGATATTAGATATTCTATATTGCATTGTCATCGGACTTATACACGTGTACAGATCTTCAAAGTTCTAGCTTAATTAGAATTAGTCGAAATTTTAATTGCAAAAGTAGCAGACGGACAACAAAGCACAAGCACAAGCACAATCATACAGAAATAATCAAATTTCCTTACATGTCAAAAATTGGAAAGTATGATATTTCAACTTCAATCGACAATTGAACTGAAATGTGACATTTCAGGTTGGAAAGTGGCCACTTTCTCACCAGTTTAATAGTTTATGTTACAAGAACGGAAAAAGGTGTTTGGCAGGTCGAGCCAAGCAGATTCAAGGGCGAACCGCAGGCGACTCCTGGAAGCTTGGAGAGAACTTGGGTACAATTTTTTTCCGACCATTTTCTGCTTGTAACGTTTCAAAATCTGAATCCGTGTTTTCCATAACTTGCATAATAACTAAGTATATTTATCTATTTGACATTTATCCCAACAATTAACACAAGTTCGTTTCCATAGCAACGAGAAGAAGAAGAGAATAACAGGGATCGGAAGGGCTTTTGCAGATCTTTGATGCTCACTTTCTCACTTTCCGGCCTAGGCCGGAAAACGTTACTTTCCCTCCGAAAATTTGTCCAGAAGGGTGTATTTTCTGGCTGGTTGAAAAAAAAATATGTATTGAAAACGACGTGACGTCACTTTGACATAAGAATTTTTTGTAAATTGCCTTCTTAATAAAACATAAGAGGTGACGTGCGGTACGTAGAGGTGAGGTACGGCACTGTAGAGGTGAGGTACGGTACCGGTTTCAGTGGCGAGACCTCGATCGGCGAAGTTAAGTCACGTCGGTCGAGACCGTTATTGGGATGGGTAATCGTATCTCATCTCTCCGTCCTTACTGGTTAAGTGGTGGAATAACATTGGCTAAACTTCGCCTTCGTTAAAAATAAATACTTAACGCGACTAAAACAAAATATGAAATTTAAAAATCACTAATGATGGTAGTGATATTAGTCCAGTTAAAATGCGAGGGGGGGGGCGTGAAATTGGAAACCAAAACGAGCTTACCTTACCGGTACGTTTTTTGGGTCGCTGAATCCGAAAATCGGGGTCCCGAGGGCTGGACTCTGTCCGTTCACCCTTAATTTGCAAAATACACCCCGTTTTAGGGGGTTACTAACAAATGTATGTATTTGAGGTCTCAGATTACGTTTTTTGGGTTGCTGAATACAAATTTACGGGTCTCGAGTATTGCCAGCACCCTTAAATTTACAAAAACCCTTAATTAGGGTATTTTTGCAAGATTCTTAGTAAATTGTATTTCAACAAACTTTTACACGTAGGATGCGTTTTTTGGGTCGCTGATTACGAATTTCAGGGTCCCGAGTCCAAAAAACATTGCCAGCACCCTTAAATTTGCTAAAACTACCCTTAATTAGGGTATTTTTGCAAGATTCTTAGTAAACTGTATTTCAACAAACTTTTACACGTAGGATACAGTTTACTAAGAATCTTGCAAAAATACCCTAATTAAGGGTAGTTTTTGCAAATTTAAGGGTGCTGGCAATACTCGAGACCCGTAAATTTGTATTCAGCAACCCAAAAAATGTAATCTGAGACCTCAAATACATGAATTTGTTAGTATTTATGACGTAAGTGCAGAATATTTCACAAAAACACCCTAAAAAGGGGTGTATTTTGCAAATTAAGGGTGAACGGACAGAGTCCAGCCCTCGGGACCCCGATTTTCGGATTCAGCGACCCAAAAAACGTACCGGTAAGGTAAGCTCGTTTTAGTTTCCAATTTCACAGCAAAACTCGCATTTTAACTGGATTAATACTATACAAGAAATTATACAATTTCTACATAGAATATTACTAGCTTATAAAGTTGATGGCTCTATTCTCTTGTGTGAGAATTTAGACAAAATTTTCATGATCCTGGCTGATGACTTCAATGTTAACTTTGCCGAGCAAGAAGCACAACCGTCAATTTTCTCAGAGAAAATTAAGATTTTAAATAAATAACAAGCTAACCATTATACTCTTCGCCGATTTACTACATTTGTTATATAATTGTTGCACATTCTACAGGATACTCTTCGCAGTTTTTTTTGTAAATGATATTAGTTTCAAGCATTTTTGTTTAATTACAATAAAAAAATTTTTTCATCAAAAAAATAATAACTTTTTTTCTCATTTAAAAAATTCATAACTACTCTATTTATTGATCGATTTTGTTCAAAAGGGTTCTTCGTCTAGCTAACACTAACTTACTGTGCAAATTTCAATACAATCGGACTTTTCGTTCTTAAGTTATCGTGCTTACAAGGAACGTAACGGACGGACAGACAGACGGACGCGGACGGACAGACACTTGTTTTTGTATAAATTCAACTTTTCCTTTAAAACGCAAAAAACGTTTTTTGCGACCTCTCATTTTTTTTGCAAATTCCACCAAAAATTCTTTTTCCAAATTAATATCATCTTCCAGACATCGCATCATGAGTATTTTTTTTTCTGCGGTTAGTCTGAGTGTAAAACCTAGCTCGCCTACACTAATCAATGATCACTTTCGAAACAAACATATTTATCATACTGTTTTGTACTCCTGGTTTATAATTACCGGATGGATAATAAAGCAATACCTCAAATAGTTTATGAAATATTAACATTTAAAGCGGGTCCAAACTCTCCATGGGACACTTTGAAAAAAATATGTTTTTCATAATCTATTTTTCCGAGTTCAATTATGTAACATTATTTCTGAAAGATGAAGGTATGTTTATCTATAATAGGTATAATTTGTTAAGATGCGTAGGAGTCTTGAGACTGGTTCATAATGTGATAGGGCATTGTTTCAGTCCAACATAATATTTATGACTGTAATAATGCAAGTTTCTAATAATAAGTTTCTTTGTTTATCAGAAACTTTAGTTATAGCTAAGGGCGTGTCTACGCAGTTATATATTGGGAAACCAATAGCAGACAAAATGTCATTAATTATAATTTCTTCTGAAAAATATAATAATTTACTGAAATCGATACAAGAAAATATATGTTATAAACCAATACACTATTGTCATTAACGTTCGAGATTTCCTAATAATCGATTGAAGAAGCCTCTGTGTTAATTTATCATCTTGCATAAATAAACAAGCTAACCATTATACTCTTCGCAGATTTACTGCATTTTTTACATAATTGTTGCACATTTTGTTCAATAGGTTTCTTCCTCTAGCTAACAATAATTTACCGTCCAAATTTCAATATATGCAGACTTTTCGTTCTTAAGTTATTGTGCTTACAAGAAACGTGACGTATGGACAAACAGGCAGACGGGCGGACATTTTAAAAGTTGTTCAGAATTCGATCATCAACACAGTGATACGAAAATATTTTCTCTAAAACACAGTATGGATTCACAAAAATCTGCGACTGCAGTTTCAACTTACAAAGTCACTGCCAAACACTGAGTATACTTTGATTCACTGTTTGACAATGATTGTAACTTGAAACTGCACTCTCGGACACCCTTAAGGGGATATCAAAGATTCATTGGCAAAAATATATCCTTATCGTCTTACGTCAGCAAAACATAAAGTTTTTGGCTGGAAAATGCTTTATTAAAATAAAAACAATTAGCCTTGGTCGCCCACCAGATTGGAAGTAGCAGACTTATGTCATGCTCATTTTGGCGGTCATTCGCTATAGATTTATTATTACTATTTCGTCACATGTTTTGGTGGGATTAAACAAATCAAAATTATAAATGAAAGGAAAAGTATGTAAGTTAGTGGTGCGATATATACAAGGCATAATCAATTTCTTGCAATTAAATAAGCTGGATAATGGGGAACGACCAGACAAACAAAATTTTTATACAATATGGGGTTTAAAACTCATAATTTTGGAGAAAAAATAAAATAAAACAGAAATTTTAATAAAACTGGTTGAGAACCTCTGGACTGTTGGGAAGGGCTTTATTTGTTACTAGCGTTTACAATTGATACACTCTTGTAACATGAAACCAAAGATTAGAGAACTAACAAGACAGGACAGTCAGACGGAGATGACGAAGACAGTTGTGAACTCCAATTTAAAGGGACACGACATCCAGCAGAAACGGTTTCGGGATTGGTCGGGTACGCATTAAATAAATTTAACCAAGCTTACCTTCTCCGTCTGATTGTCACATTGTGGCAACTGCGCGAGAACTCCAATTTAAATGTCGAAGTTAATGGCGCCATTGCTAAAAGATAAAAGGTTTTCCGCCGGCTGTCCTATCTTGTTAATTCTCTAATCTTTGAAGAAACTATCGGAGAATGATTATTATAATTCTGTAAATTGCTGTTATGATCTTTGGCATTTAATTGTTTTTACATTGACTCAATCTTAGTTTAGCGTTTAGTATGATGTATTAAGATGATGGTTTTAGAAGAATTTGTGACATTCTATGAGAAATTTAAACTGAAAATTATTCTAATTTGCCAAACGCACTGAACGGAGCACGTATGTCCGTGGTACGTCGTGCCGAAAGGTGTATTCAAGCAGATGGAGATCATTTCGAACAATGTATGTAAATGTGTGAGTTTTAGACAGTGTACTCTAATTAGTATAGAGTTCACTGGTTTTAGATTTCTTGTGCATCGATTGTGAGAGAGAAGGTAGAGGGTCTCAAACTTTTCGTAGCTAACTGTTCAACTGGTTGATCTAGGTCAATTATTTTTCTCCTAGAAGAAAAGTTCAAACTGGAGACAATTTCATCACATATTATCTTACGCCTTTTTCATTTTTATGACATTTGTATGACAAAAAATATGTAATCTAAATGTTCCGTTTTAAATTTGTTAACACTAAATGAATTACCACTAATAAGGCACAACATTTTTATCTTAAAATTATTTGTAGAACAGTTTTACATACCTTCTTATTTTAATCCACTGACAATTACGTGAAAATTAATTTAATAAAGCAAAACTTGTCGCCAAAAATGTCGCGTATGAGGCGCTCCCCGTCCCACTACCACGCTGATATTCTGTATTTATTCATTTCATTCTCGCGCTCGATTCTTAACCATCTCTCGTTTTATGATGTTGAACTTTTCGTCCATGGGCTTTGAAAAATACCTACATGAATAGACGAATCGTTTGGTGTACAGTGCCGGTTTTATCAATATCGGCGCCCTAAGCGAGATTTCTACGGCACCCTCTCTCTGCTCTCCAATTCACATAAATGTGGAAAAGAGAAAAGGAAAATAATAAATAAAAAATTCAATAATTATTTATTTTTTGAAATTACAATTTTTTAAATAAAATTTTACTTTCCTGGCCTTCCTATCAGTAAATCTTCCTATTAAGTCAGCGAAGTCCATGTTTTCAGCCATTTCATTTTCGATTGATAAAGGTTGTTAAGTTAATTATAGTACAGTCAATGAAGGTAAAAATAAGCTATTACTTCCGGAATCTTTCAACCGTCATCGATTTTTCTAAAAATTTGGAAGCAGGGTTGTTTTACCCTTTACTCTTCAGAAGTGACATTGTGCGGAATTGCGCTTTTTGCGTTTTAGGGGTGAAATCAACCCCTTTTGTGAAAAATTGAAAAAAAAAATTTAGTTTAAGCATTCTATCAATGGAATCTTACTTAGTTATGTAGAATAAATATTCTTTAACATTTTGAAGCATGATTTATGATTTCCATAAAGTTTTCAACCCTTGAAAACTACCCCGTAAAGTCGTAAATCAGGAATGTGAAATCGCACATTAACGAAACAAAGAATTATTTAGTCCTCATTATATATAATTTATTTATGAGTTGTAAATATTCAACCCTTAAAAACTACCCCTTCTCCTAAAATTAAAGAAAAAATTATTTTTTAGCAGATGTAACTGTTTCAATTTTGGGTTTCCAATAAAAGATAAATAAACATGGATTCTACTGAATATTTACAAGTTTATTAATTAATTTATTTATCAATTTATTGTTTAATTTCAACACCTAGAAACCATCCCTAACTTTAGAATCAATTAAAAACAATTTTTTAGCAGCTTTATTAGCTTCAGTTTCCAGAATCGTTTTCACTGCTCGTGACATATTTTATTTTATTTATTTATTTCTAATTTTCAACTCCCAAAATTACCCTTTATGTATAAATTGGTGAAAAATAATTTTTTTAAAGATTTTAAAACATTTTACTAGTGCATCCGTGGCTTATAATAGTTCAATTTATTAGTTTAGATTTAGATTAAAATAAGCATTGCAATAACATTTCAAAGTTTTTTTATTTTTTATCAAATAGTAATGTATAAAAATTACAACATTGTTTTTCAAACTACTCTTTATCAGAGCTATTATCACGTTCGGTTTCTTCTTCCTGGTCAAATGGAGGACAATTCTGACAACTTTCACCACTGCATGTTCCACATGTAGCATTGCAAAATAGACCAACTCTTCGGCAACTGCAAGAGGTGCCGCAACCTTTTTTGCAGTTGCAAAATATCATTTCGAGTAGTTCTTCAGGTGCAGGCGGATTTGCAGTTTTGATTGGCTGTAATGAACCTTCAACAATTTTCATGCTATTGAGCCCATCTAAAAACCATTTTAAAGGTTTGATGGACTACAAGACTAAGGACTTTTCGGAGGTTCGGCGCCCTTAGATTTTTAAAGCTAAAGGGTTAAATGGCTCAGAACGGCTGTTACTAACACGTCGGTATCAACTTCAATCGCCTATATCTTTACTATTTTTCATCGTATAAAAATTTAAAAAAAAAACCAAAATATTTATTGAAAAAAAATCTATATTTTTGTTTTGTACTAAATTTTACGTATCCATCACCCTTTCGAAGTTATTCTTAAAAAAAGAAATTTTTTTAGAAAAGTTAAAAAAACACGTTAAAATTAACGTTTTTCAAAAAGCATACATTTTAAATCAGTTAAACTTTTTGAGTATATGAATAACACTAAAATAAAACATATTGTAGGAGGAAAATGATGCATTTCAATTCTGGTGGTCGTGAGTTTAATTTTACTGTTCATTTTTTCTTAAAAAAGTTGAGTAGTCAATCTTTTTGGCATTGCATCTCGCTTAATTTAAATGCAATCGACTTTTTACAGTGCTCATTTTAAAGGTCTTATCAAGCACTACAAAAATTGTTATTAGCATTATACCCCTAAAGTCGATTATTTTTCCGTTATTTCAAGTTGAATGCACCGATTCGAGCACTCACAAAAAAAAAGTTTCCTTTCGTCAACCATATCTCCCTTTATATTGCACCTAGGATATTTCTAAATAAACGAATCTCTTTGTTTTTTTATAAGCTACAATTATGTCCCTTACACTTTTTTTCATTAGACGCATAATTTTCGAGTTATTCGTAAAAAACCGTGAAAATGGCGAGTTGTTAATCACGAATAATTTAAAAAGTATGGAGTTTTGAAAAAACTTCACAGAACATTTTTTGCTTAGAATTAGGTTCTCTATTGACTCCCGGGGTTATTTTGGCCATAAAAATTTCTGCCCCCGAGAAGGGGTGGCATCCACCCCCACGGTAAAAGCGCAAGTTGGCACCATGTCACTTTTGATATCTGAGGCATACACTAACTTTTCCCAAATTTTCACGCAAATCGATGACGGTTGAAAGATTTCGGAAGCAAAAGCCTTCATTGACTGTTAGTAGAGTGCCACGGAGCGTTAAATATGCTTAAAAATCAATTCTGTGGGCGTCGCGGGGTTACAAGCTGAATTGTGCATAAAACTGAAGTTTGTACATTCGCGAATCAGAATCCGGAAGTAATAAAAAAATAAGGCGGGCAGAAGGGCAGTAAAATCGAAAAACGAGTTATTACCACGGGCGGTAAGCGCAGCATATAGGCTACAAATCCACATAAAAATCAATTGATATTTTGTACAGAATGTATTTTTTATCAATTTTCGAAAGTTGGCCACAGCGTTGGGTCTTATGGGAGAATAAATTTTAAAACTCGAATATCTCGGTTCCAACACATCGAAAATCTGACTGAAATTCTACAATTTTTATGTTTAAACGCCATTTACTCGAAAACGAAGACCTTAATGAAAAAAACTTACTCTTACAATCAGTTAATATGATCAATTTAGAAGACAACAGCGTTTAATTGAAAATTTTTACTTGAATCGTAAACATGATATGAATAAAAATACAAAATAAGCCATTTTTCAAGCTCTGGCTGTTTAGCCTCTCTACTCCGGCACAGTCGCATCTGTCTCACAAATCCCCATAGCTCCATCTCGTACTGTTTCAATACGTACATGGGTGGTGGTATCGCTACTAAATGCAAGTGTAGCATTATGTAGAACACAAACAAAATTATTAAATTAGTTAAATAAAAATAATGTATTACTTCTACATACTAAAAAACATATTTTATAATAGTAATAATTTATTGGATATTTAAAAATACGCCGTAGTGATTTGACATGTGAACATAAATATGTAAAAAGTAAATAAAAACAAAAGATATAAATGCAAACATAAATATAAATACTACAAAAAAAATACGCCGTAGTGATTTGACATGTGAACATAAATATGTAAAAAGTAAATAAAAACAAAAGATATAAATGCAAACATAAATATAAATACTACAAAAATATAACTCTATAAAACACTAGGACATAATACCAGTATGGTCAAAGCAAATATAAATATAAATAACAAACAAACAAACAAACAATCATACGGAATATGATTAGCTCATAAAAAACAAAATTATTCGTCCAATTCACTTTTCGCATCTAACGGTGGCAAATCCGTGGTCTTGGTCAATTTAATTTCGCAGGTTTTCTAAGCCATGCATTTACAGGACCAAATGCAACCCATTTTATTTTTCTTGCAAGTGCACACCTTGCTTCCACAATCTGCAGAAAATTTTAATTTTGTTACCAAAAAAAATTGTTGCCACCTCCGCCTTACCTTTTTTGCATCCATACGAAGCTAGAACGTCCAAATTCGGAGGAAAAGACGGCAACGAAGTTAGAATCGGATTTACATCACTCGTTTCATCAATTTTCCTTCCATATTCGGCAATGCTAAGTAATTTTGGACAGGGTTCTAAGGAATTGAGCCACACTTTCGTCTGATAATAGGCTCTCAAACTATGAAATTGCAAAGAATCTTCAGTCGGGGGTAGTATTGCAATTAGTTAGTAGTTTTTCTAAAACCTCTGAAGAGATCGACGCAGTATTTTTTATTTTATTTTCTATATTTTTAGACATAACTTGGGACAATCTCTTCCCAGCAGACCGCTTCTAACAAAACACACATTTGTTCATGTCAAATCCACCCTTACGAAGCGATCTACCAGGAAGTGGTGGAGGTTCAATAACATCAGCTGCCCTGTACTCTTTCAGTCTTTCCACTCTTTTTCTTAAACTTTCAATGTTTTGTTTGCTCCTATAGGCAATATATCACATTTTATGCCAAACAACATTGACAAGATTTCCAGTTTTGCCATCAGCAATCACTTTTTGTATATCCTCATCTGACTCTTTGTTTATGTAATCCCTAATCTTAGTGGAATTCATAAAAGTAAAGAAAGTTTCATCAGTTGATTGCATTATAATACCTTCAGTCTTTTTACATATTATACATTGTTGTTGTTTTTGCGTGTTAAATTTTACAAATGAGTCGATTTCGCTCTCAGAACTAGTACTATCACTTGTAGAACTTTCCATTTCGTGCAGTCCTAACTTTTGAAAAAAAATCATCGAATGTAGAATTCCCTACATTTAACTAAAGCAAAAGTTCTCACCTAGTTAACCCTGTTAACACTGTACACTAACCACTATTTAAGTTTTTTTAAAAATGGAAAAATTAAGTTTAATAAGTGTTAGGAATGTAGTACTGAATTCATATGCACTCACCACCCACAAGGGTATATTTACGATATACTAATTAATATACTAATTAAGATGCACACACACTTAAAATTCCAGATATCAGATAATATAGACAACGTATCAGTACGAGATGGAGCTACGGGGATTTATGAGACAGATGCGACTGTGACGGACTGGAGACGCGAATCAGCCAGCGCTTGAAAAATGACTTATTTTGTATTTTAATTCATATCTTGTTTACAATTCAAGTAAAAAATTTCAATTAAACGCTGTTGTCTTCTAAATTGATGATAGTAAATGTTTGTAAGAGTAAGTTTTTTTCATTACGGTCTTCGTTTTTGAGTAAATAGCGTGGAAACATAAAAATTGTTGAATTTCAGTCAGATTTTCGACGTGTTGGAACCGAGATATTCGAGTTTTAAAATCTATTCTCCCGTAAGACCCAACGCTGTGGCCAACTTTCAAAAATTGATAAAAAATACATTCTGTACAAAATATCAATTGATTTTTATGTGCACTTGTAGCCTATGTGCTGCACTATCCGCCAGTGGTAATAATTCGTTTTTCGATATTACTGCCCTTCTGCCCGCCTTATTTTTTTATTACTTGCGGATTCTGATTCGCTAATGTACAAACTTCAGTTTCATGCACAATTCAGCTTGTAACCCCGCGACGCCCACAGAAGTAAAAATAAATTAAAGCTAGCACTCTACTATGTACTATTAATCATATTGTCGACACATGAAAGGTTTTTATCAGCTTAATAACTCTTTAAACATAACATAAATGCATCATTTACCTTGGTATTCCGTTTTACTCAGATATACAAATTCTTATTGCAAAATATACGCCATATTTAACACTGTATTTACTGAACTTCTAATGACAAAACGACGTGAGCGGCACATTTCAAGTGTCATTTTTTCCCAGGCATATACATATAATAGTATATTAAAGTATAAGTGGATATTAAGGTCTTTAAAACGCGCGATTTTTCGAGCATGACGGCGCAGCCACGGAGTGCTCGAAATAGAGCAAGTGTTTTAAAGACCAGTTATCCACGAATACTTTACGCTATTTTTTTATTGGTACACTTTGAAATCATAAATACTGGTATTATTACTACAAAAAATTGAAATAAGAATTAAAAATGTAAAATGGTTGAATTCGTGATGTGACATCAGGATACCTGTCAGTGTCAAATGAGGAATACAAAAATTAATTTGCAATCTGTCACATAGGATTAATTATTGTCACTACAGTTGTTACTGATTGTATATTGCTTTAAAATGAGTTCTAACATTGATTACTTAAATACAAAAAGAAAGAAAAAGTTGACATTTTGACTTCACGTTTGTCGGGTTATTGATGTTGCCATGGTAACTTTAGAACACGCGCGTTTTTAAAAGTTGGATTTAAACACTCTGAGGCGTACTTTAAATGAGCAAAATAGGTTACCAATAAAAAAAAAAAATTTTCAATTCGATTTTTTCGACTTCGAGGTGCTAATTTCGATAAACAAAATACATATTACAAACATTTTTGAATTATGCGATAGCGTTTATTTTAATCATGGATAGTGATAAAGAAATATTTGTTATTATGAAGTGCTTACTTTACTGCAGATATTAGATTAGATTACAAGAAAGGAGCTGGCTGATTGGCATTGACCACCGCGATCTTACCGGATCTATTATGGCGATCCTATTTTTGTTTTCTTTAGAGCTCCTTATCCAGCTTTGTCCTTTCTACCAGACCACACAGCCTTGATAAGGTCCCTTGGTATAGCTATCGACCCTTGGTTTTCCTCCCGAAGTAGTTGGAACCTCTCGGCTTTCGCAATAATTGTACAGTACATGCACTGAGGTGTCCCCTACCTCTTGGCAGAATCTACATGTTGCATCATCTGCCAGACCCATTGGACTGATATGTCTATTAAGGGGGTAAGTGTGGGGTTAGACGACCCACTATTATTCTAATGGCCTTTCTATTGTTGCATAATAGGTCTTTAATGAACTCTTTGGCCTGTTTATGTCGTGATTAACTGTTCCACCATTCCAGAGATTTAATTTGTACCCATTTGTCAATAAATGCTCGTATGCAAGACATGGCCACACCTCAAAATGGATTGGGTCCGATTATGGCCTTACACGCACCTTCTCTGCCCAACTCATCAGCCTTTTCATTTCACTTGTGTCCTGGTACCCACGCCCCCGACATTTTATTCTGGCTTCCTAGGTTTGTATGGGCAATGCAGATATTGTGCTTATAGTACTACTAAAACTGTATGCCACTGCACCACTGACCAAAACTGGTATGCGCATGCATTTGGTTTATGTGTAACCGCCCACGTTTGCTGCAATTGATATTTTTGTGTTTAGGAGGGATTCGGTTAGAACTCACCTTCTAAGCAACCTCATCCTATGTGGCGACTACCGTACTTATACTGGAATGCCCATTGAAAATTTTTTAATAAACGATATTTCGTTTGTTAAAGTGTCTGTCTGTCCGTCCGTTCGTCGCGTGTCTTGTAAGCACGATAACTTAAGAACGAAAAGTCCGATTGCATTGAAACTTGAACAGTAAGTTAATCTTGTCCAGAGGACGAATCCTATTTTCAAAATCGATCAATAAATAAAGGTTATTAAGTTTTGAAATAATGTTTTTTAAATGTTTTGTACTTAAACAAAAAATGTCTAAAACTATTATTATTTACAAAAATAACTGTGAAGAGTATCCCATAGAATGTGCAACAATTATATAAAAAGTGCAGTAAATCTGCGAAGAGTATAATGATTAGCTTGTTTTTAACTTATTATCTATGAAGATATTAGTTCTATTTATGACCAATTAACTATTCTTTACCGACTGCGACAAAATTAATAAAAACATGTAATATTGTTCATTCTGAATAAATATTTAGATCTTAATATCATGAGATTTCATTTTGCATCGCTATTTCCCGCCTGTTTCGTATATATCTTTTAACGCCGTAAAGAGTAAATCTCGAAATCCAGCGATTCTAAAAAAAATAGATAATACCTCCTTATAACTCTATTTTGCAAAAAAATTTTTCGTAGCCCTTCACATAACGGAAATATCTGATTTAATAATATTTGGCATTTCGGAGATTTTTCGTAAAGTAGGCCAGGTGAGGTTATAAGTAAGTATATGCCAGGCAAATATGTTCTGTGGAATCGCCTAATAATTTTTTTGAATTTACCATTATTTCAAATTAAACATATTAAAATATCAGTTTGTTACTGCATCATTAAAACAGTTTTTCAAAAATGGAAGGGTTGATAAGTCACCATCGGGGTAGGCCCGCCAGATCGTTGATTTCTTATTTAACTAGCACTGAATCATCAATCTGCATATTTTCAAATTAGTTAAAACACCTTACTCTGATTGACCCGTAGCTCTTAAGATTATCATGTTGAACTGCAGAACGAATAGAACGGCAAATAGGTATATAAATTAAATTCATTTATTTATGGCTGCAGCCACGGAATGTGTCTATTCATCAAATATTTAATTCTTGAAACTCGTATTCATATTAGCTTTACCAATCGCATAATTAACTTTATACTTACCAGGTAATATTAACTATAAATCAATTTGTGCACTTTTGCAGATATTAATCGTACTATTCGTACTACTAAAATGACACGCACCAAGTAAAGGAAACCTTGTTTCAATTTCACAGAGCGCTTAATATAAACTGCCATATGTATGTGTCGAAGGCAACGAAAAAATTAAAGAGATATAAATTAAAAATGTTGAAGAGTTGAAGTAATTAAAAATGTTTATTGACGTATTTAGCATTTAGGGACACATTAACTTACCTCCTCGGCAGATCACTTTTACTATTACAGTGCAACTAAATTTCGTAGAGTCCTCGTCCATATTCCACTGGGTCGACAGAGTCATTCTTTTTAAAAAATACTTATATATAATAATTTAAAGCAACACAAATACTTAAGATATATAATGTGAACTCTTGTTTATCCCACAAATACGAAGAAGTGTATATTTTGCATCTACAGAGGTATTTGGAAAGATCTCTAATGAAAAATCAAATTTCGCCAAAACGCTAATAGTCGGGGGAGGCAGCGTTGTTTTTTTGGTAGTGATTTCATACCGACTGAATTTTATTTCTAGTAACTAGTAATAAATTTGATATAGACAATAAGGCCTAAAACACACTAGGCGGTTTTCGCCGATTCGGCCGCCAAATACAACACACACTAAGCGGTTAACCACTTGTCGTAGGAAGGCAACGTTGTCACTGTTTTGGGTAGTGCTGATAATACAGGGACAAAAATGAATTTGTCTGACTCAAAGAAAGAATTAATTTTGTTAGGTTTATTATTCTGTCCATCAAAAATAAAAAAAGAAATCATAGGCGCATCCGGGAACATCCTATTGTTAAAGAACTCGAAACAAAAAGTTTATTTAATACTATATTTAATGGGATTTTTCAATTTCATTAGAATGTCGAAAACATCATTTTACGAATGACTGTGTATTTTGGAAAATGATTTAATAACGAAGAATACCCGAATGAGAAACAATATAATAAAACAGTATAATAACTACTTCTTCCCAGCTCTTTTCTTTTATTTCTGTCAAATTAATCATTGTTTCTCATATCCCATATAGCGAGTCGTTCTTAAATTACATTTAATACTTATTAACGTGCAATTTGGCTCCAATGCAAGCTCAAAGCGCTCGACAAATAAGTGAATGTGTGAACTGGTCCATTTTTTGTTGACATACGCCGCTCGAAGCAATAAAAACGATTCGGCACATGATCGAACGACGGTACGCGCGGTGGTGGATGCCGCTTTCTCGCAGCGCGTCATAGTGTGAACAGCTCCATTTGTTTCTATTACAGCATCTGTCGAGTCGGCTGCCGAATCAGCGAAAACCGCCTAGTGTGTTTTTAGCCTAAGCGAAACAAGCGCCAGACGGTGGATTGGGGCGGAATATCGATTTAAGGACAGGATCGAAATGTCAAAAACTCGTAAGCTAGTACTTATGTAGATGGCACAGTGTGTATCTTATCTTATTTTATTGGCAAATTTCAATATTTGTCGGAATGTTGTCCGCATTGCCACATGTACAAAAATTTCTTTAGTATAAGATATAATAAATGTTACAAATTATAATTATAAATAATACCCAATTACATAAATAGTCGTAAAATAGGTAGTATCTGGTTAGGTAAATTCTAAAATGTAGGTGTGCATAATTTATGCCATGTACAACTAATATCATATAGGGATATTGTTTAAATTTTAAAATGAAATAGTTAACCACATTATTAATTTCGAATTAAACAGCAAGAACCTTTTATCCAAATTATGGGAACATATCAGTTTTAATTATTGCAAATGGCAAAGACAATATGTATTTAAATTTGGCAACTGTGTATCATCTAATTTTTATTCTACCTAACAGTTGTAAATATGTCCTTGAACGTAGTATGTGTATTGTGTGAGAAGCGTTGCTTGTTCTAGCCTAAGATAAAGAATTATATATATGATAGTTCTAGCGTTCAACGTCAGCCGAGTGGCTAGCGCGTAGATAAAACCATGGAAGGTCCCGGGTTCAAACTCGTACGTCCGCTGATTTTTTTTTCTTTAATTTTGTAATGATTAATATATTTTTTTACTAATTCTTTTCTATGATTTCTTTACGTTAGGTTAGAGGTTTTCATTCTGCTTAAAATAATTTCATTATTTCGTGTGATTTCTTTAGGTTAGATTAGTAGGTTTTTATTCTGATATCTAATTGTTATAATAATAACGGGGGTGTCCCCCGCCTTGTTTTCACAAAATAACACGAAATACTTCAATTTCGACAATTTCTCGACTTTATTACACATTTACAAGGAAATGTGCATGCTCGAAGCTCCGGACTTTCGGCAAAGATTAGGGAATTAACAAGATAGGACAGCCAGCGGAAAACCTTGTATCTTTTAGCAATAGCGCCATTGACGTCGACATTTAAATTGGAGTTCTCGCGCCAATAATGAAAATTGGACAACACTGTCTCCTGATAGAACGACCGAACACAGCTGACTGTCAGTAGCCAAGGTCACTAAAAAACAGGTTGCTTAGTAATATATGTCACACGAAGTATTTCTATGTTTATATGTAAGGTATCTATTTGGTTTTGGATAGAATTGTACATTGAAAGAATAATTTTGAAACTTTTTTCTATAAAATGAGGAAAAAAACAGCCACACGCAGCTGTCATCGAGGTCTATAAGTGACGTAGCACTTGTCGATTTCGATGAGCCAACCTATCTTTTAGTAAGCTTGGTCAAATTCGTTTAATGCATAACCGACAAATCCCGAAACCGCTTCCGCTGGATGTCGCGTCCCTTTAAATTGGAGTGCACAACTGTCTTCGTCTATTTCATCTTCTCCGTCAGACTGTCCTATCTTGTTAGGTCTCTAATCTTTGCCTGACCTCTAGATATAGTGTATCATTATCCTATTTTCCAAAAAATTAACATACTTTTGCACATATCTAAGAAAAGAACATAACCAATATCAGAGTAAGTATATTGGGTTAATCATTCTTACACAATAAAAATTTGATTGAACCCGTAACTTCATGGTTTAGGTTACACGTTGTTTCCTCTCGGTGAAGCAGTCACACAATGAAATATAAGATACTCTTTTCTGTGGAAGCATAAACGAGATCAAGTTATGGACAGTTGATTAAAACACCAATGCCATGAACCATATTCAGGGTTCGAACCTAATTTATATATTTACATTCATTGAAAATTCACCTAATTTTTGGCAAAAATGAACAGAATTTATTGTATATATTGTATACTTGGAATATAGTGCCATTTTAGTGCTTGAATACAGTTGCAAACTGTTGACCATTTAATAATACTTTCATTGTTTAGTTTATTTAACAAATTTAAATTTGTCACTTTTCATTTCATTCATAAATCAAAATCATTACCCCTTTTCATTCATAAGGATATTGGCGCCATCTTCTAGTTACATGATGAACTTATTCTAAATATTCTTTACAATTATTCTGATGACTCACCGATTTGTGTTAAAAATCAGTTTCATATATTAAAATGTACAAAAGCAATTTTATGCAATTTTTTACAGATATGAGATACTGACTGTAATGCGCATCAAAACGACCTAATTAAATGTACCTAAATAACTCTCATTATCTAATATAGCTACAAATGTATCGTCTGATAATTATACAATTTTAAAAATTTATTCCGAATTTATCGTGCACTTAAAAAAGAAACAAACAGGTCAGTTGTCTTTGGCCGACTTTTGTTATAATACTGCCCACTTTAAAACTTCGTTTGAATTACTTATAAAAAAATTATTTATCAAATACCAAGTGTCGATTTGACGGAATTTTAATGATTATTAGGCAACCACATATACACTTTTTGACATTTCGGTCATGGCCTTAAATTTCAAACAAGCTAGCCATTATCCCGATTTACGGCATACAAGAGATAAACATGACATATGTCTGTGTCTACACATTAAAATTACAGCGTCGATGGGGTCATTTAGTCAAATTTCATATTGCACTCTTTACTACAATTATGCGAAGTAATAATCAAATAGTTATTACACTGAAAATTTGAGGTTGATTCGATAAGTTCCAGAAATATAATGCTTTAAAATCAAGTTCTTCATAAAGTGATGCGCTCGAATCACTGACATCAAAGATTCCAAGTCCTATCTCGATGAATTCCGCGATCGCGGAGACGGTAGGATTTTGTACTATGTGCAAATCTGGCCATTTAAAAGCAGATATGTCTAATCTGCCAGAGGCGGATTTAATTATGGTGATAAAGTATATTAGTGCTGAAATGAGAGGAGTATTTATTTACACACGAAAGAAAAATAACAAAATTTGGAAAAATATTGTTGTATGTTGGGGTAAGTATCTCTTAATTTCGCACCCTCTGGAATGGCTAATAAACAGAATGTGTCCTACTTTGAGGTGGCGTGCTCACTATAGATGATCTGGGAGGCGACGATGGTCGCCCTGAGGGATGTAGAGCCCCTCCTTTTATCAAAAGGCACCTATAACTTACTTACCTTTGCTCCCATGGGGTTGAAGGAAGACGATGGTTGTCCTGAGGGACGACTTCAGCAAGGGTGAACTTCTTCAAAAATTGTATTTCAATTATCTCGGTTTCTGTTATACGCGTCGAGCACTACAACTTAGCTCCTCATGACTTTCGGCGTAACTGCAACGGTTATCGATTGGGGGTGTGGCAAACTTTTCCGGAACAACAATTTTTTTAATGGAATTGTTTATTTGCAACGTGCTTTTATCATTTTAACCCTCCTGTGATCATTTTATCACTGTATATCGTTAGTAAAGACTCATGTGGACGTGGACTCGAGCCAGCTACCAACAAGAAAGAAGCAGCTTCCACAGAATTTCTGAAAATGTGGAAAATCTTGTGGATTCAGAAAGGCAGGCATAAAATGCTCAGTTGTTTGCAAGCACTGTACGGGGGAGAAACATGGGAAAACACATCAACAATTTCATGTACAGAACTTAACGAAAATAAATACGATGACGATTACGTGTTCAGTTTCAATATCAACCACTGAAAATAACGAGAAAACAGAAGAATCCGAAGAGAACCAGGATGAATGTGGAGATACGCAAATGGACACCATCGAAGGAAGACTAAAACGAACTCGAAGATCGCAGTAAAAAATCACAGAGTTACAGCAGCAAAAGAATCGTGGAATATACCTCCTGGGGACACCACGTAAAAAATGTGTCTGGGACTGTACCTCTGTGGTGGTCTTGATAAAAGTCTACATGAAATGTATATTGTATTTTAATGTGTAAGTAATACAGATTCAAAAATCGTAGTTCGCACTATAGAGAATAAACGCCCCGCCCCATAATTCGTGAACGCAGGTTCTGAAAGTAATCACAAGCGTCTGGGTACCAAAGAGTTTAACAAATAGAGGAGACAAGCTCCATAAGCGTAATGTATAAGCAGCGGGAGTCTGTAGGCTTCTCATCCTTCTCACACAGTTCGTCTCTCTTTGTCGCACAGTATAAATCTTTTGGCTGGTATTTGTTTCAATCAAAACCAAGCGTTTTGTGGTAAAATGTGACTTTATCCTTAACGCGGCCAGACTTAGCAATTCGTTGCAGTTTGGTTTTACTATCCTTATGAAAATAATGATTTATAGAGGTGATAGACAGAAATATTTTGTTTTAATATATTCTGCCCTCTAGAAGCATGCTAGATAATTCCGATCTCTGAAAATTATATTAATTGCAAGTCTTTTTAGTACGAATTTCTTCTCCGCAGGTGAATTTTTGTTTTATTTATTTACTTTTTTTAGAACACACCCAGATATCAGCCTCATTCAACGTGTTTGGAATATACATGAACTTCAACCGTGTCACATAAAAAAGAGAAACTTTATAATTATCTACTAATAATTTAATAACTATGCCGAACTGTATAGATGCCTGTATTAAAACCAGAAGCAGCAATGCGCTCCTTTTATGTATCTTCACTTGGTGAATTACATTTACATTATTATATAATACATATTTTTAAATATTTATAAAGTTATTGAATGTTGACAATATACAAAACACGTGTATATGTTTAAAAATTATTAACGAAATATTTCTTCAAAATATTTCGTAAGATGCATCCATCTAACGGCTCATTATGTTTAAAATGTCAAAGCATTGACCTTATGCATCCATATTATACACTACGGCTACGAGATTCAAGTTTATTACACTTCAACTTCAGTAGGTGTTCTACCCTATAAGGAAATGGAAGAGTGACTTTGATAACCTTTACAGCAAATTTATACAGTTGTATGCTCGAATGCGTACATAATCAAAACCTGCTCCCGGTATTCAGATGCCCAAAACGTACTACATACAGGGCATACTACTAACTACAGCAGTTTGTTATTTATTTTAAACACCAATGTAATTAAATTGTTAAATGATATGTTAATTCGCATTTTGCGAGCTATTTGTTATTTCTCTCGCTATAGCGTAAGGGAAATAATGTTGACAGAGAAAAACATCCTCCCCAATTTCCTAGTCGTCACAGTTCATATTGTTATGCGCTGGCGCCCTCTAGGTTGTGGAGACTGATGCTCATGAGTAGTGTGGTGGTAATCATGGTTAGGCAATTGTAAAGTCTGTAATGCGCGTCGTCTCTGAGAGACCACTGGTAGTAGTAGTATGCTTTCTAGAAATTTATAGAAGGACGAAGATGTTCTACATTGTTCTGGAATTGCCGCCGAGAAGATTTCTAGATGGATCAAGAGGCAATTTTAGAGTATATAAGACAAGATGCAGCGGGAAAGGGAAGTTTTGGAATGAGTTGAAGGTTAGAAAATCCGAAGTAAATACAAAGTGAAAATATCAAGTAATAAACATCGTTAAGTGTTATTTAAGTCAGTAAAAGTGTATTTTAGTTAAAGAAAGTATTGTTAAAGTTCCAGTAAGTTATTAAATAAAATGTTCATCACTTGTTATACATTTTTGGAACCCAGAAATGTTTACAGGGTGTTTTCTAGGGGCGGAAACACGTAACAATATGATGTAGATTACAGAAATTGAAGTCTTTCTGTTATTTTGTCTTTTCTTCTGTCCGTGTAAAACCTGAAAACTGATTGAAGAAAATAATATTGGCATATACGTGTATCCCATCCCTCGCCTGCATACTTCGTATCTTCCCCAGTTCTTTTCAGATCAACTTCAAATTATTATACTCTTCGCAAATACCTACATAAAACAAAGAGTATATTGCATTCGATCGGCACATTTCTAAAACCGGAAATATTGTTCGTAGAGAAAAAAATTTCTTGTCATTATGTTAGTGATCGAATTCTAAACAACTTTCAAAATGTCCGTTCGTCCGTCTGTCTGTCCGTCCTTGTAAGCACAATGACATAAGAATGAAAAGTCCGATTGTATTGAAATTTGGACAGTAAGTTAGTGTTGGCAGGAGGAAGAACCCTTTTGAACAAAATCCATCAATAAGTAAAGAAGTTATCAATGTTTTAAATAAAAAAAAAAAATGTTTTGTAATTAAACTAAAAATGTCTAAAACCAATATTATTTACAAAAAAAAAAACTGAGAAGAGTATCCTATAGAATGTGTAACATTTATATAAAAAGTGCAGTAAATCGGCGAAGAGTATAATGGTTAACTTGTTATCTGTTATGAAATCAACAAAACTGATATTTTTTAGCTTCCAGCACAAAAGTAAATTCGTAGTCATAGCGCACTTGCACTTCATTTTACATGAAAACTACTGATCCTACAAGAAAAACTAAATATCCTCTTCTTTAAAAAAGAATTTAAATTTTCTTTCTGGCCAATAAATATTTCACGAGATTTAAAAGAAAACGAAATTTTCAAAATTCAATTCAATCGTTTCAATGAAGCGCCCCCTATACAGTTGTAAACATTTTTATTTTTCAAAGAGTCATACCTTCAAAATATCATGGGGCAAATTTTAGTTCTAGTTCTTCCCGAGATTAAAACCGTTGGTAACTGGACTATGGTTTTCGCAAGATAATATTGATCGTCCCTTGATTATGGCAGCTCATTAATTATTGAAACTAGTCGAGAGTTCAGTGTGATTGTGAAAATTATTTCCACGTTAGTATTCGTTTTATTATGATTGAATATTACAACAATAATTAAATAGCATCAACCTTTAAATACTTCTTTGGAACTCGATATTTTAGGACTTGCTATTTAAGAGGAATGCCTACAGTATTGGGCATGTTGCTTCGAGGGAAATTGTGATTAGCCAACTTTAGAAATAGAGCAATGCAATAATAACAATAAACTTACTTAAAATAAAATTGATGTGTTAAAATGTATGTTAACTTGGGGAGCCGAAAATAGACAGAATGTTGTGCAACAAATAGTGTAAGCAGGATATACAGAATTCTACTGAAAAAATAAATTAGATGCGAGAAAAAGTTATGTTATTAACCAAGTTCCAAATAAAGAATATGTAACAATAAGTTCATTGGTTCGAAATTAAATTGCTGCCTAAAAAAAGCATATTGGATATCCTGAGTCATGAATTTATCAATAAAGAGAAAATTAGATGTACACATTATACTCTTCGTTGGGATATTGAATTCTCTATATAAGATTCTATAGTGTACTCTTCGCAATTTTTTTGGAAATAAATTATTTGACCGCCCCCAAAGCTCTTAGTCTCCAAACGTATGAATTTAAAAATGGTAACATGATGGAAAAACTGTGACGAGACCATCGCCGAGGAATACATAATTTGTGAAAAAAATTATAATTACAAATCGAAAACCGAGTTATTAATTAAAATTATTGGCGCATTCGCCAAATTAGAAAGTATGATGATAAAGTAAAACATTTGCTTGCTCTCCTTGCACCAGACGTGTAGCTTGATGAAATCGACCGATCCGGTATTGCCACAAATACAAGTTAAGAATGCGCGGCGCATTATCTTTCAATTTTATACACACTTTTTTCTGTGCAAGTAGTATTTTTTAGGTTATGTGCATTGAAGATAACTTTTTATCATTCATTCCCATTTTTTTCGTTTCCGGTTGAAGTTGCGTATATGCAACACCTCACAAAAAAACCGCTGCCTAAGGAATCACTACTACCACCTCCAGATTTTCCATCCAAGTCTCTTTAAAGGAAAACATTTCGACTATAATTGCACTCAAGTAGGTGTAAATTATTACTGGTCATAGAATTTTAATAATGCTTGAGACTCTGTCAACCTCTATGGGTGCCAGAGCACAGAGGTGTGGAGGGCAACGAGGAAGCAACGAGGAGGCGGGAGAAGGGCAACAACTACTTTCCCTGGCCCTGAGCTCAGCTTTCGATCTGCCAAGAAGTCGGACTCAATCAGGTAGACTGGGCCATGGCAAGGTTTAACAACCATTGGACTCAGGCCCCTGGAATGAGGCAATCGAGGTTCCATATAATAATAATAATAATAATAATAATAATAATAATAATAATAATAATAATAATATTTATAAAGGGGCCATCGGCTGACTCAACCATTAAGTGGCTGCTAGAGAAAAAATGAGACGGATAGTAGACTTGATAAAAGGACACTGTCCTCTGAATAAACATCATCATGCAATGGGGTTGAAAAACAACCTTATGTCGTATGTGTGGAGTGGAGGATGAAACCACCACTCATATTCTATGCAGTTGCCCACCTCTAGGTGCGTCAAGGCATAGGCATCTCCAAAGGCAATTTCTAGCCGGAGGAACTACTGGGCCAACCAAACTGCTATCCTTTATGGAGAGTCTTTAGGCAATCCCACACGTCGCGAATGCACAATGGGCCGACAGGCCTGAATGCTGCGGATCCTATAGGTCTGCACGCGTTTGTAATGACTTCATCAGTAAGAAGTAGGTATACAAGAAACTAAGTAACGATTAGCATTGATCCATCTGCAAAATTGTTCTTGTAGAAACCATTCGTTTTTACCAGATGAATCACTAATGACTTTGAAAATATATCTTTATGCGACATAAATAATGAAATTGAAAAAAATCAGTAAACACCAAAAAATTATCAAATATTAAATCCCTCACGAGAAAGAGCTTGGGATTTGATCAGATAATGAATTATCAATTTACACTCTTTATATTATTAGGCAACCACGTTCTCGAAAAAAATTATCGATAAATAATATAATAATAAAAAATACATAAATCAGATAAGCTATGGGGATTCTAGGCCAAAATCGCATGTTATTTCTTATGGAGGTTCATTTTGTATTTCAAGGTCACTTCTTCGCCAGCTCCGCCCACTTGCAGCGGACGACGAGGAGCATTGCTAACTTCACGACTCTATCTTCTCGCCGCACCAACAGAGGGCGTCGTAGTGGCGGGAAAATTCATAGACTAGTTAGATATGTTTAAAACCGCACAGGTCTGTTCAAAAACCGTACAGATCTGTTTAATACCGTACAGGTCTGTACGATTTTAGACATGTCTGCACGGTTTTTAAACAGGTCTGTGCGGCTTTTAAGCAGGTCTGTACGGTTTTTAAACAGCTCTCTAAACTGGTCTGTATGAATCTTTCCGCCACGGTGACGCCCTCTGTAGGCGCGGCGAGAAGATAGAGAGAGTTGTGAAGTTACCCACGCTTCTCGTCGACTTCCTGAAGTTAGCTGCAAGTAGGTGGAGCTGGCGAGGAAGTGACCTTGAAATGAACCTCCATAAGAAATAACATGCGATTTTGGTCTAGAATGGACTAATACACTTAAGATTTCAATTATATTTATGAACAAATATTACTGATATCCTCGGGTTTAACATTTTTAGTAAAGGGGATTTCTTTAAATATAACAAATTAGAATTTTACCTTCATTGAACATCATTACCAAGCGTAACTTCTTCCGAAAATAGAACTCACCTGGAAGAAAAAAAGCATTATTAGGAGTTGTATAGTCTAAGGTTAAGTAAAAACAATTTTTGAAATTTGATAACTATACTTCCACTCCACTACGTGGATGTGGGAGTACTAGAACAATATATACAGTGGATATACTGTACTTTGAAAAATACTCTAGAGTTGGGTCTAGTTTAAAATGACCGATGAATTAATATTGCGCATACGTTTTCACTATCTCTTGCACACAAACTTAAAGCAATAGTCTAAAGATATTGTCAATGTATGTCTACCAAGATTCTTTCCCACTTCTTTTGAGTCTAAAATGTAAAATGTACACTGAGGAGTGAGAAACATAGTCATAAGCTCAGCGATTCTCAAACTGTGTGACTTGACGGCAAATATTATTTATTTCCGTGAACTAACACCACTCTAAATGTGAAAAACGTCTTTATATGATATATTTAAGTTATTTTAGTGGTAAATAGTGGATATTCATCCGTCAAACGAACAATGTCAAACCACTAAGTCTTACAATTTTCTAGTACGTACATTAATCAACATAGGATCGTGTAGCTCAATCGGTAAGATACTCGAGCAGCAATAAATGTAAACGGGGTGGTTGCGAGTTCCGACTCTCACTTCTACTTTTTTTTTGTTTGATTAAGTTCTATTAAAGTTATTTTCCTTCTAAAATTTTTATTTTATTAAACCGCGTCGCGAGTTTTGTTAAAACTTTATTTTCCCGAAAAATGTGTCTTTTATTACTACTAGCGCGTTTATCTCTAATAAAATCGACTTAATCGACCTTCAACTTTTCGTGTTTATTTCTTGTTAAATAATTACCTAGTTGAACCCACAATTCTGTGGTGGCGCGGTATGCCAAAGAAAATCGGGCTTCTGGACCATTTTTAACGTCTCGTTCCTAGCACCTGATGATATGGGTGTGGTTTATCTATATTTTAACTAATAAAAAAGAGTTTCTGCAGCTTTCAACATCGTCGGAGTACACTTGGCAGAATTAAGCACAAAAAAATAAATAATGTATCCTTGGCAAAAAAAAAACGAATTAAAAAGTAAAAAAAAAATAAAAATGCAGATAAGGGATGTCATTTACAATTTTTATGAACTGAAAACCCATTTTCCACTAGTTACGTTGAAGGAAACGCTGAAGAATAAGGGAATCATTAATCTAAGTAAGGTAAGTCTCTTAAAACTATTAAAAGTTTGTGGATTTAAAAAAGATTGTAAGCGTCGCAATTTATGTGAACAAATACGAATAGCTCAGCAAAGGGTCCAATTTAAAAATATACATATATTGGTGAAACATACTAAATAGAATAAGTATTAAAAACACTTGGTATTACTGTTCCACAATTTTTATTCAGATTTCTCTGACATATGTTTTGGCATTTCGACCATTATCAAAGAGTTATAACAACTATCCTAAAAGTGACCATTACAAGATATTTATAGGATTTGAGAGGTATATATAATCCAATTAACATTTTATTACTTATTTCTAATAAAGCTACTACTAGGAATTTAATTTAAATTTTTAATTACTATTTCTGAGTATGTTTAATTTTAGTATGTGTCTATTGTGGAGGTATTATGAAATTTAGTTTGTGTATTAGTAACGTTTTCCTGTTTATTTAAGGCTTTCTTGATTTCCAAAATTTCAAACATGTCTAACCTATTTCCCTTATTGACATCGTGCAAAAGTCTAATACTACTGCCGTTGAAAAAATGGTTTAATTGTAATAATGGTTAATGCCTCATATCACACCCGACAATTAGATAACAACCTACTTGTCAATGGAAAAAGCATGAAATTGCAGAATAGTTAACTGAAAATAATATTTCTTTCCCTTCTACAGCATTGAAAGTGGACTTGTTAAATCTTGCTCGGAATAATAAGAAGGTACCAATGTACTTTGTTGACGAACTTCTGCCTGAGAATGGACATAAATTTATTCGTTTGCCACCTTACCACTGTCAATTTAACGCTATAGAGTTAATTTTTGCATATACAAAACGATATTACGATAAACATTTAAAAATGGATGGAACTTTTTATAATTATTTAGCGATATCATTACTGTTACCGGAGAGAACTGTTTAAGAACTACTGGCATTTCTTATGCATCAAATAAAATCTTAGTTCAGACGTCTTAGCAGCCATGACACAAGTCAGCTTAAACTGTACCCGACTCTAGAACTATTAATATTCAATGCTAATAAAACTGTTCTCTTGCTACGCAGGAATTGAATGTTCATCTTTGAGATTATAAATCGTTGTATCAATAAAAAAAAACCATCCAGGGCATAACTTGATTTTGAAGTTATTTGTAAAAATCAGATGCAACCATCTACAGCATTTCTTCTACGGAATTGAAATTTCAATTTCACCGCAAAGTAATTTGATAAGCAGGGGTTAACTTACATATTATTTTAAAGATATTTAAATTATCTTTACAATGGTAGCGCATAAGAGAAAACGAGCACTTAATTTCGTTCTATCTACCGATTTTATTTGCATATTAATATTATTTTTGTTAGGTCAAGTTCAACGCTCCCTTTTCTTTCTTTTTTTTTTTCTTCACAATAAGGCACACGCTGCCACTGGTTGGACATACTTATTAACAATCATAATTGAATAAAACTACAAGGAACCGACGAAAGTTTCTTACAGTGGTTACAGTTATCACTAGTAGAAGATTTACTTGGTAAATATTTTTATCTTACTCATATTTCACTTTTGTATATTTGCTTACCTTTATCAGCGACTGTATATACGTTACGTTCTCTGCTTTTATTTATATAAGTATGAGAAAAGCTAACACGTTTAATAACGGTATACAAGCTAGGTTCACGTAATTATGGAAGAATGTTTAGTTTTAAAATTAAGATTTCTATAATATGTATACCTACTGGGTGAATCACCATAAAGTGACATATGATACTAATGATTAATGAATAGAGAACACTAGAGTGCATCTATATTGGCTATTGGCAACTTTCATATTATATGTTTGAATCTTTTGATATACAGGGTGTTTTTTTACTTTTGGGCATAACTTTACTGTTTCATATCTCTGGTGGCGACTGTGATTCCGAGATGGGCACGTGACGTGATTTTCATCGTCATGTTGCGTCACTGCGTGATCGTGTAACATCGAAATAGTAAAATATTTTCGTGAACGTGTGTGAACAAAAATTAGTCGTGCGTGAGCGTGAATTAGCTATAGGTGAGTGACGTGAATTTCATCGTGTCATGTTTGATCAAGACATCACAAAAGAACCATTCTTCGTAACAATTGTGCATAAGTGAGAGAAGCGGCTAATGATAGCGTCGCATACTTTAAAGGCGGTACGGAGAGAACAAATCGAGCCGGGACGCATTAGTGGTGCTGCGGACAAGCAAAGGAGCGTGGTATCATTAGTCTCACTATTTATTTCTTGCCCTAAAATTCGTTAACAGCCGTACAGGTAGCGCATTGGTAATATTCTCGCTCATGGTAGAAACATAAGGTATGCTCGTCCGGGCTACCAGAATTTGACTTTTCTGCGCATGGAACCAACGGGAACCATATTGAATATATCACAGTATATTGACAGAGAATCCTAATATTCTGTGATGGTAGATACACATATTTCAAGTTTTTATAATATTATCTCTCAACATTGTACCCCTGCAACCAGGTGTAAAAGTAGCCGTGTTGGGGTGCGTAACTGCGTAATATCATTTTTGTGTTTGGTTTCTCTATGGTGTGATATTTTTGAGGTTAAAAAAGAAAGGATTATTTATAATAAACTTAAGGCATGGTTGGGTGCAGTATAAACAGTTGCAAAAATAGGAGTGGAACTTCAACTGAAAGAAATGTAATATTCTTTCGGTTCCCAAAAAATGAAGAATATCGAGAAAATGGTTAGAAATTTGTCCAGTAAAACCTGATCATTTCAAAAACGGTAATTATAAGAACAATAATTAGTTAATACATTGGCTTATTTACAATTACAAAATATGTATTAGTAAAAGATGTACCTATTTACGATATAAAAGTTTACATTTGTTATTTAACACAAATGAGGTCAGAAATAAAAATTGTTTTTTTTACAGCTCGCATTTGTTCAGTGCATTTTAAGAGGGCAGATTTTAAAGCGACTCCAGAGTAGGTATCTCAAAAATGTTGAAATCTATTCTCCAACCAATATCCGTATCCTTCTGCCTCATGCAGTACCTATAGAACATTTGGCAAGAATCATCCTCCAAGATATACCGTACAAAGCAAAAAGTAAGAACAAGTAAACATATTTATGCATATCGTTTAATTTCAAAGAAAAGTTAGAATGCAGTATGATACATAAATCTAGGATATCTAAAACTGTGTAGGAGTATTTAGATTTTATTCTGTAAAATTTGATTAATGACGCTTACATCTCTTGTCAAGATACTCTATAATATACTCTATATGTTGTAAAAAGTCTCAGTATAATACTTATTTTATTTATTAAGTATAGTAAGTATGTTTATTTTGTTATAGAATAAAAGTATAAAATAAGACGAGTGTATGATTTCTTGTGTGACTGTCCGGTATACCCTCACAAGGTGTCAATACAATTAGAAGTTATATTACCTGTGGTGTATGTATTTTTCGTAAATATTGGTTAAAATTTACTATGACGATAGCATTTGTAACGAAAAAGATTAATATTGTTGTACAAATAACTTATATATTACATATAATATATTCTTTATATTAAAAAATTGACATTTATCATAAAATCATACTAAAAACTCATATAGTATTCATGAACCCTTTGATAAATATTGATTATATAGAACTATATATACTTATATACGTTAATTGTTTTAGTATTGAACTTAACCTATAAACTCTTTAAATCGCCGAACTAGATCATATAAAATATATACCTATATTATACTGCATCAAAGAAGTACCTTTTTACCTTATTTTTTACAAAGAATGTCTTGCATATCCATAACTACACGGTAGTAAAAAAGCACTAAAATTACAATGAAAATTTGCTATCAATGTCGAAATGTATGTATGTACATTCTTACACTATTATTCAAAACCATTCTAAAATTTTTCCAAATGAGTAATATTTCGTCAAATTTTAACCTTATTTCCAAAATGAGGCATCTGTTTTTAAATGGTATGTGGAATCATATCCTTTTGTACAATAGAATACACTACATTATTTGAAATATGCGCACGAAACGCTATTGGTCCGATTATCAATATGGTTCCCGTTGGTTCCAAAGCATATGATTGGTTACTGCAAAAGCTGCGCAACAGCATACCTGTATATATTTCTACCATGTTCTCGCTTACAAATCAAATCAAAACAAATTTATTTTAAATTAATAATACATAATTGTCCTCCCTAAGCACGGTGCGAAAGGTTCCGGGTTCAAACTCATATGCCCGCTGGATTTTTTTTCTTTAATTTTGTGACGATTAATATATTTTTTCACAAATTCTGTTCTATGATTTCTTTAGGTTAGGTCAGGTTAGTAAGTTTTTATTCTGCTTAAAATAAATTCATTCTTTCGTGTGATTTGTTTAGGTTATTTTAGTAGGTTTTCATTCTGATACCTACCGCAGGCAGTATTAGCGGCGTAGACAAAGAAAGGGGGGGGGTGCGGGGGTGTGTTGAAATCATTAAAATCGCTATGTTCGTAACGTGTCGTTAACTTGACAGAAAATCTGAAAAGGTACGCGAAGCTATGATTAGCCGCTTCTTGAGTGAGTGCGTGAGTAAAATATTTCAGTGTCCAGTTACTCCAGTCAACGAAGCCCAAAAAAGGCCGAATAGGGGAAATAATTCGTATAGTGGCCAATTTTTGTATAGTTGTTGGGGGGAGTGCCCTGAAACACTTTTCCTAAATATACTTAAGCACAGCACCGGACACTCCCATCAACATTGGCCGACTCGCCCAATTTAATAAAACAAAATAAAATTAAACTAAATTCATTTATTTTCGGGTAACAAACAAAGAGAACGAATTTTACTCAACTAATGGATTTTGGCACTTGGCTTATTTTCAAGAATGTTATTTTAAGGTGGCCATTTCCTAAAAAGAGACATCCGATATGGAAATATTTATTATTTTTGGCCATAACTTTTTTTCTTAGTACGTATATTAAAAAAAACTATAAGAGTACCTAAGTAGAACCATACGCAAAATAGCTAGATTTAAAAGTACGAAAAAGGAAAATTAACACAATTTTTAAATTTAAATCTAGCTATTTTGCAAACCATTGAAATTATTGAGGGAAAATTCATAGTAATAGTCTTGTTATGGTTCCACTTAGGTGCTCTTATAGTTTTTTTAGATATACGTACTAAGAAAAAAAAAGAAATGGTAAAAAATAATACATATTTCCCTATCGGATGTCTCTTTCTAGGGAATGGCCACCTTAAAGCGCCTGGCGTTGTTTTCCTTTCAATTTGCTTATCATTCTCTCTACAATATGTTTCGTTTGTTTGTCTTGCAATATTGATGGTATTTAAGTTTTTATCATTGTTCGAAGTAGTCGTTGAAGCTCTCTTCGCCATCATTTCTTATCATAATGTTCAAGAATTGTGTCATCTTTTCACCTGTGGCAATATAAGCTAATAGCCCGGGAGGCAGCGGCAGTTTTCGTGAAATCACTTCTATAAAGCTAGATTTTTTCCAAAGAGAATTTATATAATATCTATGATGAAGGTGCAATTCTACCAACCTCTTAGTGGTCCATAAATGTGTAAAAAATTAAATGACACGTCGAATTGTCAAAAAGGACGATTCGCGTTCGGTCGTGCTGGCCCCAATTTTCGATTTTCACCTCGCGATTCACGTTGTACGGTCATTGCCGACCTTCTCCTCGCCATCGAGACATAGAACAGGTCTCCGATCGACGTATTTATTCAGTTTTTACATTTAAAAAATTGACTTGCGGTCGTGCTAAACGGCGACTATTTTTGAGTGGTTTCCTGAGTTTGCATTCCGCCCGGGGATACTTTTTTTTTTCGTTTTCAATTTTTAGGCAGATATTTTTGATTCTATAATTACTGTTCGCTCCGTTCTATTGCATTTCTCGGAGAAGTTTTACATTTTCCGCCGCGAAATACGTATACCAAACCAATTATAAGTACAAAAATATATAAAAAAAGAAAATTCTAATATCAAAAACCGCTTATATATTACAACTACAAATATTTAAAAAACACGTAATGCAGTAAAATTTGTCGTACTAAATACATCTGAAGCAATAAAATTGCGTTATGTTTTGTGCAAATTTTCGTCCATTTTCGGAGGAAAGTTTTGCTTAACATGTTACACATCTTCGGGCAGAAAATGTAACCTTTTCTAAGTGATGACCTTCGCGAGCACGTGGGTTTGACGTTTCAATATTTCCAAGCTAGAAAGATGCAAAAAATGGCTGACCAGCTCCTCCTTGAAAGAAGTGATAGAGAGTTTCTGATTGGTGATTTTCTCGTGCATTATGTAAGCGTTGGCAAATGCTGACCCAACTAGAAGCTCAATGGGGTGTTTGCATGGTGTTGAGATAAATGCACATATCAAAAGATCGTGAAAAATAAAGTGACCCGTTTTTTTTTATTTTTTCAATAAGTCACTATTTTGTTCATAATTAACGTAAACTTAAAAACAGTGGGGGATCGTGACGTACTAAAATTTATTAAATCTGCGCCATCTATTATTAATTAGAACAAGTATATTTTTAAATATTAATTTGGTCGTCTTCTTCTTATATTACCCGGAGATATGAGATATTACCAAACGCCAAACGTCATTATAGAACGGCGATATGTGAATGTTGTGATTGATTGTTTATTTTTCTATTTTTATCGATCTAACTCTAATTTATGCTCGAGATATTTGAAGAATAAAGCAAATAAATTTGTTGCATACCGTTTTTCGCAAATATATTCAAATCTTAACATGTTGCTTTGTTAGGTTATAAATATGAGTTCTTTTAAGAACTGCATTGTACCAGCTCCTTTTTGCATGAACACATCAGTGAATTCACCAGACAAAATATTTTTAACTAATACAGGTCAGAAGCAGCACAGTATTAGTATTACATATCAGTAGAGAGTCTAGAGGCCGCTACGATGTATTTTAAAGGAAAAGGATCGACTAAAGCGTACACAAAAACGAAAAACAGATTCTTATGTAAAATTTTCTGGATTCGAATATCGAGTTCGCCAGTTAATTCGAAATTGCGAAATTGAAGAAAAATTTGTTTTTATCAAAACTCGCAAAAGCATGAAAATGTATTTTCTTATTTTTCACTCAGTATCTCGAGCCTTGTGAGAGATATTGATCTCAAATTTTATGAACATATTCCTCTGATATTGTTCTTGATTGACGTATGAAGCAAAATTGTTTTATCGTGGCATCTTTTATAAAAAATATATGAATTATTACATGTTATGCAAAATTGCGAAAACGCATTGTAAAATACAGTAAGTAAGAAACTTTTTTTATTATTAAAGATGGAATGATAGCATAACGACAAAAATGGAGTTTAAAGGTCAAGGAAGTTTTTGAAAACTATATTTCTTTTTGTTGCTGTTTAGTTTAGTCGCAATTGAATTGTTAAAATTCGGCGATTTAACTATTATAATTATGCCCGCTCGAGAGAGATTACATTGCATTGGGTACGGAATAACCATGGCTTCTCAAAGAATTCATTCATCGAAAAGGAACACACATTATTTTGTTTCATTTCAATTACTAATTATGAAGCACACCTTAAAAATAATAAATTCAACTATTTCATTTAGATTCGATATATTTGTACACAAACACAAGAATTATAAGAACGAATACGCGATTCTTTTACACCTCATTTCAGGACCTAAAAAATCGATGTTATTGACGTAAAAGTCATGAATCATATCCATTGAAACAAATGGAAGTTGTTAGAATATGCTTTTTCATAGCTACTTTCCATTTTTAACTATTATATTAGCACAAACAAAAACGCAAAACCGAACGATAAATCGCAAACTCTACTTGTTTACTACGTTGTTATTATAACCTCAAAATATGACTTATTTCCTGCGTAATGTTGGAAGAAGAAGACGCACACGCAGTATTTCTTGATCGAAATTTACAAAGAAGATTTCTGCATTACTGAGGAATTAGTTCCAAAATTCAACACATATGCTTAAAATTCTCCTACGTCACAAGATTATTTATTTAAATTTAATTTTCAAAAATAAACTTATCGGGTGTAAAAAAAACACTGAAACCAGGCAAAATCCATTAACTTTTACTGAAGAACATAACGAGCCTATTAAAAATGTACTTTTTTTTTAATGCAAACACCCCATTGCTATTTCACCATAACATTTTATCGACTTTCGTAATGCAGTCGAGTAGGATTTTATTTGGACCGAAATGTCTATGAAACCTTTACATTTATTATAGTCAGAAATCGCAGATGGCTTATGAACTACTTCACCTCGTTAACGAACGTACACACCTTTCTTCTCCGAGAAATGCAATAGAATGGAGCGAATGGCAATTATAGAATCAAAAATATTTGCCGAAAAATTGAAAACGAAAAAAAAAAAGTATCCCCGGGCGGAATTCGAACTCGGTAAACCACTTAAAAATAGTTGCCGATTAGCACGACCGCAAATAAATTCTTCAAACGTAAGAACTGAATAAATACGACCCGTTCTATGTCTCGATGGAGAGGAGAAGGTCTGAAATGACCGTACGTGAATCGCGAGATGAAAATCGAACATTGGGGCCGGCAGTAGAGAAGGCGAATCGTAATTTCTTGACAATTCGTGACAATTCGAAAAACGAAATTTTCGTCGATCTATTTTTTGCAACATGTTTAATTTTTTACTCATTTATGCACCACTAAGAGTTTGGTAGAATTGCACCTTCATTATAGATACTATCTAAACTATCTTTGGAAAAAAAATCTAGCTTTATAGATGTTATTCCGCGGTGGAAAATGCAAAAACTTCTCCGAGAAATGCAATAGAACGGAGAAAATAGCAATTATAGAATCAAAAATATCTGCCAAACAATTGAAAAACGCGTATAACTCTTCAGGGATTGAATATTTTTTGTAGAACTTTTTGTGGTTGATGGAAAAACTCGTTAGCTCTCATTTGCACCGAACCTCGTGTCCAAGAAGTGGTTAATAAACGAATTAGAGCTTGTCACTTTTATCTCCGGTTCCGGTTATTCCATCAAGTTGTTTCTGGCCTCAAAATTTTCCCTTTTCCAAGCACTTTCATATGCACAAAACCCCATTTTGATACGCTTACCCAGAGCCGAGATATTCCATTTGTTAACTTGCAAAATTAATTTAAACTTTAAATAAACAAAAGCAAACAGTTGCATTCGTGCAAACTTCTATGGGGGTTATGCCCGATATCAATATTTGTCGTTTAAAGTTGGTTTCAAGTTGATCAAACTTTCGAAAAAAAGCTAATTAACAAATTTATCCGGCTAAAAAGAATATGGTATATTCTTTTGAATAAAAGGCACATTTTTTGAAAAAAACAATATCCTGACCTCATTAGTTTCGGAGTAATCAATGTGTTAATTAAGGAATTTATTTCTGCTACAACAAATGAACAGGTTAACAAAATGAGTTGTGCCTGGCGCCAAACGACGTGTATTGAAAACATATTTCGATTGAATCAAGATTTTTTCGGATTCGTCAAACCGTTTTCATTTTATTAAATAAGAACGAAAAAAATGTTTAAACAATTATTTGACCACGAAGCTCGCGGTTTAGGAAAATCTTTCAAAAGAAAATCTCGTTCAGCGGAACTTTTCCAACAAGAATCCGTGGCTAACACAAATGGTACAGAAAATGTTTGGGGAAAATCCCAGGCAGACTCGCCTATTACAGTATTCCTTCACCTTCACCTTCAGTGCAAGACTGGGTGAACACAATAATTAATTATATTAGAAAAAAAAACGGCCTAGAGCGTGATGGGCATTATTGAGTACTGTAGCCATACTCACTCACTAAAATTCTCTTCAACTTTATGCTATACCTACGTATTAAGAGCTACAGGTCGACCATCCTAGAATGGCCAACGAGATTAGGATGCGCAGTAGTTGAAACCACCCCACCTTTACGGAGCTCACTTGTTTATGTTCCTTCCTCGTGTAAACATCGGTACAGTCTTGACAAAAGTGCTTGTAGTGTATAACTTATATTTAATACATAGGTACTATTAGAAGTATCTACTTATAAACATTAATGTTATGTGTACAAAGAACTGTTGTTTAATCGAAAACATCAATTGGCCTGTGACATAGTCGGATTGTTGGGGAATAAGAGAGCACCTTTTACTTAAACTTCTTCCCCCGACTGTACTACGTTCATAGTTAAGAAACTTGTCTCTATTCAACAGCGACGATATTTCTTCTCTCTCTGCGCGGCCTAGTTGGCCATCCTACAATGGTTTACTTGTACTTCACTTTGACAAATTTGCTGGTTCTGTAAAACCACTGATTTCAAAACTTTTCAGAAAGTACTTTTGCTAAAGGGTCCGTTATAATTTTACTTTCACATCCACGTAGTGGATTGAAAGTATCGTAAAAAAAAAATATTTTTTTTCTTCAAATAGGTTAAGGTGACATATTCACTTGATATTTGGTACACGTATGTATTATAACGACACCTGGAACTAGATTATATTTTGAGACGATTCCGTTGAAGGGTTGGGGGTTAAATAGTGGCAAATAGGGGAAAATAAGTAAAGAAAGCTGGTAAAAGTATAGAAATTTTTATTTGGTGTATATGTACTAAAAGTCAAGGCCTCAAATTTTTTTATAATAGTTTGAATCCCCCCACCACCACTCTACTCCATTATTAAAGGGGTTGATAAAATTAAATTGAGATATTCACTTGAAATTTGGTATACGTATATATTATAATGACATCTGGAATTAGATTATATTTTTGGATCATTCCGTTGGAGGGTTGGGAGTTAAATAGGCGTAAATAGGGGAAAATAAGTAAAACTATTTGATAATATTATTTTCATTCTCTTGCATTTTGCATTTTTTAAACAGTTTCAGTTAGTTTTTAAAAGCGTATTTTTTATTTTTGTTAAATTATTTATTTAATTTCTTCTTTTTACTTTTGTCTCAATTAAACTCGTGCGTTTGTTCAATAAAATTCCCTACCCATCAATGACAAAATCTATTCATCATTTTGAAGCCGCCATTTTAAATTCTTGAATTTCGACTAAATATTAACAATCTGCGACACCGAAAATCCCCAGATACTTATTTTCAGACGAATCAGGACATCAATTACAAATATTATCCTCCATATTGACGCCGCCATTTTGAATTGTTAAATTTTGATCAAATATTTTTAATCTGCAACCTCGATAACTCGTAGGTGCCAATTTTCAATCCAATCAGACGATATATGATAAAACTTATCCGCCATATTAACGTCGCCATTTTAAATTTTTGAGTTTTGATAGCATACTTATAATCTAATAATAATAATAATAATAATAATAAAAGGTCTTTATTTCCAATACAAATATAAAAAAATTAAATAATATACAGTTTCTGCAAAAAAAAATAATACAATTATTGGAAAAAGCCGAAGATCAGGTAGTCATGCGCTGCATGACTTCTGTTTTTCATCTGCGATCTCAAGAATCCCCAGATATCAATTATTAGTAGAATCGGATATTAAATCACAATAACTGTCCGCCATCTTGGATCTTTCTGCAATCAATGTCAAATTGTATCATGTGAACTGCATACACATGCAAAATTTCAAGTCAATATGACATCTGAAAGCGGGTGAAAACTGAGTTGCAAGATTTCCTTAGATACAAAGTTACAGGTCAAGCTAAAAAACGAATCAGCGATATGTTAAACGATGATAAATGCATGCAAAATTGTTCTATAGATGTTTATACAAGTAGGTCGTCCATGTTAAAAGACGCTTAGCAAACTGTATAATTGTACATAATAAAAAAGATCTAAAATATACGTAGTGTCAAACACATTTTTACAATTTGATGCAGAAAATCACCGTGTATAGTTATGAATGAAAGTAAATAAAAGTTTGTAGTGATAACAAAATAAATATTTTTTTAATATAATATTGTTTATAGGGTAAGTATAAATACCAAAACTAATAACAGATTTTTATTTTTATTAGCTCTGATCCTGTTACTTTTAAATCTTACGATTCCTTTTGGCGCTTTTATAGTATAGAATTGGTATACATCCTCAAAATAAAATATGAATAGCTAGCTACTCTGCTACAAAGAGATATGTATAAACATCTATTGTATTTTGTATAGTATCCTAGGGTACAAAGTTACTAGGAATTAAGTGTATGAATAATTCGTAAATATTATATTATGTGTAAAATTACTCAGTAATATGACTCAACCCGATATTTTTTATCTCAAGCGTAGACATATATTCGCCGACTGAATTAATTTTAACTAAGATTCGCTTTTATTGCATCTATTTGTGTACGTACAGCTATAAATATATTTTTGTGAAATTTATATACTTTATGCCGATGTAAAGGAATATATTTCTATTTCGGCCGACGCGTTGTTTATTTTTTTCTTAAAATTTACCTTTACCGACTCTAAGAATTTACCTTTATAGGTACACTGCATTGTTAAATATACCGTATACTCGCCAAAGTGCCATATTCCTATGCTCTAACCACTGGAAATCGGTCATGCCTGGGCGTAATAATACAATTTTTACACTTCACGGCTCAACGCTCGTACAGCTGAAGACTTTCTCAAACACCCACCAGTAATATATATTTACAGAGAGGAACTCAGCTGCTCTGTACTGAAAGTTTGGAAACCTTAAAATTTTAACACATATATAACATACATTTTCCTTGCTCGTAGAGAACATAGGCATAATGTTTCACACATTTCTGCAAACAAAGAAAAATACCTACATTTTATTCATAGGTATGTGGGTAGCATACTAATATATACAAGTTAGGTAAAGGCAAACTAAAAGAACACTTTAAAATGTGTTTTTGGAGATTCAATCCAAACGATTACTCTTTTAATTAGCTAAAAGATATTGAAATATATAATTTACATGAGTTTAATTCATGGCATTTTACAGCAGGCATGAATTAAAAAATATTTAAAATGTTTATTGAATGTCCAGTAATTCGTAATAAATCAATTTCGTATTAAATAAAGAACGGCCCGCTTCGGCTTGTCTTGGTATCATTTCAGTTTTGAAGAACTTCTCTGAAGTATGCCCATCAGACCAGGGACCAACACAAAAAGATTATGTTTAGATCCATCACGAGATAGGTACTGCTAAACAGATGAATGATGACGAGCGATGGGGGTTACGCAGAAGCTTATTTAATGTCTGCAAAAAGTTTTTTAACAGTGGCGTAGGTTAAATGCGTTCAGCTTATGCTGGGCAGGGTATTCCTTTTGTCAGTTGTTTCAGAGATACTCTGCATTCCCAGGCAATTTCAGAGGTATAAAACCTGAAAGTTTTTAACGCTTCTTTGATTGCCATTTGCATAAACAAAGGTATTGACCTTTGTTTATGCAAATAGATCTATAGCATAAATTTCTGCCTGGAATATGGTTGGTGTCTTGCGTAGGGCTTTGGATGGCCTGTAAATAGATCCTGCCACGCCTATCAGCCATCTTCGATCCGTCTCTCTAAAAAATGATTGATCCTTTAAAAATGAATTATTGTTTGTTTGCTTAAAATTGTATTGAAACATATTCTTTATAGGATTTTGCAAACAGCAGAGAAAATAACTATCTATAACTAAGAGAAAAACTTTGTGTAAAATATTAATGAAATCTTTGCATTCTTTCGATAACCTGAATTCTGGTTATGCTAGCAAATTAAAATCCTAAAATGAATTTGTCTAATTTCTTATTTGGCCATTCTCATTCTAACACTAGCATCCACACAGTCCCCTACGGCCATGCAGATTAAACTAGTATCTACATAACCCCATACGATTTTTAACTGAATCTTCATAATCATAGGGGTTATGTAGATACTAGTTTCATCTGCATGGCTGCAGGGCACTGTGTGGATGCTAGTGTTAGAATGAGAATTGTCAAATAAGAAATTAGACAAATTCATTTTAGGATTTTAATTTGCTAGCATAACCAGAATTCAGGTTATCGAAAGAATGCAAAGATTTCATTAATATTTTTACACAAAGTTTTTCTTTTAGGTATAGATAGTTATTTTCTCTGCTGTTTGCAAAATCCTATAAAGAATATGTTTCAATACAATGATTGATCCTTTTTCCAACCACAGCGTTTCGATCCTGCTCGTTTGGCGGTAATGGTGACGCAAAGGGCCTTTTCAGTAGGTGCTCAAATATTAAACTAAGTATATTTGATTGAAAGTTTAAACACTACATATTTTAAGCCATTAAATTTCATTAAAATATTTAGCTTAATTGTATTAAAAAAATATGTATAGAACACATTTGAAACGCGCGCGTATCGGTGACGTTACCGTCACTTGTACTGCATAGTAAATGTAAGTCACCTATTTTGGTTGCATTGATCAAGACAAGTTGGCAAGTGACAGTCGGCTTGTATCTTCACAGCAGATAATGTTCCCAATCTTAGGTCGTTTCTTTTCTATTTTTACCATTTTAAACTACAATGTCCTTCTACTTTCCTCTATGGGAATTTATTAACATTATTATGTAAACTACTGGGCACAAAACACTACTTAAACGTTATGTTTTAGCTGGTAAACACAATCCTAACCTAACTTTCTGACATATGATATAAAATGATAACTGACAAATAAGCAGTGATAAATTAGCAGTCAAGGCAGCAACTTCTTCAAAATTCAAATCGTTGTAGTGACGTCATCCAAATTGGTTTCAGGGCTGCGCTAAATTTCACATTTTCAATATTTTTTTTCTCTGTGAGTGAATTAAAGCTGTAAACGTTTTTAAAAAAATGGTACTTGCCAGTAATGAAATCTTTGAAAAGGCCAATTTTACAATCAAATTTCATTAATTGCACGCCACTATAACCTCGATTAGATACAACCTTGAGCGTCACACTTGCGCGTCACATTTCCACTGCTCGCGCTCGCCATTATTCATCTCTTTCGCAGTATCGTCAACAGCGACTTTTTTTTTCAATTTACTTCTTGTTCGTATTCTCTACTAAGCCCCGCTAAATACAGCGAGTTTTTACAATCTAATCTTTCCTGAAAGAATAAACGTGTAGAAACGTGAAATCCGCATCAAAATCGGTTCAGTGATTCTCTAAATTAGGACGTTCAGACAGACAGATGGATAAATATAGCGATATGTCCTTTCATACTTTATATTTATTTTAACCCTCTATAATAATCTGTTAGTGCAAAAGTACTGTGTTTCGTTAATTTTACATATAATTCAGTTTTTCTCAATAACACCTTAAAATTTTTGCCAAAAGTATAAAAACTCTTTGGTCAGTTTTAAATTAAAAAACTAAAGCTCTGTTACTCAACGCTGGTTAATGGAAAGCAGCTAATCGACTTTCTAATTAATTAATACTTTGGGTAGGGTGACTCGTAGATGTTTCTACCCTTACATTATCTAAATATACATATAGTTAAACCCTGACATTCCATTAGTAAAAATTAAAGTCTCCATGACCCAAAACATTACACTGATGAAGTTTTCTACATTATGGTAAACAAAAAATAAATCTGTGCAACCCCCAACCCTTCACCGGAATTGACACAATATCTATAATCTAATTCCAAATCCAGTCATGACACATATGTGTACTAAATTTTAAGTCAGACCGTTCCTGAGAAAACGTGCGGACAAAAAAATTACAGACCGACACACAGATATTTTTTCCAGACAAATTTAAAATCTCGACGTTTTATAAATTAAGCCTATTTCAACAACAACAAAAAAACTTGAATTTTTTTTTTTACGATTGCTATACCTCCACCCCACTACGTGGATGTGGAAGTAAAACTTGATAAAACCAATAATGCACCGTACGTCCACAATAAGTTCTATGCGTACAACGTTAGTTCACTGGTTTTTAACATGCGATATTCTCGAAAACTGCTAATTCTAGGAAAAAAGTGACCTGCATCCGTTAACTTTATTTTTCCCCAATGTATTTGGTACCTATTTCGAAAAATAAAAAACTTCTTGCTTGCCATACTTACCCCTGCATATTCTCACCTTGGATCGACACAGGCTTCGGAAAAAAAATCATATTTGTCATATTAAGGTCAGGATCGAAATGTCAAAAAATGTATATGTGGTTGCCTAATAATCATTAAAATTGCGTCAAATCGACACTTGGTATTTCATAAATAACTTTTTTATAAGTAATTCAAACGAAGTTTTAAAGTGGGCAGTATTATAACAGAAGTTGGCCAAAGACAACTGACCTGTTTGTTTCTTTTTTAAGTGCACGATAAATTCGGAATAAATTTTTAAAATTGCCTAATTATCAGACGCTACATTTGTAGCTATATTAGATAATCAGAGTTATTTAAGTACATTTAATTAGGTCGTTTTGATGCGTATTACAGTCATTATCTCTTATCTGTGTAAAAAATTGCATAAATTTGCTTTTGTACATTTTAATGTATGAAACTGATTTTTAACACAAATCGATGAGTCATCAGAATAATTGTAAAGAATATTTAAAATAAGTTCATCATGTAACTAGAAGATGGCGCCAATAGCCTAATGAATGAAAAGGGGTAATGATTTTGATTTATGAATGAAATGAAAAGTGACAAATTTAAATTTGTTAAATAAATTAAACAATGAAAGTATTATTAAATGGTCAACAGTTTGCAACTGTATTCAAGCACTAAAATGGCACTATATTCCAAGTATACAATATATACAATAAATTCTGTTCATTTTTGTCAAAAATTAGGTGAATTTTCAATGAATGTAAATATATAAATTAGGTTCGAACCCTGAATATGGTTCATGGCATTGGTGTTTTTTCATCAACTGTCCATAACTTTATCTCGTTTATGCTTCCACAGAAAAGAGTATCTTATATTTTATTGTGTGACTGCTTCACCGAGAGGAAACAACGTGTAACCTAAACCCTAAAGTTACGGGTTCAATCAGCCAGGTTTGGCAAATTTTTATTGTGTAAGAATGATTAACCCAATATACTTACTCGGATATTGGTTATGTTATTTTCTTAGATATGCAAAAGCATGTTAATTTTTTTGGAAAATAGGATAATGATACACTATACTTACGTTTCTGAAATTTCACAAAAGTTTTATGCTTTCAAACTAAACGAGTCTGCTAACAAACAACATAACGCGAATAAGACAGCATAATGCACCTTTTAGAATAAAACACAAATTACCATATCAGACGCTGCCCATCTTTCGGCAGCCACTTTAGCCACAATATCTGGACATTCTTGCATTACAAAATTGTATAATTCTATCTTTCCCTTCTTTTCTTTTTGTACATTTTTGTTTTAAATTCATTTATTTCTCAAAATCCTTTTCAGAAAATCCTATTTTAACCAGAACTTTATTAATTTCAAAAATGTATCCAAACATAAATTATTTTAAACCAAAAACTCTGCGGCATCGTCGACTGTTAGCAATGTAAGTCTTGAACGAATTGCATGGAGCAGGTGAGACGCCTTAGCACTCACCTGTATATGTCATCTACCACCAACGACTGAGTTTGTCTTTTTAACCATATTTATATACATGTTTTACAAATTATTTTAAATATACACTTTTATATGTTCAATTTTGCCATCAGCTTTTGTAAATCTTTTATTTTAGAGATAGGAGTTAGTTTCATTGTTAATTATTTTAAGTTTTATATTCACTCACTCATCCAACCATTCAATTGCCACGGCGCTTCGCGCCACGCATGTCTGGCTGGCTCTGAGTACGTACATATAATATGTTATTACTAAATTGAATAAAAGAAATTTGAATTGAATTGAATTGCGTTGTGGAGCGACAGGTCCCGGGTTCAAATACTGCCCACTTGACTTTTTTTTTTTTTTTTAATATTTTGTAACGATTAATATCCTTTTTCACAAATTCTGGTTGGATTTGACGATAGAAATAATGTTCTTTTTTTTCATATAATAATTTATCTCTTTCATGTGATGGTAGTTGGGTTAGTTTATAAGTTGATTTTTATATTGCTAAATAATTGTCAATAAATTATCAGCGCCGCAGGCAGCATTAGCGTTGCAGACAAAAACGGGGGGTGTCCCCCCGCCTTGTTTTTCAGAAAATTGCTCAAAATATTTCAATTTCTCTGCGCGGCGGTTCAATAAGTCGTGCAAAAGATCCGCCGCGGCGGTTTCGTAGTCACTCCCATTATTTTAAGCAGAATAAAAACCTCTAACCTAACGTAAAAAAATCATAGAAAAGAATTGGTGAAAAAATATATTAATCATTACAAAATTAAAGAAAAAAAAAATCAGCGGACGTAGGAGTTTGAACCCGAGATCTTCCATGGTTTTATCTTCGCGCTAGCCACTCGGCTGACGGTGAACGCTAGAACAAGGAATAAATATTAAATAGTCAGATAAATGATACACGTTTTGCGCAAAGTCGAAGCTTCGGACTTTTGGTGTACCTAGACGCTTCTCTCAAATACTACGTTCAAGGACATATTTACAACTGTTAGGTAAAATAAAAATTAGATGATGCACAGTTGCCAAATTTAAATACATATTGTCTTTGCCATTTTCAACAATTAAAACTTTGATATGTTCCCATAATTTGGATAAAAGTTTCTTGCTGTTTAATTCGAAATTAATAATGTGGTTAACCATTTCATTGTAAAATTTAAACAATATCCCTATATGATATTGTACATGGCATAAATTATGCACGCCTACATTTTAGAATTTACCTAACCAGATAGTACCTATTTTACGACTATGTAATTGGGTATTATTTATAATTATAATTTGTAACATTTATTATATCTTATACTAAAGAAATTTTTGTACATGTGGCAATGCGGACAACATTCCGACAAATATTGAAACTTGCCAATAAAATAAGATAAGATGGCACACTGTGCCATCTAGGATTAACATAAGTACTAGCTTACGAGTTTTTGACATTTCGATCCTGTCCTTAACACATTTTGTAAACAAACACGTTGAGACAGCATGATAAAAATTTGAGACCAGTTTATTGTTTCGTTTTTTAGTTAGAGGGAGTTAAAAGAAAAAAATTATCGTTTTCTTATTTTATTTATAAATACTATTTATCCCATAGATGCCGGATAAGAGAAACATGGCTTGTGAAAACGGTGTTAAACAATCATTTATAATAATTAAATTATTCGACAGAACTTTTTTTCGAAAATCGCTTCTAAAAATAAATCAATAAAATAATAAATCACTTCACACATTTATCACTAAGATAAATGGTAAATAAAACTAATGTTTTATCAATGTTATTCACAAAAGGTTGATAGGTTGATAGCCTGTTGCAAATTTTTAGTCGTTTCTGGTCTGTCTCTTTTCTGTGGTAGTTGTATGGAAATTGGTAATACGATTTAATTAATCGAATGCGACGGTGAAATTTTACTTCATAAAATATCTAATTACCGCTTTTTTAAAAGGTGTCTCAACATTAAAAAACAAACGCCCACCCTGTTCAGTTAGTCCAGTCAATGAACTCTCAAAAGTGGGGTGTAGAAGACATGGTCGGGAACAGAATTTTTGACTTCAGGGCTGTACTTGGAATACTTAGGAGGTAAACATACTAAAAGTCCCCGAACCTACGAGGTGAGCGGAGTGCAGGGGGGGCCATTGAAGGTCACTTTTTTTGGATTTTCGCTGATATCTCGAAAACAGTGCATCATAGCTAAAATAGTAATCTATTCAAAATTAAAGCTGACAAAATTTCCTACAAGATTGTTATTATTCATTATTCTTCTATTCCTAATGGCTTTCGAGATATCCGCTAGCGAAAATCAGCAATTTTCGAAATACTCATTTTTGCCTCACGCTTCTTGACAAACTTTGCCTTCTAGCGCCTCAGCCTTTAGTTTCACGGTAATATCTTCACAGTAGAGCATTAGTTGTAGAGCATTCAATTTTTTTTTAAATGAGTTGTTATCAATACTCCTCCATTCGCTTGATCTGTAACATTCTAAGCAAATCTTACAACTCACTTTTCACACACTTCCAGATGTAGGGTTGACTTGAAATTTGGGACGTGTATATGGTTCATATAACAATACAATTTGGCAACTTTTGTAAAAAATCCAAGATGACGTTTCGAAGATGGAGGGTAGTCTATTATCATTTAATATCCGATTCTGCTGAAAATTGGTATCCGGGGTTTCTTGACATCGCAGATTACAGACATCTGATCAAGACACAAAAATTCAAAATGGCGGCGTCAATATGGCGGACAGGTTTTATCATTTATCGTCTGATTCGACTGAAAATCGATATCTGAGTATTATCGAGGTTGCAGAGTACAATTATCTAGTCTAAATTTAATAATTCAAAATGGTGGCGTCAAAATGGCGGATGAGTTTTGTAATTTACAGTTTCATTCGTCGGTATCTGCGAATTTTCAAGGTCGCAGATTATAAATATTTAGTCGAAATTTATAAATTCAAAATGGCGGCTTTAGAATGACGAATAGGTTTTGTCATTTATAGAAAAGGAATTATATCGAATAGATACACTATTCCAATTGGAACAGAACTAAAAAGAAGATAATAAATAAATAATTTAAAAAAATCAGGAACACACTTTTAAACAGAAACTGTTAAAAAATGCACCAAAAGGAAGAAACTAATGCCAATTATAATAATAATAATGTTAATGAACGTAAAGGCGTGGGGAGCTCAAAGCATCTGGATGAACAGAGAATTTTAGCCAACAGGCGTCATTTGCATTTATTAACATAGTTATTTTAATTATTAACATTATTTTCTTCCTTTTATGGCATTTTTTAACAGTTTCAGGGGTTTAAATACGTGTTTTTGAAATTATTAATTTATTTTTTTCCTTCTTCATTTCTTTGGGACTTCCTGCCACATGTATGTTTTCTTTTAAAGCGGTGCTCGGGGAATCTATAAAATATCACAATTAACCAGTATGTTACTGTACCTGTACGTCAGGATCAGTTAAAGGTTGCTTTTTTAAATAAACAACACAAAAAGGTATAAAAACTTGAAATTAAATATTTCGCCGACGTTTCGGAAATCTATTCTGTTTCCTTTTTCAAGGCTTTTTTTGAAAAATCTTTTTTGTTGTGTATGATAAATGCACAACTCTAAGAATGTTTGTTATATTCAATATTCATAGATACTTACTATTTACATAGAACTGTTGATATAGTTAACAGTTTTTTTAGTTTTTATACAATGTTAAGTTTGTGAAGTTCATCTTTTAACATTGGCAACCAAGTTGTACAGACTTCTACGGAACAATTCGACAATTTAATGCTCTACAACTAATGCTCTACTGTGAGGACATTGAGGTAAAACTAAAGGCTGAGGCGCTGGTAGGCAAAGCTGGTCGAGAAGCGTGAGGCAAAAAAACGTTTTCGAAGACTTTCGATTTTCGCCAGCTGATGTCTCGAAAGCTATTGGGAATAGATGAATATTGAATATTGTAGGAAATTTTGTCACCTCTAATTTTGAATAGAATAACCTGTTCACGACGATGCACTGTTTTCGAGATATAAATGACAGAACATATTCGTTATCCTAAAGCCGCCATTTTGAATTTTTGAATTTCGACTAAATATTTATAATCTACGACCTTGAAAATTCGCAGATATCGATTTTCATGCGAATTAAACTATAAATTACAATACTTAACCGCCATTTTGACTCCGCCATTTTGAATTATGAAATTCAGAATATATAATTGTCCTCTGCAACCTCGATAATGCTCAGATATCGATGCTTAATCGAATCAGATGATAAATGACAAAACCCATCCGCCATATTGACGCCGCCATTTTGAATTTTTGAGTTTTGATCAAATGTCTGTAATCTGCGATCTCTAGAAACCCCGGATACCAATTTTCAGTAGAATCGGATATTAAATGACAATAGACTACCCGCCATCTTCGAAACGCCATCTTGGATTTTTTGTAAAAGTTGCCAAATTGTATTGTTACGTGAACCATATACACGTCCCGAATTTCAAGTCAATCCTACGTCTGAAAGTGTGTGAAAAGTGAGTTGTAAAATTTGCTTAGAATGTTACAGGTCAATCTAATGGAGGAGTATTAATAACAACTCAATTTAAAAAAAAATGAATGCGCCACAACTAATACTCTACTGTCAAGATATTACCATGAAACTAAAGGCTGAGGCGCTAGAAGGCAAAGTTTGTCAAGAAGCGTGAGGCAAAAATGCGTATTTCGAAAATTTGTGATTTTCGCCAGCGGATATCTCGAAAGCCATTAGGAATAGAAGAATAATGAATAACGGCAATCTTGTAGGAAATTTTGTCAGCTTTAATTTTGAATAGATTAATACTTTAGCTATGATGCACTGTTTTCGAGATATCAGCGAAAATCCAAAAAAAGTGACCTTCAATGGCCCCCCCTGCACTCCGCTCACCTCGCAGATTCGGGGACTTTTAGTATGTTTACCTCCTAAGTATTCCAAACACAGCCCTAAAGTCAAAAATTCTGTTCCCGACCATGTCCTCTACAACCAGTTCATTGACTGGACTAAGTGGTCTCTTTACGTAGTTTCTTCGAAGTGATGAAAAAATCATCACGAAAAATAATTACGCTTTTAAAAGCCTACTGATCTGTTAAAAGGATGCACTAAAAAGAAGAAAATAATGTTAATAATAATGATTATTATTATATTTTTTTTTCTATTTTTCTGAGTATTTTATACGCCCTAAGCTTTTATGTTTATTAACATTATTACAATTATTATTAACGTTACTTTATTTTTTAATGCATTCTTTTAACAGTTCAGTTGGTTCTTAAGTGTTTTTAATTTTTTATAATTTATTTTTTATAAATTATAAAACTTATCCGCCATATTGACGTCGCCGTTCTGAGTTGTTGTTTCGATTAAGTATTCATAATCTGCAACCTCAACAATCCTCAGAACAATCCTGTTCGGTTGAATCAGACGATAAATGATAAAATTTACCCGCCACATTGACGCCACCATTTTGAATTTTTGAATTTTGATCACATACTTATATAATCTGCTACCTTAAAAATCCCCAGAAACCAATTTTTAGTGGATATTAAATGGCAATAGACCATCCGTCCGTCCGTCGTCTAGGAAACGCCATCTTGGATTTATTTTAATAAAAAATGTTAATTGTTCAGGGCGGTTCAGCTTGATGCTCGTCGAGGGTGGATGTGCCGTGACACGCTCCCGAAGAAAACGCAAAAAGAACCGATTAAAACTCCATAAAATTTAAAAATCGGTAGATTAAAAAATTCTGCGGAAAATGTGTAACAATAGAAGAACAAAGCACACCAAATTAAAAATTTAAAATTACTGTAAAATGTTTGTTAATAACGGTAGGTATCAAAAATAAAATAAACACGTGTCTAGTGCAGTACCAGCTGGGCCGACGCGTTGTAAACGGAAACTACCTGGGACTCTTTCAAGTGGATAGGGTGAGCCACATTTGTTTATAAGGCAATGTGGACATATCAGCTGTGGTCGAAAAAAGATAAGTTTGTTAAGTAGCAGTATTAGTTTATTAGTGCATTAGTTTATTTCTTTATTATTATTTTTTTTTAATAAAGTCAAATTGAAAAGATATTAAAAATAGGTAATGAAATAGGAAAATACCCGGAATTGGAAAGCTGCACTTGAAACTAATTACTAGAAAAACAAACTAATATACAGGGTGCACAAAATATTATCTCGGGCGTCTTTCTCATAACTCGCGATAAAAACCTCTTTTTGCCGCGAGACAGGGCTCTTCCTTTCCACCGTAAATGGATATTTACCTATGGAATGGTTATTAAATAAAAACTCCTTGTGGCGAGCTAATGTATGTCTTAGCAGACAAACGAAGTGGACGCTCCGATGCAGGATTTTGAAACGAAAACACAAATTTCTGGGAAACATGAAACCACATATGGACGCAAGCGGGCAGAAGGAGGTGCACACTGCTAGATTCAGAAACAGAAAAAACAGAAAACTTAGAAGAAGAAAAATAAGGAGTTGGTCGTCCGTTCGGCGGTCGGATGAAGCCGCCCAGTCATGGCATCAATATGTCACGGCGACTGACATATGTAATAACAGACGACTGGAGCGACTGCATTTGGCCGTTCGGCAGGCGATCAAGCTGCATATTGCAACGAACCTCCAAACAGATTGGATGTCCGGAATCGGCAGCCCACCTTACGTTGGCAAGTCAATAAATCAATCAAAAAATGTCAAATTGTATTTTCATGAGAATTATATACACATGGAAAACGACATCTGGGTGTGGGTGAAAATTGAGTTGCAAAATTACAGGTCTAGCTAATAAAAGCGTGTTAAAAAGAAATATTCTCATGTACTAAATTTTATGTAAATTAACAAAAATCATGCAATTATGGCAGCCATATTGGATTCGCTATGTTGAATTTTTATTTTTTGACATCATATTCAACATCAGCTATCTCAAAAATACACAACTACCAATTTTAACACAATTTTATAAGTGGCGCCTTCGCTAAATTGTCGAATAAAGACTTGTTTTGATACTCACTTCATACTAAATACAGTTTTATGAAACTAATAGTGGAACGCCGCTGAGCCATACTTCACAGTTTACAGAAGATTTTTCCATAGTAATCACTTTATTACAAAGTAATGAATAAATTCCTTTTTAAAATTTTCTAAAGTCGGTTAATAAAGAATTATTTATCAGTTTACGGTAGTTATCCTACTGGCATACATATTATGCTCTATACACTTTCATTTTTAAAACAATTCTTTGTGATATACAATAATAAATGAATATCATGATTACAATTTGTGAAAAAAGTAAATAACAGAGAATGTACAATTTTTACAGAAAATAAAATTATAATTTATCAATACCATATAAATAATTTACTAAACAACTAGGTACTTCAACAAAGCGCCTTTATCAGTGCTTAATAAAAGACGTGTAGAATATTAAAATAATCAAGGACGATGTTGTTTTCATGATGAATAATAATCGCAGTTAGCTAATAACCTATAAATGGCTTAAAATTACAGTCCTGATTAGGAAAATATTATCAAAAAAATAGAACAATTATTTTATATTATTTATTTAAGTAACATTTAGTGAATTAGAAACGCTACATTTTAAATATATTTTAAGTCTTAAAATGTCCTGCATGTTGCTTATAAGACTAGGTAACCTTTTCCATCGACCTGAAAAAAATTGATCCAAATTCAACATTTTCAAACAAATTTATTTATTTGGAAACTGGAAGGACATCTTATTTATATCATAATTTTATAAAAAATTACTTATGTGAAAACACTCATCAGTATGGGCAGCTCTCTTATATAACACGACAAGGAAGTATCCCGATACAAAGTTGGATTAAAACTTTAAATCGTTTCGTAATTGTCGTAAAACCAATTTTAAAGTACAATTTATACAGTGTTTCATATAGCAATGTCAACTTTCGACAGGAAGTATAGGTCATTTGGCATCTATATAATCAAACATACCTATACGAAAAATGCCAGTTTTTTTATCAAGGTTTTTATACTTTAAAATTTCCATTTTTCATCATTTATGTATTAGGGCACTTCGCTTAACATTTATTATTCTCATTTTTTTCCATTATCCGAAATAAATAAACTTTCAACAAAAAACAAATTAAGTTTATATTGGCTGAAAATAATAAATAAAAATTCATTTTAGAAAAAAAACTATAATAATAAATTCAAAGTCTCATAAAAAAATTAAAAGCTGTCTAGGTTTTTCTCTATTTTACCTTTTATATAATAGTGGCGTAAAACTAAAATTTGCAGGGAACTATCTATATCTATAGCAATTTTCCTGCTGGACTTTGTTGTAAACAATATAAACAGTGTGGTAAAAACTTTTGAATTAAATCCGGATAAATATTTTAACTTGAAAGTAGGCTAAGATGGTTGATGAAATAAATTTTTTTGTTAACAATTAAAAATTATTCTTTACTTTTTAGTTCGGTTTACTATTAATGCGCGTTTTTTTAGTTCTTTTAAAGTATTATTTATATTTTAATTTTTTAGTCTTAAAACGAATTTAAATGTATTAGTAACCAGAAGACGGGATTTTTTGGTGCTTGGTCCGCCATTTTGACACCACCATTTTGAATTGTTAAATTTGGACCAGATAATTCTAATCTGCAACCTCGATAACTCACAGATACCGATTTTCAGTCGAATCCGACGATAATTGATAAAACCTATCCGCCATGTTGACGCCCATTTTGAATTTTTAAATTTTGATGACATATTTGCTTTCTACTTGTCAAGCCCTTTCCTTTGATACCCATATCAAAGGGGTTGTAAAGAAAATGATAATCCGCAATTTTGGGGCGGCGGCCATTTTGAACATATTATAATATTAAGTATACCATACTGTATTGTCATCGTACACACGTCACACAATTGCCAAGTTTCATGATGATACAATAATTAGAAGTTGGTGAAGATTACGTTGAAAGATTCCGTTATATTGATAGATACAGGTAAAGATAATAAAATCGTGTTAAAAAAATACTCACATGTGGTGTGCTAAGTCTGGAAGAAAATTATATTAATTTGGAAAAATAATCTTTGGCGAAAAACGATTTTTTGCGTTTTAAAGGAAATTTATACGAAAAAAAGTGTTCAGGTAAAAAATGTGCGCAATAAAAAAACGAACAAAAGGAGCCTCGGTGGAACTCAATTGGCCCAGTACAGTGGTTCTCTAGCTAATTGCAAAAAACATGTTTTTTAAAAAATTCATAACCGGTTCAAATACATATTAAAGGCAAATTTGCACACGTTGGAGTTTTAGTAGTCCATAACCTGTACAACACCTAGAGTACAATGTGAACACGCTGTAGAGTAATCTAAGAGCAATCTAAACACAAATCTCGACACTTTTGTGTCTCCGTGTGTGGACACCTTAATGCATTTGCGTGTTAATTTTCTTATTTCAATCATAGTATCATAGTCGTCTTTAGTCTTATATCTCTTGCTCTAGTTTTGCGACAGTAACAGTTGATCACTGCTGTGAATTTTTTTAATGTATGTAAAAGTCTAATGGTGTCAAATCTGAGGGGCCCTGAGGGCCATAGAAGCAGCGTGACAAATTTAAATAAGAGTATGTGCATTTTCACACTCCTGTGGCGCTCATCTCATATGGATAATATGGCTCAATAAAATTTGAAAGTAAAATTGTTATATCACCTAATCTGCGTAAAGATTGTAATCGGTGAGACACAGTATCGCAGTTTCGATATCTTGTACAAATTCCTATTTTGTGTGCTTTATCAAAAACTTTAATATTTTGCTGTAAAATTATGATGCAACGTAGTTCATGATAAAACATGATAGTTTACAAGCATCTGGCGATCACTCTGTAGGACAAATACGGCCCAATATTAACATATAGTATATTCCACCATGTAATTTATATACTAGTGCCTCATTTGAATTAAAAATTGTAAGTATAACAGAAATTGCCGTATATACAAGAAACAGTCTACACACATACACATACCGTATGCGGAAGAAAAAGCCGCGGAATAAAAATCCTGGGAAAAAAAGCCGACGGAAGAAAACGCCGCGGAAAAAAAAGCCGACGGAAAAAAAAGCCGCGGAAAGAAAAGATGCTTTACAGAAAACAGAGAACATGAGTCTAGGAAAAAAAGCCTTGGAAAAAAAAAGCCGCAGAAAGAAAATCCGCGAATTGTAAATACGATAACTTCTGTTATACTTAAAATTTGTGTTTCAAATTTGAGGCACGTATAAAATAGCATAGCAGAATACTCCCTATTGAAATTGAGTAATATCGGCCATACAGGGCGATCTTTAGGGGTGTGCAAATTGTCATTAGGTATTTATATAATTGTGTTTTATTATAACTTTATAGGCAACTGTTACCAAGGTTTTTGATTAAGCACACAAAAGTACATAGATGTACAAGATATCAAAACAAAATATACAGGATGTTTCTAAGATTTGAAAGAGTTTTCCATAGATTAGAAAATAGATAAAAAACCGCTGTCTTAGGAATTACTACTTCCACATCCAGATTTCCCATCCAAGTCTCTTTAAAGGAAAACATCTTGATACTATATTTGCACTCTAGGATGTGAAGATAATTGGTCATAGAATTTTAATAATATATTTGATGCAGATATGTCACAAAAAAATTAGGGTGCTGCCGAATCTATATTTAAGCTCTGCATAATCCATATTCGGATGCTGCCGAACACCAAAGTGACTTCCGGGAGTTACCGAATCCATATTTCGGGCGCTGTCGAATTCCAACGTAATTTCCGGGCGCCGTCGAATACCAAGGCAATTTTCGGGCACTCCCGAATGGCAAGGTGACTTCCGGGCGCTACCGAATCTGCATTCGGGCGCTGCCTAATCTGCATTCGGGCGCTGCCAAATCTGCTTTCGGGCGCTGCACAATGGTCCAGAAAAAGGTATACAATTTTCTAGAGCTTTCATTTATTTGCAACTGATTGGGATAATTTTTTTTTAATATTTGTGATTAAATTACGAAGGGATCTGTCATCGCTGATTTTTTAAATATGCAAACCTGAAAACGGTTCATATGTCTAAATGGCCAGGTTTTATAAAAGTCTTACAGATTTTTTTAAACAATTTACATACATCATGCCACTGGCGGGTTTTCGAGATCGCTGATAACGAATCTGATATCCAAATTGTCGTGAACCAACCTGCAAGATGGCGGAATCAATATGGCGGCTATAAAATGGTAAGAAATGATAAGAAATATATTTTCGTTAATTTTAATACTAACAAGTTTCAAATATTACTGATTACTATTTTTAAATTCAAATTGTTTCAATTTTAAGTTCTAGTAAGAAATTCAAGATGGCGGATCCAAAATGAAAATCAAAGAATTATTTAAATGCGTTATTCTAATAGTTCGTAACACCAGCGATGTCATAAACGCCGACATAGACAATTTTTAGAATAATTTTTTAATTATTGTCAATATTGTTTTACTACTTACCTCAAACGAAAGTAGTCGATTGTTTACCTGGCTCACCATTACAAGTCCGTTATCTGCATTTCGTTCATTTTTAATATTGCCGGTAGCATAGCCGTAGGTAGGTTAAATTATATTTATTTACTTTTATTGAATCATTTGTGGAGTTGTTCATTAAATTAACATTATGTATTATAAATAAATATCCCATTATAAATTAATAATTTACATCATGTCTATCAATTAATATAAAAAAGTAAAACAATATTTACAATAATTAGAGAGTTATTCTAAAAATTGTCGGTCAGCGCTTATGACATCGCTGGTGTTATGAAATATTAGAATAATGCATTTAAATAATTATTTGATGTCCAATTTGGATCCCCCACCTTGAATTTCTTACTGGAACTTAAAACTGAGACAATTTGTATTTAAAAATAGTAATCAGTAATATTTGAAACTTGTTAGTACTAACTGTAACGAAAATATATATTTTTTAACATTTCTTAGCAATTTATAGCCGCCATATTGATTCCGCCATCTTGTAGGTAGGTTCACGACAATTTGGATGTCAGATTCATTATCAGCGACCTCGAAAATCTCCGAGTAGCAAGATTTATGAAAATTGGTTAAAAAAGAAATTCTGTAAAATTTTAAAAAAACATCTAATCACATTAATTGTCTTGAGATTTGCATATTTCAAAAATCGGTCATGACAGATCTCTTCGTAATATAAACACGAATATTAAAAAAAAATTATCTCAATCGGTTGGAAAATAAAAGTTCTAGACAATTTTGAACGAAAAAACTTTTTTTTGGCCCACTGTGCGCTGCCGAATCTGTATTCGGGCACAGCTGAATCCAGTATTGAACACTACTCGCCAGGATACATTTTCATTGCAAGATCTAACCCCTAAATATAATATATACTAACTGACATACAAAGCAAGTTAAATAAAAGCTTTTTAAAATGAAGTTTCTGGACTCTTATTAGCTTGTTTTTCTTATTACTAAAACCTAAACCTAAAACCGGTAATATTGCTCATATAGAAAAAAAATCATATCGCAGTGCTGGTAATCGAATTCTGAACAACTTTCAAAATGTTCTTCCGTCTGTCTGTCCGCCTGATTGTCTGTTCGTCCGTCACATTTCTTGTAAGCACGATAGAAGTCCGATCATTGTATTGTAATTTGGACAGTAGGTTGGTGTTAGCTAGAGGAAGAACCCTATTGTTTTTCAACAAAATGGATCAATAAATAAAAACGTTATTAATTTAAAAAAATATATATATTTCTTCATATTCTGTAATTCAACAAAGAATGTCTAAAACTAATATTATTTACAAAAAAACTGCGAAGAGTATTATTATAATGGTTAGCTTGTTTTCCCTTATTTACTCCTACTTATCCCCACCCCTTTATCCCCACCATCTCAACATATAATCTAGTTCCAGATCTCGTTATAATACATTAGAATACCAAATTTCAAGTCAATATCTTAAACCATTCCAGAGAAAACGTGCCAAAAAAGTTACAGACGACTGGCCAACGTTTCATGACATTCTAAATCGAATTTAAAGCTCTATAAGATCTCTATCTGTAACTTTTATATTATATCACACCTTCCCTTGAATTTTGAGTTTTGACAATTTTGTAGCTAGAAGAAAATAATATTGCACCAGAAGAAAAATGTGATTAACAAGAAATGTAGAGAAATCCAGAAAACTGTTGATTATATGACAAAACTTAACCAAAGCGTATTTTAACACCGGAGAAAGATGAGCATTAAAAAAAAATCATTCCGTTCTAGATACGAGCAAGTACCTAATTATTTACAGACAGTGGGCGCTCGACCCTAAATAATTTGTCCCCATCTGCCAGCGTATATAATAATTTTTATTCACAACTGTATATAAAATTTCTCCTTGTATCCTAAGCATATTATTAAATGTCTTCTAAGAGATTGATAAAATATATGAAAGAAACTATTAAAAACATAGTAGGGAATCTAAGACCTCCAATTCAGCAAGGGGGGGTCAACTGTGACATATACAAAAACCAAAAACGGATTCCCATGTAAAATTTCATGACGGATACGAATTTTGAGTTCACCCCTTCATCCAGAATTGCGAAATGGGAAAAAAATGCAATTTTGGGCAAATTTCTAAAAACTACGGGAAACATTTATTTTTTTGTTTCTCAGTCAATACCTCGTTAACTGTTCGAGATATCTGTTTCAAATTTTGACACCAATATCTCTGGAGATTGGCCTCACTTACAGTTTATGTGAAACTTTTTTCGGCAACGTCGTTTTTTGGCAAAAAAAATAAAAATCTTCGCTTAACGCACAAAAACAACAAAATGCATTGCAAAATATAACATGCTAGAAACTTTTTTATTACTAAAGATACATGGTCATATGATCGAGAGAAAATAAAGCTTATGAATTATAGAAACTTTTTTACTTGAAGAATTTTTTTCTAGAATGCTTAGTTTGGCTGTTATGACTGTTGTAAATAAATAGTAGTGTAACGACTCATATATTGCCCGTTCTCCTCGGCCGGCGCGAGCGCTCTCTGCTAGCAACTCGCAACCGTATTCAGTCATATCAGCGATACGTAGGTATTTTATTATTTAGTTCATGTATGTTTTATTTTAGAAATGGTACCAAGTGGAAGTTTATCAGTTACCAGTAGAACCGAAAAATACTGTTTTTATTATTTACATCATGTCTTTAATTCAAAGCCATCAAAGCTATGGCTGTTCAACTTTCAAAGAACTCTTTGAAAAGTCTTTGAAATTAGTTATAAACATGAGACCAAAAGGGTGTAACCTACCGACGGACCAAAGTAAGAAGAGTGTACTGTCTGTATAAGGTAAACGATGGGGTAGGTATACCGAATTGGAAAAATATTATTTCTCATTCTGATAATAAACGAGAACTCTTGAACTTTTTTGCTTGCAAGTTTGAGGAAAGTTATTTCAGAATAGATCAAAACGTTCAGATTGTTATTGAAGGCATGTTTTTAGAAAATAGCAAAACTATTTTATGCGATCAAAATAATGTGAAAATCATGAAATCCCTACATTTTTCCGATCATGAAGAAGCAGGTACCAGACTTTTTGCAATCTTGTCATTTTTTAGAAATGAATGTACTAGAACAGTCATACAGGGTGATTCACGTAAACCGTTCATTAGAAGTTTAGGGACTTGTAACGTTAATTTAATTTTGAAAATTTGGTTACTTACATAGTTTTTTATGCTCTTTTCACTAAAAAAAAAATAATAATGTGGCATTCGCCGTGAATAAAAAATAAGTTTAAAATATCATTGTTTGAATATCCATTTCTATTATTCTCCATGACTGATAACCCTTTACCAAATTTATTTATAAAATCGCTATAAACACTGACGTGTTTGATAGATTAATAATTGCAACAAATGTCATTTCCACAGCCAACTATTGTAAGACATTAATACTTTGTTTGATAGACGCTATTAATTGCAACATATGTCATTTTCACAGCCGACTATTATAAGAGCAACACATACTTCGATGTATTTCGCACATTAAAATACAAAATTATCAATAACACAAAAACTATAAAATATGAGTATAGGGAACCCTAATACAAATCGATGCAGAATAAAATTATACATCAGAAACAGTAAAAATATACAGGGTGTTCCATTAAAAAAAACAACTTTTCGACGTTTGAAGTTTGCCAAAATTAGCAGTAAATTCTGACCACCCTGTAAGCAATTAGGTTACTTTCAAAGCACGATTAGGAACCTTAAGGGTTCCACTATTTGTGTTGTATAAATGGTAACTTTCACTTTCATTATGTTAGAGACAGCAAATTTCAAACTACTCCGAAAAGTCAATATATCTCGAGTAGGGTTAGATTTAGGGATATGGTAGTATGATCAAAGTCCTATTAAAATGACCAGTTGAATTCAAAAATGCAAGAAAATATATATCATTCCATTTAAAATAACGAAGTTGATGGTAACTTCCGCTATAAGCGGAAGTGCAATGATGTTGAAAATATTTTTAGTGAAAAGAGCATAAAAAACTATGTAAGTAACCAAATTTTCAAAATTAAATTATCTCTACAAGTCCCTAAACTTCTAATGAACGGTTTGCGTGAATCACCCTGTATATACTGTGGATACTGATATTTTTGTTCTTTCATTGTATTATGCGACTATATTAAACACTGAAATATGGCTTCAACGGCAAAAATCTTTTATTTTTTGTCATGATGTGATTACCCAAATATCTAGTACATTTGATTTCGACAAAAGAAATCTGACCAACATTTTACTAGCTGTTTACTGCCCCTCTGGAAATGATACTGTTAGTTATCCCTTTAAGGCAAAAAGACAGTAGTTAAAATATTACGTGAAAGGTTAAATATGTTAGAAGAATTAACACATTTTGGGGCAGCGAACCGAGATGGAACTTACAAACTAACTGATAGTGTATTAGATTCCTGTAGGTTATTTTTTAAGGTTCTTTATGGCAGACCTTTATTTAGAGGAAATTTGGATGAGCTACGAGCACATTTATTCACTTCATATAAAACAGATATGAGGTAATTGTTTTAATTATTTTATATAGACACTATACCGATAACGATGAGTAAACCACAAAAGCTAGAGAATATACACTTAAATTCATATTGCAAATGTAAAATGTACACTTGTACCAGTCGCTGTCGATGTCTAAGTGCAAAAGTAAAATGTGATATAAGTTGTTTGTGCGAAGGCAAATGTTCCTCACTTTTAAATTAAACTAATTATAAAAATTAAACAGTTTTCTTTATTTACATAAAATACAAACATTTTTAATCGGACTGACACAATATAAATATGGTTCATTAAATCGCAGACCCTAAGCCTTTTTCTTACTAATATGGAAGCTTTTATCTTATAATAGATACACAATGGTTAGCAGAGCACGCAATGAAGTGTACACACCGAGCTAGACCAATTTCACCGGGCCGGGCTAACATGTGCGCCAACGCTGAACCAATATAATCTCCTTTTTTTCACTATTAAGGCAAAGTATAAAAACATATTTAAATGGAAAAACTTCTTTGGTCTTTTGTCATCATTTTATGTCGATTAACTACACCTCTATCTATACTTATAAAAAAGTTTCTCGCATACTATATTTTGCAATACATTTTTGAACTTTTGTGCGACATGTAGGACTATAGTTGTTTTTTATAAAAAAATTATATTGATACAATAATTTGGCTCTATACAGAGCCCAAGAAGAAAGTTAAAAGATTATTCTCCTAAAATTTCAGATCGATACTATTACCAGTAAATGAGATATTGAGTGGGGAATGAGAATACTAATGTTTATTGTGTTTTTCCTACTTTTGGAAATAAACAACTTTTTCTCTAATTTCGCAATTCCGAATTTAGTGGTGAACTCGTAATTCGAATTCGGCAGACAATTTTACATAGAAAACTGTTTTTAGTTATTGTATACATATGAGTTGACCCCCCCACCTTTAAAACGCATCGTACGGCAAGCTAGATTCCCTACTAACAACTAAAAGCGCTGAACGCGGAAATATGCTGTAGAAGTTGTTTCGATAGCCCGTGGGCAATATGAATATTGTTATTATATCGTCATCGTCAAACTCTTTCATTTGATACTCATGTCAAGGGGATTGTGAAGAAAAGGTAATCTGCCATATTGGGTTTAGAATGACGTCACATAGTTTATCCTATTTTACTCGTCAAACCCCTTCATTTGATACCCATGTCAAGGCGGTTATGAAGAAAACGTAATCCGTCATTTTGAGGCGTCCGCCATATTGGATTTAGAATGATGTCACATAATTTACCGTATTTTGTACGTCAAACCCTTTCATTTGATACCCATATCAAGAGGGTTGCGAACAAAAATGTAATCCGCCATCTTATGGCTTCCGCCATATTGGATTTAGAACGAAAATAGATGCAATATATCAATGTTTCTACTTTTTAGTTTCCCATCTACCTCAGTTTTTATTCAAACGCCATAATTTCGTTTACTCTTGTCAAACTCTTGCATTTGGTGATCTGCCATTTTATGCCGGAGCCATATTGGACTGAGAATGACGTTACACAGCTTATTGTATTATACTTTATATACCCTTTCATTTGATACCTATGTCGAGGAGGTTGTAAAAAGATAGGTGATCCGCCATTTTATACCGGCGCCATATTGGACTTAGAGTGGCGTTACACAGCTTATTGTATTCTACTTTATATACCCTTTCAATTGATACCCATGTCGAAGGGGTTGTGAAAAGTTAGGTGATCCGCCATTTTATGACGCCACCATATTGGATTTAGAATGACGTTACACAGCTTATTGTATTCTACTTTATATACCCTTTCATTTGATACCCATGTCGAGGAGGTTGAAAAAAGGTAGGTGATCCGCCATTTTATGCCGGCGCCATATTGGACTGAGAATGATGTTACACAGCTTATTGTATTATACTTTATATACCCTGTCATTTGATACCCCCGTCGAGGAGATTGTAAAAAGATAGGTGATCCGATATTTTATACCGGCGTCATATTGGATTTAGAATGACGTTACACAGCTTATTGTATTCCACTTTATATACCCTTTCATTTGATACCCATGCCGAGGGGGTTGTAAAAAGATAGGTGATCCACCACTTTATGCCGGCGCCATATTGAACTTAGAATGACGTTACACAACTTATTGTATTCTACTTTATATACCCTTTCATTTGATATCCATGTCGAGGGGGTTGTAAAAAATAGGAGATCCGCCATTTTGTGCCGGCCACCATATTGAATTTCGAATGACGTCAAACAGCTTATTGGATTTTACTTTATATACCCTTTCATTTGATAATCATGTCGAGGGGATTGTAAAAAAATAGGTGATCCGCCATTTTGCCAGCCGCCATATTGGATAAGGAATGGCGTTACACAGCTTATTGTATTTTAATTTATATATCCTTTCGTTTGATACCCATATCGAGGGGGTTGTCAAGAAAAGGTAATCCGCCATTTTGTGGTGGTCGCCATATTGGATCTACCATAGTATCGAATATACTATATTGTATTTTCTCCAGAACCAAAGTTGTGTGCAAAATTTCAGTATGATTGGATATCAGGAAGTGGTCAAAAATTCGATCACCAGATTTGACCATCCATAGCTACATGTAATTATTGTAGGATAATTTATCACCACCATTATTATATTGATTCATATTAATTCTTTATTGGCACTCTTACATACAAAGTAATTATATAACACGTTAATGTCAATGTCAGAATTTTAACCCACTCGGTATTGTCGCAGATTCATTTCATTTCGGATTTTTCTTCCGCGGATTTTTTTACCGCGGCTTTTTTTTTCCGTTTACAGGACGGGGTTCATTTAGATAATTGATAGGTTTTTGTGTTCATATGTTATATGTAAAGTAGCTTTTTTATCCGCGGCTTTTTTTTCCTCGGCTTTTTATTCCTTCGGATTTTTTTCCAGGATTTTTATTCCGCGGCTTTTTTTTCCGCGGCTTTTTCTTCCTAGATTCTACACATACACACAACGCACATGCCACTTATTATTTTATATTTGAGTTCAGATTTTTATGGATTTCTGCAGGTAAATTTTTTTCTTCAATGATTACAGTCACGGTTAATAACACTGCTTTTCGGTTATAATATATCCATATAAATCAAATAGGCATAATAATTTACTTCAGATTTTACCGATTACAAGTTTTTTATTACAATCCTTTTTTCTAGACTAACTAATTTTTGAAAATCAGTACCGGCTGCTTTGATATAATCGACTTTATTTCCAGACTGATAAAATAAGGCATGCAAAAATATTGACGTTTTTTTCAAGACACACATTTACACGGCGTTGTTAACTGTAATAAGATATTCCTTTGCGGAGGTGGCGGTGACAGACCATCATTCACCACACCTTTGGTTGTTGCACGCAAAATACGAGACAAGCCACCTCCCTTTATTGTACGTACATTGAACGGGGTGAAGCCATTTAGTGAATTCAAAGTAATATTGGCATCAAAACTAATAGTGTTTATAGGTTACCCAGCGCAGCGCAGCGACCGTATGAAAGTCTACCTGATCACATATCAGGATGAAGTATAATTAAATCAATAATACTATACTATTAGTAGAGACTCAGAACACGAAAAAGTCGTCTACAAACATGTTCCGTGGAACACTGAAAGGTAAAAATGTACTGAGTACTTTATTATATAGTACCTAACATGTATATACACCCCCTAAATTCGTCTGGCGATACCGGTGTCCAAGCACCCCCCAGGGGTGAAAAACCGAAAAAAACGAAAAATTAGATATTTGTCTCATCTTTCTGCCAATTTTTTTATTTTTGATAATTTATATATGATAACAAAGTTATGGCTATTTATAGGTAAGAGATGTGTATAGTTTAAAGCGTACACTGTTTCCTAAAAACTAGCATAGTTCTCTTATCGCGCAAATATTCATTTTGCTATTTTCGTAAATTCATTCAACTTGTGACAGTAGGCAGACGAACGAAAATTTAAAAAAATTGACAAGAATAAAAGTTGTAGTCTACTATCTGGATTAGACCAGTTTTCGGTTTTACTTTTGGATTATAAATGAGCGAGTTATGAAGAAAATTGTTAGTTGTTGTTAAAAATGTAATTCAACCCCCAGTTGCAACTATCTCTACTCTGTCGTTTTCCCTCGCACTTTAACACGTCTTCCCGCTCGTCACTTCGGCCCGCGAAGCTGTATATTCTCACATATGAATGCATACTCCTGTGTAGAATATTGTTTCATCACATGTTTTTAGTGGTGTTTAATTAGATATTGTTATATATTTATAACATTATTGTGAAATATGGAGTCTTCATCAAGTAATACTGAAAATGAATTAAATGCGGAATTTAAATTGCCGATTGAAAGTCGAAAATCACTTAATTCAAGGAAATTATTATCTTTTAATCATGAAAAGGCAGATACTAGAATATTGTTGCACATATCAGCTAAATCTGTAGGTTTTACAGAATGCATTATAATATAAGCTGTAAGGATACTTACTTCATTTGATAGAAAGTCTTGACGTAAATGTTTACATGCAGACAGCACAAATGAAAATAATAGATATATAAATTCTATCAATATTGACAACATTTTAAAATAAAATACATTATTCGTGGAAAATCTTTGAAACAAATTGCAGTCTGCTATCGCGTTCATGTGAAAAGTATGTTTCTTTAGAAGTAACAAAATTTAAGACGTTGGAAAAAGTTTTGCATGTTGCTGTACTCTCCCACTAATTGCGATAATATTAATGATTTGAGGGCGAAGATGGCATCTCAATTTGATCTCAATTCAGTATAGACAAATTGTCCTCCTATAAGTGACGCCTTGAATCAACACTGAGAGCATTTTACCAATTTATTATATGGAGCAGTGCTTTAAACCCAGTTATTAATATGCCGAATCCTTTGGAGTACGGCTGGAGAATAAATGAAGATAATTCTTATTTACCTATATGGACAAATAAATCGCCAAATGCCAACTCTGACTGCAGAAATGTCATTTTGTTATTGTAAAACAGGTAAAAGCATTGCAAATCGTTTAAACAACGTTTTTTAATAAATGTCATTTCAGGATGCTCAACCATGAGGTGCCAGTGCAAAAAATATAAATTGATACACAGACAAAATTACAGTTGTAGATGAAGAAACGGACGATATTAGTAAAATGATGATTTCTGAGATCATTACTTTTGTATTTTATTATAATGTGCATTTTTCAATTAATATGAAAATGTATTACCTTGTAATAACTTCAACATCAATTTTATTTGTTTAGTATTATTCTTAATTGGGTTATAAATAATCAATGTGTCTTATTATTATTGTGGCATTTCACATGCCTCCTATATTATTATTATTATTAAGACATCTAAAGGGTAAATAATTATTAGTTATAAAAGTAGTTTTTCTTCCCAAAATTCATTATTTTATATTTTAAAAACTGTGTAATTTAGGTCATTAGTATCTGCGTTAATGTATTTTTAACTTATTTTTGTTAGGACAATTACGTCCTAAATTATTGTTATGTGATGTATCACATTATCCAGGCTAATTTCTAATGAATAAATTTAAATGGCAATACTTTTACGCCTATGCGAGCAGCGAGTGAGAGTAAGAGGGAAATAGACAGATCTTGCGATAGCTGCAACAGGGGTGCTGCGGAAATTCTGTCAGGTTAGTATTTCTTTTATAACTTTCTTATTTATAAGCGGAATATAAAAACCAAAAAACGATTATAATCTAGATAGTACAGGCTACAACTTTTATTCTTATCAATTTTCTAAAATTTTCGTTCGTCTACCTACAATTAGGAGTGTAATGAATTTGTGAAAATAGTAAAATGAATACCTATATGCACAATAAGGGAAGTTACATAGGTTTATAACAACTATTATCCGCTTCAACTAATGCAATTTCTTCACATATAATTTGCTATAACTTTATTATTATACATAGTAAAACAAAAATTTGGAAACCCTTAGAAAGACTAGGGAAAAATCTAATTTCCTTTTTTTTTTCGCTTTTTCACCCCTAGGGGTTGTTTGGACACCGATATCGCCAGACGAATTTAGGGAGTGTATACACAAGCCAAATACTATGCAACAACGTAATCCATACATTTTTACCTTTCAATGTTCCACGGAAGACGAGATAGATCTCGTTTTGAACTCTACTATATATGAAAATTGTGCCCTAAGTTTTTTTAAACTGTTGTGATCGAAATTTTTTAAAAATAGGTTATTTCTGGCTGGATTATTTCTTTTCTTTATCTTCTTGGCCGATTGAAATTGTACTTACATAGAAAGATGGTAAGGTGAAAAGAGGTCATTAATTCAATAAAAGCTTGTTTCTTAACCCTGTCGTAAACTTCCAACACCATCATGAGAGGATAGTTCTTAGTTGATTTACATACGCCATTCTTTATCAGAAAAAACCGCTGCCGAAGGAATCACTACTTCCACATCCATACTTCCCATTAAAAGCTCTTTAAAGGAAAACATCTTGACTATATTTACTTGGCACTCTATAGCTTGTGGAAATAATACTTAATTGGTCATAGAATTTTAACATATTTGAGGCAGATGTCATAAAATATTTTGAGACGTTGGCTTGCAGCATATAGGCTAAAAATGAAGTTTCTGGACTCTTTTAGCTTATTTTTCTTATTTTCCCGTATTTACCCCTCCCTCTCTTTCAATGGAATCATCTCAATCAGACGTCGGTACAATACATAAGTGGATCAAATTTCCAAAGTGGATAAATACCTTAATTATATTTTATTAACCACTTTAATAATGAAGTGGGGTGTGGTGGAGGGGTTGAAAAATGTTATAAAAAAGTCTGAAGCCTTGGCTTTCAGTATACAGGGTGATTCACGTAGGCCATTCATTAGAAGTTTTTCAACTTGCCGTTGGATTAGAAACTTGAAATTTGGTATGCAGCCATAATCGATCATGCCCGTTCTATCTAAAATATTTTCAGTCCTCCAACTATACAGGGTGTGCCAAAAATTGGTACCAACTTTCTTATTTTAAATGGAAACATATATTTTTCTTTACATGGTTCGATTGGTCTTCTAATTCTGAGTTTAGAGAACCTAAGTTATGTTAACTTATCTATTACAATTTTTGACATGTCCAATTTTTTGAAAAAAATTGCCGCTGTAGTAGTTTACGAACAAATTTGTATCTCGCAAACCTTTCAAAATTATGAAACCAAATTTGTGAAGCAGTTAGCTGGAAGTCCAGGCTAACTTTTGATGTCCCATCGGTGGTCCCATTTTGTACCATATGGGCGCAGTCGATTTTCAAATGTCGCAATCAAAAATTGTCAAAAAGTCAGTTTTTTCAAATGGCACCTACTATTTTTTTTCACACCATTCGAAAGAAAATTGAATTTTAGGGTGAGTTACTTAAGCATTCCCTATACCTAACTTCACCCCATATCGAGTTATTCAATAAAAATCAAGAAATACTTTATCTTGCCGAGAGATTCCTTACTTCATCAAGTATGCCATGGAAACAAAAGACAGTTGTAATAATTTTTAAAGAAAAATATGGATTCTTATTTAATTACACACATCAACAAATTATTATTAACGAACAAGAACAATGTTGACGAAATTCTGTCAGTGAAAACGGTGCACACATTGAGCATTTGTATTGAAATAATTATTTTGTTAATCTGTTTATTTGTTGTTATTATTTATTATTGCAATACGATTTTTAAATAAAAATTAAAATGAAATGATTGTTTCCAAAGCCTACTACCCTTGAGAAAAAAAACAACATTTTTTTCAAAAAATGCCAATAACTCAAAAACGACTGTAGATAGACATACACAATGTTAATAAAAGTGGCCCTAAAATTCAATTTTGCATTGATTTCTGGCGTCAGAAATGGTAGGCGCAAAGATGTGCTACGCAATCTGTTGAAAGTAGAATAATAGAATATTTGAACAAAAATATGGTGGTCACATTGAACATTTACGTCAGAATTTCGTCAACATTGTTCTTGTTCGTTAATAATAATTTGTTGGTGTTGTGTGTAATTAAATAAGAATCCATATTTTTCTTTAAAAATTATTACAACTGTCTTTTGTTTCCATGGCATACTTGATGAAGTAAGGAATCTCTCGGCAAGATAAGGTATTTCTTGATTTTTATTGAATAACTCGATATGGGGTGAAGTTAGGTATAGGGAATGCTTAAGTAACTCACCTAAAATTTAATTTTCTTTCGAATGGTGTGAAAAAAAATAGTAGGTGCCATTTGAAAAAACTGACTTTTTGACAATTTTTGATTGCGACATTTGAAAATCGACTGCGCCCATATGGTACAAAATGGGACCACCGATGGGACATCAAAAGTTAGCCTGGACTTCCAGCTAACTGCTTCACAAATTTGGTTTCATAATTTTGAAAGGTTTGCGAGATACAAATTTGTTCGTAAACTACTACAGCGGCAATTTTTTTCAAAAAATTGGACATATGTCAAAAATTGTAATAGATAAGTTAACATAACTTAGGTTCTCTAAACTCAGAATTAGAAGACCAATCGAACCATGTAAAGAAAAATATGTTTCCATTTAAAATAAGAAAGTTGGTACCAATTTTTGGCACACCCTGTATAGTTGGAGGACTGAAAATATTTTAGATAGAACGGGCATGATCGATTATGGCTGCATACCAAATTTCAAGTTTCTAATCCAACTGCAAGTTGAAAAACTTCTAATGAATGGCCTACGTGAATCACCCTGTATACACCAATTCATAAGTTTCAATACTCTTACCAGCATAGAGAGGGGATGGTGTGGGGGGTATAAAATATTATAAAAAAATCTGAGGCCTTGGCTTCTAGTATACAGGGTGTCCCAATAAAAACTCCCAGGCTGGATATATTCTAAACGAATAGAGATATTTTAATTCTGTAAAAGCCAATGTGTAGAGCATAAAGAGAGCTTCATTTTTTAATATAATTGTTTTTTAATATATCAGTATATAGATGGCGCTGTGCTCCAATGAGCGGAGATTAGATTTTTTGGCGCAATTTTCAATTCCCCTAGAAGAAAATCCAAATCTTTTAGATACAATTATGTGGAGTGATGAAAGTCGATTCCACAACAATGGAGTAGTCACAACACATAATTGTCGTTATTGGTCTCAAGAGAATCCTAGGTCGATGAGACATACCAGATCCCAGAGTGCTTGATGTGGTATCGTTAATGGTTACATTGTTGGCCAATACCTCTATCATGAGAATTTTACAGGTGAAAGATATTTACAACTTTTGCAAAATGATTTACAAGTACTATTAGGGAATTTGCCCGCTCAGTTGGATAATATGTGATTTCATCAGGATGGAGCAGGCTCACATAATCATTACAACGTGGTTAATTATATAAATCAAACATACCCAGGAAGATGGATTGGTACCAATGGAGTACTTAGATGGCCAGCTCGATCTCCTCACATTACTCCATTAGACTTTTATTTATGGGAATTTTAAAAAAGTGAAGTGTACAAAGAACCAATAGAAGACATAGCAGACCCTTATAATAATCGGCATACATGATTATAAGTTTGTAGATCTGAACTAATTAATAGGTTTACGATGTGTGTTAATGAAAATGGCAATAGTTTTGAACACCTATTAAAATAGTTATTTTAAGTTAATTACTTCGTAAAAATTGTCTTATGTTCGTAATTGTTTTTTTATTGCTTAAATGTTTGAATTATATGAATAATACTTTTAGTTTCTTTTTTCCAAGGGCTACTTCAAATATATTTAATTCATAAGATATGAAAAATTCTTGAAATATTTTCTTCTAAAATTTGTAAATTAAATACAGACTGTCCCACTTAAAGGACTGAAATGTTGAAGAGATTATAATTATTAAATATTGGCCAATGCCAACATTTGAACTCAAATATCTCGAAAACGGTTAGTTTTATGGTATTTTTTTTTTAGAACATAATCTGCTTAAAATGCATTTTCTTTCACATAACCCCCATTTCAAGGCTCTTTTTATGCTCTACAAATTGACTTTTACAGAATTAAAATATCTATTCGTTTAGAATATATCCGGCCTGGGAGTTTTTATTGGGACACCCTGTATACACCAAGTTCCTGTAGGTACTCTTATCAGCTTGCTTTGCTTATTTTTCCTTATTTACCTCCAATCCTTCACCGGAATTAGCGCAAAATATATTTTAGTTCCAGATCTCGTCATGATATATATGTGCACCAAATTTCAAGTCATCTTAAATCGTTCCAGAGAAAACGTACGCACAAAAAAAAGTTCACCTTTCTCGAGATATCAGCGTTTAGAAGAAAATAAAACTGTATTTAATTTCTATATTTTCTAAAAACTAGCATTCTTTATGGTGTAGTATGAGTTAAAACATGTGGACTTTATATTTTGAGCATTTTTACTCCCTGACATTTTTACCTAACCTCACCCTTCTCGAGATATAATTTGATTGATTAATTGATTTACCATCGTAAGGTGGGCATTGCTGCCGATTCCGGGCATCCATGGAGGTTCGTTCCAACACGCAGCTTGGTCGTCCGCCGAACACGCCCAACGGATGGCCAAACCACGTGCCAGAACCAAATCTGGTATGTTTTATATACCGCCGGACCGGCTGCATACGCCGGGTTGGACACTGGACGTGCTTGTTGTCAGCAACGACAGCCGCATGACGTATGGGTGGGAATACAGGATGGGAAGTGTAGGTGTTTGTGAGATGCTTCTTTTAAGTTTCCATGCTTCTATTAAGTTTCCATCTGTCATCATCGGCTGGGGTGTGCAGGTGTTTACCAGAATGCTTCTTTTAAGTTTCCATCTATCGTCATCTCCTTATTTTTCTTCTTCTAAGTTTTCTGTTTCTTCCGTTTCTGAATCTGGCAGCTTTTATTTTTTATTTTATTTGTTTTTATTTATTAACCGTTGCACAGGTAAATATCCATTTACGCTTGAGTTACGCTGAAGGGATAGTTTGCTCTCCCTGTAGGTATGTCGTTTCTTTGAAACAATCGGTTTACAGTAATTACTTTCAGCTGCCGCTACGCCCCCCCCCCCCCAAACTCCGGACACTTTCCACTTCAGTACCTAAATTTTTGTTTAATAAACTGTCCTGTGACAAGGATTAATAAACCAATAAATAAATAATCTTAAATACAAGTTTTTTGAAAAAAAAAAACTAATTACAAGTTTTGTCTTTTTTTTTAAACGCTTATGTCTCGAAAAGAGTGAGGTTAGGTAAAACATGCCAAGAATCAAAAAATGCTTAAACTTGTCCAAAATATAAAATCGAATGTTTTTTTTTTTCAACTTAGAAACATTGTTTGGTGACCGGAAATAGGGCACTTCTGTCCCAGTTTACGACCGGAAACCGAAAAAGCACCAATTTCCATGACCCTGACTTTGTTCTATACATATCTAGGAACATTTTGCATCATCTCACATAAAAATCGGGTGGGGCGGAGTCTCATGTTCGGGTTTAGGCCTTTTTCCTGTTTCATTTCCTCGACTATGACTAAAGCAGTATTGACATCAAGATGAAATTAGACTTAAATAAATACTCCAGTGAGGTAAACACGCGAATGTCAGAACATCGTGCTGAATCTGCAATACGAGGTATGAATTTGGAAGAAGAATGCGTCGAGAATCGACAACGATGAAATGAAAAGTAGGGCTACGAGGATATACTCCGTCGCATTAAACAAGTTCCTAAACACCAAGAACAACATCGCAGCTATAAACACTGTTGCTGTCCTCATAGTTACGTACAGTTTTGAAATTCGATTAGCTTCGAATCAACATCGCAAAAAAGGAGAGGAAGATGAGAGAATCCGATCCTCTGCTCACCCGTGGAAAGAAAACCTGACACATTTTTAGTGAAAGATATTAATAAATACTTTCACATTTTTTTTCTCTGAGCTACTTTTGACGTAGGTTACTATAGAACCAAACAATTCATACTTTAGTGATTTTTGTACCTTTTTTAGCCACTTTTCCGGGTTCCCCCATCCGCGTTAGAATCACAAACTCAGGATCTTCTTGTCAACACCTAAATGAAGAGATTAGTCCAATTCATTCCGATTACAACTTGTTTCCCCAATGACTAAAGTCAAGTCGCTAAAAGAAAATATAGAGGAAAAAATGAAATAAAATATATTCGTCTTATATCAAGATATATTATTATTTACTGTTATATCAAAAGATGAAAATGGACCCCCGACGATACGATGTTTTTATTATATTTATACGCTTGATGTCAACAACCTTTTATATAGTTTACTATCTTAAGATGAATTACATGTATATAGTATAAATATTGATGTAAATATGTCGGTAAGTTTATATTAAACTGATTTACGAGAGATCGTTATTTTTTGGCTGGCCGACTAGCTGAAAAATATACGAATGTTAAGATTCTAAAAAGGAAAATACATACAGAGTACTTAAATAGATATTTATTTGTCTTTTGCGTTTACATATCTGAAATGTAGATCTAGATTTGTTAAAGAAAAGGAAATGGGGATCAACAAAACTATGAAATTTGCGAATCCGACTACATCTTGGTGAAAATTTACGGTGAAAATATTTTAGGAAAAATTTGAAACGGACACTAAAGATGATAAATAAACATTTTCTGTTGGTAGTCGAGTGCACTTAGGTTTTTGCCTCGGAACACAGTTATAATGAATGGATTTTCATGATTATTTTTGCATTGAGTTTCTAATACTGAGTACAAAAAAGTTTGCCTTTAAAAATTGCCACTTTTTACTTGAGGGTGGTTCCCCCCCCCCCCCCCGAGTGGTGAGCAACAAGTAAAATAGTAACCACCGAATTTGATATAGAATAATATTGTAAGAGAAAAATGTGGTTTACAATTTTTCATGAAAATTTTTATTTTCAAAGTTATAACGGTTTGAAGATTACGATTTTTAGCTTTAAAAAATTGGTACCTTGAGAGTGTTTTTCGTAAATGTTTTTCTTTTACAATATGATTCTATATCAAATTCGGTCGTTACTATTTTACTTTTTGCCCACCACTTTAGAGGGGGTGGAACCACCCCCAAGTAAAATGCGGCAATCTTTAAAGGGTAAAAGTTCTTGTACTCAGTATTAGAAAATCAATGCAAAAAAAATCATCCAAATCCATTCATTATAGCTGGGTTCCGTCATTTTTAATTTATAATGACTAATTGCACTGCACTATGGACCCTTCATCTAATAACAATTTGGGGACAGTTAAAAATACATTTGATTTTGTTCTTCGTTGATTTTTATATTAATTTAAATGTCCATAGACCGAGAGCGAGCTGTAATCAAAAAAGGACGAAAAAAATTTCGCGAAAACTGGAACATCGATTGAGAAATGAAGGATTTAAAATTTGGCTACTTTTGTACCCACATATTGTTAATTAGGTTAGAAACTAACTAAAAATTACTTTTACTGCATCCTGAAAGCCCGCCCCTCCCTACAACCCCCACTTAAGCCCCCGCTCCCGACATAATGCATTCTCCGTCCTCATCGTGCAGTATTCGATCCAAAAATAGTGACAAATTATCATTCATCGCTGCCATAACATGAACCGAGGCTAACCCCCCCCCTTCTTGCCCCCCGTGGGGGGAGGGGAACAATTTTTTTTTCGTCGCAAAGGCTATTTGCCCAAAAATGATTTGTACGAAAAAATAAATCCAAACAAATTTTTGGACTGCGGAAAAAAATTTTTTTCGCCAATTTCATTTTCAAGTATCTGACTTGCATAAGAAAAAAAATTCCTTTCCATGTTCAACTTTTTTTGGACTTTTTGGTCCAAAGTCCAAAAATTTCTTCGGATTTTTTTTTTTTTGTACAAATCATTTTTGAGCAAAGTAATGGCTTTTGCGACGAAAACATGTTTTCCCTCCCCTCCCCCCCTCTCCCGGGGGGCAAGAAGGGGGGTGGTTTTTTTTAGAATCGGTTTATGTTGTGGCAGCAATGAATGATAATTTCTCACTATTTTTTAATCGAATACAGCATGATAAAGACGGAAAATGCATTATGTAGGGAGTGGGGGCAAAAGTGGGGGGTCGTGGGGAGGGCGGGCTTTCAGGATGCAGTAAAAGTAATTTTTTGATAGTTCATAATCTAATTAACAATATGTGGGTACAAAAGTTGTCAAATTTTAAATCCTTCATTTCGCAATCGACGTTCCAATTTTCGTCCCTTTTTTCCGCCCCCCGTAGACTGCGGGCGATTTCGGATGCAGTAAATCGCATATTTGGCCGTCAGGATGTACCCAGGATCGATTGCACCCAATTCCGTGATTTTACCTCTTGTGGTGCCGGGGCCCTACTAGGGGCCCTATGTCATTATTTTTCATGGATCATGGGCCACTTGGCCCAGGATGCAGTAAATGACATTTTTGTGTTCTTGGGACACCCAGAAAATCCACGTCTAGCCTTTACTGCATTTCCACCCACCGGGATCCGGGCCACTTCCGGTTGCGCGCCATCTTTGATGCAGTAAATGTGTTAAAACACCTTTTTGGGACATCCTCAAACCCCCTCCAGGGGTTTACTACACTTGCTTTTTCTGGGGAAGGGGCAAACAGCGGATCCCTTCTATATATCTCCCTCTACCTTTTTAGACAGTTTACTGTAGCGCCGCTTATTTAGGTTATTGATTGCAGCTGGTTCTCGGACTATAGGTAATAAGGTTAATTAAACCTGGTGAAATTTTCACAATTTCCAACACTTTCCAAAAACTGTTTTTACCTTTCTTAGTGGTCTCTCATCTAGGTTCTACATAGCAAAAAAAAATTCCGTCGTTTTGACTTTTTCAACTTCAACATCAGACTCGTTATCAGAAATCCTGTTATTAGTCCAAGGAATAAGGAAAGTTTATACTTGGCATAGTTCTTCAGTTTAGCACACTTGTTAATATTATGAGTTTTTAATCTTGAGACATTGCTGCTCGCGCCGCCATATAGAGCAAAAAAAAAAAACTTTTTCTCGAAGATGTCGTTTCCGGTGAGAGTTACGTGAAAATGGGTTATTATCAAAACGTAGGGCATAAAATTCCTTACATTTTTTTATAATACTATTTTCTTTCAGACGAACAGTTGCCGTAATACAAGGAGGTAGAGTTTTTCCAATTTGTCAAAATATTTTAGTTTTCTTTTGAAATTTTAGTTAATCATTTATTATTTTTTTTACTCATTTCCACATCATCATTGAGATAGAATAAAAAGGCGTGTTTTTTTCATGTAGTTTCCTCAGTAGGTAATCCACAATGCATTGTCTCAGGGAAGTTCAGTATCTCTTCGATCGGTGTCTTTTCGATCTCGTAGATAGGCCAGGTTGACTGATATCGACATCCTGCTGAGAATATTCCTTCACTCCTCAGTCTTCTCTTCTCTGGAATTATCTTTCATGTCGATAGTGAGGAATTGATTGACATCAGTAGTCTGATAAAACCTATGGAACGTTTTCACATAATTTTCCATAAAAAAAAGTACAAAAATTAAATGAACTTTTTGTGCATAAAGGAACAAAATCTTCTGTTTTTAAAGCTTTCCAGTCTATTGCAGATGATATTCAATTCGTAAACTACACACATATTGTATACGGGGATATTTTTAAGTCTAAAAGCATATTATATAATTCAATTATTTTTAACACACGCTAATGATAAATCACATCTAATTATCTTTTCTGTCGTACTGAAAACTTACATTTTTTAATGAAAATTTTGTTGTTTTCTTACTTCAATATTGTTTCTCATACTAAATTCTCAATAAAAACTTTTACTTTCGATTAAACGTCATCCCAAAAAAATAGTTTATATGCATTTTTTATAATTAGGCGTTTTCACTATCTATGTGCAAATTTGCTTTTTTGATATTATTAAAATCAAGTACTTGTTATACTAAAGCATTCTATCGTCCATCAAATTAAAATTTCAACAGATAAATAACATTAAGTTTTAGTAATTGAACAAGTACGCAAAACACGCGGTGACGTCATCGGTTATATTAGTTTCTTAAATCGCGTTTAAAAATTGTTAAACACAACATTTTATTCACTTTATTTACGTTTTACATGTGATTAAATAAGTAAGGCCTACCTACTACGGAATTTGTAAAAGCTACTTTAGGAAATTTATCTGCAAAATAACGTGTTTATAACACAAAATGACACTGACAATATAAATGATGACGTCATGAGTGCGTAGTGAATTGATGTAGTGTTTTTGGCGAAAAAATTTCAGTAAAAAATTAAAATAGCTTATTTTAAGGTAGTATTTGACTGTTTCTCGATATTCAAGTATTTTTAACTATAATGAAGCATTGTCTTCACAGTGCAAGTGAATTTAAAATTTGTGAAAACACCTAATAGTTTAAACAATATAAACGCTTGAATCGGCCAACCCGAATGTTTTCCATTTCAAATAATGTAGAATAACGACCATTTAAAAAATATATTCAAAATCGATGCTGTTGTAGACTCCGAAGTTTTATCGATTTTTTTGGTTCATTGACTCCACTAAATACCTTGAATAATAAAAATAAAAAAGACATTGGTTATGTACTAAATCTCAATTACACCATATAAAAAGTGAATCGTGTTGTATTCGTGCAAATTATTAATCGCAGTGGGCCACGCCTGACCGGAACTTCTATTCGTTTTTTTCCTCAATCCTACGACCTTTCATTCTGAGAGGTTCAAAGTATATCGAATTCGGTGACAGACCCGTGTTTCGTGACTACTATGTGATCTCGAGATAAATCCGGATAGAGCGGCAACAAGACGTCGAAATTGTATTGAATTAAAGAGTGAACGATTCTGCATTGATTGATATAAATTCGCTCGGATCTGGCTATTTCATATAGTTGATATTTGATTGAACTATGTTGGTTGAATAAAGCAACACAAAATAGTGTATATAAACAACCCGAGAAAGTGTACCGCTTGACCGTGGAATTTATACCTCGATTCGTCCCTTCTTGAAGTGGGTGATATAAAATAAGAAACAGCCAGCCAGATGTGCCAATGAAACAAATAACTTTTTGTTTATGTAACATTAGCATTGGTTTATTTATTTGTGTCTTTATTAAATTTTAAACAAGAAATGGAGATCAAAATTGAAAAGGTATTAAACATAATATATAAGTAATAAACATATAGGTGATGAAATGGAAAAACTTCCTGGAATTGAAACCGATTCTTTCAAGGAAACGACATACAGGGTGAGCAAACTATCCCTTCGGATCTCTTTTCTCATAACGCGAAAAAAAATTGTTACCGCGAGATAGGGCCCTTCCCAGCAACTCCACTGTAAATGGATATTTACCTGTGGAGCGATTAATAAATAAAAACAAAAAAAAACAAATAAAAAATAATAGCTGTCAGATTCAGACACAGAAAACTTAGTAGAAGAAAAATAAGGAGATGGCGATAGATGGAAACTTAAAAGAAGCGTGGAAACTGAAAAGAAGCATCTCGCAAACACCTGCACACCCCAGCCGATGATGACAATTAAAACTTAATAGAAGCATGGAAACTTAAAAGAAGCATCTCACAAACACTTACACTTCCCATCCTAATTCCCACCCCATGCGTCATGCGGCTCTCGCTGCTGACAACAAGCATCTCCAATGTCCAACCCGGCGTATGCAGCCGGTCCGGCGGAATATAAAACATCCGATATTTGGTTTCGGCACGCGGTCTGGCCGTCCGTTGGGCGTGTTCGACGGACGACCAAGCTGCGTGTTGGAACGAGCCTCCATGGATGCCCGGAATCGGCAGCAATGCCCACCTTACGCTGGTAAATCAATCAATCCTACGACCTTTTATTCTGAGTTGTTGGAATACATTTGGATGGAGAGATTTTCTGTACAGATTTTCTGTGAATAAGATACATGAAAAAATGTGTGTGAGTGAGTAAGTGTATTACCACAGCCCTACAGGAAGCCACTTTTCAAATAAGCGATTTTGCCCGTGACATGGAATTTTGGAGTCACTTTCGGTCACGATTTTTTGTATCTTCGAATACATGAATAAAACTTAGTCAAAATGTAGGTTTTAAGCTATACAATGGAATTATGGTGGGGTGTCAGGCTTAATTTGCCCGCAACCCTGATACATCCTCGATTAAAGTTTCTTTTTGTGTTTTCTTGGGTAATCGAATACATGAATGAATTTTTTTTTTAAATTAAAGTACAAAGCTCTAGTTATTAAAAAAAAACAGGATTCCGTTTCTTATTTGCCCGCATTCTCTCATTTTGGTTTCACTTCCGGTAAAATTCCATGACGCGGGCATTTGCTTATATGAAAAATGGCGGTAGTAGGTCTGCGGTAGTACTTGCTCACTCATAAAAGTTTTTCATGTATCTTATTCATAGGACATCTGTACAGTCGGTTCTCTACCTAATCGTAATGTACCCAGTACTTACGTCATTTTTGTTCAACCCTGTCAAATATAGTTACATCTTTCGTCATTTTAAGGAAATGCTTTACAAGCAATTCACAATAAACATAAATTAAATCGTTTATTATCAGAATCTCTTTAAATAATAACAAACTTGTTTTATGCCCAAGTTAATGAATTTTCTAGTAAATTATGTCATGTATATATGTTGTGTCTATGTGAGTAAGTTCTGTTCAATCTATTTTTGTTGTTTTTCAGATCATGTTTAATTACTGTGATATCAAGAAGTTGCTTTTATTACCATTCAGTGTATGAATATTTAATGCACATTTATTTTATCGCTCGTATAATTGCTTCTGTTGTAAGACATAATATGTGAATTTACGGCTTTCAATATTTAGCTTATAGTAATCTATACGTTGCTACTAAAGAATAGTCTCCAGAATAATCCTAATATAATAGTGCGGAAAATCTTCGATTTAAGACAATAAAACAACACTATTCTTTCACCAACGTTTTGTTTACCGTTCATCAGGGCTACAAATTAAAGCCTAATGAGAGAAATTTTCTTGAAATAAAAAAAACAATTTACCTATCTAGATAGATTTTCAGTATTTTAGCCTAATAACCATGCGGACAACGAAGTTTTAAATAAATAACTAACTTTAAAATGATCTTTTTGTAATAAAACACTATTGTAGTACGTGGTAGGTTGATCACGTCTATATAGTAACTTTCAGGTACGTTTTTGATGTATTTTCGCACCATTTATTTCCAATTGTAAGACATTTACCCCCCAACCCTTCACCGGATATCTTCAAAAAACAATCCAGTTCCAAATCTCGTTATAATATATACCTACGTGTACAAAATTTCAAGTCAATATCTTAAACCTTTCCGAAAAAACGTGCGGACAAAACAAATTAATAGACAGACAGACAGACAGATTTTTTTTTCACTCAAATTTAAAATCTCAACGTTTCATGACATTCTAAACCTATTTCAAGAAAGAAAAAAAATTGAACATTTTTTTATGATTACTAACTATACTTCCAATCCACTACGTGGATGTGGAAGTAATAGTGATATCAATATTTAAAAAAAATTGTTATGTTTATATTTGATAAGAAAAAAATTAACATATAGATACTTACATTAAAATGTTTCTCATAAACATAATATGTTAACTTAGTAGTAAGTCTTTTCTCTCTTTTACTTCCACATTCACATAATGGAGTGGAAGTAGGTATAGCAATCGTAAAAAAAAAATTCTAAAATTTTTATTGTTGAAATAGACTTAGAATGTCATAAAACGTCGGGATTTTAAATTTGAGCAAAAAAAAAATTCTGCCAGTCTGCAATTTTTACATACAACATATAAAAATAATTTATATCTACTTCGTACTCATCGACCCATTTTAGTTAAACAGGTTTTTATTAAATATTTTCCTATAAAATCGTAAAGATTATTTTCGTTCCGCCCCAACACTCCCATACTAATTCATTATTTTAATCTCATTGAAAATACATTAAATAAAATAAACTTTGATATGATATAAATGTTTCATTGCAGCACAGTAATTATAATATACTCGCTAAGGCCCCCCCCAGCCATACCATCGGCCCTTGTTATATTTATTTTTATTTTTGTAATAAATTAAATATGATGAAATTATATATTAAAATACCTACTAATACAGTACCTTAGCTTTAAGTATACAATGTATTTAGCTGAATTTTATTTAACTAAATACATTGTAAGTATACTTAAAGCTAATAAAGAATATTTAAATGGTAAATGGTTTGGCTTGCGACCACGGAGATCCGGGTTCGAATTCTGGCTAGGTGAGGTTTTTCATGTGTTACCGAGGCGGTAGCGAGAACCAAGCCGCTGTTCAGTGGCACAACATGTCTAGTCGCAGTTATCTCTCTTGAGTTCGAGTCTCAGCTGCGGCAGATGACAATATCGCAGGGAATGGTCTTTGTGTGTTTATGACTTTATGTGTACGTGTCCTGGTTGAGTGATGGAACAGCAATAGCTAAACTCTGCTAGAACGTTAATATAAATAAGGCCGTTAAAAAAACGAATATTTGTTTACATACAGCATTTCACAGATTTCTCTTTTACTTCCACATCCAAATAGTGGAAAAACTAAAGGTCTTCGGATGTGGTTCCTCAAACTTGACTTAATTTATATGTACGCAAAAAATGCGTTAAAAAACTATTAAGTGCCAAGTATAAACAACTGCTCTCAAATCTTGGCTGGCCTTCTGATATCTCAAATCACGAATAATCTATATTTGTACAAATGAAATCACCAATATGCCTGTTCAGGTTTTTTGCGATAATTAAGGATTGCACTTATACTATAATTTTATGTCCATAATGCGAGGGGATTCTATCATTTTTCTGGTTGAAATACAATGCATCAAATTAATTACTAAACCAGTTAAACCAATTTTTAGTTTTTCTCTTGATTAAATAAATGTCAGATGCAAGGGAAAGTAACTTACTAATTATTCCATGTAGATAACAAAAGTAAACTTGCTATAAAACGTCATGCAATTACAAACAACGTTGTTTGCAGTAGCTTACATCGTAATAGCTAGCAAAATTCCTGGAATATCGAATTCTACCCTCTAGCATGTTAACTCCGATATTAATACTTACAGTATAACATATTATGACCTCGTACCTATGTAGCGCATTGCGAGTTAGATTAAATAGTCTAAGCAACGATTTAAAATAAACTATCTTTATCGAATAACGAAAAAACAGCTACGTAAGGAATCACTACTTCCACATCCAAATTTCTTGTCTAAACCACTTTAAAGGAAACATCTTGACTACATTTGCACTCTAGTATGTGGAAATTATTGGTCATAGAATTCTAATAATATTTGGGGCAGATATCATAGAAAAATTTGAGGCATTGGTTTCTACCATATACGTTAAAAATGAAGTTTCTAGCTTGGCCTACTTATTTTGCGCTATTCACATCCCACCTCCCACCCCTTCAACGGAATCATTTCAATCAGATGTCATTACTATATGTACGTGTACTAACTTTCAAGTGAATATCTCAATTTTATGTTATCAATCCCTTTAATAATGGTCTTGGCTTCTAGTACATACACAGAATTTGCACGCCAGCTTGCTTTATTCTCCCCTATTTAACCCCCAACCCTTCAAAGGAATAACCCCAAAATACAATCTGGTTCCAGATGTCATCCTAATATATACGTATACCAAGTTTCAAGTGAATATCTCAGTTTTATACTTTAATAATGGATTGGGGGGCGGTGGAGGGATGGAAAATATTATAAAAAAATTTGAGGCCTCGGCTTCTAGTACATAAACAAAATTTCAAGTTTATGTACTCTTACCAGCTTGCTTTACTTATTTCCCCCTATTTACCCTTCACCGGATATGTTCAAAAACAATCCAGTTCCAGGTCTCGTTATAATATATATGCGTACAAAATGTCAAGTCAATATCTTAAACCGTTCCGGAGAAAGCTTGCGGCCAAACAGACAGACGGACGGACGAACGGACAGACAGACAGACAGACCGACAGAGAATTTTTTTTCGCTCAAATTTAAAATCTCGACGTTCCATGACATTCTAAACCTAATTTCAAGAAAAAAAAAAATGAAACTTTACGATTACTACACTTCCAATCCACTACGTAGATGTGGGTTAAAAGTATGGGACGGTTCATTCACTTCGGAATGAAAATCTCTATAGGGTACAACAAAAAAAAAAACGCACCCTCAAAAATTGTAAGATTTTTAAACAAATTAAATTCACAAAATGGGAGCTCTAGTCCTTTGCCAATCTCTCGAAAAATTTGATGGAGTAAATTTTTCAAGAGCAGGAAGTTCCCGTAAAGAAAGTCTCGATTCCCGGAACTCAACTTAATTATTTATAGGTGATAATAATAATTAATGTTGGGCATCTGAATTCATCTTCTTCTAGTCCTCTCTTTTGCATAGCTTTCTTTATTCTAACTCTTCCTTTGCCTTTCGATAAACATCCTTTTTTTCGTGTTTCTCCAAATGCTGTCATTCCACAGCATGGGATGTAGTTGTCGAATTATAGTTTTTTTCCTTTTTTATAATTGTCGACTTCACCACTTCATTTTCTTTCATTAAATCTGTTCCTTTTCCTTCAATTACGATATATTCTGTTGTGTCCATATTAATTTCCAACCCCACCTCGCATACTCTTCGTTAGTATTTTTAGATGAGCAAATAATTCTTTTTTAAAAGTCACAGATATCTAGACGTTGCAAACTACAATATCCCGTATTAAATAACTGTTTACCTCGATTTTTTAATAACTTAAATTATTGTTGATTAATGAATTTCTTATTCTTACATTTTTAATGAACAGCTGGTAATTGTTTAAGAGTAATAGCTACATTTAGTTCATCACGTGGAGATTAAAGTCCAATACAACAAATGAGAATCTTTATGAAAAACGGCTCTCTGTCAAACTCTTTAACTTTGGACCTCTGAAGTTATAATTTTCGTGCGTTCTGCAGTAACGTTAAACTAATATAAGTCTGTCTGTATGCATATGCATGTCACTATGTTCGTATTTATACATGTATGTATGACCTCTACCAAGGTTATAGGTGTTACAGGGTTTTGAACAAGCAATCGAACGACGACTTTGAGCTTTACTCTCTTTTATCTTCCTATTTGTATGATACAAGTCCAAGCACGCGCAGTAGTCTCTAACAGCCAGATCTCTAATTGATCATGCCTTGTCCAACCGGATCTCTGATTAATCATGCTTTGAGCGTTAACCAGTATCTATTGATCTCTAATATCCGCCGGTCAAAGTCAAGGTTATATTCGTAGTTAAAATTTTCCGTTCTCTCTATTTCCGGGGTAAAAAATAGGGGTTTCCATTTGATTTCTGAAGTTGGCCTTCAAATAACCTAGAAGTTCAAGCCTCAAGTTTCTTAACTTTTTGCATTGGGCTCTAAATAAATAACGCAATAGTATGCTGTTATCAATTTCAAACTGCTCTTTGTTTTTCCTATATTAACCAACGAGCAAACGAATGACACCCACGAGCAATCACTAGCAAACGGTTTACAATGAATCAATGAAAAAATGCTCTAATTTAAAAAATGGTGGATGGGAGCTAATTCACACAGTTCCTCGAGGCGCATTCCGCTCGTCATGTGTGGTTATGCAGATATAAGTCATTCACCAGTAATATATTCACGAATTTAAATCGCCGTAATTTAAATTAGCGGTACTGTACAAGTAGGTACAGAGTATTTAGTTACCTGTTCATGCAGTATTTTATTAACGTAGAGGCCATAATATTCATTAAACTTGTATAATTTGCTTATTTGACATTAAATGAGTTATGCCTTAAAATAGTTGTTTTGGATATTTACGATTTTATTTTTCATTTATGTCTAAAGTGATAATGTTGCCTCGGATTATGTTAATGTAAATTTTACTATAGATACCTTGAAAATGTGTATGTTTAAGTTTATACGTGTAAACGATGATAAAGAAAAAGTACATTTTACTTTATATTTACCTATTTTGATAATTCGATAAGAATGTGTACATAAGATAACAGTAATAAGGGCTTCAGTTATTATCAATAATTGTTTATTTGTGACTTATTCATATCTTCTACTCTTTATTGGTGATATTTATACTATCTTTATTTTGCTACTTCCGTAAAAGCATTTAAAATGAAATAATATCTGCGTCTAATGGATAAAACAGAAGTTAGTTTTTCAATAATTTTAATAATTCTGATTACTACAAAATGTCTCACAATAAAAAAAAAATGTGCGTGAAACCTCACGCCAAAATTATATAATATGTTATATAAGATATTACGAAAATGGATGAAATATTATTTTATATTCAATGAAAATAACAACTTTTATTCTGTTCCTGTTTCTTCAGCATTTAAACATGACACGAAAATTTTTGAAATAGCAGTGTACAGTCAACTCTATGAATATTTCAATGTTAACAATTTACTATTTATTAATCAATCTTGAGACAAAAAAAATCACCCATGTGAGTCTGGCACTTCAACTGACTATATCAACATGGAGCAAACTCATCGATGAAGGTCATTATGTAATAGCAGTTTTTCAGGACTTCCAACGATCATTCGAAACTATTAATCGGGCAATACTACTAGATAAACTTAAATATTATGGAGTTTCAGGCACAGTTTTAAATTGGATAACTGACTATTTAACTAGCAGAACACAATGAATAAAAATAAACTCCATTGAATTATCAGAAATTAATAATAATTTTGAAGTTCCTCAAGGGAGTGTTCTCATATTATATTAATGATATGAATTGCCACATCGATCCTGAATTTTTAAATTTATTTACTGATTATTCTTTTATTTCTTCTAGCAACACCAATTTAACTGCTGCTATTGAGAAAATGAACATAGAATTAAAAAATATTGAAAAGTACCTTGATATCGGGAAACTCAAACTCAATGTTACAAAAACTAAATTCATAATTTTATCAACTAGACAGAAATATGCACAAATTAATATAGATGATATTAATTAACATAAATATATATGATATTAAAATTAAGATGGTATCTGAAATAAAATACCCTGGATTTATTATCGATAACAAGTTAACATTTAAAAGCCATTTTATTTATACTCAAAAAAAAATATCAAAGAAATTGTTCTGCTTTTTCTCAAGGGTGGCTACTAATTTGTCAATGAATACCAGAATCACAGTTTATCAAACTATAATTCAACCACATTTTGATTATTGCACTTTATTGTACTTGTTGAATAAAAATAACAAAGCTTCTCTCCACAAACTGCAAAATGGGGGAATGAGAATAATACTGCATTGCAACCGATATACTCCTATTAATATGATGCTAAAATGTCGAAGGTTCTCAGTAGAGAGCTAAATATTTAACTATGGTCTTTGTTCATAAAATTTTAAATTATCTCCTACCTCTCCTATACCTGTATGTAAACATTACCTTCAATAATGAAATTCATGACTACCTCACGAGAAGTACGGATAATATGCATATCAGTAGAACCTGTACTAAAAAAATCAATTAATTGTTTGTTCTTTAAAGGATTAAATGTTTATAACAGTTTTCCAACCAAGTTAAAAGCTCAAAGTAACTAAAATCTTTTAATAGTAATTTTTAAAAAATCTTACTTTAACATTTTTTAAATGTATGTAAATTGTATTTTTTTCTTTTATGCACTTTAGATATTTTAGTATATACATGTATTCTCTTTATGTACGTTTTTCATTATTAGCTATACTTTTTTATATAATTACAAGTGCGTTATTAATGTAAATGTGATGTGAGTTAGGTTGTACCTATTTGAATATATCTGTTTAATATAGGTTTGTGATACGTAAAATATGATATAAACACTCTATACTGAAGTTGGTCGAGGTATCTTGAAAATACTGCATCAATTGTAGTTCCTGATCTCGTTGTTGCTTCGTTAGGGTTATTATTTATTTCTGATCTTAGTTTCTCGGACAATCGACTGGTTACAATGGATCGGTGTTCGAGGGAGTCTTTTGCATTTGCAACATAACATGTACGACGATGATTTCTACGTGTAAAACCCCCCATACACACTCGAACATGCTCGGCTCGGAACGAGCCCCACTCCGAACTGAGTAAGCATGCTCGTCGATTCCCCTACATGCCCGAACCGAACGTGCCAACTTCTGTTTACCGCGAGTCTCACGCTGCATCATTATCTTAAATAACGATGGAAATTGTGGGTGGTTTTATATGTTTAGATGAACCTGCAATGTAAATGAAAAAGAGAAGACGTCTGGGCAAAAAAATGGCTTCAAGAATGCAATAAATTTAGTCATATGCCTCTTTTAAAAGAGATAGCTGTTAGCGAGCCCCAGGATTTCAGCTCTCAGACTTTCAGTTTGGCTTGTACAAATTTTTCATCCGCATCGGGATTAACTTCTTTGGCTTTTTCCGCAAGTAAACCATAACTTTCTCTTTTTATATGCTTATTACTATACTCTTTACTTCTCACGTCCCAAAGGCCCTATTATCTCTGTATAAACTAACGAATTCCTCCAAAAACTTTTTATTATCCCCTATCGTTCGGGGATTCACAGAACTGATAAATTATTTTATTACTAAACAGTGAAAGATGAAGTATATCACTCAACGACTTAGAAAACTATGCCTAATTACCAACATGCTTGGTTATTTAAAGTTGTGTCCAAAATATAACATTCAAAGCGGCATCCCTTAAGAATTGTATCACAGAGAGCCACGCGCTTGCAAACGAACACCTGCTTAATGCGTCCAGAATCGAATTCAAAATTTTTATGACTACATTCGTATTTTACTTGTCGCATGACAACTCTCCATTTAAATATTTATTACCACAAAAACACTACTGGCAAATTTTCCAATTTAATCTCATTAATATACTAGCACTACACTACAGTTTCTTGGTTTCTTCTTATCGGCAGTTTCAACAGAAAGGGCACGCACCACAAAAATTAGATTCATATTTATTCAGCGAATAAAAAATTGCCGTCAAAGGAGTCATCGTATGTGCTTTATAAATAAGAACTCAGCTTTTTAGCATTTCTTTTATTACTGTCAAATATGTTTGTTTTTAAATGTGTTACTTTCCTCGCATACCGAAGGGAAGTATTGCATTCGAGAAAAAATCACCCTCCGACATTTTTTCAGAACTTCACGTTTCAGATAACGTAGATTACGAAAATATAGGTTTTCTAATTCCGTCAGCCAGTCAGTCTGTCTGTCTGTCTGTTGGTGTATTATCTAAAAAAAAAACTGCTTGATGTAGAACAGTCAAATTTAGTAGGTAGCTGACGCTGCTGTCTGAAATGGTTAAACTTTCACTGGAAAATATACAGGGTGGACCGTCTAAATGGAATAAATAATGGAAAAAAATTTTTTTGCTCAAATTTAAAATTTTCACGTTTCATGGCATTCTAAACCTATTTCAGAAAAAAAAATTCAAAACTTTTTTTGGTCGGCTGACACTTTAAAATGTTCTCCAAATGTACCTTCCTCGAGAGGTAAACGTATAATAATAGTACACACGGGTAATGAAGATGGATTTGTAAAAGGGTGTTTAATGCTTTCCGCAAAAAACATAGCAAAGTCATCGGCCGATTACCACCAAGATATGAACGCCACTTTGAAAAACGGTTTGCAGAAAAACTGTTGCGTAACATAAAGCCAAATTCGGTCATAGTGTTCGATAATACCTCTTACCATTCGCGACAAGCTGAGAAAATACCAACTACTTCGACGCGAAAGTTTGAATTAATTGAATTTAAAAAAAAAAGCGAAAAATGCAAACATTAAAAAAACATTTGTAATAGACGAATTTGCAGAACAATATGGTCATACAGTTTTAAGACTGCGAGTTAAATCCTATTGAAAAAATTTGGAGTGCATTAAAAAATTACGTTAGAAACACAAGCCCCCGACTTAGTCATAATGTGATACAACTTATTAGACAGTGGGAAGCTCATAGAAAAGCATTGGACGGGATGCGTGAACCATATTAAACAAAATTGAAAATCAATATTTTGCCACAGTTCCTCAACAACAACCAATTATAATAAATCCCAATGATTCCTCATCATCGTCATCTTCCGGGGAAGAAGAATAATTTAATTATTGGCGCATGCATTGCAGTAAGTAGGTTTAATGTAGATACCAATAATAATGTTGTCTTATACAATATACAAAGAGGAAGATTTTTTTGTCACATATACCAAAAAAAGAAACAACAATGTATTTTAGCTACACGTGCTTTGGCAATACACATGTATATATTAGAATTATACAACCATTGTTAGGTAGGTTCAATATAATGCTAGAATTAAATCCTAAATAAAACGAATGTAGGGTTGTTGTATTTTTATTTAATAATAGGTAGAACTGTGAAATCCAACATTTATGAAAGCAGGGAATATTTTACTTTCATTGTTTCATTACTTGCCAAACTCTGAAATTCTAACTCCGGCTCTGCAAGTCAACGTGGACTCTACATACTAGACTAATACGCATAATAAAATTCGACCAATCAGTAGATCTGTAGCAGAATTTGCCATCAATCAGATTTAGTGGGCGTAACTTATTTACTTCCCTCAGCGGCAGTTTATACAAAAAACTACTTAATTTAATTTGTGGTCATTTTTTGTCACACCTCCAGACAATAGTAAAAAAAGAATAAAGGAAGCCGCAAATGCTGCTTATATTTTGGATTTGAGTTTACCATACCATGTACTAACATGTTAGCCGCTGGACTCGTGTTGGTAAGAACCGTCGAGCCGAGCTCCGAGCGGAGCACCCAACAACGGCTCGTGCAACCCTCACACATTCAAATACCAGCTACCAACTAGGTGCTCACCCGACATATTCGTGTGTGGATGGGGGGTTTTAGAAAACAGTGTTTCAAAGTATTTGATTAAAAAAAAGAAGAATAAATGTTGGGTTAATGATGCATACTTGACAATAAATAAGGAAAGTGGATATGTAACGCTGTTAACGCTGAATTAAGTGAGTAAGTAGTCACAGAAGTTCTTTGAATATTTCTATTGTGATACTCCTTACATGCTTGATCCCATAATGCATTATTTGTTTGGACACATATAATTAATTTTTCAACATCAATTTTATCCAGAATGTATCTATATGTCTAGAAGCACACGCATGAACACTTACGATTCCATGTGTTTGTTTTTAAGAATACGCACGAGTAAAAACTCCTACGACTGCGCATCTAATGTAACCTCGCATTTAGAGTTCAGTGGTTGGGTCTAAGTAATCGCAGCAGTATAGGAAGACAGGTACATAAAAATGGCTGAAAGAAAAGATCAAGTTCATGAAATGAATTGTGAAAAAATCGGTTGCTTTCTACTTTCTGACAGACTTTGAATGTCTGAATTTCAATAGTGAGAGAGAATCCAATGAGCAACATGCATGAATTTTATAAATGCAATAATTTATTATTTTTTCGTTATATATGTTATATAAGTTGAGAAAGTAATGAAGAAAAGGTTTTAAAAAAATGTGTAGCCTAAATAAACGACTTTGAAATTCAAAATTTTATGGGAACATATCCACGTGACTGAAAACACCACGCTATTGGTCTGACGTCATTCGGCATAATGTCTAATGGTCGTCTATCTGCTAAGAGGTTAAATCGTAAATTGTTTTGTGTTTTGTATTGATATTTTCATAAAAGAAATCATTCATTTATTTATTTATTTTAATTATTAAGTGGTAAAAATGACGGACAGTGGGATTTTATGTGGCCAGAGTGACAATTTGCCTATTGTTGATGTGTTTATGATGACAAACTTTTTTGCTACTAATACTGATTTTATTAGTGCAGAAATTGGAGGTACCTACTAAAGCAACAAGGTATGTGTCATTCATTATTCTAAACATTAATTCAATTGTGCCCATTTTTATCCTTTTACTGTAGTTAAATATAACAAATTATTTATGTACCTAACCTCAAAATAGGTAAACAAGGCAATGTTTTAATGTTATATTAATTAATATTTTTCATCTTAGAATGCTTTACTTTTTTATATAATAAATACCTCCCGTCACTTACTAAGTACGTACTTTTAGGTAGGTAGGTACATTAATAGTAAAAATAACTGTTGACATACATAGGTATATATAAATATATAACTGGATAATATCTAGAATGTCGAGAAGTTACATTATTCCCACCGTTCTTATACATTTATACATTTTAATTCAAGGTTCCTATTAACAGAAGTTAGTAAACTTTTGTATTCCTATAAATAGGAAAATGACCAAATTCACCATGATATGTAAACAAATTATCACAATAATATTAGGGTTAGATACCTATTTTCATAATATTATTATAAAATAATTAGTTTTAATGGGTAAATGTACATCAAAATGATCCTGGCAGCAATATAATCCTGAGGATGACGATAATTCTGCATTTCGGTCGTCTCGTCTCATAGCTCTGCACCATTTCTTCCTATCGCGTCTAGGCACATTAAAAAATAACTTTTTTGGAGTTTTTATTGTAGTACTTGTACATTTGGGCACAATACAATATTTATAGCTACTTTTCTTTGTATTTTCCATAACACAACATAAATAATGTGTACACATTCGCAATCACAATACGTTTTCCGTCGGTGCGATGTGCCCGATGACGTCACACACAAGTAGCGCGGAAACTTCTCAATTTAAACGCAGTTAAATTGACAGCTGCAGTAAGTAATTTTTTTAACCTTTAATTAGAACACAAAACAAAGACAAAATACTGGAAAAATAATGTTTTTTAGTGATCTATTCATCTGTGATGTTTAAAAAAGTTATGCATTTTGCTCATTAGATGTGGTTTACTTTGCAATTTATATCTGTATAATTTGTATCTCTTGTACTATCTTGTTTGACAAATTTAAATTATTATTAACAACAATAGTAGGTTTCAGGGAATGCCGGCTGAAATCACATCATAACAATATAATACTATAATTTAAACCTGATGCTGGTCTCTCGGTCGTTCTTTTTTAATACCCCAAATAATATCTTTTATAGCCTAGGGCCCGTAGAATACCAGTGTATTTGATACAAACACTGACAGTAAGCAAATGATAGCGGTATAACAATACCTACTTTATTAACAAAGAACGTAAGAGAGCTTTACAACTGTCGATTTGTGTCGCTTATAACCTCCTTTCCTAGGTCAATAGCTTGATGCATCGGCGCCTGAGACCAGTTTTGCAACTTGCTTTAGTGGCGTCAAAGTTAACTGTAACCTCGCTGAAGTTACTTCTAAAAATTACAATTCACGTTCAAAGCAGCTTATTTCATTTTATCTCTTTATATGGAAGGGTAAATCGTGTTTATCTTATACAGCTTAATTGGATACCTTGTTTTCAGAATGTATTTTCAATCTTATTAGTTATTACATAGTATATATTACATACTCGTTATATAGTGTCTAACGAAAGTATGGAATAAATGCATTTTAGTCGTTGACACGTGGTTTTCGAAAAAATGGATCTTTTGGCATACTAGAAAATTTTTAAAAAGGCGTCATCAGTAATTTGTCCGATGACGTTATCTTATGTCTTCATGACCTTTCACTATAAAAAAACATGGATGACGTAACCAATATAAATGAAAAATCGACGTGTTCAACAATTTCTACGATAACCTTGCGTATGAACTGAGAACATATAGATTCTTCATTTTTATTTAATCTTTTCACATAATTAAATGTTAAGTTTTAGTACATTGTGAAGAAATAAAGACAAAGGATGGGGGAAAATTTGATTTTTTTTTTAGAATTAGCAGTTTTAGAGAAAATAGGACGTAAAAAAAATTTGAACAACGAACACTTGCGGTGGTGTGCACTTTTGGTGATTTGTCTTCTGGAGCATTTTCTTTCCTATAATACTCATTTGTAATTAATCTATAACCCAACTTTAACCGGCACTAACTATAACACGTAACTATGTTGTTGATGTTCAATTTTGGTACTACTACAACACAATACATGAATGGTGGTTTGACATTTCAATTACTATAATCATTTATCATGGTAACAGTTTTTACAGAGAAACTAGGAGCTAAAAATAAAAACAAATGAGTTCTATCCTCGGTTCTATCTTTATTAAGTTTCACACAAAAACATATTTTTAATGTTAAAATATATTTTTCTAATTCATATGGCAGTCTTGCGATCCCCAGATTATTCCCGTCGTTTGCGGTATAGCACGCAAGATACATGTATAATTTATCTAAGACTTATTCTGGGTATAAAAAATTTCAGCGCATTTAATAGTACAGTAAAGAACAAAGATCCCGATATTTTTTTTACAGACAATAAGTTGGGATAAGGTATAGTTACAAGGTATGTTATTGCGCAGCAATGGTTTTCAGCCAATCATATGCGTTTGACCCAACATGAACCATATTGGTAATAAGGCCAATCACCTTTCGCGTGCGGTACTTCAAATAAGATAATTTCAGAATAGTTATTTATTCTGTGATAATATAAGGAAAGATACTATGAAATAAACCAGAATATTGCACATCACAATATTATATGTACCTACTTCTAACATGGTTCCCAATGGTTCCACCATCTCTTACGCAGAACAGGAATGTATTCTGATCGCTGGAACGAGCATACCTGTAATTGTTTGTAACCATGATAGAACGTATACCGGAATCACGTCATCTGTCTGCCTGCTAGAGCCCTCCTCACCAAAGCTCTTTCCAATAGATTATAACAGGTACATAAACAGAAACAAATTATAAAAACCGGATACCATATTTCTATAGAACGAGCAGGGGGGAAAGTGCCAAACTCTGGGAGTGTATACAGCAATACGTGTATGACTAGAAAACCTAAAATAATTCGATTTCGAATTACGGCGCCTTAAACGTTTATTAACAAAAAAAATTGCAAGTTTACCACTCTTTATAAGTTTAACCCAGAGTAGAAGCGTTTTTGTCACGGTCTACAACACATTGTGCAATATTGGTAAACTTCCCAGTAATCACATAATATCTGAACATGCCTGTAGTGGTAGACTAGATGTAGATGAAATGGAAGACACTATTGATTTCGTGGAAGAGAGCCCTGATGCTCACGAAGAACTGCCGCCAAACTTGAAATTCCTCAGACAAAAGTGATCCTTGAGCAGGGCTTATACCTATCCCACTCTCGATACCACTTACAGCAGGAACAGCATCGAGATACCATGCAATTTTGCATGTGGATAAAAATGCTTCGTTATTTGATTCCTGGTATACTTTTTACCGATGAAGCTACATTCACTCGTGATGGCATCTACAATACCCGACGGCAGGGTTGGCAGTTTTAAAACAAAATGTTTTAAACAAATGTTTTTTAAGTGTTTAAAACACAGTAACCTGTTTTAAACACAATTGTTTTAAACATGATTTTTTTCAATGCGTTTTTTCAGTGTGTTTGATGGACAATTTTCAGAACATCGTTGTATTTGATAAGGTAAAAAAAAAAATAATAATAAAGTAAAAAAATATGAACTTGAGGGTGTATCTATTGGTACATTAAAAAAAATATATAAAGAATACTTATTGCAGGTACAAAATATGATTGATTAAATAATGTAATTTTAGGGCTACTTGAGTTATATGTGATGGTTAGAAGTAAGTATTTCTTTTTGTTTTTTTATTTGGTGGCGTGGAAGAACGTTGATACGAACGTCACCTTTTGTGTAGAATATTGTATCTATGTGTACAATTATATATAACACAATAAATATTTTTCTATTCTATTCTATTTTATGTAATGCAATACAACTAGTTATAATAATATGGTAGTATAAGTACAACCAACGAAACATATTACTATTATATAGAAGATATACCGTTATTATTTATTTTCTTAAGTGTTAATTTTAAAGCGATTAATAGCAAACAAAAGTCGAGTGCGGGAAGGTAGACCTATGTATTCCCATGCATTTTGACCTGCTGAACACGAATCCGATGTCCGTTTCGCCCGATTGACTGTTGTATTTTTCCTAACCTCAAAAAAAACACCGTAAGAATGCCCAAGAAAATGAGAGTGTAGCTAAAAATCTGAAAAATTTCAGAGGTACGTAGAATGGCGAGAGAAATCGAATGGCCCAAACTAGAATTCTATAGCTTTTTTGGTTTCCGATATAGAGCCTCGAGAATTGCGAACAAAACAATTTTTTCCTTCCAGTGACTTTGAGCTGCTCTATCTCGAAAACGAAGGACCGCAAGAATGTCTGGTTTGCGCCATTCGATTTCTATTGCCATCCTATGTACCCCTGAATTTTTTCAGATTTTCATTTTTTCGGGCATTCTTACGGTGTTTTTTGAGGTTAGGAAGAATGCAAGAGTCAATCGGGCAAAACGGACATCGGATTCATGTTCAGCAGGTCAGAATTCATGGGAATACTTAGGTCTGCCTTCTCCAACTCGACTTTTTTTTTATGTGCCTGTGTAGTCAATAACCAATAACCAAAAAAATTATTGCACTATTGACAACTTGACGTATTTATTACACCGAATTGGCCGAGCTGTTGTCAAGTATCGTCCTCGTCTTGTTATGATGCAATATGGGCATGGCTTATAGAATAAACAATGTAATGGGTCGACGTGCCCGTATAAATTTAAGTTTAAAAAAAAATTTTCATTGTTTAAAACATGTCTTTTTCAACAATTAAAAATCCATGTCTAAAACACATTGAATTGTTTTAAATAAAAAAAACGTGTTTTTTGATTAAAATAAAAAAAACAATTTTTGCCAACCCTGCCCGACAGTCTGACGAAAATACACATCGGTGTTGTGCGAATGGCTTTGCAGCCACAGCCATAGATTACAAGTATAGATAGATAGATAGAAAATACACATGCAACAGTAGAAACAATTTTTTTTCCTTCTTCAATTCTTTGGGACTTCCTGCACCATGTATGTTTTCTTTTTAAAGAAAATATCACAATTAACAGTATGTTACTGGTAAATAAACTCTATGCCTGTGACTTACGTCAAAGGATCGGTTAGAGGTTTCTTTTTTTTAAATCAACAACACAAATAAGTATAAAAACTTGAAATTAAATATTTCGACGACGTTTCGGAAATCTAATCTGTTTCTTTTTTCAAGGCTTTTTTTGAAAAATCTTTTTTGCTGTGTATGATAAATACACAGCTCTAAGAATGTTTGTTATATTCAATATCCATAGATACTTACTATTTACATAGAACTGTCAATATAGTTAACAGTTTTTTAAGTTTTATTCAATGTTAAGTTTGTGAAGTTCTTCTTTTAACATTGGCAACCAAGTTGTACAGACATCTACGGAACAATTCGACACGCATCTATCCTCATTCAATAATATTATCGATTTCCAGATTAGATTTCCGAAACGTCGGCGAAATATTTAATTTCAAGTTTACTAAAAAAAAAAAAAAAAAAAAATGTGGCAGGAAGTCCCAAAGAATTGGAGAAGGAAAAAAATTAAGATAATGCCACAAATAACATTTAGATAAAAAATAGAAACAAATTTTCAATACAGTTTTTCAATTAATGTGTGGTGTGGTTTCAATGATAATTACTTTATTGGTCCTTTCATTTTGTATCACGTATTAAGAGAAAACGTTATTTTTCAAAATGATTTACAACACTTGTGTTTTTTTTTTACCTAAATAGATGATTCCGAAGACTTTTGACGTGCTGAGTACAATTCCGTTGGCCGTTTTGTGCCATCGCGTCACAATTTTGAGATAGCCTAACCTAAAAGTGCTAAAAAGACCATATCTGTCTATATTCGTGCCCTAATAATTGAACAACACGATACGAGATCTTATCCAGCTGTTCAAAATCTTCAAAAACCCATAGTAACAATAAAAAAAAACAACTATAGATGGCGCAAACATTATTTTATTTCCGAGTTTAGCAAGAAATACTTGAATTTTTATCATGAGTATATGTAAATACAAGTAATTCGGACCTAAATAGCTAATTCCATAGGATTTTGACACGCTGAACATAATACCATTTTGGGAAAACATAACCTCAAAATATACAAAATAATATATTTATAATATTCAGGTTTCAATCACTAAGCGGAATATGTATTATTTCAGATGGATTTCTGCGTGCTGAACACGAAACCGTTGTCCATTTTACTTTATCAGATCATGATATAGAGAAACCTCAAACTGAAAAGAGGCTATGTATAACAGATTAGGTGTTAATAACTTGAAAATCGGATAAGATGTAAATCGTGGAAAAATTTATCAAATGTGCAAGTTTAACAACTAAGACTTTAAGAACATACATTTACGAGGTACTAAACATACCTACACCTAATGAAACATTCATAAACAAGAGGAAAGGCAAACCACAGGCTCTAAATCTAACATAACCAAATAAACAGAAAAAACAAGCATAAAGAATAGAGTATATGCTCCAAAACTAATATCACCTTAGAATTCTAGTCATAAATGAGCAGAAAGGCATAATCAAAGAACTCGAAACCTAAAATAACCTAATGGGGCTAGCCATAAACGAGCAGAAGGGAATACAGTTCATGCTCTTTACCTATCATAACCTAATAGGTGTATTGGTGTATACCTAAACGAGTAGAAAGGAATGTTTAATAGAATGCCCTTTAGCATTACCCAGAACCAACGGCGTGGACGTATGGGGACAAAAAAGACAAAAAAAAAACACAAACATAAAAAAAAGAACAAAAAAAATGGAGCTATCTAACCTAACTTCATAGAGTAAAATGGGTAACGGCACTATGTTCAGTGCGTCAAAGTCCTATGGTTTAGGTCCGATTTACGACAAAAATTCTAGTACTTCTTTCTAAACAGAAATAAAATAATGTTTGCGCCATCTATAGTTACGCCTTTTTTAATATTACTATTGATTTTTTAAGATTCTGGACAGCTGAATAAGATGGTCTGGTCCGTTTTACTCAATCTCGTAGCATTGTCAAGTTTTAGGGCATGAATATAGGCAAAATGGCCTTTTTAGCACTATTAGGATAGGTTTTCTTAAAATCGTGGCGTGATGGTTCAAAACGGCCAACGGCATCGTGTTCAGCACGTCAAAAACCTTCTGAATCACTTATTTGGGTTAATAAAAAACCTTGCGGGTCAGTGCAATGCTATTGCATTATTAGCATGATGGAGCTCCTCCACATTCTGATCATCTGGTCACGCAGCAATTAAATGGAATGGTAAAATGGAATTTTTCCAGGACGATGGATTGGTCGTGCTGATCCTATCAGTTGGTCGTCAAGGTCTCCAGACTTCGCACCGTTAGACTTCTGTTTGTGGGAATAGATGAAAAGTGAAGTGTATAAATCAAAAGTGGACAATCGCGATACAGTAATTTTTCGTATTTTGATTGCTGCAGCTCAGGTAAAGCAAAACCAAGATGAACTTGAGAAAGCAACACGCTCTCTTCATAAACGAGCCATAAATGTCTGGAGGTCTAGAGAGATATATTTGATAATTTGTTTTGGATTAAACTTTTATAATTTAACTTTTCTGATTGTTTGTTGATAAACGTTATGCTGGCGCTACACGTTGGGCCTAATCTAGCAAACCTCGGCCAAAGCCAACGTGTGGGTGGTAAGTTTGTCTTGATTGGCCGCGAATGGGCCAAGTTTGCCTCTGATCGCCTCGGTGTCGGTAAATAGTACACCAGTCAAAGGGATTTTGGGCGTGCTTGTGTCAGATACCAATTTCCGTCCACGCGTTGATGCATAAATACCGCTTACAGCCTGCGTATCTATGTTTTTCCTGTAGTTAGCGTTGCGTTAAAATAGCAGTTTGGAACAACGATATTTTTGTTTTTAGAACTACATTTGAGGAAGAAACTACGATATAGGACCCGAAAAATAATTGACTAGAGATTTTGAACAGGTAATGGAGACTTCTGTAGGCGTCACCAGTAGTTAAAAACCTTAAAGTAATAGCCAAACGAACTCAGTCGATGACATCCTACAGAAATTTTCGAATTTGCCATAGCAAGCACTGCTGTACTGGCCAACGTTTGGGTGGTATATTTGTAATGTTACGACAATTGTTTCGACCAAAGTATGGCCCAACGTGTAGCGCTAGCATTAAAGACGCCGCGATTCGAAAATAAATAAAAATCGGGTTATAATTTTTGGGATTTTTAGTAATACACAATGTATAAATACACTCCCGGAGTTTAGTCTCGCAACTCACCTTGTATATGGGTTATATTGCGATGGGGTTTGTTACTTCCACAACTTGGAAAGCGGCTCAGAGACCGACAAGGAGCATTTTACAAACATTATTATTTATTGATCCAGTGGAAAAGGTGCCTGCGTCACTTAAGAGCAAGGCAAACAAAAATAAATATAGAAGTCTATGTTATTAAATAAACAGCGGTTGATGGCTACCTTCTCTGATAGGATATCTTTAAATTCTTAGAATAATCGTTCTCACCGAAGCGAAATATTTAATGGGAATTTTCGTATCAATCACAGCAGAAACAAAATTAAAGTACAATATTAGTATATATTTTTATACTCTTCGTAAATACAGAACAAGGAGTATATTGCATTCCGTTGGAACATTTCTAAAACAAGTAATATTGCTCGTAGAGAAAAAAATTTCATAGCACTGTGTTGGTGATGGCGAATTCTGAACAACTTTTAAAATGTCCGTTCGTCTGTCTGTCCGGCAGTCACGTTTCTTGTAAGCACGATAACTTAAGAAGGAGAAGCTCGATTGTATTTGGACAGTAAGTTAGTGTTAGCTAGAGCAAGAACCTTATTGTTTTTGAACAAAATCGATCAATAAATAAAAAAGTTATTAATTATTTAAATTTAAAGTTTTTGATTTTTTTATATTTTGTAATTAAATAAAAAATGTTTAAAACTAATATTATTTACAAAAAAACTGCAAAGAGTATGATATAGAATATGCAACAATTATATAAAAGTATCATAAATCTGCGAAGAGTATAACTTGTTTCGATTACTTATATATTTTGCTTCTTTGATATTATTAAAATAAAGTACTTGATATAATAAAACATTTTTAAGTAGCATCATTTTGTCTATTAGATTAACATTTCAAAAAATAAATAACATAAAACTTGAATTATTAAATTGGTACATAAAAAACCCAAGTAACAATTGTAGTTTTAAAACAATCTATAAGTTATTCTAAAAACTTATTTTCAAGACTACTTACAAACGTAAATAGTAGTGGAAGGACTCTATGAAGCCGATTTAAAACCTTTATAAAAGTATAGGGGCCCATCTAGAGAAGGGCCTGCATGCCTTTTTTTAAAACTACTATTAAAACTTTCAAGTTTTAATGAATTTTCTAAAGCTTTACTCAGGGAGTATCTCAAGAGTATTATAAAATCATAGGATAGGCATTATATCAAAACTTAACACACAAATGCTTTGAGCGGACTTTTTGTATTTAATGAAGTAAAAATAAATACAATCTATTCTACACGTACTATGGACCGCTATGATTACATATGTTATAAAATGGACAATTGTCGACTACTAAGAACAGAAGAAGAGTTAAAGATAGACTACTTTTAATGAATTGATGATACTACTTATAGCGGGCTAAACTTTTCAACGCGGCTAAGTTTACTGTAAAACATGTATTAAATAGTTCTTAAAAATTCGTGCGGTCCCTAAAAAATATATAAATATTTTTTTTGTGACTTAAAAAGTAAAGAGAGCTTTAGCATCTGCCCATAATATGGTTTAGTATATGTAAATTGTTTTTATAAAACATTTCAATTAGATACAAATTACATTTTTTTGTTCAATCTGGGATATTCCTAATATTGCTGACCGTTATATTCCTCGACGGTTAAAAATAAAATGGCGGGTGTATGTACTACTACTTCAAACATGTTTTGTCTTATTTGCCTATTGCATTACCAATTGCTCTTTAAGTATGTCAATTTATTCTTGTAAAATTATATTTTAAGCCTCATTGGTCTTAATATTGTCGCGTTTTCGCCCTTTTAGCAAACACCCTGTATGAATCCGTGGGTTCTAAAATAATTTCAACAAGAGATAAACCACTAACACTTTATTTAATAATTTACTGGTTACACAAACTAACTTTTACAATGTTTATATTTATACTTTGAATTTATAACCTCACTTTCGCTATTCTATTAACTTTCCTTTAGTAAAAACTTCCTCCCCTGCGCCGGTAATCGCGCCTTATATACTCTGAAATTGCCTCTAAATCCATCCAGAAACAATCAAGAATCTTCTCTCACCACACTCTAGAAAACTCTATCTCTTTCTACAAGTTTCCAGTCACTCACTATTAGGCATAGGCGTATCAATCTCCAGTTTCAAGGGGGTGTATTCATAACAATATACATTTTAAAACTTGTAGGCTTATCTTAAAACCTATTTTAAACCATTTGAGCACATAATACAACCGCTTTAAAGCCTAGAGAATTTATGGTGCTCGGATAATATAACCTAAAAAGTCAGTTTGCCGAGACGCTATTTGGTAGATGTACACTAAATGCTCGTCTCTCCCGTCTTTTATCAAGTGTCTTGGTTTTACTAGTGATATTTTAATTTATCATCGATCACTGCTCCACAGACAGAAACAAAATGCCGACGAATATGTACATATCATATGATAGTTTTACTACCTATTTTAAAACATTATAGTCTGGACAAAGGTAAACTAAATCCTTTTATGTTTAAGACTGATCTCCCATTTGGCCGCCATCTTCAAAATAATAGACAGTGCGTCTCACAAAAAATTTGTAAACAGCAATTTCGTAGATAATGATAATCTCTAAAACTGTGTCTACATATACATATACAAGCGTCAAAAACATGTAAAATAGGGGATAAAAAACTGAGGTAAAATATTAACAATAAAGTTTTTCCAGAGGTAGACATTTTGAACCTGCAAAGTGTTTAGTTTTAAGCCATGGCTAATATCAAGTTTATTTTTTTAAATAATAAATTAAGTTTCCGCCAATAACATCATATTTCTAGCTGATACAAATGAGTCGGGTAATTGCACACTTGCTCCTATACTAGTATCAGCTCTCGTATCAGCTACTCCGAATATATCTAATAACCAATTTTAATGCAGTTCCGACGAAATTTCAATTTTGTACAGTTTTTAAGAGTCAGCCCTCTGTGCACTGGACGTTGCGTCATAAAAAACTACAATGGGACGGTAATCCTACACTCTGTCAGTACAATTTTATTCGTATTCGTATCATTTACCAAAAAACAACCTCTAATCCTTTGGCGTAAAAGTAAAAAATTATAGGTAGATCCCTCGAGCGTTATTTAGAAGTGAAAGTACAGGTCGCAAGAAAGCCCGAAAAGAAAAGTAGAAGTACTAATAAATGTAATAAGATATACTTCTAATTTTTCTAATATACCAAATTAATAACGTAATTGATTGAAGTAATAAAATGATTAGATACATGCCTATAATTTTTCTCTAATTTGATTCACAACTATTCTAACCTTGACCTTAAAGTTGCTGGTGCTCCACACATGAATGAAACGATGTCATTCAAAGAATTAATACTATAAATGAATGAGAACGTGAACAATGGTGCATTCATCTACAGTGTAAACTTCGACCCCCCACATCTTATATAAAAAAGGAAGCACTTTTATGCATGATTTTTGACATGTTAAAATTTGGCATGTCAGGTGAAAATCATTTTATTACTCAATATTCAATTATTAAATACGTTTTAAACCATGTTTAAATAAAAGAAAATAACAGTGAGTAGGTAAGCCTCTGAAGTAGTTTTTCGATAAATACCAAAACACAATATTCGAATGCTAATGTTCGGCGCGCGTTTCGCTAACTACGTTGGCATCATCGGGTGATGATTAAAACCAGTTTAAAATAAAACTAGTATTCGAGTAATGTGGTTGTTTAGTTGTTGGTGAGCATTGAACAGTTGAACACATTGACCACAAACACGAAACAATCTGGTTTTTCTACAAAACAGCACAAGCGCAGTACTAACACATACTACGAACGACATTGCATGAAATCTTAATTCGCCATCTTCACAGACCATTGGTGGTATGTACCGTAGTATTAAGAATTATCTTGATAAAAAATAGTCATGAAATTAAAAACTGCTGTCTAGCGCTGTCATCGTTTTGTAATGATTGTCAATCATTTTTTGACTGTCAAAATATGACAAGGAGTTCTATAGAAGTTTCATTTCTTTTCTCAACTTAAAATCAGTTTTTGAATCACTTTAATTATGGTTTTCAACACAGAACACAATACCCACATAATTGAAGCCTATTTTCGAGCTCGTATGCTAGTTAATGGAATTTAGGAATACTGTCAGCATTTATGTTTGGATGATTTTCAGGAGCACTTCCCAGACTTAGCAGTGATATTAACAATATATACGAAAGGTTTTTATGCTTGTTTTACTAATTGTATTGCTGTCTCTGACTTATAAAAAAAATATGCTGGTAGGCCAACCGTTCGTACAGAAGTCGTTAATAACGTTCGACAACGTATGGAACAAGACCCTGTAAAACCTTTGAAACAACACTTTTAAACAATTGAACTATTTTATGAAACATGCCGAACGATTGTAAAGAAGGACTTGGGAATTCATCCATATAAAATACAATCATATCATTTCTTGCCAATGGACTATCCAACATCCCAGACATCTTGCGTACTCCAGTAGTTTGTCAATAGTTTAATGACATTGCCTGCTAAACTTGACATTTTTTTCTGATGATTCGTGGTTTCCTCTTTTGGGGTACATCAATTCTCAAAGTGTGCAAATGCGGAACACTGATAATTCGCATAATTATGATGTCTCCACTACATCCTCAGAAACTTGGTGTTTGGAAGCAGGCAAGATAATAATTGCGCCCATCTTTATACAGAAACAACATTTTATCTGTATTTGTTCAACAACTAACTACTCGATGATGAATTTCAGCAGGGGTCTTTTCAGCAGGACGGAGCAGCAGCACATACGCCGGTACGTCGAGAGCGGGGGGGGCGGAGGCTTTTGAGGGGCCCCGGCGGATTGAAGAAGAAAAAAATAATTGGGGGGGGGGGGGAAGTTGACTGACCCATTCCAACACACTGTTATGGTATAATACCGCACGGCCTTCCACAAATCAGAAGCCGTTAAGCCTCACTTAGTGGTGCGGTTGCTATGGTTACGTCTAGCCTCGCATTTGACGTTTTACAGCGTTCTGAAATTCTTTTGCATAATTTCTATCTCATAAATCTTGTTAGAGGAAGTATAGTCTACAACACGTTTGGAATGGCATATCCCACACTCGCGAACCGTAACCCTCGCCTTCGGCTCGGACTACAAACTTTTCGCTCGTGTGGAATATGGGCTATTCCAGAACTTGCTAAATGTAGCTAAACGGCTTCTGATTTGCCGAAAGCCGAGCGGTATTATTTCATCACAGATTGTTGGAAGGATACTTGTTGACACAATTTTTAGTTGTGGAATTTGTAGTTTCTGAAATAATGTTAGAGAAAATTTCTTATTCGCGAGTTTTTTGATAATCGGCTGGTAAGTTTACAGACACAAGTTGAATTTCCTCCAAGGTCACCTTGTTTGACGATTATGGACTATTTTTATATCCCTTACTTGGAAAATAGGGACTATTTTCATATACCTTACTTGAAAAAAGGGTTTTCAGAACTCCTGTACCTAATGTGCAGGCATAAAGCCGATAATGTCGCAGAATGCTTTTCGTAGCATGAGAAGGAGCTTTAAGGTGGCCATTCCCTAGAAAGAGACATCCGATAGGGATATATCTATTATTTTTGCTCATAACTTTTATATCTTAGTACATATATTTTAAAAAACTATAAGAGTACCTAAGTAAAACTATAACAAGACTATTCTATGAATTTTCACTCAATAATTTCAGTGGTTTGCAAAATACCTAGATTTAAAACTACGAAATAGGGAGATTGACATAATTCTTAAATTTAAATCTAGCTATTTTGTAAACCGCTGAAATTATTGAGTGAAAATTCATAGTAACAGTCTTGTTATGGTTCTACTTAGGTATTCTTATAATTTTAATAAATATACGTACTAAGAAAAAAAAGTTATGGCCAAAAATAATAAATATTTCCCCTTTGGAGATCTCTTTCTAGGGAATGGCCACCTTAAGCTCTTTCTTATGCTACGAAAAGCATATAATCGGAGGGGCATAACACATTCCGTGGCAAACGTGATGATGAATTAATGGGACCAATTTTAACACATTCCTTATGCCACCCCAGACATCATCGGAATAGGGCCAGCCTATCAATATTTTATACTGAATCTTTTTTATTTACAAAATTGAAATTCTCTATAAAAAAAGGTCCTTAGGAATGTATCGATATCTTTTAGCGGTTAGGTATTTTGCTTAAAAACACTTTTATCTTGTATCACTCGTATCATTTAAAAAAAATTGTTTCATATAAGAACAGATGGATAATTGTATGGTGAATGTTTGACTCGCCCCTTTATATATTATACGGAGTAGGCAGTTGTTATATTTTAGCAACACCCTGCAAAAGTTGATAATACTGTGCAAACTTGGCAGAATGGCAGAGCTGCAATCGTTGACAAAATCAGTGCAAGTTAAAACAAGCAATGATCTAGCTTTTGAGTTTAAGATAAAATCAAAGGAACTCTTTTAAAATATTATGAAACTCACTTGGTGTTTGACACATATCTTAGAAACTCTTAAATCTGCGATGTAACATAAAAGGACATCTACAGTAACCACCCATTGAGTACAAAATAACCGACTCCACAAACATTGCAAATATACAGATAAAATTCCTCCTTTCTCATATAAAAATAAAGGATAAGCTTACAGCGTATCTTGCAGAAAAAGCTATGTTGCACGCACGCAATATTGAGAGAAGCCTAATCGTAAGGTGGAGAACTGAAGCCAAATCGTCTTTCGGAGGCGACGTAAGTGAACCTGAAATTAGTAATAAAGAAACTGACTTTTAAATAATACTGCACTGCCTTTTTGCCTCCCGAAAAGGAGCTACTGCGATTCATATATATTCGCCTGATACAGACGTATTTCTATTAGTATTGTGGTGGTCTGCATGCTCTGTCAGGATATGATGTCACAGGTTTACTTGCAATGAAGGGAAAACTATCAGTTTGGAAGGTTTATAAAATAGCAGATAATGACATTTTTAATGCTCTTGGGAAACTTGGATCCATTGAAGAATTCGGGGATGAAGCTGAAACTATCATTGAAAAATTTATTTGTAAGGTATACCAGGGACGAAGATTTCAGACATTGGGGAGCTTCGTTGGTGGATGTTCTCCAAGCACGGGCACAAAATGAAAATCTGCCTCCTACAAAAGCGTCACTACCTCCTTTTATTCGTAGAGCACATTACCAGGTTATGGAATGGCGTCTTGCTGACCAGCAGCACCCTAATCTACCACCACCTTGTGATTACCGATGGGAAATGAAAGATAATAATTACTATGTTCCTGTTTTGTGTGTGCTTCTATGTACACCTGAAACCATTTTAAAATAAATTCGGTGTTCATGTGTAAAAGGGAAATGTGTTGTATTCTGCCAATGTAAATCCCGAAAAATTTTATATACTGAACCTTGTATGTGTGGAGGCGATGAAGACTTATGCGAAAATCATGACCAAAATTTTGGTATCAATCACATTTCGGATGAAGAATATTAAGCTGAAAACATTCTACGTGAAATACAATATTACAATTAATGTAATAAAAATATTGAAATAAATACAAATTTCTTAACTAGTTATTATTTTTTAACATTAAAAAATGGCTTGTACAGTCTTTAACTTGCTATAACTGATAACCTAACCCGTAGGTTATACGACAGGAACTGTTGCAACCTTTATTTTATTTAGAACAAAAAAAAAATCAGTACAAAATATTGATAGGATGGTCCTATCAAAAATTTTAATCGATAACTTCCGATGATGTCTGGAGCGTATGACGTCGTATAGGCCGCCTGCCACAAAATCAAGCCAAACATCTGGTAACATATGATTATGGAAGGCATAAGGAATGTGTTAAAATTGGTCCCCTCAATTCATCATGAAATTTCCCATGTATTTCAACAAGTGTGCTCCCCGACTAATGCGTTGAACATGGTAGGAGACAATTTCAACAATTTATTTAAATTCACTTTTTTATTAACAACGTTAATAATTATCTTTTATTTAGTTATTATTTTATCTCTAGAATTAAAAACAAATGTACACATTATTGCATACGATGTTAGTGTAGGATTTAACTTGAAAAACTGTAACATAATCTAGACAGCAGTTTTGAATTCCATGATCATCTCTGACCAAGAGAATTTTTGATATCGCGGTATTTATTATATAAACACAAGTTCTCTTTTCGCACACGAATTTTTTATATAACAAAAAATAAGTAAAACAAGAAGCGGGGAACCTTTTTCACGAGTCTTTTTTTGGAAAGTTAAAAGTAGAAAAGATTGAGCATTAGGTGTATTTATATTATGCATAAGTTAATATTGATGTTGATGACCGAGCAGCGTTATCAAGTCACATCCGTCAAGGATCAAATTAATGCATAACAGTGGGCAGACTGAATGGACTGAATTAAAATAACAAAACCTCACCTTAGCAGGTGCGACTTTAACAGTCAGTATTGTATTCAAAACTAAATCTACCTGAAGAAAGAAGAGAAAGATTAAAATATATAGAATATGAAATGCCTTAAAATTGAAGGTGTCACTTCAAATTCATTTCGATATAACGCTGAGAATAAAATATACTTTGTAGGTACCTATCTGTACTAAAGAAAAATGACATTTTATATATTTAACTCAACTCATTTAACTTCTATATTATTAGGTTCTGCTACTTGAATATCAATCCGGACCTCGACTAACTTGGACGGGTTCTCAGTTCAATTGAAATATTATAAGCCCGACACTATAACGAGGCTGTTGAATTATCATATACAGGGTTATTCACGGAAAGCGGGTATTAGATGTTTCTTGGGATCTGTTCAATTTAGAAATTTGAAAATTGGGCTAAGGGGGTTTTTGGACATGGAGGATCTAACGAAAATATTTTTATGCATGTGTTATTTCCGCTTACAGCGGATGTAGCAACTAACTCTATTATTTTGAATGGAACACCCTATATTTTATTTCATATTTGGATTCCTCAAAATTTGAGCTTGGGTCTATACCGGGTGAGTCACGAATTGCGCTCGCCCCGATATTTCCTAAAATATTTGGAATAGAAAATTGAAATTTGGAGGCCTTATTACGCGACTAAAATGCCATCTTTTCAATAAAAAATCAAGTTTGGTGCACATCCGGTTTGACCGGAAATGCCCACAACTTTCGATTTTTAAATGGAACACCCTATATATTTTTACATTTTTGGAATCTAGAGGAAATTTTGAATACAATACATCCATTTTGGTCACTTTTTGATAAACATTAAAAATTTTATTAAAAAATCTATTTCTGAATCCAGAGTGCTGTGGTGCCCAAAATATATTTTAGTTTGTGTGCTACGTTACTATAAAAATAAAAAGAGCAATATGATTGCATTACTTAATTCTCTAGAGGCGTTTAAAATTTTTAAATGTGATTTTTACCCACTAACTCGGTTTTTTTAAATGGGAATTTAATCGTTCACCAACATTTTTAAATACCTCATTTTCATACGAATCTAATGATACCAAAATTTTGAAAATCCGCTCAGAAATATTTGAGATTTCAGCCAAAATACAATGCAACCAAGCTTTTAGAAACATGCGGCTAATAGATAATAGATTAGTGGGCTTTGGAAACTAAAATGGCACATTTCTGTGTAAATCTGGTAACCTAATAACATTGGAAAAATCATAGTAGCCATTGAATGTAATAAAACAATATCAGCTGTCAGACAGATACAAAATAAAGCGTTGCGGAAATCTCTTTGAGTAAAAATTAAAGAAAATGAATAATTTTAGTAGAAATGAAAAGGTCGATATGTTACTGATACTGATATATGGAGAGCGTCTCAAAAATTCAACTGCAGCTGCAGAACTGTATCAGCAACGATATCCCAACAGACGTCATCCAAGCAGACACTTGTTTGCCAGAGTGGAACAAGAATTAAGAAACGAACCCAATCAACAAGATGACCATCAAACATTTATTGTAAGTGAGGACAAAGAAATTGATGTATTAGGATTTGTGAACAACAACATCAACAAGGGAATTGTCAATGGAATGCGACATTAGTCAGTCTTCGGTTTGCAGAATTTTAAAGAAACATAAGTTTCGGTCTTATAAATACCAAATACACCAACATCTTTATGGAGATGATAACGACAGGAGGCTAGTATATTGCAACTGGTTCTTAAATGCAGTACAACAAAACCCAGGTTTTCCTTTTCATATTTTATATTCAGATGAAAGTAGATTTACGAACCAAGGTATGTTTAACAGAAATAATACTAGGTACTGGGCTCAAGAAAATCCGAGGTTGGTAGGGCGGGGGAATATTCAGGAAAGATTTGGGTTTAACTGTTGGCTTGGAGTACTTGGAGATCGAATAATTGGACCCATATTTTTTTATGGAACACTTACTGGCGAACGATATTTATTCTTTTTACAAAACCAGACAGCAGAATTTCTTGACTTACTTCCTCTTGCCTATTTACAAAATCTGTTTTTCCAACAAGATGGTGCTCCCCCACATATTTCCAGAAGAGTGATGGAATATTTAAACAACTTGCATGGTGACCGCCTTATCGCAAATCAAGGTCATATCAGGTGGCCTCCTAGGTCACCTGACTTAACACCCCTCGACTATTATGTATGGGGCACTCTCAAAAATAAAGTTTATAAAACTTCTTCAAATACCCGTGAAGAGCTGCAAAATAAAGTTGTACGGGCTCTTAATGAAATAACGCCGGCTGAATTGTGTAGAGCCATTCAAGCAACTGTACGCAGAGCCGAATTGTGTATAGAAAAAAATGGTGGACATTTTGAACAATATCTATAAATGTCAATTTGTGGTTTAATTATATTAATTATTTTAAAGATACCTACTGTTACCTAGTTTAAGTTTAATTGTTCAAACGGAATTGATTTTTATTTATTTATAGGCCCGATATTTATGTTCATTTAAATAAAACTCTGAAAACCGAACTGATGTCGCATTCTATTGCAAATGTCCTTGTGGATGTAATTGTGTTTACCTCCACATACCTATGCTAAACTTAATTGTAACGTTCTTTGCGCTCACAATTATTAAATGTTTGATAGCTCAAGATTGCCTATAACTACACGACTGTCTGACAGCTGATATTGTTTTATTACATTCAATGGCTACTATGATTTTTCCAATGTTATTAGGTTACCAGATTTACACAGAAATGTGCCATTTTAGTTTCCAAAGCCCACTAATCTATTATCTATTAGCCGCATGTTTCCAAAAGCTTGGTTGCATTGTATTTTGGCTGAAATCTCAAATATTTCTGAGCGGATTTTCAAAATTTTGGTATCATTAGATTCGTATGAAAATGAGGTATTTAAAAATGTTGGTGAACGATTAAATTCCCATTTAAAAAAACCGAGTTAGTGGGTAAAAATCACATTTAAAAATTTTAAACGCCTCTAGAGAATTAAGTAATGCAATCATATTGCTCTTTTTATTTTTATAGTAACGTAGCACACAAACTAAAATATATTTTGGGCACCACAGCACTCTGGATTCAGAAATAGATTTTTTAATAAAATTTTTAATGTTTATCAAAAAGTGACCAAAATGGATGTATTGGATTCAAAATTTCCTCTAGATTCCAAAAATGTAAAAATATATAGGGTGTTCCATTTAAAAATCGAAAGTTGTGGGCATTTCCGGTCAAACCGGATGTGCACCAAACTTGATTTTTTATTGAAAAGATGGCATTTTAGTCGTGTAATAAGGCCTCCAAATTTCAATTTTCTATTCCAAATATTTTAGGAAATATCGGGGCGAGCGCAATTCGTGACTCACCCGGTATACTATAATATACTCTTACACCTACCAGTTTTCGAGATAAGTAATATTATTTTTGGAGATTTTTGACGGTCCCTACCCTTCCGGAAAAAAATCGATATCTTCTATTATGTAATCGATTTAGAGACTTTCTTTTCAAACTCATACAAGTACCTATGATCTATCTAAAAATAGTCTTATATTTTCTCAATATCATACAGGATACTTTATTTTCACAGTAGAACATTGTTTTTGTGCAAACGTCCAAAAGTCATTTTTTTCAAATGGAACTCCCTGTATATTTTCACAGAATTTGATAGTGCTGAATTCTGCATCGATTGATATTAGCATTCCCTATACCTATTTCTTTTCGGTTTTTTTTATTATGGACGAAGTTTTGTAAATGTAAGATATACAATCAACAATGTAAGATGTACATACATACATAGAAGGTAATGACAAACAGAATGTTTTGTTTTACCAATATAAACACCGTGTTAGTGTTGCCGAGTGGTAGCGATAGTACAGGAACGTAGTATTTGTTCACTTAGAACAGATTTCTGTAAGCATGTGTCTTCAAGGGGATCATGATTTTGTTAAAAGAATTATTTGAACTGACAAAGCTAAATTTTCCAAAGAAGTATTTTTAACATATGAAATGTACACACAACTGGACACCACAATTCTCATACGGTGCGAGAATCAAACCCTAGTAGCACAAAATATTGGACCAATATATAACACTACCCGACAAATTTTAACTTTTATTTACATGTTATATAATTTATTGTTGCGTGTTTTCCACCCTTTTGGAAACACCCTGTATGAATCCGTGGGTTCTAAAATAATTTCAACAAGAGATAAACCACTAACACTTTATTTAATAATTTACTGACTATACAATACTTCAAAATAACATTTACACTTTATTTACTTCATATTTAACCTCACTTTTTAGCTACTAATTTCACTTTAATAAACTACTCTTCTGCGCCGGTAATCGCGCCTTATATACTCTGAAATTACCTCTAGATTGATCCAGAATCTTCTTCCACCACACTCTAGAAAAGTCCATGGCTCTTTCTACAAGTTTCCAGTCACTCACTAGTAGGCATAGGCGTACCAATTTCCAGTTCCAAGGGGGTGTAATTCATAACAATATATATATATTTAATTAGAATATAAGCTCTTTAATCAGAAAATTAATTATTCTTCTTGCGCTTCTTAGCCTGTCTCTTATAAGTTACTTCTGTAGCATCTCTTATACATGTCCAACAGTAGTCTGCTAACATCACAGAAGTCCATTTGCCCTGATATATTTTTTCCATATTTTGAATATCATGGTGGAATCTCTGGCCATGCTCATCCTTTACTGCACCACAGTTTTCTGGAAAATAATCTAGATGTGAATGTAGAAAGTGGACTTTTAATGACATATTGCATCCTAATTTCTGGTAGCAAGAAAGAAGATTCCCAACAAGGTCTCTATAGTTTTCTGCTCTTTTGTTACCGAGAAAGTGTGTTGCTACCATTTTAAAGGAATTCCAAGCAGCTTTTTCATTACCTTCTAGAATATTGTCAAATTCAGCATCTTTGAAAAGGTTCTTGATTTGAGGACCAACAAAAATTAATTTTGACATCACTAAGTCTGGGAAATTTTTGTTTTAAATAACTGAAAGCACGCCCTTCTTTGTCCATAGCTTTTACCAAGTTTTTCCTAAGCCCCAGCTTTATGTGGAGTGATGGCAGTATTACCTTTTGTGAATCAACTAATGGAATGTCAGTAACATTTTTTACTCCTGATTTAAAACTCAGTCTTGGCGGCCAAATTTTTCTTTTGTAATGTTGTAATCGCGCTCGACTGTCCCACTCACAAAGAGAACAGCAATATTTGGTATTCCCTTGCAGCATACCAAGTAAGATAGCTATCACTTTTAAGTCTCCACAAATCTGCCACTTATACTTGTTATATTCTATAGTTTGTAGTTCTAGTAGTTTGTACATTCATGTTACTGTAATTTTCTTCATGTGGACAGCACGGGCGATTGGAATTGATGGCAATTTATTTGCATTGTGGAGTAGCACAGCTTTTAGACTGTTTCGAGGCGTCTCCAGTCACTAGGATCATGGGGAATGTGTAAAGCACTCATTAAACCGTCAATGTCCTTGCAGGCAACCAAGTCATTTTCCATTTTGAAAAAAGGTTTAAAATCATTTTGACGACTTCGATACATGGAAACTTTAACATTTTCTTGTAGTAAATTCCCTTGTTGTAATGGAGGTGCCAAAAGCTCCGCTTTCGCCTTGGACAGATCAAGGTCTCTTATAAGATCACTTAATTCGCGTTGTTTAATTTTGTGTGGTTCTTGGAACTTAGTGGTATTTCACATGGAACGTACGTACAGTCAGCACTGACTATCAGTACTGACCGTCAGTGATGACCGTCCCGTCCCGTTCGACGTACTACTTTCACATGCAGTTAAACGCGGTCAGTTTATCAAAATGTATCTTCGCAACCGAGCAGTCGCTGTTGCCTTTATTTTGCTGATTAAACGGAGAAGAGAGAGAGAGAGAGAGAGAGAAGATATGGGTACATCCTATTATTAGCGCGAGGTGCCTTTGTCACATTTTATTCGAATTTAAGAGAAGAGGAACGTAAATTTTTTAACTATTTTCGTATGTCAATCAAATCTTTTAACGAATTACATCACAAGCTAGAAAATAGTTTAAAATTTTCGGAAAGTTATACTATCGACAACACCTGAATCTGTACGCAGCCGACCATCGAATATGAAATAGCTCATATATCATAATGCTCGTCGGTCCACTGATGATACGTCGCGTCGCCGCACGAGCTCGAAGTAGGCCCGGCGTATTTATTCGTACGTACTGATCATACGTGCTCCATCTGAAAATATTCATTTGAACTCATGGTTGTATCGTGTCCTGACGGTCATTGCTGACTGCAGGGCCTGTTATCTTAGATAGGAAATACTGATGTGTGAGTGTGAGGGAGATAGACATACCTTCCCTCTTTGTCTCTCAGGTTCCAGAACAAAATACTAGGAGCGCTGATTGACAAAATGTCAAAATAAATTATCAACAAACAAGCGTCCATTTTTAAATGACTGCATCAGAGGAGGTTAGAGTTAAATGATGAAAAAAATAAGATTAGAACATTCAGGAAGAGGAACAATAAAAATATTACAAGTTATTTGATAGTGCAAATGGTTACACTTTGTATCCAGTAGTTGGAAAAATTCTGAAATGTGCCATTAGCAATAACAGTGGACATTTAACTTTCTGGAGTAGAGCCAGACACTATATGCGAAATATACAATACAAGGAAATAAATCGTAAACTAGCCAGACTACTATCCCTTGGCAATTGAGAAGTTACCTTAAGTGGAATGGAGTATTTGAGTAAACGTTTCTGAAAGAAGTACAAAAGCATTTTTTAGGCCTCGAGCCAACAATCCAGACCTCATGGAAAACTTTTTCGGCCAACTACGTCAGCATGAAGGAAGAAATATTAACGCCAGTGTATACCTATATACGTTTAAAAATTATTTTAAAACTTTATTACTATACTTAAATAATATGGTGAACAGTCGCTCTGTCTCAAACTGTGAAGGTGAAGTTGATAATTCAAAAATAATTAAAAATAGAGTGAGACATCTGGTAGCACAAGGGGTAGAGAAAGAGGTCGATAAAGAAAATATAGACATTAGTGATATTGAAAATATTAATATCGCAGAACAAAATTTTGCAGAGAGAAGTCAAATAGAACCAATACAAGAAATGGACCACTGGCCTCTGGGTAAGCCACCGTCAAAAGACGAACCACTAGAAATAATGGCCAGAACTAGGAGAAACACGGCCCCGGGAATAGATAAAATAAATAACGAACTACTATATTATGGACCGGACAGCATAAAGCAGCTAACCCTAGAAATCATCACCAACGCATGGACGGAAACAACACCCCTGCCTGAGGAGTGGAACACAACCATACAGATACCGCTCCTTAAAACCAAATCATTACAAAACGTGGACGATTACAGAAGAATAACACTCTGCAGTGTAGGGTACAAATACTACGCACAATTCCTCCTCGGAGAAAGGGAAAAATACATCGACGAACCACCAGATTATCAAACGGCATTTATCAAGGGTAGATCAACAGAAGACCATATGTACACCACCAGACGGATCCTGGAAGAAAAGTGGAAAGAAGGAACAAAACTATGTATAGCCTCAATTGACCTCCAAATGGCATATGATACCATAAGGCATGAGGCTATAATCGACACTTTGCTCAACAGGGGAGTACCGCACTACTTAATAAAAGCATGCCTACACGAAAACACTGCAATACAATGGTTTGGACAGACGACGGAATCAAAAGTGAAGAATATAGGAGTCAAACAAGGATGTCCCCTATCCCCCCGACTATTCACCACAGTCCTGGACCAAGTGATAGAAAGCACAATAAAGGAGAATCAGAATTTCAATGGAAACGATGGAACGATAAAGCCCCCCATCGTAATTGCATACGCCGACGATATACTCATCATCGCCGAGGAAGAACAAGACATCGTTAAATTTCTAAGAAACATAACACCACAGCTGGATTCATCTGCAATGAAAATAAACTTCAAGAAGAGCCTAATAATGGTCCGAAACCCATTGACAAAAACAAGTACAACAAGTGGGGAATAATACAAAATAGGAGACTACACCCTGAGAACCACGAATAGAATGAAATACCTAGGAACATACCTAACGAATCAACTGAAAAGGAGGGAAACAGTAAGGGAAAGAAACAAAACAGCCTACAGAGTCACAAGGGCTCTACTACTCTTCATTGAGGACAATAAACCACCATGGTGCCTAACCAAAAAGATATACAAGACCATCATAATGCCTAGGATGATACATGGTGTCAAAAACGCAGCAACGACAAAGGCAAACAGAAGAAGCCTGAGAAGAGCTGAAAGGGACATTATCCAACTGCTAGCAAAAACAGGAAAACCACAAAAACGACAGAAAACGTCAACATTACTAGAGGGAAGAACAATCAACAATCAAAAGAATAGAATAATACGCAATGAAATACCGGGGACACGTCCAAAGACGAGACACGACACACCTACTAAAGAAATCGCTGCGACTGAACTGCAACAAACTCAAAATAGGGAGGCCATGCTACACATGGATAACAGCAATCGAGAGGATTATGAATAAGCTAGGAAAGGATTATACACACTGAGAAAAATCGGCACAACAAAAAACGGAATACAATAAAGAAATATCAAGGATAATACACACTGCCAGACTCTGAAACAGAAAACTCAGAAGTGGAATAGGAGAGAAGATGATCACAGACAGAAACTAAGAAGAAGCATGTCACAAAAAACTGAGAGTAAAAAGGAAGCACGAAAACCTAAAAGAAGCATCTCACAAACGCCTACACTTTCCATCCGATGAAGACCCAGTATCCCTCCCAGTAATCTATGGCTGACTGTACGTTCCATGTGAAACGGCTCTAAGACTGTCTACATTCACTTGAAAGGAGAACAAAAATACTCTAATAATCTGAAACGCTCCCATGTTATATTTGGTGTTATAATCAAAATAATTTTCCAAAAATTATACCTAATAAATATTCATACACATAATGATTACGACCACCATATTTATCGCAGTTTATACAATTTTAATAGTTCCGTTCTACTTTTAAAAAGTCAAAGCTATAAATACCTCCATAAATCGTAAATTAATTTATTTTAGAATAAAAAAAGTAATATGTACCCACAAAAACCCTGGATTAAAGATGCTGCTGTCAAACAAATAGGCGATTTCATACTCATAACACAGGCACACAAAATAAAAAAGGGCCATGTACTTTTGAGCAGATCGGCAAAAATACAGGGAGTATCATATCCCCTGTATTTTGAGCCACTAGCCCAATCAATAGGTAGAAATGTATACCAAAATTAATACCCGGACACAAAAAATATGGCTGCATAGAAAAGACGATTCTAAGAAAGAATTGTGTTGGATGGACTCGATCTGAAGTGGCGAACTTAACCTAAATAATTGAAGAAGTTGAAAAAAACAGTTATTCGCAAATAAAAAAAACTCTAAAATGTGGAAGTTGTAGGCGCTAAAAAGGTCTTTCCATATTTTTTAAAGTATCAATTGCGATAACACTTTTCAGGATATATCGAAAAAACCGTAAAAAATCGGCTTTCCTTGTTTTCCCTGTATCTTCTTCAAATTCACGTTTAAGTACTTACTGTCAACCGCAAATGTAGCTCATGGCAAACCGAAAAAGCATGTTTTTGAAAAAATTAAAGATATCTTTTATTTTTCGAGATATATCAATTTTTCGATAAAGAGACGTTCTCGAAAATCTGCTACTCTTACTCAACGGAGGGTTCTACAGTAACGATCTTTGGCTAATTTTCTTTTATCGATTTGTACTATCATACTTTAAAAGTATTGAAACGGTTTTATTAATTTTAAGGGTAAATAAATGTCTTTAAAATAATGGGATTTTTTAGGTTGTTTTTTTTTTAATAATTTTGCCGATTTTAATTTCTTCTGTATTCCAGAAAGTCGTAGGACAATTTTTTTTTTTGTAAATTCGTTAAAAATTGTCAGTAATCGATTCCCGTATGTTATTTCTGTAAACTTATTTAAAAAAAAACCTAAAAAAATGCAATTATTTTAAAGCCATATTTGCCCTTAATATTAATAAAACTGTTACAATTCTTTTACAGCATTATAGGACAACTCTTTATAAAGAAAATGAACCCAAGATTGTTACTGTAGAACCCTCCGTTGAGCAAGACTAACCGATTTTCGAGAACGTCTTTTTTTTTAGAAAAAATCGATATATCTCGAATAATAAAAGATATTTTTAAATTAATTAAAAACTTACTTTTTGGCTTGCTGTCAGCTACACTTACGGTTGACAGTAAGTATTTGAACGTAAATTTGAAAAAGATACAGGGAAAACAAGAAAAACCGAATTTTTACGGTTTTTTCGATATATCTCGAAAAGAAAAATAGCAATCAAAAGATCTTTTTAGCACCTACAACTTTTTCGTTCAACTTTTTTCGATTAAAGTCATAGTTTTTTTGTTATTTACGAAAAACTGCTTTTTTCAACTTCTCCAATTTTTTACGTTAAGTTCGCCACTTCAGATCGAGTCCATCGAAACACAAATCTGTCTTAAAATTTTTTCTTCTATACACCCATATTTTTTGTTTCCGGGTATTAATTTTGGCAAATTTAACATTAAACCGTGCGTGACAGGTTGATTGGGCTACGCCGTCAGAATTGCTCCACCACATCAGGGTTTTTCCCTAACCGTAAAAAAATGCTAAAAATCAGTGAAAATCTTAATTAGGACGGGATTGGAAAAATCCTGACGTGATGGAGTAATTCTGACGACGGCATCGGATTCAGCGACCTGTGAAAACTTTTGATCAGGAGCTCGATAGGAATAACATACAGATTCAGAAAATGTTAGTTTTGGTATTGTCTCAACGATTTAACCGACCGCCCACTGACAGAGCTGCCCACGCACATGTGGTGCAGAAAGGAGGTGGCTCGATGTACGATGTTTTATACTGTTGCGTATTTTCCACCTTTTAGGAAACACACTGTATGAATCCGTGGGTTCTAAAGAATTTCAACAAGAGATAAACACCACTAACACTTTATTTAACAATTTACCGACTATACAATACATTGTTTATTTAATATTTAACCTCACTTTTCACTTTGTTCACTTTTATAAACTGCCTTCTTAATAAAACTTCTTCTTCTGCGCTGGTAATCGCGCCTTATATACTCCGAAATTACCTCTAGATTAAACCAGAATCTTCTCCAACCACAATTTAGAAAAGTCCATGGCTCTTTCTAGAGTCTTTCCAGTCACTATTAGTAGGCATAGGCGTATCATCTCCAGTTCCAAGGGGGTGTAATTCATAACAATACGATAGAAAAGAATAGCCCTCGAAATAGCCTGGTTGCCTCGCTCTCGCTTGCTTTTATTGCCAGGCCAAAACGAACATTTTCTAAATCTGTATATCGATTCCAGCGAATTCCATCGGGGCCCACTTCCCATAAGAAATGAGCACTCCATTTGCACCCCCGATATCTGGAAAACTGTCCATTTTCCATGAAAACTTTTGATCAGGAAGGAATTTTCTACAATATACTGCGATTTCAGCCGATTTAGCTGGAAATTATTTTCCATAAGAATTGTGCTGTCATTGAAAATGAATTGAATGTACGAAAGCTCCTGGTTGGCAGGCAAAGAATACGTTTTAATGAGAAATGGGATTAAACAAATCAATGTACAACTTACGTGAAGGTACATTTTGAGCAGAACTTCCGTTCAGATTTTACTAATGAAAGAACCAAGATAATAATAATTATTAAAAAGTATTCAACATATCCACCACTCATTTTTACGTAAATGTTAATATGTTCGCGATCGAACATCATCTACTCTAATCCAGGTTTGTTTCTGATTAACTTACATTCTTGATGTACTCAACTCTTCTACATTTACAACATGTGTGGCGTAAACTATTTTGTTTGCTATACAAACGCTTATTCAAAGCCATCTCCAGATGATAAATGCCCAACGAATATAAATGATCCAAAGCAGTTGTTGTCTCCGGTTTATTTTTGGTATAAGGAAATATGAAAGAATCAGTCACACCTTGTCCAACCTTCAGTGGTTGCATATGGCTAAGATGTAAATCACATATTATTTATGACAAAGCGCAAGGTGGTAACTTATCGTACTCCTGCTTATTTAAACAATAAAATTGAATTGATATATACAGTGTGATCCACTTAAGATCGCAACACCCCTGTACACCCGTTAATTGATGCTTGATTAATTTCAAACTTTGGTGGAAAGAAAAGATCGATAAGGCGATTGATTCTTTAAACTTAGTAGTGTGTGATATATGTCAGTAGCGTGCAATTTTAAGGGGGTTTGAAGAGTCGATTTTTCAAAGAAATGTACTTGCGATTTTTTTAGAAAAAAACTAGTAAGATATTCTTAATCACCTTTAGAAACCTCTTTTTACCAGATTGCATCGTAGTGGGTTCAAAGGCGTTTAGGATAGTGGCAGTCAATATACAATTGTTTTGAACTAAAACTACATTAGTGGATTTGTTTTACTACAACACTCAGGCCTCAAGGCCCATTGTGCTCGTAGGGATCTACAGTTTTGCGTGGACTCCAAACCACGGTCATCGGCTATGACTTTGACGCACCCCCGGCCATCTCACTGCCTTTCAAGGCCAGCTCCTCCTTCCTAATCTAACCTAATTTTTGCCTTATTAAATAATTAATTACTTTGTTGTAAAATTAATTCATACTAGTACATTACCCTGAACAAAAAATAAAGAATACATTTTTTTAATTTGAGAATCCGTTTTACAGATAGAAATTGGTTTTAATTCAAAAAATTGTTTTTTTACGGCCACTACCTTAAACACCTTTGAACCCACTACGATGGAATCTTGTACACAGTGGGTTTCTAAAGGTGCTGATTAAGAATGTCTTACTAGTTTTTTTCTAAAAAAATTGTTATTGTATATATTTTTTTTAAATTGACTTTTCAAACCCCCTTGAAATCGCACGCTACTGATATGTGTCACATAATACTAAGTTCAAAGAATCACCTTATCAATATTTTCCTACCACCAAAGTTTGAAGTTAATCAAACATCAATTAACAGGTATACAGAGGTGTTGCGATCTTAAGTGGGTCACACTATATGTATGTCATTGTATGTAGTACCAAGTCAATCGCTAGACTTTATGATTCTGAACATGTAACTAGATTGGCGAATAATAATCTCTTCCGGTTAATTTTTTACAGCCAAAAAATTTTTGAAAAAAACTTTTTTTGTTGAAAAGAGAGGAAAACGTGTTTCCAGCAAAATTTATTGGGAATCAAATTATTCATCAATCCTAAGCGAGACCCTATTCTTGACGGCGAGAGAGAAACGGACCTTGGGGAACAATCCCTTTCGCCCTAGTTAGTATTCTTGAACACGAGTAAACATGGCGAAACAATAGAACTTAGTAGTGAACGTTGCCAAGTGTATCATGAAAACAACAGCCAATTTTGACAGTTGCGGTTGATTAATATTTGTTTTTTGTATGCATTTTTAACTAGGAGAAACAATAGTTCATAATACCAGCGATGTATAAGCGTCGACCGACAACTTTTAGAATCACTTTTAAATTATTGTAATAAATGGAATATTGTTTCACTACTTTATATTAATTGATAGGCATGATGTAAATTGTTTATTTATAATATATTATTTATTTATAATAAATATTGTTTAATGAACAACTTCATAAATGATTCAATAAAAGTAAATAAATATAATTTAACCTACTGCTATGCCACCGGCAATATTAAGAATGAACCAAGAGCAGGTAATGGACTTGTACTCGTATACGGGTATCGTTTGTAATATCCAAGCACGGTGTGTCTATCACAAGCAAGCTCTGTAATGATTTATCCTGATAGCAACGCTTGAGGCTGAATTTCTCAATTGAGAATAGAAATATTATACTGCAATCAATCAGCAGCAAAAAAATATGACTGAGTTTATCAGTAAGCACACTAATGGTTTTGAAAGTCTAAACAAATAAATTTATTGTCTGATAAACCAAATGGGCCCATTCTGTGTAAATTTAGACGTGTTGTCTCAACTTCTTGCTCTGCATCCTCTATATCTTGCAAAATTAAAGAAGCTCATATCATAACGCGACAGATAGAAGATGCGTGTACTGTCAAATTCCGTCAGGAAGGGACTGTTCCTTACCGGGGAAGCTGTAATCAAGAATATGATTTTCTATTCCTAAGAGAACCACGTCCACTTTCTCTTGATTGCTGTACTCCCCGGAATTCAAGAATAGGGTCCCCGATGTCAAAACAATAAAACCTAGCTCAAACTTAAAATAAGTCAAGGAAAACATCCTACTCTTTTAATCCCAAAAAATCTTTTGGAAAAATACGTGACTGACTTGAAAATGTATCCAATGACAGCTAGAAGCGTCGTCAAGAAGGTGGAGTGGACCAATTTTGAAACTAACCTTTTCGCGATGTGACCTCAAAAGAATAAAAATCTGGAATAACTTTTTGCTATCGGGCACCAATATATAGACGTTCTGAGGCTCAAATTGCAGGTTTTTATTTCTGCCATTTGAATGCATTAGGTACTTCGGTATTAAATTTTCAAATCAATCGCGGAAATATATTTGTTTTGAAAGATTCGGTTGTTTTTTCGTTTCTTTTTCAAATTTTGAGGTTTAACTTTAATTATTTTCATCAGGTTTAAGCCGAGGGGTCAGCCACTTCGAGAATACCTGTACAAAATGTTAGGAATACAATGGCAATATTTTGGGAATATTAGGAATATCGGGAATAATTGGAAATACTAGGAAATGTGCGGAAATACTCGGGAATGCATGGGGAATATTCGGAAATATCAGAGAATACTCAGGAATAATTGGAAATAACGAAGAATAATAGGGAATATATCGGAAATATTCAAGAATAGACACGTTCGTGAAAATTTCGTAGAATCTCGGGACGCGGCGGCCCGACGATCTACCTTCCGGTACGTTTGCGAGGAACTCGCGCGAACTATCATCAGACATCACAGTGAATTACAGTGTTTTATGTGTTCCTGGATATTTGGTTATTAATAATTTTCGACCTGGAGGCATGGAGATAAATGCAGAGGCATTTGACGGCAACAAAATAATTTTTACATAAAAGATAACAACTGTTGTATTAAGTAATAATATAATCATATTATATTAAACAGAATTAAAACTAGATATAACTTGCACAAAAATATGAGGAGAAAACTATAAAAATCGCTCCTCCTTTTATTGTACTACTCTCGAAGCTCTAGTTCAAACATTAAATTAACCTATTAACTCTTCACACCATGTTTTATTTTTCAAGGTGCCAATTTTGTTTACCAAAGGAAGTATTGTCTGTCTGATGGCGCTATATCTATAAAACTATTTAACGGATAAAATATTTGGTACTATTAGTGAAAAATATACAGGGTGGAAAGCTTTAAAAAATAAATAATGAATAAAATGTGACAGAGGACAACAATAATTTGCACAATTCCCACGGAAGATATCTGCTATACTATAGTTAACAGATCATATTGTTTAATATTTGATGATGTAATTAATTATTTGCCTATATATAGGGTGAATCAGTAGTGTGTGTATGGTCAAAAATTGTTTGAGATCAAGAGTAGTATATTTTAAAATAATATTTAAATCTACAATGTGTTTCAAACTAATACTAGGATTTTTTAAATAGAACACCCAATATTCTTTTATATATTTGTATTTGACTCTTAATGCTCTATCCAGGCATATATTATTTTTGGACTTACACTGAGGCATTGCCCCTTTATTCCATTTTTCTGAAAAAAAAAAAAAACGTTTGCAACGATCAAGAGAAATATCTGCACACACTTGTGTCATTTTAGCGTTCATAATGACACTACCTTTTGCACAAGTTTACTTTCCTGCCAGTGTAGATTTCAGATGTTTATTTTAATAATTACTAAGTATTAATCTCGGTATTGATTATATTGATTGTAAAACGCCCAGTACGCATACAAATTATTTTCAATACAAAACATTTTAATGGAAAGTTTTAAAGACTGGTACAAAAAGTGATCCTAAATATTAAGCTCTTCATTGCAGTTTCAAAATTAATCACCGACTGGCCATGAATTGCTTGCTTCAAACATTTCTGTTACCTAATTAATAGTTAATAATAATAATGACGAGAATAATGGTCAATATATCATAAAAAAATTGATGATATATTCGATGTCCTAGTACATGAGAGCATTAAATGGGTACAAAAAGAAAAAGTTAAAAAAAGATTTCACTTATAGTCTGTCCAAAGTCAATTTGAATTTCGTAAAAAAGAGACCAACAAAGCGCCGACGTCTGATCTGTGCCGCCGTCAAAGTACCGCTGCGGTGAAGATCAACGTCGTTTTGTCAAATGGTATTAGAAATTCTATACTTTAGTATAAAAGCAAATTTTTAATGATAATATTTCATGTTGTGGTCCATCCTTGACAAAATTTTAGAAGTATTTTTTACAAGGGGTGCAATTTTTCTTTTGGAAATGCAATCTGTATGTTACCAGGAAAGTACAGTGAAGTTTGGTTCAATTTTGGAGGTTTTGTAAATTGAGTTTTAATTTTAACAGACGTGTGTTGTGTAAGGCCAAACCCAAAATTCACAATTTTTGTAAATAGATGATGAACAAAACGACATCGGTCTAAATTCTATCAATCATTTTGTCTTTTTTTTGCGAAAAATAAAAAGCACAAAAGTTTTTAATTTTACATAGGTAAACCAAAATTATGAAAAAAATAATTGATTTCTTTTAATGAAACTTGGTGAAATTATAGATCTTGTAGATGTAATTTGTTATGGAAAATTACAAATAAAAATGTTTATTATTTTCCTTAAACGACGAAATTTTTTAAAAAAAATTAAAGCTTCATAAAAATTGCCATTTGGTTACACCGAGGGTTACACCAAGATTTTTTTTTTACAATGTGTTCCACTTTTCATGGTAACACCTTCATAGCTCAGTTATTACTCATCTAATTTCAACCAAATTTAGATCAGTATCTATACTTTTGAGTAAAACAACTAATTTCTGTAATTTTTTATTAAAAAAAAAAAGTTGATTTTTCGAGGTCATATTAGGCATTTATTTACTGTAAAACTAATGAAATATTATTAATCAGCATACTTTAAAACCACCATATCCAAAATTCAATGACATTTTGATATATTGTTTTTGAATGCCCCCTTAGATTTACATTTTTCAAATACTATTAATAACTTAACGAATTATTTTTCGAAAAAAGTCATTCCTATTTTTTATTTAAAATCACTGTTTGTGCCACCCACTGTTATCGATACTGTCTAATTTCGTAAGCCAAATTAAGAATTTTCGAATTTGACAGTATTGATGACATGAGGTGGTAGAGAAAATGATTCTAAATAGAAAATGAAAAATGACCTTTTTTCGAAAAACAATTTGTTTCCAAGTTATTAATTATCTAATATTTAAAATATGTCATTTTAAAGGGGCTGTAATTCAAAAATCATAAATCAAAAAACGTCTTTAATTTTTGGATGTAAGAGTTCGAAAACATGCTAATCAATAATATTTCACTAATGTTTCAGCAAAAAATGTCTATGACTTCTAGAGAAATCGACCCTTTTTCTCTTAATAAAAATGCACGCCAATGATACAATGAGATATTTTAAAGCTCCTCAATACCGAAATGTCAGACACTGTAAGATAACTTTTTGTAATATTTTATAAATGAAATTTTAAAAAGTTACCCTGCTATTTTGACACTGCACATTTAAATAACCTGAACTAACCGAATTTGCTCCTAGTAGGTAATTTAATTAGTACTTTTTGTTTGTTTGATAATTGGAACAACAAGCAGAATTTGTCTTGTTACTATAGTACTCGCAGCCAGCCATAAGAAGTGAAATTTCAAACTGCACGTAGTTTCTACACATAATTTGTTTTTATTGTCGAATGTATGTTGGGTACGATTGGATTAATAAAGAACTAGTGCATCGCTTAACTAATATAGAACGTTTTAAATCTGGGAGTACAAGAAATACTTAGGAAATAATTGGGAATGTTTGGAAATACTCGAAAAAGTTTGGGAATAACTGAATACTTGGAAATAACTGAGAATTAGCGGGAATACTTGGGAATAATCGGGAATACTTGGGGAGTAACTGGAAATTCTTGGGAATACGTGGAATAAATCGGGAATAGAGGGTATTCCCAGAATACCTGTACTTAAATTTTTGGGAGTAGCTGACCCCTCGGTTTAAGCAGATCCATAGATAACTTTATTATCTACAACTTTTCAAATGATTTTGTTTTTTCACGAAAAAAAATTATCGCAAAAGACTGTTTCAAACCCCTTTTGGCTGTAAACAAAAATAAGCAGCAGAAATTTTTATTCGTCAATTTAGATACTTATTGAACATCCCAAAATTTAGCGATTAGCAACCTTCCATTTCAGTTTGAAGCATTTCGGGGTTTTCTCGCCTCTGGCACTTTTTCCTAAAATGACAAAGGACCTTTTTTAAAAAGATTGTAATGCCTAATAATATTAAACAAAACGATTTATCTCAATAGATTCAGCCATTTCAAGTTATACGAGGATAAACGGACAAACAAATGTACAGGCCGATTTGAAAATCTCCTTCGTTTGGGGAAGAGTCGGTTTTATTTAACTCGGCGCAACAACATAATTATCGAGTGCAAAACAGTTATAGTATTTCTGTTCTCAATTGAGAAATTCAGTCTATAGCGTTGCCACCAGGATATATACATTACAAAGTCTGCCTGCAACGAAATAACACCGAAACGGTGCTTGAATATTACAAACGATACCCGTAGGTATATGAATATAGTCAACCAGACATGTTATGTGCTTACGCGGTGGTCGACCTCAAACGACAGTAGTCGATTGTTTACCTAGCTCATCAATACAGCCCTTATAGCGTTTGCTTTAATTGTAAAATAGCCGGTAGCATAGCCGTAGGTTAAATGATATTCATTTTCTTTTATTGAATCATCTATGGATTTGTTCATTAAACTAACATTATTTATTATAAATAAATAATGTACATTTTGCCTATAAATTAATAAAAAGTAGTAAATCAATATTCAATTATTCCAAAAAATAAACAATGATTTTCAAAATTGTCGGTCGACGCATATGGATATTGTTGAGATTATGAACAATTCCTTTGTCGGTCTATTTTTTATGATTTTCCAGTTGACATTAGATAAACTTTACTCATTAATGTGCTCAACACTTCTCCAATTTATATCAACGATATAAAATAAAATGTCCTCTCGTCTCCCCTGGTTGCAATATCCGAAAATAATTTTATGAAATTTGATCATCGATAACTACGAAATCAACGGTCACAAATTGTTTGTTATTCGAGTTACTACATTTCGCAACTGTCCTACAAAGTCGTTTTGATGTATGCGGTAGCGACAATAAACAACTGATAAATTGTGAATATGTTAATACATACAGTAGGTATCCTTTAAGATCTCACTTTAGGCAGTTCGCCAACAAAATGTTCTAAGGGCAAATATATAATTAGTTTTTTACTGAAATCATTATTACTTATGGGAATTATAATTCGTGTAAGTCACAAGGCACGTTTGCATGATTAATGCTCGGATAAATGCGGAACTGAATGTTATAATTGCGGTTTGATTTTGATTTATAGAGAAGCGCAAATTGAAAAATAGAATCCGTATTACGTATTCCGTATTACTCAATAAAATCCTGAAAATTTATTTCATATTTTCTTACTAAATAGATAAGACTGGCATGACATTGAGATTCGAGTTATTACTACTTATTACACTTATACAGGGCAAGTCGAAAGTGCCAAGTGAGGTACCAAGCTTCGGAAGTGATCACTCCACATAAGTAAGTGTAAGGTTGTGTATTGATAAATTATGTTTACAAAAACCATACGATAACTAAGCGTGGAAGTTTAGGTACTAAAAAATCAAATACTTAACGTTAACAAAATAATTTCGGATCACTTCTTATAAGTTTAATCAAGTAGGTTAGCACTTTTGAATTATCAAACATTAATTTGTCATTTTTTAGTGATTGTTTACTTAAAAGTGATAAAAAATGCCACAGATCTACTCGCATTTTAAATATCCAAATATGGTGTTTGTTTATGGTTTTTGTAATGGGAATGCTCATGTTGCGATTGAAGAATATCGATGATTCCAACACCATTGAATTCGGACCAGAAACGTGTTGTCACGATCTTCAACACATTATCTAATAGTGATAAACTTCCCAGTGCTCATATAACATCTGAACGTGCCTGTAGACAAGAGTATAGAGTATTTAAGATGTAGATAAAGTGGAAAACATTCTTGATTTAGTGAAAAAGTACACGTTACTAGCTCACGAAGAATTGCAACCCAACTTAAAATTCCTTAGACCAAAGTGATCCGCACATTACACGAGCGCAGAGCTTATACCCATACCATTTACAGCGGGTACAAATCGGGATACCATGCCAGACGTATCTATAGGATATCCAAAGTCAGTTTGGAACTCATAAAAAAAAGACCGACAAAGGAATACTTCATAACGATGGACATGAGCGTCGACCCACCATTTCTAATTATTGAATCTTAGAATCACTTTATAATTATTGAAAATATTGTGTCACAACTTTATATTTATTGATAGACATGATGTAAATGATTTATTTATGATACATTATTTATTTATAATAAATAATGTTAAGCAGTTTTATGAACAACTCCATAAATGATTCAATAAAAGTAAATAAATATTATTTAACCTACGGCTATGCGACCGGTATAAATCAAATCAGGTAGGGGGCCTGTACTGGTGAGCCAGGTAAACAATCGACTCCGAGATCGACTCCTTTCGTTTGAGGTAAGCGCATAACATATCTGGTGAACTATATTTTTATACGTATATCGTTTGCAATATTCAAACACGGCCTCTGCTCTTATTCTATCACCTCAGGCTTTGAAATGACTTTTCCTGGTAGTAACGCTTTAGACTGAATTTCCAAATTATTAATAGAAATACTACAACTTTGTATCCTTAATGTAGTTGGGGGTGGACTTTGCAAACGAACGTTCGTGTAAGGGGATCTCGTAAATGGTGGAGGTTGCCAAAAATAGCTTATTTTTGCGAACGTATTGAATGTCCCCTTATTATACAACGTGTGTAAAAAGTATTTTCGTGCAATTTATAATTTTTAGTTTTACACACCCCCATCCTTTGCCACTCCAACTTTTTTTTTCAAATACCAGCCTATCCTTTATGATACCTCAAAAGTAATGTATTTTAATAGGCTATTCAACGGCGCAAAGAAAACCGAAATCCGCCAATGCGATTTGCTTTCCGAACGCATGAAATATTACCTAATGAACTTTATTATTGAAAAAAATATACAAATTATTCAATAAGTTGTTGAAACCAAGCTCCGACAAACTGATAACAAAAGACTAGCAGACCTAGCACAGCAACTGGTGGTGCAAAGGCACGTAACATTGTGTCGCCTGGAGAAAAATCCAAGGAAGTCTTTACGGAAATATGCTGATGACTTTGATATTTGTCCAAAGCCAGTGAGCAATCTTAGCAAAAAAGAGAAACTGTATCCATAAGGTTCATTTGAGTCAGGAATTACTCAAAAATGATTTTGATCATAGGGTGGAATTTGCCGAAATTATGCAGGAAAGATGTAACAATGATCCAACATTCTCTTCTAACATTGTTTTTAGTGACGAGGTGACATTTTATTTAAATGGATCGGTACATAGACATAATTGTCGCTATGGGTTCAGGAATGCCTTTCATTGGATGTTGGATGATTTACCAATATCCGATGGCTTATTGTCCCAGCAAGATGGTGCTACTCCATAATATGGAGTTGATGCAAGACATTATTTGAGCGAAATGTTTCCACGCCAATGGATAAGCAGTCAATCGAATGGCCAGCTAGATCTCCTAACCGTACACAATAGGCCAAATAATTTGGAGGATCTGAAAGATAAAATAGGGGCGGAGATCAAATACTCCAAATGGCATTCCACTATTTACGGAACTTTTAAGAGCGACTTGCACATTGCATAGCCGTCAACATCTTGAACATTTTATTAGACACATTTTTCGTTTTTTTTTTAATGTTACTGCATACGTTCGGGAAGCAAATCGATAATCTTTACGCCGTTGAATGGCCCAGCAAAATACCTTTCTTTTAGATATTTAACATAAAGGGTAGGTTGCTATGTGAAGAAAAGTTGGAGTGAGTAGTATAGCTATGGGGATTCTGGACCAAGCTATATAGCTGAAACAGTTTTGTCTATCTGTCTGACTGTGATATAAGGACTAAAAAGTAAAAAATTTAAGTACTTACTTATATAAAACTTTTTTTCCAAAACAAAGCTTTTATTAAAAAAAAAATACGAAAAAGTAAAATATAATATTTTTTTAACGTCATACATATGGAAACTAAATGCTTTGAGGGAAGGGAGGTCAATTGGACAAAGTAACTTACAATAGTGTTATATGACCACCCCTAAAGCTTTTAGTGTCCAGATGTATGAAGTTAAAAATTATTTAGATTATAAATTATAATATAATAATATATAACATAATTATAATTATATATATTAATTATTAAAGCTATAGATAGGTAGTATGTAAGTATAAAAATTAGAACAATAAAGGCGTAAAGTGCATTATTGTACCTACGAGACGTCTGTTTCTTTTTATGAGAGGCTAGTACTTAAAGGGCCCTAGGTATAGTATTTCTATTCTAATTTAAAAATTCAGTCTAAAGCGCTGCTACCAGGATAAATCATTACAAAGCCTGTTTGTGATAGAATAACAGCGTGACCATGCTTGAATATTACAAACGATATACGTATACGAATATAGTTAACCAGGTATGTTATGAAAGTGGTGGATTGTTTACCTGGCTCGCCCTTACAAGACCGTTGTCTGCTTTTAGTTCATTCTTAATATTGTCGGTAGCACAGCCGTAGGTAAGTGATGTTTATTTCATTAACTAACATTATTTATTATAAACAAACAATTTACATCATACCTATCAATTGATATAAAGTAGTAAAAACAATATTTACAAAAATTAAAAAGTGATTCTAAAAATTGTCAATCGGCGCTTAAGACATCGCTGGTGTTATAAACTATTCCTTTGTCGGTCTTTTTTTACGATTCTCAAACTGACACTGGATAAACTATACAGTTACTGACGTACGTATAGCCAAAAATATTTCACAAAGCTAATTATCAAATGCATACTTGTAAATTTCACCTAAATCACCAACTGCTGAAAAATAAATAAAACATGGAACTACTGACTAAAAAAACTCATAATCTCTAGTGTCATAGTTGTTTTCATTGGAACACGTTATAAGAGATGTACCAAAAAAAATACAATAATGTTAATAGATGCACATTCAGTATTAGAATATGGGTCATTGAAAAAAATTAAAACAAAAGCAAAATTATCACTTTTATTTTCCCTTTAATATTTTCAATGGATCATTATCTACCTTCTCACTGAAGAAAAAACAAATCAACAAATCTTGTAATATATGTGTAAGTATAATAAATAATATTTTTCGATGGATTCTCAAATTTAATTTGTATATCGTTTTCCCGTTGAGTTAAATACCTACATGCAGGTAGGTACCTAGGTGGTACCTTCTTAGGTATATCATTTTTGATAACGAAATTTGATAATATGAAAAATTACGATCAATATTGTTTGGCACAAACATCCAAGACGTGGGCGTGCGTATCTTTTTACGAAATTTGGTAAAAGGTATTATTTTCTGTTAGAAAATTGTAATTACAATCTTCGTTAAAGAATTTCTAATCTATGACTTCTGTCAAATGTCAAAATAAGTTCAGATTTTTTTTGGCACACTGTAAAGTACTTTCTGAAGCATACGAACGTGCCGGTATGCCTTTTCTTGTTAAAATAATATTGTTGACGTTTCATAAGTAGACAGGTACCTACCTACTTTATGTTTTAACCTATGGTTACTTTACATAACTTTATAAGGAATTCGAAAAATTAATGGAAAACAAAAACGAGCAGTAGACTTGTTGCTCACAACTCGAAGGCTGCGAATAGTGCGAATAGCATCACAAATCTTATAGGACTTTTTACATTTTGATCTGTTATGAATGCTAATTATAATTTTACTCACCAATTAACATCATTATCTAGACTATTTTCATCGGTCTTATGTTGTGCTACACTAAATCCAAAATAAGAGTCAACTTGATTTTCAGGTGCCTTCTTAACCAATGGATCTCTGTCCTCAAAGTTAAAACAAAACACTGAAGTCCTTAATATAATTAAATTTACAAAAAGCGATTTTGTATAATGCATATTTTGCTGGGATATCTATTTGCTATTTAACTAGCTGTACTTATTAATAGAATATAGGTACTTTTATTATATGAACATTTTGTTTTGAAAGTTGTCACATAAATTAACTTTTCCCACGTTTAAAGCTTTAAATTATTTAGTAACAGCGAACAACAAAACAACACCACACACCGACAACTAACAATCGAACCCTCACTTCAACGAAAACCCACCGGTGACTGGACTGAAAGGACTAAAACATGCGACCTGCCACGATGAACACTCGGAGAACCGAGAAGTGAACTTGCGCAGTCAGCCAGTGTGATGCTTAGCTTTTAACCTGGATAAAATAATTGCCAGGCCCGTAATTTTCTCTTTGGGTAATTTGCTTATTTTGCTTTATTAAAAACCCTGCTTAAGTTTTGTTTTATATTGTGTATAACAACCCGTAAATACCAATGCCCACAAAAACAACTTCTTCGTAAAAAATAGCACTAGGACACTCTGTCCAAAAAAATATCTTTCCACTCTACAAAAACATAAAATAAGAAAATGTGATCTATCCAAAAATGAAATCAATTAAAAAAGCCAGGTCCGGTATCTATTTATATAAATAAAATTTATAAAAAAACTTGGCGCGTTTCACTTTCCATGTATCCGCAAATGCTGCATTTGCTGATAATCGAAATATAATATAATATTATTAATATTGCAGTCAGAGGTTTTGTCAACTTGACGGGGAATCGGGGAAAGTATAAGATTGACTAAGTGGCACTGGCGAATTCAAACAGATTTTTTCCTTTTGCCTCTTAGTGAAACGTAGGTACCGTTTTTTTTGTATTTGAAAAAAATTGTATTATTTCTTTTTATTAATCAAGAAATAAAATTCTCGACATTGGTGCGCGAGTGGCGTGGCTACGCGATGCTACCCACATAACATCTCATGGATATGTAAATCCATAACATATGCATTAGATGTTGGAATTTGAATATGTGTTTTTAAATATACATATGATATGAAATGTATATTCAGCTATTGACATCCATCAGTGTCATATACAGTGTATATTGCTGGATGTATATGCATAATGATTTATACATAACATGTCCATTAAGCCCCCTATATACTGCGATGTTACCTGGCAATTTTAACAACGCGACTATGAAATAATAATTTTACTCTGCAATTTTAATTACGCGCTTGACCATAATTTTACCTCTACAATTTACAAGTTCGCACAAATCGGTGTGTGTATGTGTTTCGCAATGTTAACTTTACTTATTTTGTCAGTACATTTCGTTAAAGAGTGCTCGTTTGAGAACTGATTAAAAATGTATATAAGAACTTGGAATAAAGACTGTTATCAAATTTATTGAATTATATAGGAGCCACTCCTGTTTATGGAAAGTTAATTCATGTGGTTACTCCAACAAAATAATAAAAAATAAAGCTTATGATGAAATAATAAAAAAAAACGTTGCCTAAGGAATGACAGATTTTTCATCCAGTTCACTTTAAGGAAACATCTTGACTAGATTTGCACTCTAGTATGTGGAAATTATTGGTCATAGAATTTTAATAATATTTGGAGCAGATGTCACAGAATAGTTTGGAACGTTGGTTTCTACCACATACGTTAAAAATGAAGTTTTCAGTTTACCTTACTTATTTTCCTCTATTCACAACCTATCACGTCCCACCCCTTCAATGGAATCATCTCCATCAGATGTCGTTACAATACATACTTGTACTAATTTTCAAATAAATATCTCAATTTTATGTTATCAAACCCATTAATAATGGAGCGGAGATGGTGGTATTTGAAAAATATTAGAAAGAAATCTGAGGCCTTGGTTTCTAGTATATACACCAAATCCCACATTTCTGTACTCTTACCAGCTTGATTTACTTATTTTCCTTATTTACTCCTATTTAACCCTCAACCCTTCAACGGAATCATCTCAAAATATAATCTAGTTCCAGATGTCGTTATAATACATACGTGTCCCAAATTTCAAGTGGATGTCTCAATTTTATTTAATCAACCCCTTTAATAATGGATTAAGAGCGGTGGGGGTTGAAAAATATTACTAAAAAATCTGAGGCCTTGGCTTCTAGGGCATACACCGAATTTCAAGTTTATGTAGTCTTACCAGCTTGCTTTATTTATTTTTCCCTATTAGCACCAATTACCCCCGCTCCTTCAACGCAATCATGTCAAAATACAATCTAGTTTAAGATATCGTTATACCTACATGTAACAAATTTCGAGTGAAAATCTAAATTTAATTTTATCAACTCTTTTAATAAAGGAGTGGGGGTGGTGGGGTGGTGGAAAATATTATAAAAAACCTGAGGCCATCACTTCTAGTATATACACGAAATCCCAAATTTTTAAACTCTTACCAGGTTGCTTTACTTATTTTCCCCTATCTACCACTACTTAACCCCCAACCCTTCAACGGAATCATCTCAAAATATAATCTAGTTCCAGATGATGAATATTTAATTTTTATTTATTAACCATCCCTTTAATAGTGGAGGTGGTAGGGGGTTGCAAAATATTATAAAAAATCTGAGGCCTTGGCTTCTAGTACATACACCGAAATTCAATTTTCTGTACTTTCACCAGCTTGCTTTACTTATTTTCCCCTATTTACCCCTATTTAACCCCTAATCCTTCAACGGAATCATCTCAAAATATAATCTAGCTCCAGATGTTATTATCATACATACGTGTACCAAATTTCAAATGAATATCTCAATTTTGTTTTATCAACCCCTTTAATAATGGAGTAGGGGTGGTGGGGGGTTGAAAAATATTATAAAGAAATCTGAGGCTTAGGCTTCTAGTATATGCAACTAATTTCAAGTTTCTGTATTCGCACCAGCTTGCTTTACTAATTTCCCCCTATTTATCCCTATTTAACCTCCAACCCTTCTACGAAATCATCTCAAAATATAATCCAGTTCTAGATGCCGTTATAATACATACGTGTTACGTGTACCAAATTTCAAATGAGTATCTCAATTTAATTTTATCAACCCCTTTAATAATGTACTAAGGGTGACAGAGGGTTGAAAAATATTATAAAAAAATCTGAGGCCTTGGCTTGTAGTACATACATCAAATTTCAAGTTTCTGAATTATTGTAAAAAATGCTGTCAACCCGAACCCCGTCATCAACAAATGAGCGAAGAACGTGAAATTCGCGAAACTAATGTCTGTGCACTTGTTGAAACTAGTGAACCTTGTTTTAGCAGGCAAATTGCTGATGAAGTTGACATGAAGGAAAGAACTGTAAGAAATATTTTGAAAAGAAATGGGTACAGTTGTTTTAAAGTTCAGACAACGCAAGAAATATTTCCCGAGGACAATTTCAAACGGATGGAATTTTGTGAAATCATGATAAATAAAGTGAATGGGAATGAAAACTTCTTAAAGAATATATTGTTTACAGATGAATCATCCTTTTCATTACTTGGGAAACACAATCCATCCATTGGTCTCGGAGAAATAAACATTTGAGTGTTGCTGTGCGAACTCAGTATCCTCAAAAGTTGAACGTTTGGACGGAAATTTTAGACAATCATATTATAGGCCCACTGCTAATCGATGGCAATTTAAATGGCAATAAATATTTAGAGCTTTTACAAAACCAAATAATTCCTTCAGTTCAAAATCTTCCTGTCAACTTTGACGACATTTGGTTTCAACAAGACGGCTGCCTAAGTCACAATACCTTAACTGTTATTAATTTTCTGGAAAGAATATTTCCCAATCGTTTAATAGCTACGAGGGGAATGGCCCCCCAGGTCACCTGATCTAGCACCCCATGATTTCTTTCTGTGGGGCTTTTTAAAGGAAACCGCGTACAAACATGCGTTTGAACGAGCCAATAATTTAGTTGAATTACGGGAAAACTTATCCAACTTTGTGCAAGCATTACTCCAAATCAACTCAATGGTATGAGAGGTTCATTGTATATTCGGTTTGGCTATAGTTTGGCACAAGAAGGTGGTTTGTTTGAATCCTTACTTCATTAATTTATTGTTTGATAATTATTAGTTGATTTTAATTTCTGAGGGTTATCTAATTTTATTTGAATGTTCTATTTTTGTAATTTAATAAGAGTAATTTTTTTTTTTTAAATCATTAGTTGATTTTAGTTTCCGAGTTATTTAATTTTATTTTAATGTTCTCTTTTCATTTCGGTTTTAACAAGAATTATTATTTTATTCCCATAGCATTTACGGCTAAAAAAGAAACTGCAGAAATGCTTTCAATAGAAGAAATTATTTGTCAAAAATGTGACAAATAACTTCTTCGCTTTTGACGAAGAGATATCGTCTCGTTTCGTATTAGGAATTATTACCTACGTCCACACCCATCCTTGGTTCATGCCGTGCTAAATTCAATTCATTGTGTGCCTCTGCTTTCACGATTTATGGAACTAGCGGTGCGTGGTCAATTACATCCTATACCCTAAACTGCATTTTCCCAATCTGTATAACATACTGATGGTTGAGACTGTTTTAAACACATATGTAGGGCATGAGTAACTATAGTATTCTATTATACATATGTTTACAATTTGTTAAACTACCGGAAGGTAAAAGAGTGCACGTAAATATTGAAGATTTTAAATATTGTGTAATAATTTAGGTTATTTTGTAAAGTTTGTGTATGTTTAAAATAGTTATATAAAATATATTTCTTGTTGAACTATCTGTGTTCTATTACCTCTTATATAGATACCTCTGAAGTAATTCCCACGAAAATCAAAACACTTGAACACTTTCATTCGATGCGTGCTGCACCAATCGTGTTGGTATCATCGAGATTATTGAAACTGGTCTTTTTAATCATCTCCCGATGATGCCAACATGCCTGGGGCAACACGCATCGAGTGCAGTGTTCAATAAGTATTTTGATGTCCGTGGAAACTACTTCAGAGATATGTAATGTATATTCATAAAATATGCGATTGTGTATATGATGCGTGTTTCATATCCAGTGAATGTACATTGCATATGTTTATGTACATTCACTGGATATAGGCCCGGATACCATTTGAAGTTAGAGAATCATTTGCATTAGGCGAAATGAGAGAGGTATATACTTTGAAATTATTAGTTTGATGTATATAATAATGAGTTTTGAATGACTAAATATGAAATCGCTGCCCTCCCCGTTTTTTAGAACTGCGACCGAGATAAATATTTAATTTCAAGGAATATTACCCCCCGGTTTTCAAAAATTTTGACTGAGGAAAATATTCAATTTTAAGGAGTATCATCCCTGCCGCTCTTCAAAATTTCGATAGAGGCTTTTGTGATGTAACATTTGTTAGGGGGTCGCTGAAAGTGTGACAGCATGACGAAGGGGGAGGGAGGGATCCAAAAAAGTGAAATTCTGAGTGACGTATTTTATGAACGGCCCCCTACATGGAATTTTTCTTAAATTTTAAAATTTCCACGTTTCATTACATTCTAAACCTATTTCAACAAAAAAATGTTGTGAAAATTAAAGTAAAAATTGAAAATGTTATCCCCCAACAGTATAAAGTAGATGTTCGAAAAAAGTTATCAGGTTTTCTCTGTAATAATAGGGCTAACTACATTGTGATTATAATAATTCTTATATATCATTTCTTAATTAATAATTTTTTAGAGTGACCGCCCCATATAAATAAAGAGGCAAGTTCTGTGTAAATACCTTTACCGATTTTTCTCTTCATTTTCTCTTCATTACATTCGAATGCAGTGTAAACTTTGGTCTTTAATTTCACTATTACTTCCACAATACATGGCCAGATCATAGGTAGGTATCTAAAAACTTTTATTCTGGCACTACAGCTTCTGTGATAGACTTCTTCACATTTTGAACGTGTTAATAATTCTTTGGTTACCTATTTACTACAGTATTTGCACGAACTTTTAATATTTTCTTCACTCTTCCGATTTTTTCACTAGCTGCATATACCGACGCGTCATCGTCGACCGCCATCTTTTTTCAATATTATTTATGTGTTTGGGGTCGCTGATCACGAATGTGAAGTCAAAAATTAAAAATCGTATGTTGTACCCTCAGTATAGCCGATATAAAAGGAGTAAAAGTGGATGAATTAATCATATTTTTTTGTTTATGTTGAGAAAATAGGACTTTCTTAGCAGATTGTTGCAATTTGAGAGATAAAACTCATCCCATAATAAGAAAAATAATTGTTCTCAAGAGGGTGAAAACAACCCCTAGAGTTGGAAAGTAAGTATAAAAGTACTGGAAATTTGTTAATGAAACTAACATTATTTATGTTTTTGGGATTGCTGACTACGAATTTGGATCGGGTTTTTGTGTTAAGGGGTAGCAAATGTATAAAACAATAATTAATATTTTCCAATTTAATACAGATGCTTTTATACGTTATATTTAAAATTGTACATCACCTGTAATACATTATAAGTGTAATATAAGCTTGTAATATACTGTTATGCATTACACCCTTTAAGAAGTGGATACTGATATATCCATGAATAGTGACTGTCCTAGAAATTTGTAGAAAGAGATAGAGTTTTCTGAAGTGCGATGGAGAAGATTCTCAATTGTGTTCTAGATAACTTTAGAGGCAATTTTAGAGTATATAAGGCGAGATTCACGACGGAAGAAGTTGAAAAGTGACAAGTGAGAGGTTAGAAATCCGAAAGTGTAAATATCAAGTAGCAGCATTGTTAATGGCTATTTTACTCCAGTAAAAGTGTATTTTAGTTAATAAAAATCTTGTGTAGTTTGCAGTAAGTTATTAAATAAAATGTTAGTGTTTATTCCTTGTTGAAATTATTTGGAACCCACGAAAATTAAGGAGATTGTTTTCTTGGGGTGGAAATGCGCGACAATTTGGTGTCAGAAGCGCAATTTTAACAAGAGGATTTGCGGAAGTGTCGAGAAGGTTGGCCAGTGTATTCGCGGGAAGTAGTGCTAATGTAGATGATAAACACGACAAGGATTTTATATTAATTAGGCCGGAGCCGTGTCGTTGATACGATATCTAGCAATTCTACTCACAAGGGGGTTCAAGTTACCCTTCAGACTCCCCAAGACAAAAATAAATAAAATTATTACTTACTGTGATTGCTATAGTCTGCTCTCTCCGTCGTAATCTGATGTCGACCGGTGCACTTCTACTAAATATATCCTATAATTAGCACTTTCTCAGAAGCACTTCTTAATAATTAAGACCGTCGATGGATTCTATGAGTACTCGGATCTTTACACAACGTGGCGGGATCAAAGGTGACCATAGTAAGTAGTTATCAGACTCACGCCACAGAATCGCACGTCGCGTCATTCGTCAATCTTATAATTAGTGGATCAATAAGAAATCGAATTCAGAATATATTTTCATTTATTAAAATAATTCATAAAATATAAAAAATTTAAATACTCAATATCTAACTAATGTATATAAGGCAAACATCAGAGAGCATTACCACTTATCAAGCCGTTACGTCCCGTAAGATCTCAACTCGTCCAGCGTCTAGAGAACTATAACAATCGACTGTACAAAAAGATCCAGACTCCCAGTTAATTATGATTGTATACCTATGTCGAACTTTTTGAAAATTATTCACTTTTAATTTGGCACTGAAATTTTCTAATTACTTGTAATCATTGTCAGGATGCTTAAAAAAGAAATTAAGGATATTTTGGGTAACTCGGAATCGAATCTCCGAATTTTTGATGGACGTTCTTGTGATTCGGACATAGAGTATTCTCCACCACTTTCAGAATAATTAAATGTGGATTTTGGTTTTTATTGGAAAAATCGTCCCATTGATTATTTCTTAAATTTTGACATTTCAAATAGCTACTTGCTACACCCTCCTGAGAATTTCGCCCTGTGCAATCCTCTTCGTGGTACTTTCGAAAAAATTAATTCGTTCTACTTTCGAAACTTTTGTCGGACGGGGCGGTTTTCCGCTCTGTGCAATTTTCTTTGTGATACTTCGAAAAACCAAATTCGTGGTACTTTCGAAAAATTTGTCGGGAAAGCGGTTTTCCGCCCTGTTCATCTTGAATTTTTTTTTACGTCAATTTTTTGGTGCTCGAACGACGGAGCCCAAAGGCGATTGATCGTCGTCCTCGAGATGAAAAAAAAACATTTTTTAGGACATTTCTAGCTAAAAATTTTTTATGCAGATTTCGATGAAAGACGATGCCAAAGGTGGTTCTTTTGAAATGTGTTTCAAAGTCGATTTTTTCATGAGAATTTTGGTCTGAATTTAATTTTCTTAATAATTTGATATTTTTAAAATAAATCATTTTACAGGGTTCAATAACACTAACACGGAGGACTAATTTACCGGATTTACTGGATATTGTTAGGGGGCTATTTTCAATTAGTGTTAAGGGTGCATTTTTAAGGCATTGTAGAACATTTTATTAAGACATTAGTATTGATACTTAAATCCTTTGAACTGAAAAGTGATAAAGACTCTGAACAAGACTTTTTCGTAATATTTCTAGAACTCTTCTATTTGGACATTAGTGGTTAAGTGACAAAGACTGTAGATAAGACTTTTTCGTGTTGTTTCGAGATTTATCAGTTCCATTATCGATATTTATGTGATTGTTAAATTTAGTTGATTTTAACATGTACGGCATCCGAGAAACAAGTGCAGGACTTTATGGTATAAATGCAAAAAATGATGATGGACCAAGAAAGAAAACGCCAGGAAGAGAAAGAAGAACAGGAAAGAAAACGCCTGGAAGAGAAAATCGAACGGGAAAGAAGACGACAAGACAAAGAACAAAAACAGACATAGCTCAGCATCGGATAAATACTGATGACTCACCTGCTATTCGACAACAACCTAGGAGACTCCCGCTAGCGAAACAAGGAGAAGCCTCGGTAATGATAGATAAGATGCTACAAGATGGAGTCATTGAGGAGTCAACGAGTCTCTGGTCATCGCCAGTAGTTTTGGTTGTCAAGAAGGACGGAACACTACGATTTTGTGTTGATTACCGGAAATTCAATTATGTCGCGAAGAAAGACAGTTATCCATTACTCCGAATTGATGACACGTTAAACACGTTGGCAGGCTCAGGATGGTTTTCTACGTTAGATCTTAGGAGCGGATACTGGCAATAGGGCGTCATCCTGATGATAAAGAAAAGACAGCGTTCTCAGCAGGAAGTAGTCTTTACCGATGTGCTATGATGCATTTTCGACTTTGCAATACCCCAGCCACTTTTGAAAGATTGATAAAGATGGAATTCGTACTGCGAGGGCTAACCTGGAAGACGTGCCTGGTTTACCTTCACGACATGCTTGTTATGGGACGAGACTTTACGGAACATTTGAAAAATCTTCAGGAAGTATTTGGCAGAACCAGGAACGTGCACCTGAAGTTGAACCCGAAGAAGTGCCTACTATTCCAGAAAGAAGTCAAATTCCTTGGTCACATTTGGTTTTCGGATGCATGGAATAAAAACAGACCCTGACAAAATTTCTGCCGTACGAAATTGGCCAAGACCATCAAACGTTCATGAAGTAAGAAGCTTCCTTAACTGGTAGCAACGTTTTAGAATGAAGTAGACAAATTGGCAGTAGAAATACTATACACAAATATATATACATGCACGCAATGTCCAACGTCTTAAAAAATATACGTGAATATCAATAAGTATAAAAATGATGATTATTCCCTTATACCTAATTGAAATTATTATGAAATTTTACCGCTAAACGAGCAATATCGTAATTTGCTAAAACGAGGCTCGCTCCTTATTTCGGTCATATCTCCTTTGCAATTAACGCTAAAAATTATCCAAAAAAACGTTTTAAAGGTCCTTTAATCCTCGTTTAGGTCAAGTCGGTCAAAATAGTATGGAGTTGTCTGTTTTTATATATTCATCTTAAATACCTCAATTTAGAAGGAGGAAACGTTAAGAGTTAACTTTAAACACTTGTATCTCCTAAGCTATTATCTTCATCCAAAAAAAAAAAAATAAATTAAAAATCAGTATTTTTCTTAGTTTATTGTCATATTTTTTTTGTCTCTAGTAATATTCAGCTTTCCGCTTTCCTGCTAAGTTATTTAACCTTAGCCTAAAAAATCATGTTTTAAAAAATTTTCAAAATACATTAAGTGCCAAATCTACCATCCATATGACTAAAAAAATTTTAACGTATCATATTAGTTAGCACTAACAAAAAACACGATTTGATTTTTTTTTTCAATTTGGAATTTACTGGAACCAACGGGTACATTTTTGTGTAAAAAATCAAAATGTTGCCTTTATTTTCTTATTTCTAATTTTGCAAATATCAAAATTTGCCAAAAGACAATTTTAAGCTACTACTACTACTACTAATAAGCTTTAATTTGGCTCACGGTACATATTAACAGGTTTTTTTAAAACGTTATGACTGTTTAAATAGTCATGAACTTTTCAGGGCTACGTTCAAATGCACCTAACATTAACTGTATCTCGGCAACGATGATCCTAAGCAAATGTTTCTTCCGTGGATTATTTTTGGTATTTTATAAGCTATGACAAACTTGAAAATGTGATCCTCCTTGAGTAATTTGCTTGAACGTTTTCAACCCCCTATAACTCGGCGAGTATTAAAGCAATAATAACGTTTAAAGTTTTTTTTTTTAGAAAGAATTCGACGATCTACACGTTCCAATGTGTCTGAAGAGCCATCAGGCTCCGACCACAGACACATAAGATTTGATATCACTATTCCAGCCTTGACTCAGACGAAGTTCAGAAATCCCCGAGCGACCAACTGGGAAGGATATACAGAATCCATCAGAAGACACCTGCAGGGAGGAACAGCGTCCGGTAGAGATGTGGAGAGCCTTTAGGTGGCAGTGGAACAGGTAAGCGAGGCAATACTAGCTGCTTATCAGGAAAACTGCCCCGAAAAACAAGGAAAAATAGAGGTAAAATAATCTGGTGCAATAAACACGTAGAAGGCCTCAGAACAGAAGTGAGAATACTGTTCAATAAGGCCAAATCCAACCAAGATTGGGATACCTATAAAACAAAACTCACGTAATACAATACAGAAATCCGCAAGGCCAAAAGAGACTCTTGGAGGAGGTTTTGCGAGGAGGTCGATGATGGTCCAGCAGCCTCCAGAATTCATAGGGTCCTGGCCAAGGATGGTTGTGCTGCAAAGGAAGTAGGCTTTCTCAAAAAAGAGGACGAAACCTACACGGAAACATTAACGGAAAGTATTAAATTTTCTCATGGAGGCCCAGACCTGCGGACTGGAGACTGGCCAATCCTACTCCAGAAAAGACCGGATATATCACTACCACATTTATGTAAAATATTCAGAGCTTGTTTGGCCTGGAGATACATACCACGTATATGGCGGAAGGTGAAGGTCACATACCTACCAAAAATAGGTAGGATTTCGGACCAAACACCCAAGTCATATAGACCCATAAGCCTGTCCTCTTTCCTACTTAAAACACTGGAAAGATTACTGGACAAGTATATTAGAGACGAAGTTCTAAGGGAAAATCCTCTTAGTGAACGTCAGTATTCATACCAGCCGGAAAAGTCGATAGACCTCCCGCTGAATGATTTAAATAGGATACTGGTCAAACCATTAGATGACCAGGAAATTGCAGTAGCCACTTTTCTAGATATAGAAGGAGCGTTTAACAACGCAACAGCGCACTCGTTAACGAATGCATTGTTAAACAGAGGAGTCCCAACAATGCTCTGCCAGATTGATTAAAGCCAGCTTAGAGAAAAGGATAATAGTATCCACTTTAGGCGAGGCTAACATGGAGGCGAAAGTGAGCACAGATTGCCCCCAAGGAGGGGTACTATCTCCACTACTGTGGGCAACTCTTGTTGACGACCGCCTTCGAAAAATTTGTGCGGAAGGCTTTTACTGCCTAGGATATGCTGACGATATAGTAATAGTTGAGGGCGAGGGCGATTTGCGAACACGATATCAGAGCGTTCACAAAGAGCCCTAAATATTGCCGACAGGTGGTGTAATGAAGAAGGACTTTCCATAAATCCCCACAAAACCACAGTCGTCACTATTACGCGAAAAAGTGTCTTGGAAGGTCTAAAGCTCTAGTGCTCAACGATGTGGAAATTCCATTTGCCAGTGAGGCAAAATACCTAGGAGTCATTTCTGACCAAAAACTGACATGGAATTGCCACATCGAAAAAGTCACACAGAAAGCAACAGTAAATGCCCTTGGAAGGTGTAGGCAGATGTGTGGAAAAAATTTGGGGTTTAATCCTCAAATGACCCTATGGTTATATGCAAGGGTAGAAAGACCCATGGTATCCTACGGATCAGTACCATGGTGGACTAAGACAGTGCAGTTGGGAGCAATAAGGCTTTTAAGTGGCGTACAAAGGCTTGCCTGCCTGTGCGCCACGGGAGTCATAAAAACTACTCCAACAGCTGCATTGGAAGGCCTTCTGGACTTGCCACCACTATATATATTTATCCAAGGAGAAGCTCGTTCGGTGGTGCACAGGCTAATGCAAGACTCTACATCAATAAGCCAGCAGCATGGAACAGAGCACCAGAAGTTATTCTTAGAACTGAAGGCGGATCCCATTCTAGGAATGCCCACGGACACTACAGTCCCAAAGTATAACTCTAATAAAAATTTCAAAATTAAAATACCAGACAGGGAAGACTGGACAAACGGTCCTCCAATACTGGCACAAATAGTCTGGTATACAGACGGCTCTAAGGCAGAACAGGGGGCCGGAGCTGGATTTTGTGGGATAAGGTCAAAAACGAAAACCCCAATAAGTCTAGGAAAATACATCACAGTATTCCAGGCTTAAGTGGCCGCAATACAGTGGTGTGCAAAGGAAATTATAAGGCAAGGAACTGTAAATCAGTCGATTGCCATTTTTTCCAACAGTCAGGCAGCTCTAAAAGCAAGTCGAATCGAGAGTTGTATGGGACTGCCTAAATGCCCTTATAGACCTAGGAAGTCAAAACAAAGTGACCGTGGTGTGGATACCAGGACACAAGGGACACAACAAGGCTGTGTGGACCTGCCTCGCTTGCTCAAGCCTGCGTGATGCCGCGGTCGAGGCTGCCTCAACGTGAGCCGAGCATTGTCGGCTTTTCGTCCATGCTCAAAGGCGCCTCTGTTATCTCGTGGTCGTCATTCTGGACTCATGTTCAGTGACTTGTTCATACCGGTCCCCGAGCATTAAGTTTTGTTTTAAAATGGAAACAGATCTGTGCTTAAAATTAATAGAACTTAATGGGAATTATAGACAAATTTCGGATTCTCAGGATGCAAATTTTGCAAACAAAGGTGTAAGACAAAGGCAAGATGCATGGAGAAATATGTCATGAAATGGATTACCAGTGGCAGAATTAAAAAAAAAATCCTTATTAGGCCCTTACAAAAGGGACAAATCTAGAGAGAAAACAGTCCTATTACTGGTGGAGCCATAATGATATTTCGTACGGAACTGGTCACATGCCTCAGAAAAATAATGGCTCACTATGCTTCGCGAGGCTGCTTTACTGTAAAATTTTAAAGCTGCGAGCAGCCTCGCGAAGCTTGCCTCGGGGTGAAGCATGCCTCGCGAGGCCGCTCACTCAGTATGTACGCGCCCAATGGCGAGATTTGAGGAAAATGCATTTATTTGCATAAACCACAAAAACATCAAAATATGTATTTTATTATGTCTCACTGAATATCCTGATCACTATAGGAGACATTGAACTTAAGTTGTAAAACAAAACATTATTTCCACCTTTTGTTTATAATAGGTTCATAAATAGTGAGTAGAGCAAAAAATGAGAGGCATTTCTGTAAAGAGAAATGGCAGGTTTATTTCATTGAAGCTATACTATTGTTGACACACAGAAGTACATTAAACATTAAATTGTTTTGCCGCCTAGTAAAGAAGAGAAAACGTATTATTTATTTTTCAATTATTTTTTTGGTACAAGCAACCAACATAGGCTAAACATTTTAATTGGCATTCCCAATACGAGTTGTCTTACAATGGCTTTGCTCTGAATAGTTTGGTATATTATGTATTCGATTTTAAATTACTTATCAAAGGTGAAATGTTGCCAAATTTAAGTAGTTTATTATGGGAGAAACACTTAACTTTCCTAGATCTCATATTGCAGAGAATAAATAAATAAATAACAACCAAAACAAATTATGGAATTTACGAAACTCGTATAACCGCACTGCCCTGGAATTACTTTTCACTCCTTCTGAATCGACTATAGTTGTACCCAAATGAGAAGTACTTTTTGCAAGGTACATTTTTTACAAAAAATATAAAAGCCGTACAATTTCAACAAAAATTATAATGTATATTGTAAAATAGTGTTTTTTATTATTAAGTTAGAAGGGCATGTACATCGAAGTAAAGTTTCTAAAAACCAACTGAAACTGTTAAAAAAACTAAAAAGATAACAATGTTAATAGCAATAATAATTGTGGTAATAAACGTGAAAGCGTGGGGCGCCCCATAAGTTATCCTGTTTCTATTTTAAACGCCTTTTTACGTTTATTAACATTATTATTATTATTGTTTTCTGTTTAGTGAATTTTTTTAAAAGTTTCAGTAGGTAGGTTTTTAAAAGCGTGTTTTTTGTTTTTTTAATTATTTATTTATTTTTATTGCCACATCCAATTGCTTAGTGGATTGAAAGTATCGTTAAAAAATCATATTTTTATTTATTTAAATAGGTTCTCTCTGCCTGTCAGTCTGTCAGTCTGTATTGTAACGGAGCATTTTACCCCATCGAAATTGCACCCCAAATTACCGTTGATTATAATATAAAATTTATTATATTGTATCGAATTGTAAATCTAGGTATTCAGTGAAAATATTTAAAGAATAAAGGCGTGCACAATGTAGATTACCATGTGCTATATACGAGCATGTATTTTTCAAATTTCAAGTCGTTTAGTCTGTTCCGGAGACTCACCGTAAGCAGTTCATTCTCCCACCACAGCCTGCAAACGTGCGTGCATATGCGTAGAACCAGTTTGATGTTCCCGTCAAGCAGTCAAGCAGTGTACAGTTTGTTAGAAAATTTAGTCGGTGTCCAGCCGGCCGCGAGTACAGACGTGTGACAATGTAAGTAGAGCTGGTGTGTCTAACAATATCTTTTAAGTTCGAAAGCCGGCGCGCAATCACACTACGCCGTTTCCCACTCTGGCAATTCTGTCTCTTGCAGTACCAAGACATAGGCCAAATCAATCAGACCTTTCACTTATAACGTATCATTGTTTAAATTTATGTCTCTCTCTCTCTCTCGACGATCCTAGATAGGTACCGATTAATGAAGTGCTCTGCGCATTGTATTGTACCAATCACAGTTTTTACTTAAACGCCGAATTTAGGCCCCGTGATGGTCTATGTTAACCACATTTCTAATATATTGTTATGAATTAGACCCCCTTGGAACTGGAGATGATACGCCTATGCCTACTAATAGTGACTGGAAAGAATCTAGAAAGAGCCATGAACTTTTCTAGATTGTGGTTGGAGAAGATTCCGGTTTAATCTAGAGGTAATTTCGGAGTATATAAGGCGCGATTACCAGCTCGGAAGAAGAAGTTTTATTAAGAAAGCAGTTTATAAAAGTGAACAAGTTGAAAAGTGAAAAGTGAGGTTAAATAAGAAGTAAATAAGGTTTATTTTGAAGTATTGCGTAGTCAGTAAATTGTTAAATAAAGTGTTAGTAGTGTTTATCTCTTGTTGAAATTATTTAGAACCCACGGATTCACACAGGGTGTTTCCAAAAGGCGGATAATTTGTAACATTGGTGTCAGACGCGGGATTTTGACAAGAGGATTTTTCGGAAGTGTGAGAAGACTGGGACAGTATTCTCGGAGTTTGTACTAACACAGGAAGGACGAATTTACTGGACATTGTTCGAGGATTATTTTCGAACAGGAAAAACAAGTGTTAAGTGCATTTTTGAGACATTTTTACTTCCCTCGCATACCGAAGGGAAGTATTGTATTCGAGAAAAAATCACCCTCCGAGATTTTTTCGGATTCTGACGTTTCAGAACACGTAGATTACGAAAATATAGGTTTTTCAATTCCGTCAGTCTGTCTGTCTGTCTGTCTGTCTGTCTGTTGGTGCATTTACTAAAAAAACTACTTGAAGAATAGCAGTCAAATTTGGTAGATAGTTGACGCTACTGTCAGCGAAGACATGGTAGAAATTTCACTGGAAAATATACAGGGTGGACCGTCTAAACGGAATAAATAGTGAAAAAATTTTTTTTTGCTCAAATTTAAAATTTCCACGTTTCATGACGCGCTAAACCTATTTCAGAAAAAAAAAAATTTTGAAAATTTTTTTGCAACATTTTTGAAAAAATTTTTACCAAGATGAAAAAAAATTTTGTTAGCTCAAATTTAAAGTTCTCACGTTTCATGACGCGCTAAACCTATTTCAGAAAAAAAAAATTTGAACATTTTTTTTGCAACATTTTTGAAAAAATTTTTACCAACTTTTTTCACCAACATTTTTGAAAATATTTTTACCACTAAAATATGAGAATTTTTTTCTTTCTTCAAATTTAAAATTTTCACGTTTCATGGCATTCTAAACGTATTTCAAAAAAAAAAAAAATTTGAACATTTTTTTTACCAACATTTTTGAAAAATTTTTTACCACCAAAATAGGTGGAATTTTTTTTTTGTTCAAATTTCAAATTTCCACGTTTCCATGGCATTCTCAACGTATTAAAACAAATTTAAAAATTTTTCCGAAAAATTTTCTTGAAAAAATTTATGTATTCATCACTAAGTAGGTACTTACTATAGAATAGAAGAAAATATTTTGTTTGCTCAAATTTAAAATTTCCACGCTTCATGACATTCCAAACCTATTTCGGAAGAAAAAAAATCGGTAAAGGTATTTACACAGAACTTCCCTCGTTTTTGTGCATGGCGGTCATTCTAAAAAATTAATAATTACGAAATGAGATTGAGAATAATAATCGGAATAGTAGTATTACAAAGAAAACTTGATAAGGTTTGGTCAAAAAAATATACAGATTGCTCATCCAACAGCAAAAGTTCAATACTAAATAGCAGTTGCCACATATGGCAGGCATTTTAAACTTTTTTTACCACCACTATAGAATAGAAGGAAACTTTCCTTCTTGCTCAAATTTAAAATTTCTACGTTTGACATTTTAAACCTATTTCAGACGAAAAAACTTTGAAAATGTTTTTACCAACATTTTTGAAAAATTTCAAATAAAATAAAAAATTTGAACCACCACTATATTTCCACTCCATTACGTGAATATTGGATTGAAAATGTGACAGATGGCAATAATATCTGGCATATGCACCTATTATACTTTTATTGAAAAATGTACAGGGTGGTCATCCCAAGAAATAATTCAGTCATGGCGGACATTTGTAAAGGTATTTGCGCAAGCCTGCCATATGTGGCAACTGCTATTTAGTATTGAACTTTTGCTGTTGGATGAGCAATCTGTATATTTTTTTGACCAAGACTTATCAAGTTTTCTTTGTAATAATAGCAATAACTATATTCCGATTATTATTTTCAATGTCATTTCGTAAATATAATTTTTTTTGAGTAACCGCCATGCACAAATAACGAGGGAAGTTCTGTGTAAATACCTTTACCGATTTTTTTCATTAGGACATTAGTGGCTAAGTGACGAAGACTCTAGATAAGACTTTTTCGTGCTGTTTCGAGACTTTTGGACAGTTTATTACCGATATTGACGTGATTATTAAATTTTGTTGATAATTATATGCCGATAACAACCAGAAGCGTGGCATCCGAAAAACAAATGCAGGACTTTATGGCCCAAATGCAAAAGATGATGATGGATCAGGAAAGGCAGCGCCAGGATGAGAAAGAAGAACGGGAAAGAAGACGACAAGAGAAAGAACGAAGGCATCAAGAAGAAGAGAAAAGACGTCAAGAAGAGGAGAAACGCCGTCAAAAGGAAAATGACGACTTAAGGAAAGCAATAGAGACACGACAGAATGCCTTGTTTACAGTCCCTGAAGAACTCAAAAATAAGATCGAAGTAAAAATGGACAAGGTCGAGGAGGAAATAAGTGAAGTCAAAGAAAAAGTAGATCGGGTTGAAGGAAAAACAGATAAGGTTGAGGAAAAAGTAAACAAGTTCGAAGAAGAAGTCAAAGGAGAGATTGACCAGCTTAAAAGACAGTTGAGGGAAAGAGGAAACCAGCAAGTGGTATCATCAGGCCAGCGATTAAAAATTCCCTCCTTTGATGGTCAAAGTTCCTGGATGACTTACAAGACACAGTTTGAGGCAGCAGCAAGTGCAAACAACTGGAACGATGAAGAGAAGGCTAGGGCATTAATCGTAGCTTTAAGAGGCCAAGCATTGGAGTTGCTCCAGACAATTCCAGTAGACCAACAACGGAACTTTAGAGTTTTAGAAGCTGCCTTAGATCTACGATATGGCGATCAACGCCCTGCTCAAGTATACCAGACCCAGCTGAAATTGCGCGTTCAGAAAACTGGAGAGAGTCTGCAAGAATTTGAAGCTGCGGTGGAAAGACTGGCACATTTGGCATATCCTAATGCGCCAAGAGAATTTAAAGAACAATTGGCAGTGGGAGCATTCCTAGACGGGATAAGGGACGAGGAGATCAGGCGAGTCCTCAGGCTATCCCGACATAACAGTAGTAGTGAAGCCTTGGTGCGTGCACTAGAAATAGAAGCTGTCTATAGGGATAATCGCAGTGAGAAAAGGAGAACCAGAACCAGAACCCTATGTTGGCCGATATACATAAAATGATCAGTCAATTACTGGCTCAATCGAATCCTCCAAGAAGACAGGAAAACCAACAAAATGGAGAAAAGCCAAGCGGGGGTATTAAATGTTACACCTGCGGCAGAGCAGGGCATACCAAACGAGACTGTCGATATCGGATCTTGAGGAATGTGAATGCTGGAAACATGGAAGGGACACAGAATAAACAAAGTAGTGGAAGGCCAAGTGGACGGCGTATGAAATGTTACAGGTGCGGAGAACTAGGACATATCCAGCTTGAATGTCCACGAAGGAGATTGGAGAGAGTGAAAGCCGGAGATGCTGTGAAGCTGAGGGGAAAATCAGATGAAGCTGGTACCAGAGAGACTGTGACAGATAGGGAACGTGGTACCCTGAGAGAAGTAAAAATTTCCCAGCTTCGAAGCATTCCGAGAAGTCCACTACTACCAGGACGTGAAAACAAAATGAAACCCCAGGAGGATGCTGATATTTCATCCAGAAGAAAGTGCAAGGAAGATTGCAAGTACTACCACCAGGAGAAACTGCAGGTCACGGGAGCAGTCAACACTGTCAAGGTGGAGATACCGGATGACAGGACAGATGAGGCGCTCAGACAAGAGCAATTGAATGATGTGTAAATTGGGCCTATATTGAGAGCCAAAGAAAGGGGGACTCGTCCAAAATGGAAGGATGTTTCGGACAAAAGAGTGGGACTGAAGGCACTATGGGCGCAGTGGGACTCACTGAAAGTCAGGAACGGGCTGTTGCGGAGAGCATGGGAAAGCCCGGATGGAAAGCAGGTGGTTATGCGTCTAGTGATTCCCAGGTGTGGAGTAGCCAAGGTGCTTCAGGAAGTGCACAATGGAACATCCGATGGACACTTCGGTGTTAACAAGACCCTGAAGAAAATACGAGAACGATTTTATTGGATAAGAAGTCGTCAGGATGTGGAGGCTTGGTGTCGCAAATGCAAGATTTGTGCAGCCAGTAAGGGACCACAGACTGGAAGTAAGGGTGAAAAGAAGCAGTTCAACGCCGGAGTTCCTTTCAAGAGGTTGGCTAACGATATAGCGGAGTCATCACCAGCCAGTGACAGAATGAAGGCTCGATATGACCGTAAGGGTAGTTCAGAAGGGTTCAAGGCAGAAGACCTGGTTTGGCTGTACAACCCACAGCGGAAGAAAGGAAGGTCACCGAAACTTCAACCGCCTTGGGATGGACCGTATACTGTTATTACCCGAATTAATGACGTCGTCTATCGGATTCAACGAAGCAAAAAGTCCAAGATGAAGATCGTGCATTTGGACAGGCTGGCGAAATACATCGATGATTCTGAGTTGCCTGATCGTGACGATCAGGCTTAAGGAGGGGGCAGTGTTATGAATTAGACCCCCTTGGAACTGGAGATGATACGCCTATGCCTACTAATAGTGACTGGAAAGAATCTAGAAAGAGCCATGAACTTTTCTAGATTGTGGTTGGAGAAGATTCTGGTTTAATCTAGAGGTAATTTCGGAGTATATAAGGCGCGATTACCAGCGCGGAAGAAGAAGTTTTATTAAGAAAGCAGTTTATAAAAGTGAACAAGTTGAAAAGTGAAAAGTGAGGTTAAATAAGAAGTAAATAAGGTGTATTTTGAAGTATTGCGTAGTCAGTAAATTGTTAAATAAAGTGTTAGTAGTGTTTATCTCTTGTTGAAATTATTTAGAGCCCACGGATTCACACAGGGTGTTTCCAAAAGGCGGATAATTTGTAACAATATTCTCTCCTCTGCGCATATTCTAGGCAAGTGATACGTCACATGACAAAAAATTAAACTGTGTACATAGCGTACACTATTGAGTGCAAAGTCTGGGAATCCAGCCGCCAGTAAGTGCTGACTGTCCGTGAAGAGGGTACTCCACTCCAGTCCGTTCAATACTGTTTCCAGTAAGAGTGCACCCGCGAGTATGCCTACTAATAGTGACTGGAAAGAATCTAGAAAGAGCCATGAACTTTTCTAGATTGTGGTTGGAGAAGATTCTGGTTTAATCTAGAGGTAATTTCGGAGTATATAAGGCGCGATTACCAGCGCGGAAGAAGAAGTTTTATTAAGAAAGCAGTTTATAAAAGTGAACAAGTTGAAAAGTGAGAAGTGAGGTTAAATAAGAAGTAAATAAGGTGTATTTTGAAGTATTGCGTAGTCAGTAAATTGTTAAATAAAGTGTTAGTAGTGTTTATCTCTTGTTGAAATTATTTAGAACCCACGGATTCACACAGGGTGTTTCCAAAAGGCGGATAATTTGTAACAATATTCTCTCCTCTGCGCATATTCTAGGCAAGTGATACGTCACATGACAAAAAATTAAACTGTGTACATAGCGTACACTATTGAGTGCAAAGTCTGGGAATCCAGCCGCCAGTAAGTGCTGACTGTCCGTGAAGAGGGTACTCCACTCCAGTCCGTTCAATACTGTTTCCAGTAAGAGTGCACCCGCGAGTAAGGAAGTAAGATAAAGATAATAAGGGTCAACTTGTCTAGTGTTAGGGACCACATTTACTAAGTGGACCGTGACCCCGTGTCGTAGCACGGAAGCAACCGTAGACATCTTAATATTTGCTTTCCTTCAGCTGTAGGACAACCACGTAAGCTCATGAACGCTTAATTTATTACATGTAATATCTTGAGCTGAAAGCTGGGACCGAGAAACCTCTCCGGACGCTACAGCGCTGCGGTCGTTTTTCACGCAGCGAGGAAGACAACCTTGTTTATTCATAATATTGATGTTTGTGCTTTGAGCTTCAGGGTACTACGCATTAGCCAAGTTGTACTTGTAATTGCTGTTTTGCATGATTTTATTGGTAATTGTTTTCTTCCACCTGGTATCCATATTGCACTATCTGTACTACCGCCCATTTTTACCGCTTCTTATCATCACCGTCTTCACATTAGCTTTGCTTTCGTTTACCGTAGTCTAACCTTAGTTTAAGCTCTTGGCTGTCTGTTTGGTTCAGTAATAGTAGTTGCAGTATTAAGTAATGCTTTGAATGGTAAGTTTTAAGATAATAAATCTTGTTATATAAGTCTAACTATCCCTAGACCCGCTGGACATTACCTCTTACAGTAGCTACTCAAGCCTTACTTAATCGACTTTAAGGGTAATTGGTGATTCCGCCAAAAAAGGAACTGAAGCTCGAGTGTCAAAGTGACGCTTCACCACCTGCCAAGTGAGTTTAACGTCACAGCATGTCTGTCTCTCTGTCTGTCTGTCGGCTTATAACTTTTTCTTTCTGCACGATTACTCTAGAATAGTTTAAGATATTGACCTGAAACGTACATGCATGTATTATGAGATGAGGAACTAGATTATATCTTGAGTTTATTCCATTGATTGGTTGGGGGATAAACAGGGGTAAATAGGTAAATCAAGCTAGTAAGAGTCTAGAAACTGGAAGTTTGTTCTGTATATATATAAGAAGACGAAGTCTCAATTTTTTTTATGGCATCTAAAACCCCGCTCCATTATTAAAGGGGTTAACAAAATAAAATTAAGATATTGACTCTAAATTTGCTACACATATAAATTATAACGAAATCAGGAACTAGATTATATATTCAGCTTATTCCGTTGAAAGGTTGGGGGTAAAAGAGGTAAATAAGGATAAATATGAGTAAACAAGGGTAAATAAGTAGAGCAAACTAGTAGGAGTCCATAAACTTGGGATTTGTTGTATATACTAGAAGCCAAGGTTCAAATTTTTATATCACATCTGCCCCCTTAACAAAGGGGTTAACGAAGTAAACTTGTGATTTAGATTTTGTAGGAGAACAAAAGGTCTCAAAGGATGTTATGGCATCCGTCACCCCGATTACCAGTCCTCAGTTATTAGATAACCGATGGCAATGGTCGAACGTCGCGTCGGTCGGACGATCGATGGTCAGATTGTTGGTCGAATGGTAAGTCGGACGATTGGTCGGCTTGTCGGTCAGTCAAATAGTCGATTGTCGCACTGTCGATCGGCCAGTCCAATCGTCGGACATCGGTCGGTCGACCGGTCGAAATGGTATTGAAGTGGCATATCGTTTTAAGGGTTTTTGTAGCAGACGATTTCAAATATTATATTTTTAAGATTCTGTAGCAATTATTTCCACATACTAGAGTGCAAATATAGGATCAAGATGTTTTCCTTTAGAGATGCTTGGATGGGTAATCTGGATGTGGAAGTAGTGATCTCCTAGACAGCAGTTATTATATCGTAGCGAGAAGTTATAAATTATTAACATTCTAAAAATGAATGCAGACGATATGAAATATAGGCAACATTAGTTACACTGATACAAACAATAATAGATCTATTTCATAATATATAGTCCATTAAAAGCTATAGACGACGAGCTAACAGATATTTTATCTATGTGATTTTTTAATAAAGAAATGACCAGTTACTGGAAGCCGCTGGAACCTCACCTCCAATGCGAATATTCGCCAATCACAACAATGAGCTATCTTCAACCCCACCCTTTATAACATTTTTTAACATTTATTGGACCCCCATTACACGAATGTTTTTTGCAAATTATCCCCTCTCCATTTCGGGATAAGAAAATTACTCTGTTGACTAGTTTTTGCCATGATAGAACGAGTTTAAATTGCTGAATATAGATTATTTTCCCACGAATTTTATTTTGTGAGAACGTTCACTTTTGGTGACTCCCCATTTTAGGTGAACCCCCTCTCAAACAAGAATGTATTTGTTGAATGGTCCTTTCCTTTAATAGCCGGGTTACCGCTGTGCTGTGCGATACGTACCTCCGTTCCGCGGGTGATAAAACATACTTAACGACCTACCGCACTATCGCGGTACTCGGACAATCCTTTTTTGACGGAAAGTTAATGGAAAAGAGTAAAGTATTATATAGCATTGAAACCAGAACAATTAGTCTATTGAAATTTTACATTGACCTTGCATTTTGAACAGGACAAGATTTTTTGTTTTTGATGTGTAGGGGAGTACAGTGTAAGTATAAAACTCGGTTCTCGGGGTTGAATACCCCCCCATTTGTTCGCCATCTTGAAAAAGTTTTTCTACGAAATCTTGAACCGTAAGTCTCACAAAACATTCTTTAAGACTTTTTTTGTAAAGAATTAAATTCTCTACAATATTGGTCTAGATACTTCATACCGTAAAATTGAAAATGAATGAGTTATAATTAAAAATAGACCAAAATTATCAAGAAAAATATCATCCGGCAGTCCTGAAAGTTGGGAACATTCCTTGAAACGCAAAAAAACACCCCTTTTAGAGGGTTTTTCGCGATAATTTCAACAAAAATCAAAGAGGATGAAATCACCTTTTCTTAATATTGATTTGCAAAGGTTGTTGATATATGTACCAAATACAGTCATATTATATGATTAGGGTTAATCAGAGAGGGTTAAAGCCACCCCTATATCGACTTAAACTTTAAGAAATTGGTAAACAAAATTTTCTACTTTCTGCTTTAAATTTGATTGAACGGGCATTGCCGAGCAAAAGTAAATTTATTCTCAACCTCTAAGTGAGTAATACTACCCATTCCTACCCCTATATTGAAGCAGGCTTTGAAAACGAATTAATTTTTTTTTGCATTTTCGTTTTATTTTTAATGAAATGTTACTAAAATCTTTTTAACATGTTCTTTTTATTTTATTTTGATCTAGGGGTGGTTTAACCCTGCATAGGGCTTAAAGAATAAGTTTCAAAACTTTTTTAGTAATATTTAATCAAAAATAAAAAGAAAATGCAAAAAAAATTACCCGTTTTTCAAAGCCTGCTTCAAATTAGGGGTAGGAGCAGTTTTACTCCTTTACGAGTTGAAATTATTTATTTTTGTCCGGCAATTCCCATTCAACCAAATTTGAAGCAAAAAGTAGAAAAACATTTTTTATCAATTTTTTAAATTTTAAGTCGATTAGGGGTGGTTTTAACCCTCTCTGGATATCCCTAATCATATAATTTGACTATATTTGGTACTAATCAACCACATTTGCAAATTAATATTAAAAAAGGGTGATTTCATAAGTTCTTTTTTGATTTTTATTGAAATTATCGGGAAAAACCCTCTAAAGGGGTGTTCTTTTCGTATTTAGTGGTGTTCCTCAACTTTTATAATAGCGGGGCCACGAGTTTCGCAATCAGCGACCCAAAAAACGTATAGTCAAAGTTGTTTCAGACCAGTGTTCTTATCGACGTTGATCGCATTTTGATGGCGACTATCCCCAGCACGAAATAATTAGCGCCAATGCTACGAATTTATTTCGTATGGGCGCCAGTAGCACCACGCTTGGCTGGTAGCGATCGGGTCGAATCTCAGGGTGAGTTCTTTACGGATAGGCACTGTATCTTTAACGCAGTAAAAGGTCGATTTTAGTCTATGAAATTTATTGCCTGTGCTCGATTAAATACAAAGAAAAATAAAACGAATTAAAATTAATTTTTTGAATGAAATGTCAAGGCAAGATAATAAAAGTTAGCAATAAAAGCCGCTTTACAGTCTGCAGTTTTCTTGCTAGCAAGATGTTGCAAAGGCAATTTCTTGCAGGTAATATTTCTTGACGGTACGTTTTACAGCTGACAATTTATGTAATGGCAATAATATTGCGCAAGATTTGCCAACTTTGCAGAAATAAATTGTACCGTCAAATAAAGTAAACAACAAATAAACATTAACCCAACTTATTCTGCATGTTTTAAATTGCCGAGAATATTCACACGAATCACAGATAAAAAGAAAAATATGAATAACCTTTCCAAAATCAACAAGTTAAAGAGATAAAAGGCAATTGCAGCTGCATTAGGTATATTAATTATTGCTGCTGGTACTCTTATGGATATGCAATTGAGACGAAAACCACGACGGTGGTGGGTGAGACCGTGGTTAAATCAAAACAGGGGTAATATACGCTTTATTGAAGAATTTATAAAATCTGATCGTCAAAAATATACAAATAAGTAATTTGTATAATGGATGAAAATACATTTAGGAAACTTTAAAAAAAGATTAAACATAGAATAGCGAAATATTCATATTGTCGAGAAACCATATCAGCTTCAGACAAATCTTTTTTAAGATATCTAGCTACTGGTGAAAGCTTTCACAGTTTGATGTACAACTATCGGGTTTCAGAAAGCACAATCTCATTATTCGTTCCAGTTGTTTGTGAAGCAATATATGAAGAACTGAAGGAAGAATATTTGAAGGTATGAGTCCCTATGCATAGACAAATGTATATTCAAATTACGCATTTTATGTTTTGTAGGTCCCAACCACAGCTGCTGAGTGGTTAGAAATTGCAAGAGATTTTGAGACAACGTGGAATGCACCAAACGTTATAGGTGCACTGGACGGTAAACATATGGCCATTCATGCTCCCAAAGATCAAGGTTCTGCCTATTTCAACTACAAAAAACAGCATAGTATAGTCCTACTAGCACTAGTTGATGCAAAATATCACTTTACTTACATAAATGTAGGAATGAATGGGAGACTATCAGATTGTGGCGTATTTTGGAACAGTGATCTTGCGAAAGCTATTGAAGATAATACCCTCAATTTTCCAGAAGAGAAACCTCTACCTGGAAGAACTAAACCGGTACCTCATGTCATAGTAGCAGATGCAGCCTTTTCTTTATCAAGTCACATTCTGAAGCCTTATCCGCTTCGTAATATGACAAAAGAACAAAGAGTTTCAACTATCGATTGAGCAGAGCTCGTCGTGTAGTTGAAAATGCTTTTGGTATATTGGCTAATCGTTTTCGTGTATTGCTAAATACAATACATTTAAGACCAGAGAAAGCAAAGCTTATTACTCAGGCGTGCTGTGCCCTTCTTAATTTCCTGAGACGAGATTCAAGCAGTTCATACTTAGGAAATAACCCAGATGGTGAAGTACCTAGACTCGAGATATAAATTTGTTTTTGGATTGTCTAGACAGAACCACGGCAGGCCTACAAATGAAGTACTTAATATTAGAGAAGAATTTACAGACTATTTCAGTGGATGCGGTAGAGTGCCTTGGCAAGACGACATTATTTAATACTTATAGAATATCATAATTATAATTTATTTTACTTCGTTCATTAATATAACAACATATTATGTGTAGTTTAAATAATACGCTTCCTTCTTTATATGAAGAAATATAAACAAATGTTGAATATAAAAGCTATAAAATTTTTATTTATAACATCTTCATAATTAGAAAAATTGTTTTTAAAATCGCACATTTCTTTTTTCCCTCTGTCTCGTTTTAGCGGCAAAAATACTTTGCAGGATACTTTGTTTAAGGTCATCCAAAATTTCTTCGTCATATATTTTTTCCATTTCTGCGGCAACCAATCTGAAAAAAAATATGTAAAATTAAAATTGGACTTCGGTCACAATACATTTTCATTTTTATACAAGTTTCATGAAATGATGATGCAGCTATGACTCGATTCGCCGATGCTTAACTGAATGTGAATATTAATAACTTACTGTCCAAACAAGCTATGGGTGCTTTGTCCTGGTACTTCTGGTCCGGGTACAGGTTTTTCCGAAATGTTTTTTAATGTTGCTGCCGCAGTATCCATCAGACCACTTAGTTTCTCTCTTTCTGTGCATTTTCTTTTTGGTTTATTTCCGTTCTGCTCTTTCGTACTCCTCAACGGTGTTTTTGAAATTGACGGGGCCCAAGACCCGCTTCTAGGCTCTGTTCTAGAGGAGCATGGAGATAACATTTCTATGTCTACGTCATTAATGTTGGCTATGTCTCCATCCTACAGAACTTCAGAGTTTCGCAATTTTTAGAAGTGTCTCCTAATTTTTGAATGAGTTTAAATTTATCAGTTGGAAACAATAAACTGCCATCGGCAGTAAATAAAGGACGAGGTACTGATCCAAATTCGTATTCACCAACTGATTTCTTTAGGTCTATATCTTGACGAGACCTAGGTACTAAAACTAAACGCTGAAGTAAACTTCTTTCTTCTCTTATTTCTAAAATTTTCTCGTCTTGTTTTGTTTTGTACTTTGCATTTTTTAATCACAAAATATGAAAAAATATTTTCTAAATTTAAGTAATAAATGACGTTTTTATTTATTCATCAATTTTGTTCAAATAGGGTTTTTCCTCTAGCTTACACTAACTTGCTGTCCAAATTTCAACACAATCGGACATTTCATTCTTAAGTTATCGTATTTATATGACACGTGATGGACGGACGGACGGACAAACAGGTGGACAGACAGACATACGGGCAAACAGACAGACAGAGGACGGACGTTTTGAAAGTTGTTCAGAATTCGATCACCAACATAGTGATATGAAAAATTATTCTCTACAACAAGCGATATTACCGGTTTTAGAAATGTGCCGTTCAAATACAATATAGTCTTCGTTTTGTATTTGTGAAAAGTATAATAATAGCAGGTCGTAGCACGCGTCACAATAAAAAACGTATATGCATATACTAATTGAAATGGGTCGACACAATGGTGCGCGGACATATTTTTGCATTTTTATAGGGTTATTTTGCAATCAATACCTAGAAATTTGCATATCGTTGGATTCAGCAGAAAATTCTACACATCTTTGGTTTGACGTTTTTTTCCATATGGCCTGCCGTTTGCAAAATATAAAGCGTTAAATAAAATGAAAAAAATAAATATTTTAGTTTTTTGGGATTATTCCATTAGGTATTAAATATTTTTGAGTCTAGTATTTTTTTTCTTAAGAAGTATTTTCTTGTTAGTATTTACTTTTTTTAAAATTGAAAATCGGTCAATTATTACCGTAGATATGATTTCTTGAAAAATCAGCCTGTCGCCATCTTGAATTGTGGATTACTGGTGAAAAATCCATTTTCAGAAATGCCAACATGGCATTTGGTGATCCAGTAGGTTTATATTTTCATAAAATAAACCGTTTTAAAACTTGGCAAGACATCGACACGAGCGGTCGTTTTTGAGCTCTATGATAATAGACTATCTATGTTATATTCAGAGCACGTCTTGTATTTGTCTTAGTGTACAGAAGTGGTCTATGGTGGACCAATTTTTCCTGAACCCACATTGATATTCACCCAATATTTCCTCAGAGTACGAAGTTATTCGGTTATGAATTCTATAAGGGGCGCTAATTAGTATTATTCCTGTCTAGTTACTACAAACAGTCTTTTCATCTCTTTTATGCGTCGCGTCGGGAGGATAGCTTCTACTCTCCAGTTCCTTGTTATCTCTTCTTGTTTCCAGATAGGTACTATCAGGTTGTGTATTTGTCTCCATAACTCTAGTATTATTCCATCTACACCTGGAGCTTTCCTATTTTTCAGATATTCTATTACTATCACTACCTCTTCAAACGATTTTCATGTTCCTCTTCCTGTTGTTGTTCCCCTTTTAGTACCTCTGCGAAATACTCTTCCCATCTTTTGAGTATATCTGACTTTTCCGTTAATTTTTTCATATTTCTGTCCTTACAGATATTTAATTGCTTTATATATTTACCTCTATTTAACCTCAACCATTCAACGGAATAAGCTCAAAATACGATCTAGTTCCAGATCTCGTTGTAATACGTACGTTTACCAAATTTTAAGTCAATATCTTTATTTTATTTTGTTAACTCCTTTAATAATGGAGTTGAGGTGGTGGTGGGGATGGCAAGTATCATAAAAAAAACTTGAGACCTTGGTCTCTAGTACATACACGAAATCTCAACTTTCTGGACTCTTACCAGCTTGCTTTACCTATTTTCCCCTATTCACCCATATTTATAACCCCACCCTTCACCGACATAACCTCAAAATATAATTTTATTTATGATTATCTAAGTTACCTTAATAGGATACTTCTAAACTTGTAAGAATATGTAGAACCTATATTTAAAATAATATTGTTTTCTAAAATTGCATGTCCCTGGTTCTAGTTCCTTCCTTCCGCAGCAAAGACCTTAGTTCCAATGTTGCTCCTTAACTATTTAGGTCGAAATAAAGTAGAACAGTTTTAAAAAATTTCAGCAGGCATCTAACTTTAATTCTTTATTCATTAAAATTTTACAATAAGTCATTGAAATAAACTTTTCTTGATCGCGTTTAACTTCAATATGAGGAGATTGAGAACGTAGGCCAGTCATCGTCATAGTGAATAGTGAATAGTTAGACAATTTTCGAGGAGGTAAAGAAAAAATAAATCCGGGTTTTGCACTCTTTTTCGCCCCCCGGAGCATTGGTGTCACAAACATTTGCAACCCGATTTTAAGACTCGCAATTATTTAGACCCCACTTATTGTTTAAAACGTCAAAATCGTGTCCGTGCCAGATAAAAAAATATGTGAAAAAAATCTTCTGGGATAAAGAAAAGTTATGCAAAATTATAAGCGTTTTTCTGACCCTATTTTGTTGCATGAACAATCATTCGCATAACTTCTGCAACTTTTTTCCACAGAATATATCATAATATAAAGTTAAAAAACCATTTGCAATGTTCCGGTCATCGTAGCAGGGTGCAAATTGGATAGAATATGTCTAATAATTATTAAAATATTCGCATATTTTGTTCAGAAAATTATTGCAAATTGACGTTTTAATTTAACAATGTTCTGTAGGGAGGAAAAGGGTGCAAAAACCGGATTCATTATTTTTACCTCCTCCAATATTGTCTATAAGATTTTTAAAAACTTCCACAATTTTTCATGCTTTTTTTGCTACGATGACTGACCTAAAGCACGATGATGTCATTTGATATTGGGTTGAATTTGAAATATATACTTAATCTCTACTTCTTAAAACAGCTTTTATTTTTATGGTTATATTAAAAATTAATAAGTCGTTTTTCCCTTTAAATACCTCTCGTTCAACATTTTCAGTAACATTTTTATTTTATCTATAGTTTCAACTTTCTTATTTTTAATTTGATCATTTATATTCTGAAAATTGTACACCTTTTGCCAATTATTATGTAAATCATCTTTATATGTAGCAAAATATAAGTCTATTTGAGAATCTGTCATATTCGTAATTTTATTATCCAGATCTTCTATATGTCGTATGATTACAATTAGTCCTTGAGGGTAAACAGTTAAGTTATCTACATTCTTTTTTGGTTCGTTTGTTGTTTGGTCAGGTTTTGATACATCACTGTACTCAAAATCAATTATCTCAGTACATTCTATCTTGCTTCTTGACAATTTCTTTTTGTTACAGGTGGTCGACGAATGTTTTTGACCCATAACTAAAACAAAAAAAAATCTTATACATGTGCTCCAAAAAATACCATTTTCAGATATAACTCGTTAAATATAAAAAAATAGACACACTGATTGTAATGAAACTTTGATATTCAAAAAGTCCGATATCTCAAAAGAGTAACGAGTTACAGTGATTTGAATATTTCCCGTTTCGAGTGGGTGTAGAGGGTGAATGACGTGTATTTGGGTTGGTTAAGAAATGACTTAGTGACTATCTGTATCCAGAGGAAATAGATCGTTCTAAACCCACACCCCCCATATTTTGAATATGAGTCTTATTCAAATAATGGCGAATATATTAGACAACAAAATATAGAGACGTTTGCGAATTACATATCACTAGGTAACAAACTTAGAATAAGACCATAGGTATAGGTGCAGAGCCGGCTGTATAGATTTCCTATGAATAAGATACATGAAAATCTTCATGTGTGTGAGTAAGTACTACCACAGATATACAGGGAGCCACTTTTCATTTTTGCAAATTTTGCCCTCGTTATGGAATTCTGACGTCACTTCCGATTACGATTTTTTGTGTCATCGAATACATGAATAAAACTTACGTCCAACTGTGTGTTTTGAGGTATACAATGAGATCGTAGAGGGTTACCAGGCTTAATTTGCCCGCAACCCTGAGACACCCTCGACTAAAGTTTTTTTTCCTGTTTTCTTAAGTCATCGAATACATGAATTATTTTTTTTTAAATTAAAGTACAAGCCTTCTAGTTATTAAAAAAAATAGGCTGCCTCTTTTTATTTGCCCGCATCCTCCCATTTTGACATCACTTCCGGTAAAATTTCATGACGCGGGCAAAATTTGCTTATATGAAAAGTGGCTCCCTGTAGGTCTGTGGTAGTACTTACTCACTCATACAAAGTTTTTCATGTATCTTATTCATAGGAAATATATACAGCCGGCTCTCTACCCAATAGCGTAGTCAGAGGAGGAGGAGCCATGAGGAATCGAGCCTCCCCTCTTTGAAATTATAATATAATTCTAATTTGATTGAAGAAAATATTGTAGTAACCTTTTTACGGCAGAAATTAGAAAGAAATTGATATATCAGTAGACATGATCCAAAATCGGCAGATCTGTCGAAAAATAGGTATCTGTGGTAACACTGAACTTAACTCAAGCAATTTCAGACTGAATTCGGCGATCTCTCGACTGGGTAGTCGGTTTCGCGCCTCTGTCTATATTTTTTATCAACAGAATAATTACAGTAGGTTCATAAGAAGTGAAAAGTACTACGAAAAAAAAACGAACGACTTTTTATCAAAGAAAATAGCAGATTTATTTCACTTAAGCTATATTGTTTTTGACACAGTACACTTCTTCTAATTTGTCTAGGCGACATAAAAAGTGTCGGCGCCTTTGACTTTGCAGCAAAGATCAAAGACCCCGACATTTCTTATACGGACAATAAGTCTGAGGTAAACTATACTTCTTCTTCTTCATCAGCCCAAGCTCGTCCACTGCTGGACATAGGCCTCCCGTAACTATTGTCACGAATGTTTGTCCTGTGACTCATGTGCTATATGCATTCAATTTGTATGAACTCGTTTCAGGGGGTTGGTGGTCGTTCCCTGTTCCGAAGAGCGTCTTGTCTAGGTCTCTATTCTAATATGCGCTTCGTCCACCTGTCGAAGCGTAAACTATACATCAAACATTAAGGCCTAAAACACACTAGGCGGTTTTCGCCGATTCGGCAGCCGCCTTTTACAACACCCACTAAGCGGATAACCACTTGTCGTAGGAAGCCAATGTAGTCACTGTTTTCAGTAGTGCTGATAATACAGGGACAAAAATGAATTTGTCTGACTCAAAGAAAGAATTGATTTTGTTAGGTTTATTATACTGTCCATCAAAAATAAAAAAAGAAATCATAGGCGCATCCGGGAACATCCTATTTTTAAAGAACTCGAGACACAAAGTTTATTTAATACTATATTTAATGAAATTTTTCAATTTCATATTTTGGAAAATGATTTAATAAAGAAGAATACCCGAATGAGAAACAATATAATAAAACAGTATAATAACTACTTCTTCCCAGCTCTTTTCTTTTATTTCTGCCACCATAATCATTGTTTCTCATATCCCATATATAGCAGGTCGTTCTTGAATTACATTTATTAATAGTTCTATAGTTCAGTATCAATAATGGGATCTATTTTAGAGGCGTAAATACAATACTTTTAACGTGCAATTTGGCTTCAATGCAATCTCAAACCGCTCGACAAATAAGTGAATGTGTGTGAACAGGTCCATTTGTTTACATTGCGGCATACGTCGCTCGAAGCAATAAAAACGATTCGGCACATGAATCGAACGACGGTGCGCGCGGTGGTGGATGGTGGATGCCGCTATCTCGCAGCGCGTCATAGTAGGTTTGTTCTGGTTTTGAGAAATACCAGTCCTCGGATGTCAGACACATGCGCAGTTAGTAAGTCCAGGACGCGTTTTACTAACTGCACATGTGCCTGACGTCCGAGGACATCCGAAGACAAGGTACTTCTAAAAACCGGAACAAACCTAGTGTGAACAGTTCCATTTGTTTCTATTGCAGCATCTGTCGAGTTGGCTGCCGAATCGGCGAAAACCGCCTAGTGTGTTTTTAAATGGTATTGCCGGCTAGGAAAAAAAAGAATACGTACTATTTGTTTTCAATAATTATTTACTTCCTGTATAGGCAACCGACAAAGGCTATAAAATTTAACTGGCGTTCCTCCACTACGAGTTTTTTTTAAAGTGGCGTTGCTTTTGATAGTTTTGTATACTACGTATACGATTTTTAATTACTTTATAAAAGTGGAGTGTAGCCCAATTTAAATAAATAATACATTGCAGATGAAACACTTATCTGTCGTAAATCGTATATTGCAGAAAATAAATGACAAAAAAAATGATGCAACCTCACACCTTAGAATCTGCTTTTCACTCTTTTTGTACTGAGTTATTAGGCTAGACGGCGGGGAGGAAAAAATTCTAAAAAAACAATTTTTGGCCCATAGACGAAATTATTGTTGCAGTTGCTTCGTTTTAGGGTGTAGTTGAACATCCTAAGTTTGTTTACAAATTAGTGAATCGCTTGATTTTGTAATTAACAATTAGTGAGTAAAATAGGCCCTTTTTCTATATTTATTTAAATATATCCGTTCCTGCTAACTTTTAGTATAAAATATGCATTAGGAAAATTGTTCGTTAAATTTTCTAAAAAATGAGCAATAGAGGTCGCTAGGTGCAAATGTTAACTTGCAAATGGCTTCCAAAGCTTTCAAAACACATTGTTTTCACTGTTTCCATACTTGCAAACAACTACACATAGATGGCTAAAAATTCTTAAAGATGGTGTCTATGTTGTCCCAACAATGTACAAAAAACTTTAGCAAGATCGATTTATCACTTTTTGAGTAATTAACGACCCATTTTATTTTAAATCCTTAATTAACAATTGTGCCATTTTTTGCAAAATCCATTTGTAATTGGGAAACTCATTTAGAAAATTCCAAAAACTATTGTAAAATGATATCCTGTTGTAATTTTTGGAAAATCGCAATTTTGGCCGATTTTATGAGGCTTTCTACGCGTGAATCTTTTTATGCGCGACATAATTAAACGAATATTTTGTTATATTTTAACTTTAGAGAGTCCGCTCTTGCATATACATAGGGTGTAGTTAATTTCATGTCATTAAAAAAACTGGTGGTAGGGAACGACAAGACAAACAAAAAAAGCCTTACATAACATGAGGTCTAAAGCTCATAGTTTTGGAGAAGAGAAAATAAACAAAAATTTCCAAAATACTTAATAACATAGCTTGAGAACTGCTGGCATATTGAGGTAGGATTTATTGCCTCGCATCTTGTCGCACATGATACTTTGACATTCATGCAAAAGCATGCTGACAAAGCAGTTAAAAGCGACCGACAGAGGACACCGCCATGTTTTTTGCTTCTTCGCGGCCAAATTACCTTATTACGCGTGCTATACTCTCCCTTGTAATATTCTCAAGTAATAAATTCAGTTTGTGTACTTACTTGGTAAACAACGTACACACGACGCGACCTATCCGTTCCTTGGTTTTGTCTGTTGCTTTTGTTCTTTTTGAACTTTGTGCCACTTATGTTAAGATTTGTTTTATTGACTTATCGTTCAAGTCGTTAGTACTTGGTTACGTCATTCGTGCTTTTTATCTTACTTTTTGGATTTTGGACCAAGTTTTTCTTTTTGTTTCCTTTATTGATAACGTTAATTCACAGTTTAGTGTGGTGTTTTAAAACGCAGATTTTGGACATTATGGGAGATTACACTTATCCAGAGCTCGCGAATATGCACTTGGTGTATGGAAAATGTGGTGGAAATGGTAAGGTTCCCTAATCGACGACATCTTTGTGCTCGTACATTTGTTAGTTGACCAGCGTCTTCGAGAAACAGGTTGTCTCGATGGACATGGAGGTCCACAACGCGAAGAAAGGGTAATTGACGCAAGGTTCAAATTTTGGGACTTGTAGAAGAGGATCCAACTTTAAGCACCTACGATATCGCGAACCGTGTGGGAGTATTCCATTTTGTGGTATGGAGGACACTGAGAGATATGAACTTACATCCCTATCACTATCAACGTGTCCAAGCACTAGAACCTCAAGATTTTGCAGAGCGAATGCAATTTTGTAGGTGGATTTTAGGAAAACACGCGACAAATGAGGATTTTTTAAACGTTCTGTGTTTCTCCGATGAGCCGTGTTTTACCAGAAATGGAGTGTTTAATTTTAAAAACATGCACTATTGGGCAGACGAAAATCCACGTGTAATAAGACGGGCGCATTTTCAACGACGGTTCAGCGTTAATTTGAGGGCAGGAATTTGCGGTAATGAAATAATGGGACATATATAATTACCCGCTAGATTAAATGGTGATGTATACTTAAATTTTTTGCAACATTGCCAAATTTGCTGAAAGTTGTACCCTTGGCTACGCGCAGAAAAATGTGATATTTGCACGATGGCGCGCCAGTCCATTTTAGTTTGGCTGTTCGAAATTTTATGAACCGAAAGATTCCTCGACGATGGATTGGACGTGGCGGACCAGTACCATGGCCTGCTAGATCGACTTAAATCCGATTGACTGTTATTTTTGGGGGCATTTTAAATTTCTGGTACCGTGATCCAATTGACACTTTAGAACAATTGCAACTACGTATTTTAATGTGCATAGAAACCATAAAAAATGATCCTAATTTACCAAATGTGTTCAACGGAGTGCGTATGTCCTTAGTTCGACGTGCCGAAATGTGTATACGTGGAGATGGAGGTCATTTCGAACAATTTTTGTGAAAAATTCGAAAAAATTGTTCAGGTATTGGGTGTTACCTATTGGGCATTAAAGGTATGATTATTATTATTATTAGTATTCGCTTTCTTGTTTTGATCTGTTTATTATCGTTTACATTGATTTTCATAGAGGCCAAAGACTCGATTTTTAGTTTTCGATACCCGATTGGGAAAAATTATGTGCTCAATTCGTTAAAAAAATCAGATTTTTTCCTAACTTAAAATACACAGCTATTTTTTATCGTATCTTGGACGTCTAACTGTTCGCTTTCAAATTTCATGAAATAATTACTAATTTTTTAAGCTTTTAACACAATGTTACAAATGTTAATAATCCACTTTTATATTTTATAAATTCTTATAAACGACAATAAAAGCTACAATAACTTTGTTCCAAATTAAAAAACACTTGTAAACAAATCTTATTAGAACCCCTGCGGCCATGCTATGCTTGCGTTGTGCCGAGAGAGAAGGAATTATTTACATTTTCATAATTAATGGTATAAAAAGTTCGGTACAAGTAATCCCATCAAAGTGCCGCACTTCTTCCGGCGGGAACACAAGTCGGGTGTTACAGTTTTGTATTATTTCTAATATTCGGAACTATAACATCCATTGAACCTGAAAAACAGTGGTTCTCAAATGTTTCCTACCTTGACATACAGTTTTTAAACCTAGGTCAGTTTTTTTCAAAGTGCCCCTAGAGAAAAAAGCCATATACTTAGGTTTTTTATTTGTCTAGTCGGTCCCTATTATCAGTTTTTTTAAGGACATGAATAGAAAGTTTGTCCTAACATGCGCAGAAGTCGAGATTATTTCTTTTTTTTTAATTCGTGAGGGCGTATTATACGTCGTACAGTGATCAAGTTTATAGAGGTAGTACTTTCGATAAAAAAATATTTCAGTCCTCCATTGTGTTTAAGAGTATTGAAAAACAATCGTCAAAGTTTATTATTAAATTTGTTTATTTATGTCGCCCATAAAGAGGTTCACACGTAGAAAAGAACCTCATAAAATCGGCCAAAATTACGATTTTTCAAAAATTTCAAAAAGATATCATTTTTCAATAGTTTTTTGAATTTTCTAAATGAGTTTAGCAGTTATAAATGGATTTTACAAAAAAGGCACAATTGCTAATTAAGGATTTAAAAAAATAATAAATCGTTAATTACTCAAAAGTAATAAACCGATCTTTCTGAAATTTTTTGTACATTATCGGGACAATATAAACACCATATTCGATTTTTAGCCCTCTATGTGCACTTATTTTCGAGTAAAGAAATAGTTAAACAACGTGTTTTGAAAGCTTTGGAAGCAATTTGCAAGTTAACAATTGCACCTAGCCACCTCTACCTATGCTCATTTTTTAGAGAATTTCATAACGAACAATTTTCCTAATGCATCTGTTATACTAAAAGTTAGCAGGAACGGAGATATTTAAAGAATTATAGAAGAAGGGCCTATTTTACTCAATAATTGTTAATTATAAAATCAAGCGATTCACTAATTTGTAAGCAAACTTGGGGTTTCAACTACACCCTAAAACGAAGTGATTCCAATAATAATCTCGGCTATGGGAAACAAATCCAATCAAAATCCCTCGCCATCTAGTAATTAAAAAATGTGAAATATAAGAATTTTTGAAAATATCTTGGGCACCTTAATTCTCTAACTATTTTGAGCGCCCTAGCAAATTAAAAATCTAGCTACGTTAGTGATAAAGTCGTATTAGAGGTGTTTCAGAATTAATGTTTCTGTCCCGGGAACCCCGGGACGGGATTTTCCGGGAATTATGTCACTTTTTATCATTCCCGTTCCCGGGAAACAACAGTCGGGATTTCCCGGATCCGTGGAAATAAAAATAAGTTTTAAAAATATTAAATTTGGTGCTCCGAAATTTTAGAGAGCGTGCGCGTCGGACGGCTTTTATGTTTTATTTGGTTATTGTATTATTTCCTGTAGGTAGTGTTGTTGTGTCTTTTTAATTATAAATAAAACAAAACAAAACTGACGGATTTATTTTTTGACCAAAGAAAGAAAAGAAAAAAAAACATAAAAAAAATCGGTGAAGGTATTTACACAGAACTTCCCTCGTTATTTGTGCATGACGGTCACTCTAAAAAATTATTAATTATGAAATGACATTTGAAATAATAATCGGAATATAGTTATTGCTATTATTACAAAGAAAACCTGATAACTTTTTGTCAAAAAAATATACAGAGTGCTCACCCAACAGCAAAAATTCAATACTAAATAACAAGTGCCAAATATGGAAGGCTTGCGCAAATACCTTTACAAATGTCCAACACGACTGTATTATTTCTTGAGATGACCACCCTGTACATTTTTCAATAAAAATATAATAGGTGCATATGCCAGATATTTTGCCATCTGTCACATTTTCAATCCCACGTTTACGTAATGGAGTGGAAATATTGTGGTGGTTAAAAAATTTTTCATTTTTTAAAAATTTCTCAAAAATGTTGGTTAAAAAATTTTCAATATGTATTTCTTCTGAAATAGGTTTAGAATGTCATGAAACGTAGACATTTTCAAATTTGTGCAAATAAAAAAAAATTTCCATCTATTTTAGTGGTAAAAAATTTTTCAAAAATGTTGTTGAAAAAATTTTCATTTTTTTTTTTCAGAATTAGGTTTAGCGTGTCATGAAACGTGGAAATTTTAAATTTGAGCAAAAAAAATGTTTTTCATTATTTTATTCCCTTGGGACGGTCCACCCTGTATATTTTCCAGTGAAAGTTTAACCATTTCTTCACTGACAGTATCGTCAACTACCTACCAAATTTGACTGCTCTCGGTCAGGTAGTTTTTTTAGTTAATGCACCAACAGACAGACAGACAGACTGACGAAATTGAAAAACCTATATTTTCGTAATCTACGTCTTCTGAAACGTCAAAATCCGAAAAAATCTTGGAGGGTGATTTTCTCTCGAATACAATACTTCCCTTCGGTATGCGAGGGAAGTAAAATGAATATTTGGATGATGTGACATTTTGAAACAAAAAATTTGTGTTTTTCAAGAAATATATGAAAAATTTAGTATTTCCCGGGAATCCCGGGATTCTCGGGAACGACAAATTTTATTTCCCGATTCCCGGGAATGAAAAAAAGTCGGGGAATCAGAAACCCTATTCAGAATCTCATGAGCCGCGAAATGCGCAAAAGGCAAAGTTTAATCTGAGTTATAAGTATGTTTTTGAAGACACTGGAGGCTGCCTTGCTGTATACATAAACAAGAGCTCGGGATAAATTGTAAACAATAAATATAATATTTTTAAGAAGTGTAACTGAGTCAACAGGGCGGATTATGTCTCTGCGCATATGAAGGTCACAGCTCATGAGGTTTTAAAACACCTCTAATTATTATTAATCTTTAAGATAATTATTTGATATTTTATTGTTTACTTTTTATATATTTTTATTAATAATCACACAGTACTTATATGTTATGTATAAATAGGCATGTTTAGATAAACGCTGACAGTGCGTTTTTTCCTATCCTACTTCACTGTTATTGTCAGTCATGTACAATTGTACAATAATACATCGCTAATATTATAAAATACAACTAGGAAGTGTATTGTTAAGTTAGTAAATAGCAGTAAAAGATAGCATTTGGAAACACATTTTTATACTTAACTGTTCTATTTGACTCTTAAAGCATACGCATCCAAAACCAAAAATTCGCATATTATTGTCTTTCCTCAGGATGATGTTCATATAATATTTGAAGGATCTGTGTCATATACAAGTTGATCCAGAGTTAAATCGCCAAATGTTCAGCATAGATTTTTCAGGTTAAGATAAGACTCTTCATCATCTATCAAGTTTTTTCCAAAAGTGCGCTCCCTAGAGCAAAAAGAAGAAAAGAGACAAAAATACGTCTCGTTTCATGGCATTTATTCTCGTGTACCGTTTGGATTGGATTGTGCAACGACTCACTCATCAATCCAGTTTTTTTGCCTCCACACCTAAATGGTCTAGCTTTTCATAATTTTTTGGAAAATGATTTTCATCCAATCTTAGACGGCATGCCTTTAAATGATGGAGTAAATAGGTGGTTTCAATTAGATGTCCAGCCCATTACACCGGCCCACCGATGGTTGCACGGCTATTTTCCGGAAAGATGGGTCGGTCGCTGTCGAGACTGCCCCACCCTTGGCTTGCGCGCTCCTTAGACATGACTCCTATGGACTTTTTTGTATGGGGTACGACGAAGGACAAGGTTTATGCGGAGCCCGTCAACAACGAAGCTGCCCTCCAGGAAAGGATTGTTCAAGCATCCCGTGAGATCTAACCAGCAGTGTGCCGTGCAGCTAGATGTTTTTATTAATTTTCAAAACTTCACCGTTTTATAATAAATAATAATTTTAACCTGAAAAATCGATCTTGAACGTTTGGCGTTTTAACTGGTCACCCTGTAGGTAGAGGAGATTTATTTACTTTAAATAAATAATAAATTCCATAATTTAGTTAATAACCGCTGAACTGTGCAAAGCAGACCTCCGTTTCACGGATGCTAGAAACTATATCTAATGGCCCGCCGCGCCGTTACAGGACTGGGAACTTAAAGGTTTTAACAATGATTTAAAAAATATACAGTACTCTACTTCTGTCCTTATGGAATCAGTTTGAGGCCCAATGGTATAATTTGAAAAATTATTATTAATTCGTTTTCATTGGACAATTATTGTAAAATTAAAAATGTGGAAATATTACATGTTACTATGTTACATAACTTAAATAAATTATAATCGTTTAAACAATTTGAAAAACATTCAAATGTTAACACAATCTATTAATTCATATTATCTGGACAATTCTGAACATTTTAACGATTCTACCACAAAACGAAAGTATGTCTCCTTAAGCAATACATGGAATACTTCAGTCTCGGGAGAGGCACATGTTAGTATCAACCAAATTTGCTCAAATTTGGAGGAGATACGTTTTTTTGAAATACAAACAAAGGACCCCGCACTAAACCTAAGGGAAAATGGGTCCCAGTCGAAGTGGATGAAAATCTCCAGACATGACTCCTATGGACTTTTTTGTATGGGGTACGACGAAGGACAAGGTTTATGCGGAGCCCGTCAACAACGAAGCTGCCCTCCAGGAAAGGATTGTTCAAGCATCCCGTGAGATCTCACCAGCAGTGTGCCGTGCAGCTAGATGTTTTTATTAATTTTCAAAACTTCACCGTTTTACAATAAATAATAATTTTAACCTGAAAAATCGATCTTGAACGTTTGGCGTTTTAACTCTGGCCACCCTGTAGGTAGCGGAGATTTATTTACTTTAAATAAATAATAAATTCCATAATTTAGTTAATAACCGTGCTTGTTACCGCTGAACTGTGCAAAGCAGACCTCCGTTTCACGGATGCTAGAAACTATATCTAATGGCCCGCCGCGCCGTTACAGGACTGGGAACTTAAAGGTTTTAACAATGATTTAAAAAATATACAGTACTCTACTTCTGTCCTTATGGAATCAGTTTGAGGCACAATGGTATAATTTGAAAAATTATTATTAATTCGTTTTCATTGGACAATTATTGTAAAATTAAAAATATGGAAATATTACATGTTACTATGTTACATAACTATAATTCTTTAAATAAATTATAATCGTTTAAACAATTTGAAAAACATTCAAATGTTAACACAATCTATTAATTCATATTATCTGGACAATTCTGAAGAGGAGGCTTGCACGCAAATTTTATTTCACAAAACGAAAGTATGTCTCCTTAAGAAATACATGGAATACTTCAGTCTCGGGAGAGGCACATGTTAGTATCAACCAAATTTGCTCAAATTTGGGGGAGATACGTTTTTTTGAAATACAAACAAAGGACCCCGCACTAAACCTAAGGGAAAATGGGTCCCAGTCGAAGTGGATGAAAATTTGGTATAAAGTAGTTTATGATGCCCTAATCAAAAGTCTTAAAGAAACGAGATGGAAAATTGGACGCTTTTCGAGTTAGAGGGGGTGCAAAGGGGGTGCTCACTTCTTGTGGGAAGTGGCCCCCGCCCCGGTGAAATTCGCTAGAATCGATATATGTTCCTCTCGACCTCCTGACCAAACGTTCTCATGGGCACAAGATCTAAAAATGGACAGTTTTCCAGATATCGGCGGTGCAAAGGGACATAGGCGTAATTTCAGCATTTCTATTGGGTATAGGCATGGATTTTTCACAGACTTAATAGATGGAAGCAAATCGCACCCTGCAATTCTTAAACGATAACCCTATAAACCCAAATGACCGAGGTCAAGTAATTCTTAAACAATAACTCTATAAACCCAAATGACCGATGGAAAGCGAGTTTATCACTTCACAGGTAATATTAAACTCAAGAAGGAAAGCGAGTGGTGTGAAAAAACAATTTGGTAAATAAGGCTCGCGCAAAAATCGGAAAACTTGACGATCGTTCACTGAAAGATGTGTGTGCGAACGTTCCCCAGATGATTGTCGTTTGCATGCGTTTGCTGGTATGTTGGCGAGCGCTCGCTGATGTGCAAAATTTGAATTTTTTGCGATAACTTCGCGAGCACACGCAATGTTATGAACAAATCGTAAATAATACGATTTTCGATCTATCGTAAAGTATGAGTCAAAACAAGAAAAAAGTCATGTATGTTATGTCGAAGAGGTTTAAGTTTAAAACGTTGTTAACATATAAACATTGAAAAAATGCGTTTTTTAGCCTTTGTACCTTTATTAACTTTGGAACGGAAAGAAATTTTTAGATTCTGAAAAAATATTTTGAAAGTGTAAGGCCTTAACTTCAAAACGCTGAAGGAAATATAAAAATTACATCAATATGAAAGTTACACCGATTTCAAAATTTTGAATTTTCGGCGCAGCGTGCCATGCTTTTGCGGTTACAGACCATGTCTCTGACAGCGGACAACCAAAGTATTGTAATCATAGCATGCTATAACTTTGGAACCATTGATTTAATTTTTATAAATCTTTCGGCATTTGGAAGTCGAAGTTTCTGATTATTTCTGTAGAATCTAAAAATTTCTTTCCATTCAAAAGTTATTAAAGGCCAAAGGACTAAAAATCTCATTTTTTTCAATGTTTTAACGTTAACAACTTTTAACCAATAAATTTTTCCGACATAACATTATGTTATGTCGGAAGAGTCTTATATGTTATTAGCATATTAACATATATACTTTTTTCTTGTGTTAACCCACACTCTACGATGGAAGTGTTTTGGAATTGAAAATCGCATTTTTTATGATTTGTTTATAAAATTGTTATTAAAAATGGATTTCATGGGACGATTTCGCTAAAAATATAAATTTAAACCAGATTCTAGAAACTGGTATAAAAATTAGTAAAACACCCTGAGCAAACCGTTTGCCTAGAAAAGAAACCCTAAACCCATTAGGCGTTAAAGTACCCAAGGAGCACAATGTGTCTTAACCTGGGCACAATATTGTTACGGATTTCCACCTTTTTGGGAACACCCTGTATGAATCCGTGGGTTCTAAATAATTTCAACAAGAGATAAACACTACTAACACTTTATTTAACAATTTACTGACTGTACAATACTTGTTTACTTAATAGTTAACCTCACTTTTACCGAACGTCACTTCTTAATAAACTTCCTCCTCCGCGCTTGTAATCGCGCCTTATATACTCCGAAATTAGCTCTAGATTAATCCAGAATCTTCTCCAACCATAATCTAGAAAAGTCCTTGGCTCTTTCTAGAGCCTTTCCAGTCACCATCAGTAGGCATAGGCGTGCCATCTCCTTTTCCAAGGGGGTGTAATTCATAACACTGCCCCCTCCTTAAGCCTAGATCGTCCCGATCAGGCAACTCAGAATCATCGATGTAGTTCGCCAGCCTGTCCAAATGCACGATCTTCATCTTGGACTTTTTGCTTCGTTGAATCCGATAGACGACATCATTAATTCGGGTAATAACAGTATACGGTCCATCCCAAGGCGGTTGAAGTTTCGGTGACCTTCCTTTCTTCCGCTGTGGGTTGTACAGCCAAACCAGGTCTCCTGCCTTGAATCCTTCTGAACTACCCTTCTGGTCGTATCGAGCCTTCATTCTGTCACTGGCTGGTGATGGCTCCGCTATATCGTTAGCCAACCTCTTGAAAGGAACTCCGGCGTTGAACTGCTTCTTTTCACCCTTACTTCCAGTCTGTGGTCCCTTACTGGCTGCACAAATCTTGCATTTGCGACACCAAGCCTCCACATCCTGACGACTTCTTATCCAACAAAATCGTTCTCGTATTTTCTTCAGGGTCTTGTTCACACCGAAGTCTCCATCGGATGTCCCATTGTGCACTTCCTGAAGCACCTTCGCTACTCGACACCTGGGAATCACTAGACGCATAACCACCTTTTTTCCATCCGGTATTTCCCATGCTCTCCGCAACAGCCCGTTCCTGACTTTCAGTGATTCCCACTGCGCCCATAGTGCTTTCAGTCCCACTCTTTTGTCCGAAACATCCTTCCATTTTGGACGAGTTCCCCTTTCTTTGGCTCTCAATATAGGCCCAATTTCCACATCATTTAGTTGCTCTTGTCTGAGCGCTTCATCTGCCCTATCATCTGGCACTTCCACCTTGACAGTGTTGACTGCTCCCTTGACCTGCAGTTTCTCCTGGTGGTAGTACTTGCAATCTTCCTTGTACCTTCTTCCGGATGAATATCTGCAATTTTCTGGGGTTTCACTTTACTTCCACGTCCTGGTAGTAGTGGACTTCTCGGAATGCTTCGAAGCTGGGAAATCTTTACTTCACTCGGGGTACCATGTTCCCTATCTGTCACAGTCTCTCTGCTACCAGCTTCCTCTGATTTTCCCCTCAGCTTCACAGCTTCCCCGGCCTTTACTTTCTCCAATCTTCTCCGTGGACATTCAAGCTGGATATGTCCTAGTTCTCCGCACCGGTAATATTTCATACTCCGTCGTCCACTTGGCCTTCCACTACTTTGTTTATTCTGTGTCCCTTCCATGTTTCTAACATTCACTTTCCTCGAGTTCCGATATCGACAGTCTTGCTTGATATGCCCTGCTCTGCCACAGTTGTAACATTTAGTACTCCTGCTTGGCTTTCCTTGTCTTCCCGCAGTATCCCATTGAGCCAGTAACTGACTAATCATTTTATTTACCTCCTGTATCTGGATCAAGATAGGGTTCTCTTTCTTCTTTTCTGGTTGCGATTCTTCGATACTCACAGCTTGTACTCTTAGACTCGGGGTATCCTGAAGGACAGCTTCCACCTCGAGTGTACGCACCAACGCTTCGCTGCTGTTCTGGTATCGAGATAACCTGAGGACTCGCCTGATCTCATTGTCCTGTATACCATCCAGAAAAGCCTCTACTGCCAGTTGGTCTTGGAATTCCTTTGGTACATCCGGGTAAGCCAGGTGAGCCAGTCTCCACATGGCAGCTTCAAATTCTTGCAGACTCTCTCCAGCTTTCTGAACGCGCACTTTCAGCTGGGTCTGGTATACTTGAGCAAGGTGTTGATCTCCATATCGTAGATCTAAGGCAGCTTCTAAAACTCTAAAATTCCGTTGTTGGTCTGCCGGAATTGTCTGGAGCAACTCCAACGCTTGGCCTCTTAAAGCCACGAATAATGCCTTAGCCTTCTCTTCGTCATTCCAGTTGTTTGCACTCGCTGCTGCCTCAAACTGTGTCTTGTAAGTCATCCAGGAACTTTGACCATCAAAAGAGGGAATTTTCAATCGTTGGCCTGATGACACCACTTGCTGGTTTCCTCTTTCCCTCAACTGTCTTTTAAGCTGGTCAATCTCTCCTTTGACTTCTTCTTCGAACTTGTTTACTTTTTCCTCGACCTTATCTGTTTTTCCTTCAACCCGATCTACTTTTTCTTTGACTTCACTGACTTCTTCCGCTACCTTATTTTTGAGTTCTTCAGTGACGGCAAATCTGGCACTCTGTTGGCCTTCTATAATTTTCCTTAGTTCATCTCTTTCTTCTTGATGTCGTTTCTCCTCTTCTTGTTTCTCTTCTTGACGTCTTCGTTCTTGTTCCTCAAAAATTTTTCTTAATTCTTCTTGACGTTTTTGTTCTTGTTCTTCTTTTTCCTGTAGGCGTTTTTGTTCTTTTTCTTGTCGTTTTCTCTCACGTTCCTCTTTCTCTTCCTGGCGTTTTCTTTCCTGATCCATCATCATCTTTTGCATTTGGGCCATAAAGTCCTGCATTTGTTGTTCGGATGCCATGCTTCTGGTTGTTACCGGCATATAATTATCAACAAAATTTAATAATTACGTCACTATCGGTAATGGGACTGTCCAGAAAAACCTCAAAACGGCACAAAAAAAGTCTTATCTAGAGTCTTTGTCACTTAACCACTAATGTCCAACAAAATGTTCCAAAAATGTCTCAAAAATGCACTTAAACACTATTTTTCCTGTTCGAAAATAAACCTCGAACAATGTCCAGTAAATTAGTCCTTCCTGTGTTAGCACTAACTCCGAGAATACTGCCCCAGTCTTCTCAACACTCCCGAAAAATCCTCTTGTCAAAATTCCGCTTCCGACACCAAAATGTTACGGATTTCCACCTTTTTGGGAACACCCTGTATGAATCCGTGGGTTCTAAATAATTTCAACAAGAGATAAACACTACTAACACTTTATTTAACAATTTACTGACTGTACAATACTTGTTTACTTAATAGTTAACCTCACTTTTACCGAACGTCACTTCTTAATAAACTTCCTCCTCCGCGCTTGTAATCGCGCCTTATATACTCCGAAATTAGCTCTAGATTAATCCAGAATCTTCTCCAACCATAATCTAGAAAAGTCCTTGGCTCTTTCTAGAGCCTTTCCAGTCACCATCAGTAGGCATAGGCGTGCCATCTCCTTTTCCAAGGGGGTGTAATTCATAACAATATATTGTGTGTCTCCACTGTGTCGACACAAAGCTTAAAATTTAAGTCCGGAAGGAAATTGTGTCCAAATGGTAATATTTTTTGGGTCATGTGTCAACACATTAACGAAATATTGTGTCAAAATATGCACTGTGTTCAAATTGAAACATTTTGTTTTTTCGTGCCCAAAATGTTTTTATCTTGAGCCTATTTGGGAACATTAGACACAATTTGGATACATCGTGTCGACACCCTTTGGGCAAAATTTATTTAAAATGTGTACCTATCATGTTGCTGAAATTTAGCCAGAAGGACACTTATGTGTCCACATGTTTATATTTTAGGAACACATATTCCTCTTCGTGCCTTAAATACGTCTACATCAACGTATATTTCCATAAGGTTGAATTTTAGACACATTTTGTCCATTTTGTGCATAAATTGTTTGTGTGTGTGTGCACTGCCAGCTGTTAGAAGGTCATTTTTAACAACAGCATACTCTGGTTATTTTGTAAAAATGCCAAAAGTAGTCAAGAAGCAATTAAAAGTGTATAATACAACATACTATAGGAATGTAAAAAAACAAGTACAAGAAAATCAAGTGAAGTTGTTAACTTACATGGAAGGCCATTTTTGCCTTTGTTCACCTGGGCAGCCTCAGTATTGATTGTGGTAGTTGTGAAGTGAGAAATGCCAATTTACAGCTACAATGCACCAATGAAAGCGATGCTGTAAATTCCAAATTGGTTCTAAAATGTAACCTTTTTCGTATAGATTACCTATACGAAAAAGGTTATATTTTGGGCACCATTTGTACCAGTAGTGAACGCAAGAGTTCAAATTGTGTCAAATATGCGAGTATATATCAATATAGACACATTTTAGTACACATTTATTGAAATAGTCGAAATTTGAGTCTGATTATTATCTAATATGTAGCTGTGTGTCCATATAAGTAAATTTTGGGTGAAATTCGTTTCAAATGAGGATTTGTAGTTCCATTTAGACACATTATAAAAATCGGCCATATTTTCTTTAGAGAAATGGGCATCCATATTGAAAATCTAATCTTAAAGAAAAATTGTTATTTTAAAAATTAACAATTTACATATTTTTACACAAAAATGTTATAAAAACACACTTATTTTGACGTCTTTTAACATACACAGCTTTTAATTCTGTCTCCAAAGAAGCTTCGTACCTCCCCTGTCTTTTAACATGCAAAATATATTAGAAATAATTCTATTTCCAAAAATTACAATTACATTACATTAATTAAATATTCAAAATCAATTTCACAATATTTTAAGTGTTTTTATTTTTCATGAGTATCTCATCACATTTGACAGACAAAATGGGGTTGTTATATTTTTTTGCATCACTTCTGTGTAACGTAATTTTTATAAAATCATTGCATACCAACTGTATTTGTTTGTCCTAATGTTTAGAGAGTAATACACAATGTATTACTCGACTCGACTTTAAGTCTGTTTTTAAATAATTTGGACACCATAAAGTGGTTGTAGGCACAATTTAGATATATTTGTGTTATGTCGCATAGTGTAAGTTGGGCTTTCTGCTTGACCTTGAGTATTTTCATGTAAGAAGTCAGTTGCAAGCAAGCCACCGTTGTGTAAAGACGCTCTCTTGTCAGAGACAATAAACTTACATTGTTATACAAATTAGTAAAATAAACCAGTTAATTACAGTCCACAGTTTTATTCAAGAAGTGATACCTAGCAAATTAACCATGGTCCATCGATCCTAGATGAATTAGTTAAATAATAATTGTGTAAATGTGTGGTGAAACGCCAAACGCAAGAAAGAATAGGTACACGTTACGGACTTGACCTTGTTGTAGCAGCTCATAGTAAAAGCACAGTAGAAAGAAGACCAGTAGTTCGACTCCTCCCCTTTTCTTGGTCAAGATTTACAGTGCGCTTATTCTGCTTCTGGGATACAAATTCTTGATGCGCAGTGAACAGCGAAGGCGTGGTAAGGTTTGTTGATATTATTTCTATAGCAGTCGCCATTGTTGTATTTTTGAGTTTTGAAATTATGCTAACATCCTAGTATTTGTTTTTAGTAAAGTGCCTAATTACTTTCTGACAATATTTACTTTGTGTTTGTATGTTTTACAACAATGATTAAAATCATACAAACGTAATTCCAGGAAATGCCCTGAGATAACCTTCTTTAGATTTCCTAAGGACAAAAATAGGTAAGTTTTATACTTTTCCTAGGCGGTTACATATTCTGTATACCTACTAAAAAATTTAAAAAAATATAAGTGACAACAAATTTAAATTGTAAATAAAAGCAGCTCATAGAATCCTAAAGTTTTTGGTTACGTTAGGTTAGGTAACCCTACTTATTATAATGGTTAAATATCACATTTATAACGCAATTTCTTTATTTTATGTAGGTAACTGCTATTTTCCTAAATTAAAAATAGATTTCTAAAAATTAAATACTACCTACTAAATTTGAAAAAGAAGAGAATAAGGTATTGGCGGTTATGGCTCAAAATAAGAGGAGAATATATATATACCCATCTGTTTGCTTATAAAATAATTAAACTTATTCTGACCATAGCATATTGATATTTTTTAGTGGGTTATAGATTTAATACTATGCCTACTATATCAGTGATTAAAGTACATACCTACCCCATATACATATATGTATTATTTTTATATTTTAGGTGCTTATTATGGAAAGCAAATGTAAAAAATTCAGATTTGAATAATTACAATTCAACATACTGCAACATATGAACATTTTAGAATATGTAGTTTACATTTTGAGTATTCAAGAAAATCGCCTAAAAAGAGACGCAGTTCCATTTATATTTGAAATCAACAGTGTTTTATACGAGGGACAAAGAAACAGTTCTGATGATGATTCTACAGGAGATGTTGAAGATATAGGTACTTATATACTTTGTAATTCTCTTGCAACACTTATCTACTTTTCCAATTTTAGAATTATTATCACAAGTAACATTAATGGATAGAACACCTGCTAGTATTTCAAAAGATATTAATGTTCTTGATGCTCCTGGTCCCTCAACATATTATCCTAGGAGATTATCTTTTGAAGATGAACATGAGGCTTTTGGTATGTATATAATATTTATATGTATCATAACGGCACCAAATAGAATAATATGAAGGCTGTAAGTGGTTAACGTGGTCTAAGTTTTAGAGTACTTATTTCCAGAAGATATCACATTAATTTCAAGATCTAAATCATCACCAAAGACTTCACAGTAATACTGTTAACTTTGAATATCTGTAATTGTTTTATAGAGGACTTAACTGCCGACATAAATTTAAAATTTTTCCACAAAAATACAAATGTGAATATATATGTGTATCGTACCTACAAATATTTAAAAACTCCACTAATTTTTAATTTTATTATTTAGGTAACGAGGCAGGTGAGGGAATGATTGGCTTGAACGTCCTACAAGTCCGACAGATCAGGAAGACTTACAACAAAAATTAGCAGTCCGAAAACTCAACATTACATTAAATTTCAAAAGTTTTCGATGACAATTATACAGCGACTATCAAACTTCATGAAAATTCAAATGACTCTTTCACGTCCACTGATGGAGTGATAAAATGTCAACAGTTTGTTTCTGACGGCATTTTTTTAGGTAACGAATTATTTCTTTGTATCAATGTTTGTAGTATATTAAACAGAGACAATATGTTGTACAAAAACTGTAGTATGCAACTCACACAAAATGGTAACTTTGCCCTAGTGTCAATTGCAGAATTCACCCTCGACTCTTCTTGCAAACTTCCATACTCATGCAAGATGAGCATCATTTTGTGCCTGTTGCATCATATACTATTTTGTGATTTTGTGCTTGTTACTTTGACTTTGTATGATGTAATGTACAATTGTATGTATTTTTGACGTTCATAAAGTACTGGTACTGGCTAACTTGAATAAATTATTTAATTAGTTTCCTAGTTTTATTTAAAAAACTCCGCTCTCCAGCCTTCAATTATTAGGTAGAGATGTAAAAATAAAAAAAAAATATGCATACATTATTAGAGTCGGATCTGGTCATTAGTATTAATTACGTATAATTACGTTCCCAGTTCTTTTAGTAGATTTATTAGTCGTTAGCTACAAAAATATTAAAAGATTTAAGTAAAAAGTACAAACATGATTAGATACATTTATTAAACAATATACATACCTATAAAAATGACCAGGCACAATAATAAAAATTATTCAGCAATATATAACTATTACTAGAACCAAAAAGGTATATAACTAGCAGACTTGACCAGACAATTATCTCTAAGAAAGTGCTCTCTCACCAGGAAGTCAGCTTGGAAAAAAGTCACCAAAAAAAGTAGTGTTCATCAAAAAAGAGGCAATTTTTGCAATACCTATACCTATTCATTTCCAAGTGCACTTAGATACCAGCATAGCGCCGCCGCCATAGGCAACAATCTATACAAATTTTGTCAAACGGGTTGCATACATTCACACTAAATTATTTTTGTTTTGCTACAGGAGATATTATTATTGTTACTCAATTTGTATAACAGACAATAACCTATATCAGTTAGTTGCAATTCTAACACATCATTTATTTGCAAGCAGGCACCTATTTGTAGCAAGCTGTACACATTTGTGTTCCACCGTCGGCATCGCTGTACAACTTTTAGGTAATCTCCTGACATGGCAGTTAATGTAATTGGCAGGCGCAGCAGCCTAATCGATAGTTCACGGCCTATTCGGCAGCCGTACACAAATTTTTATAGGTGCTTGACCCCTTGGTAATAATATAAAGTCATACATTTTCAGTCTGTGACGTCAGACGCGGATGTTATGTAATAAATTTAAGTAAAGGTAGGTCAAATTTTAATTCGTCACTTATTGATTAATCAGTAAACATTAAATCCAATGTCCAAAAAAATATTTGCCAAGGATATAATATCTTCGAACCAAAATTTAGTGTCATTGCAAGTGTTGGCCGGTTTATTAGTATTTTCTACCTCGACCAGTGTATATGTGGATGGCCGTGGGATACAAATATCGGATGCGCAGTGGATTCATAAAAAATAAAATCGAGTACAACAAATCTCAAGAGTAAGTGGGACTACTGGTCTTCTTTCTACTGTGGTAAAAGGTTGCGCGAGCCGAAATCGCGGCAGAATAACATTGTATCTGGGTCCCGATCACACGATACGCACAAGTCGAGGAGTTCCGTCCACCGCTTGGCAACAAAGCTCCGAGTTTGGTGCCGCATGGAACAATAAAAACAAAACACAGCAGTGAAGGGGTATCCTAGTTATATTTTCCTGTAAGTTCGTTCCTTTTTATATATTTCTTTTATTTTGTATTTGAGATAGATTCATTTGGCGTGGGTTTAGTATTGTGTAGAATGGCTGACGAATTAGCACAATTATTCACAAAAAGGGATGCGGTAAAAGGGCAATTAACCCGATTTAAATCCTACTTTGATAATCTAAATATGTCGGAAATTAATGACAATGTCATTTATCAATTAAATGCGAGACTTCAAAAAGTAGAGCCATTATGGCAAGAATTCAAAACAATTCAATCAGAAATAGAAATATTGTGTGGAAACTCAGATGATCACAGTTTAGCTGACCAATTAGTAGAACATGGCCAATTTGAAAGCCTTTATTTTGAAATAACTGGAGATTTCAGTCTAGTAATCAATAACTATTATAGCAAAAAAAATAATGCAAACATGGAAATTACTGATACCAGGGATAGCCAAGCGGCTACGCCTCACCGGGAAAGTGCTTTGGGGGTTAAACTACCGGACATTAAATTACCCAGTTTTAATGGAAATTATGATAGGTGGCTTGAGTTCTCCGATACTTTCATATCAGTAGTACATAACGATAATAGGTTAGATGACATAAGAAAATTCTTATATTTAAAATCGTGTGTAACTGGAGATGCACAAGAATGCATAAAATCTGTAGTAGTTTCAGCAGCAAATTACCAAGTTGCCTGGAAATTATTGCGTGAGCGTTTTGAAAATAAAGAAATGCTAATCAACAATCATGTAAAAGCCTTATTTGACCTACCCATAGTAAATAAAGAGTCGCATGTTGCTTTGAGGCAGTTGTTAGATACTATTTTAAAACATATAAGATGTTTGGAAGCTTTAGGTGAGCCGGTAAAACAATGGGATCGTTTACTTATAGAATTTGTTTGTGTAAAACTTGACCCCGTAACAAAACGCGAGTGGAAAGAGTTTGCAAAGCATACAAAACCTGTTACATTCGAGAATTTAAATTTCTTTTTAAAGGATAGGTGTGAATTATTAGAACAATTAGATTTGGATAAGAATCCTGACAAAAACTTGGACAAAATTCAAATCAAAAACAAAAAATCGCAAAATAACACGTATTGTCATACAGCTATTAATCATGCATGTGTTTTTTGTAAAGATTCCCATGTAATATACAACTGTGCAAAGTTCTTAAAGCTTTCCACTAACGCAAAAATTGCTGAGGCTAAGAAACTTAAGCTTTGCCTAAATTGTTTGAAGAAAAATCATTTTGTGAAAGATTGTTGGGCTAGAAAATGTTTTAAATGTGGCGAAAAGCACCACACCCTATTACACTTTGTCGAAAAGCCAAGCGTAAGCAATAGTTCGCCTAGTAGCACAGAAAATAAGGCTCAGGATGTTAGTTTAAATAGTACTTCTGAAGTTACACTAGCAAATCACTCAAACAATATTAACTGTAATCAGATATTACTTTCTACTGCTCGCATAACAGTGATAGACAAAAATGGGCATTTTCATGACTGTAGATGTTTATTAGATTCAGGTTCGCAGTCTAATTTTATAACAGAAGAATTTTGTCGCACCTTACAATTAGAAAAATTTGAAATCAATTCAGTGGTTTTTGGTATTAATCAAGGAGTTTCAAATATAAAATTTAAAACTGAAATTACAATACATTCAAACAGTAATGCATTTTCAGCGACGATACCCTGTTTGGTTTTACCTAAAATCACTGAAAGGCTACCGTTATTCACTTTTGATATAGAAAAAATTAATATTCCCCAAAATTTACGGTTAGCAGATCCTGCGTTTAATAAATCGTCAAAAATTGATATACTTTTGGGTGCAACAATATTTTGGAAATTGCTTTGTGTAGGGCAAGTTGATTTAGGTGAAAATATGCCATCAATGCAAAACACTCAGTTAGGGTGGGTAATTTCAGGTTCTGTGCCCACGAAGTCAAATTATAGCCTCACTACAGTAAGTTGCTTTAGTACAAATACTCAAAGCGAAAATTCTTTGGAAGAGCAAGTTTCCAAATTCTGGAAACTTGAAGAATGCAGTGGCGTAGTTAATAACTATTCAAAAGAGGAGCAAGAAGTTGAAAGGCACTTTGTGAAAAATATTAAACGGGATCAAAGCGGTCGCTTTGTGGTGAGCATTCCACTAAAAAATAATGTAGAAGAGTTAGGCGAATCGAGATCTACGGCATTAAACCGATTTTATAATTTAGAGAAAAAATTAAATAAGGACGCAAATTTGCGTCATGAATATGTTAAGTTTATGAAAGAATATGAGTATTTAGGTCATATGTCCAAAATAAATGAAATCGTTCCTGTAGAAGTTAAACCGACATACTATTTACCACATCATGCTGTTGTTAAACTTACTAGTCTTACTACTAAGGTACGAGTCGTGTTTGACGGTTCGTGTAAAAGTAGCTCAGGTCTATCATTGAACGATGTGCAAATGGTAGGCCCCCCCATTCAAGGCGACTTATGCATTGTTCTTCTAAATTTTCGGAAATACTTATTTGCTCTAACGGGAGATATTGCCAAAATGTATAGGCAAGTTATGCTTAATGAACATGACCGTAATTTACATCGAATACTCTGGCGTGAAAACACAAACGAAGAAGTAAGTTGTTATAACCTTAATACAGTGACGTACGGGACAGCTTCAGCAGCGTTTCTCGCGGTCAGATGCCTAAAGCAATTGGCCATAGAAAGTAAACATAATTTTCCTGCAGCTAGTAAAATTATAGAACGCGACTTTTATGTTGACGACTTGATCACAGGGGCGGATTCAGTCGAGGAAGCTAGGAAAATCGTTCGTGATGTTTCTGCCATATTATCTACAGGATGTTTTCCTCTTAGAAAGTGGCTTTCAAATGAACCGGAAATATTCCAAAACTCAGAGGTGTGTAACCAAGAGTACGGTTTGGTGCGAATTGGTGAGCACGACAACGAAACAAAAACATTGGGTATCTTGTGGGATTCACAGCTTGATATTTTCCAATACTCAATAAAGGAATTTGACAGTAAAGCGCGGGTAACCAAACGAACAATTCTAGCTACAACCGCGCAAATTTTTGACCCTTTGGGTTTACTTGGTCCAGTTATAGTAGTAGCTAAGTTAATAATTCAAAATTTATGGAAGCTTAAATTGTCATGGGATGAGTCCATTCCATTAAGCTTAAACACAAAATGGCTCCAGCTTCGTGATGAATTGGCTGCATTAAACAGTCTGAAAATTCCTAGACACGTTCTTTTAAAAAATACTGTTTCAGTAGAGTTACACGGCTTTGCTGATGCATCAGAACTTGCTTACTGCGCTTGTGCGTATGTTAGATGTTCAGACGACTTGGGAAATTACAGGGTAAATTTACTTTGCGCAAGGTCAAGGGTTGCACCCTTAAAGAATGTTACTTTACCTAGGCTAGAACTCTGCGCAGCTGTTCTGTTGGCTAATTTGTGCAAGCGAGTGCGTGATTCAACCGATTTCTCCTTCAATAAATGTTATTATTGGTCAGATTCAACTATCACTTTGGGGTGGATACAGGCTTCTCCTCAAAGATGGAAAACTTTTGTCGCGAATAGGGTATCTGAAATACAAAATGCTACTGAAATAAGCGATTGGCATCATATTAGAAGTGCGCTTAACCCGGCAGATATGTTGTCTCGCGGAGTTACACCTAAAATGCTAATAAACTCTCAACTCTGGTGGCACGGACCTTCCTTTTTAATGAATGATATTTCTAAGTGGCCTACGCAAGAAATTACTAGTACCGCCTCAGAGCTACCAGAGATTCGAAATATTAACACCTCCTTGTTTACGCAACTAGACGATTTCAATTTATTTTCGAAATTCTCTTCACTAAACACCTTACAAAGAGTATTTGCCTACATTTTAAGATTTACAGCATGCCTTAAACAAAAAACCAAAATTACCGACAATCTTTCAGTTATTGAACTACATAATTCTCTAGCAATGCTAATCAAAATAGCCCAAAATCAAACATTTGCTAAAGAAATTCGTGACCTTAATAAAAATAAATCTGTTGGCTCTAAAAGCAGTCTTCTCTCATTAAACCCATATCTTGATGAACGTGGTATAATACGTGTTGGCGGGAGATTGGAAAATTCAAATTTCGAATATACGAAGAGGCATCCGATTGTTTTGCCTCCTCACCATACCTTAACTAAACTTATTGCGAAAAATGAGCATGTGAAGCTCCTACATTGTGGGCCATTAAATTTGTTGGCTTCTCTACGAGAGAGATATTGGCCTATTTCAGGGCGAAACTTGGTCAGAAGGCTGGTGCATGATTGCGTGATTTGCTATAAAACCAAACCAAAAAATGTTAAGCCTTTCATGGGTGCCTTACCCAGAGAACGAACTATTTGTATGCCTCCATTTTACAACACGGGTGTTGACTATGCAGGCCCTTTTTTTGTTAAAGATAAAAAAACCCGAGGGTTTAAACTCATTAAATGTTATATGGCTTTATTCATATGTATGTCAACGCGGGCGATTCACCTGGAACTAGTTTCTAGTCTTACGTCTGAGAATTTTTTAGCTGCGCTGCGGCGATTCGTATCTAGACGAGGACGACCTCACGCAATGTTTTCTGACAACGGCACTAATTTTGTTGGTGCAAATACACTATTAAAAGAAATGTTCGATTTTTTAAAAGGTGAAAAAACTCAAAATACCATATCTAACACTTTAAGTCAGGAGGGAATTTCTTGGAGCTTCATACCCCCAAACGCCCCACACTTTGGTGGGCTGTGGGAGGCAGGAGTAAAATCCGCAAAAACACATTTAAGACGCGTTATTGGTAATGCTTTCTTAACGTTTGAGGAGTTCTACACAATTCTTACCCAAGTCGAAGGAATCTTAAACTCCAGACCCATATCCCCGTTATCTTCAAACCCATCTGACCTCGAACCCTTAACCCCTGCGCATTTTCTCATTGGGCGCAAAATAACGACAGTTCCTGATCCAGACGTAAAACACATACCTGAAAACAGACTTTCAATTTTTCAACAACAGCAAAATATTATTCAACACTTTTGGAAGAGGTGGAGCCGTGAATATATTGTTGAACTTCAAGTCAGATCCAAATGGAAAGAAAATGGCAGTCGTCCTTTCGAAGTAGGCGCTTTAGTCATCATCCAAGAGGATAAGCTCCCCCCGACGAAATGGCAAATGGGACGTATTTGTGAACTTCACCCTGGTGCTGACGGTGTCGTCAGAGTTGTGACAGTGCAGTGTGCTAGTGCGAGATTCAAACGCCCTATTACCAAAATTTGTGTATTACCTTTGTATGACTGAGTTTGAGTTCAGTTCTTTTTGACAATTTGTTTACCTTTTTATTAGCATGTATTCTTTAGTTGACAGCCCTCATCTGTCAAGAGGGGCGGCATGTTATGTCGCATAGTGTAAGTTGGGCTTTCTGCTTGACCTTGAGTATTTTCATGTAAGAAGTCAGTTGCAAGCAAGCCACCGTTGTGTAAAGACGCTCTCTTGTCAGAGACAATAAACTTACATTGTTATACAAATTAGTAAAATAAACCAGTTAATTACAGTCCACAGTTTTATTCAAGAAGTGATACCTAGCAAATTAACCAATTTGTGTCAATTTTGTAACTACACATAGTAAGGCACATTCAAGTAATATCTTGGAAACAATAAGAAACATATTAGTTACATATTAGCTTAGTTACAGTAAGATTTAGTAAATATACACGATGCATACAAGACAAATTTTGGAAACAGTTTTGGGCACATTTTGGAATCAAGTTAGGTCACATTTTCATCACCACTTTGGGCATATGTCCTAAATAGTGTGGACTATGTTTCGAAACTGTGTCTATAAAATGTGTCGTGCCCAAAAATATGTTTCGACACAGTGTCGACACATTGCCTGAAATGTGTCTTTCAATGCTCCTTGGGTATACTGTATCATCATAGACGTGCCTCACCTGATTTTACGAGTATTGAACTTGCTATCTGTCGGGCATCTGGGGTTTAAGTCACCTGTCTGAGGTTTACGAGTATTGAACTCGTTTTCCATCTGGGGTTTAACTCGCCTGTCTGTGGTTTTACTAGAATTGCAAAAAGGCCCCACTCAAAATTTAGCCAGAGGTCCCATAAAGTCTTAATCCGCCCCTGCATAATTGTCCTGAAAACGTGTGACTAGATTGGCGTAATTGTCATACTTATTATTTTTCCCGGAAGAATTTCGGAATTCACCTGATTTGCCTTATACAATTTAATGTTCTTTCAAAATATTGAGTGGGCGGCTGATTTGCTTAAACGATTTAATGTTCTTTCAAAATATTCAGTGGGCGGTTGCCTACCCCCCGAATTACGCCTATGCAAAGAGGTGCACATTTCTTATGGGAAGTGACCCCTGGTGAAATTCGCTGGAATCGATACAAGTTCTTATAGGTACAAGATCGGAAAATGCATAGTTTTTCAGATATCGGGGGTGCAAAGTCGACTTTGTAACCCCCGATATCTGCAAAACTGTACATTTTCCGACCTTGTGCTCATAAAAACTTTTAATCAGGAGGTCGTGAGAAATAACATATATCATTTCCAGCGAATTTCACCTGGGCGGGGGCCACTTCCCACAAGAAGTGAACACCCCCTTTGCACCCCCTGTAACTCGAAAACTCTCCATTTTTCTATTTCGTTTCTTTAAGACTTTTGATCAGGACATCATAAACTACATTATAATACATTTTCATCCAATTTGACTGGGACCCATTTTCTCTTAGGTTTAGTGCGGGGTCCTTTGGGGGGTGAGACAAAAAGAAATCGAAATTTATTTTTCACAAATGAGTCGATTTATTCGAATCGCCACAACTTCACGAAACATCGGTGGTTAAGTTTCATACGATAAATAAAATATATATAGGACAAAGTATGTAATCTCACAAACACTCAGTATATGTGAATTATACAATATTCGAGATAACAGTTAGAGTTATAATAATAAAGTAAATATCAAATATTGAAATATTACATACCTACCTAAACCAGGATGGGCCAATTTCACAAACAGTAAATAATGTTTAATTTAGAAACATAGACATGGAACTTGACTGATGGGTAACTTCATTACTAATTAAATCAACTTAAGGAGATACATATTTATGTTCCACTGAATGGAAACAAGATTATACTAAACTAAAATTTTATGCTCTCTTTTGTCACAATATCAAACACACGTAATGAGATATATATTTGTCAGAAGGTAGATAAATTTTTGTAGGAAAAGTCAACAATATTTATCAGAAAATGACCCTATGAGGATTAATGTAATGTTTGTCTACTGATTATTATAATGTATATTATATTTGTACTTATTCAAATAAATTGTTATTATAATAATACATTTAATACGTTTTTATGAATATTTTATGTCATACCTATCTATATTTGCAAATATGTTTATCTTCCTATTTGATTCGATATTAGTTAGAAATAACAAAAGTAATCATTTAAATGTTGATAGCTTGTCATTGTTTGATGACGTTGGTAATTTGTGTTGTTAAGTAGGGCCTATAATTTAGCCTATATGATTCAAACTTGTCTACCCTTTAAATAAAATCAATTGGCTGATTTTAACACGTGCGTCAAAGACCATGAAATTTTCCATGTATTTCGTATGGAAAATAGATGTTTTTTCGTAAAGTAACAGAATTGTAAAAATCTAGTGAAAAAACAATTACACACAAGTGCTCTCTTCAGAATTGTCCCAAGAGGACGGATTAATTCACAGGCACACAAAAAAAAACAAATGCTTTATTACCGGGACCGGACATAGTAATTCTTATTAGGTACAGAGCCGGCTGTATAGATTTCCTATGAACAAGATACATGAAAAACTTTTTATGAGTGAGTAAATACTACCACAGACCTATAGGGAGCCACTTTTCATATAAATAAATAAATCTTGCCCGCGTCATGGAATTTTACCGAAAGTAACGTCAAAATGGGAGGATGCAGGCAAATAAGAAGAGGCAGCCTATTTTTTTTAATAACTAGAAGGCTTATAAGTACTTTAAGTTATACTAAAAAAATAATTCATATATTCGATGACTTAAGAAAACAGAGAAAAAAAAACATTAATGGAGTGTGTCTCAGGGTTGCGGGCAAGTTAAGCCTGGCAGCCCACTACAATCTCATTGTATGCATCAAAACCTACATCTTGACGTAAGGTTTATTCATGACAGAAAAAAATCGTGACAGGAAGTGACGTCAGAATTCCATGACGCGGGCCAAATTTACAAAAATGAAAAGTGGATATCTGTATGTCTGTGGTAGTACTTACTCACTCACATACAGATTTTCATGTATCTTATTTACAGGAAATCTATACAGCCGGCTCTTTACCATACGTATTTCGATGTGCTGAACACGAATCCGATGACGGTTTAGCTCCATCACCCACCAATTTTTTGTAAATTAGCGAAAATAACCTAAAGAAATTAGGCTTCTTAGGCTATTTTCACTTAAGGGGGTAAAACGATCCCCTCCTACCCCTAAATTGAAGCAGGCTTTGAAAAAATAATTTATTTCCATTTTATTTTTGATGAAATATTACTAAAAACTTTTCAATATGTCTTTTTTATACGGATTTAGGGGTGGTTTAACCCTCCAAAAGGGTTAAAGAATAAATTATTTATTATCATGGATCATGAATATGATATAAATATATTGCAATCTTATATTTCAGACCATACAGCACAAAAACTCACGTTTATATTAGAGAAAGAAAATATATCTAAAATTCAACATCGTAGATTTTTTTCAGAAAACAACAAACACAATTTTTGTCTTAGATTACAAGAACAAGATTGGACTGATGTATACTCCATTAGTACCAATGATGTAAATAATGGACCATTTTTATGAATAATATCTTGAATATATTCAATGAAATTTTTCCCGTTCGATACATACAACAAAAGAAAAAAAAGAGCAACCATTTTACAAACAATGAAATAAAAGATTGTAAAAAGAAATTAGATACCTTATTAATATTGTCAAATAATAATCCAAATTATAGAGATACAGTGAAACAAAAAAACATTATGAAAATCTATTAGTACAAGCAAGAAAAAATAGTTACGATGGGAAAACAAAAAAAATCAGAGAATATATTAAAACCATGTGTAAAACCAATGATTATAATAGTTTTCTCATAAACGTAATACCTGAGTTATTGAAAGGCGTTGATAATGTACCACTTAATTGTAACATCCAATTAAATAATCAATCAATGTTTGTCAAACCCGTATCGGAGAACGAAATAATTATTTTAATAGATTAAAAAAATAAACATACAAGTGGTGATGATAATATTCCCACAAGTAATATTAAATGTTGTATACAGCTTATAAGTCAACCAATATATTATATAATGAATAATTCATTTAAATATGGCATCCTCCCCGATCAGCTAAAACTCGCATTAATTAAACCACTATAAAAAGAGCGACTCTTCTTGTTTGAAAATCATAGGCCGATCAGTGTATTGCCATCTTTGAGATGGCAATGTGCGATCGTCTTGTGAACTTCATAATACCATGTGGATTATTAAGCAATAATCAACATGGGTACATTAAAGGACCATCTATAGAAACAGCAGTTTTTCGATCAGCTTAAACTCGCATTAATTAAACCACTCTATAAAAAGAGCGACTCAGAAATGTTTGTTTGAAAATCATAGGCCGATCAGTGTATTGCCATCTTTGAGATGGCAATGTGCGATCGTCTTGTGAACTTCATAATATCATGTGGATTATTAAGCAATAATCAACATGGATACATTAAAGGACCATCTATAGAAACAGCAGTTTTTCAGTTTACTGAAAATATTTTAAATGCGATTGAAGCGCAAGTTATCTGCCATTAGGAATATTTCCTGACCTATCAAAAGCATATGATTGCTTAAATTGTGTCGTAGGGTCTGATGGACACAACAAGGATTTTATATAATTTAGGTCGCAGCCGTGTCGCCGCTACGATATCTATCAACTTTACTCACAATGGGGGATTCAAGTTACCCTTCAGACTCCCCAAGACGAAAATAGATAAAATCATACTTACTGTGATTGCTCTACAGTCTGCTCTCTCCGTCAAAATCTTATGTCGGGCGGTGCACTTCTAATGAATAAATCTTATAATTAGCACTTTCTCAGAAACACTTCTTAATAAGTAAGACCGTCGATAGATTCTATGAGTATTCGGATAGGTACAACAACTTGACGGGATTAGAGGTGACCCGCAGTAAGTAGTTATCCGACTCACGATACAGAATCGCACGTCGGTCGCCAATCTTATAATTAGTGGATCAGTAAGAAAGTGAATTCAAAATATATTTTCATTTATTGAAATACTTCATAAAATGTAAAAAATAAAAATATTCAACACTTAACTAATATGTATATAAGGCAAACATCAGAGAGTACCACCACTCGGCAAGCCGTTACGGGAAGTAATGCCGAAGATGCCTCGATGAGCGGGGTGGAGGTCGAGGTAGCGATCGCTACATCGATGTCACCTCTTTGCAAAACAAATCCGGATATAACAAAGACGCATTCACCAATTTACCCTCGCCGCTCACCAAGCGGTTTATATCGATGTGCATAGCAAAACAAAATAGTTAGTTTTTCCATCGCGGTAGGACTGTAGACATCGCAGTAAATGCACTTATTGGTTCATATTAATCACGTGTTACCACTCAAACTGAAGCGAATGGAAGGCGAATGGCAAAGAACGAATATTAAACCTCTCCGGTATGTTCCGATTTCATAAGAACATAGAGATTTGTTTTGCAAAGCGGTAACATCGATGTACCGATCGCGACCTCGACCCCCACCACGCTCATCGAGGCATGTGTGTATCAAGGGACTGTTATCAAGGCTGTGGAATCTCATACAAAGGACAAAGCTGGATAAGGAGGAGCTCCAAGGAAAACAAACAGGAGCGCCACTATACATTCACAGGGGTCGCGATGGTCAAGGCCAATGAGCCAGCTCTTTTCTAATCTAATTTACTGTGGATTATATTATTATAGATAGGGAGACTCAAACATCTGGCAATTATTATTCACCCACTGAGGGAAAACTTTGCTTTGGTGAAAGTAAAGAACACTAACTCTGGCAAATGTAAAATTGGTAAATGCATCAAATAGGGTTGTGTTTTCTAACATCTTTAGTGAACACGTGATGTGACATGTGCCGGAGAACTGACCGGGTGAAGTATATAAAAGCGAAACGGAGATTTCTAATGCGAGATTTGCAGATGAGACCACCTTAGTTGCAGCAAACAAAGATGAGTTCATATACTCGCTGGACAGGTTTCGAAGAATAAACTCCGATTATTGTTTAACTGTAGAAAACGGGAGCTAACTGTGACGATTTATGAATTACAAAACTTCTGGCAAGACGTCAATAAAATAAAGAAGTTGTTAGGGGCCATTCAACAAGTACATTCTCTAAAATGGTCTATTCTCGAACCCCTCCCCCACTTTATAACATTTATGAGATCATCTTCCCATACACGAACGTTCGTTTGCAAACTCCCCAAAGTGTAACTTTTTATCCTTAAAAGGACAAAGAATTACTTTTTAAAAGAATATTGTTGATTTTTTTGAAAACGTTCGCTTTTTGTGAGCCCGCTATCATTCACTTTGTCATATTTTCTGCGACCCTCTCCCTCCCAAAAGCGAAAGTATTTGTTGAATGGACCCTTATCATTGATTGATTTGATTTGATTGATTTGCCAGCGTAAGGTAGGCATTGCTGCCGATTCCGGGCATCCACTTTGGACGTTTTTATATACCGCCGGACCGGCTGCATACGCTGGATTGGATATGGGACATGCTTGTTGATGGGAAGTGTAGGCTTTAGCAAAATGCTTCCTTTAAATTCCCATGCTTCTTTTAAGTTTTCATTTATCATCTCCTTTGTTTTTCTTCTGAGTTTTCTGTTTTTGAATCTAGCAATGTGCACCTCCACCTGCCCGCTTGCATCCACATATGAAGGGTACAGGTAAAAAGGGTGAGGGTCACAAAATGTTAGTTTCGATAAAAACGCATTTTAAAACTTAAAACCCCATATTTTTTAAACTATACATATTACCGACCGAGGTCAAATTTTCAATGAAGACTATTTGTATTTATTTCTAGGAAAACCACTAATTATTTATATTGTTTCGACATAGGCGTACGGAAAGAAATTGGAAAGGGGTTATTCACGTTTGGACAGGGGAAAAGGATATAGGTCCAAATAGTAATGTTATGAAATAGTAGGCACTGACTTGCCTTAACTTCTTTAATATTTCAAGTTTATTTACACTATAATAATATATCATGTTTTAGAGACTTTTGAATAAAAGTACCATTATAGTAATAATAACAATAATAATAACATAAATTATGAAAAAATGTATTGTAAAATATAACACAAACCGAAACTGGAACTTAGTTTAATGTTATAAAGCATAGTAAGTAACAAACAATTAAGCAACATAAACATAAAATGAAAAAGGATTTCATTACATTCACTCATAACATTAAGAAAATATTTCTTATTGGTTTTTTTCTTCGATATATTAGCTGCAGAAGGCACACTTGAGCAAGAGCTTTACAAAACCGTTTATGTTCTTGCAGGTTTTAGTATTTTTTAACATCTATGGGAATTTTGTTATTATATTTTAAATCAGATAATATAAATTGACTAACAGGTAGTGTCTTTCTGATTTCTCCTGTGTTTCTTTGGCTGGATTTACTATATCTCGAAAACGAAACGAGATACAGAGATGCGGTGTACTCCATTCGATTTCTCTCGCCTTCCTATAAAAAATCTGAAAAAATTCAGATATATGTAGGAAGGCGAGAGAAATCGAATGGCGTAAACCACAGCTCTCTATCTTGTTTCGTTTTCAAGATGTAGCCTCGGGAAGCGGTAAAAAAATTCAATTTTCACCTTCCGGTGACTTCGAGCGGCCATATACCGAAAACCAACCTCCGATTTACTCCAAATTATTTCTTATGTCTTTCTACGTACCACTGAATTTTTACAGATTTTTGCTAGCTTTCGTTTGGCAGAAACGGCCCTCGAAACTGGGCCGTGTCGCATAACATATAGTAAACATGGTCAGATCCCCAGGCCAGAAATAATTTTTTTTTGCATGGCTGTGTAATTTATATTTTCATTGCCAGATATCTTAACAAGATAGTTATAAAATGGCACGGGGCAGAAACAAATTAACCACAATTCGAACTACTTTGAACAACTAAGAAGAATGTACTGGTTATCGAATATTGAATACGTAAACACAGGCACTTGTGGAGGTGGAATTGCGACACAGCACTGGACCCTCATCTTTCTTCTGTAAATCTGATGTACCCTCATCTATTTTCACCTGTGCGGCATATTTTAATATCATTGTAACTCGTGGCTCTTATCTCTGTTACTCTGTACTGTTAGGTATATGGAAACTGTAGGTGTCTGACTATATTTTAGCGTATTTATCTCAAAAATCGATTTTTTTTTGGACCCTCATCCTTTTTAGCCTGTACCCTTCATATGGTTTCATGCTTTCATTTCAACGTCTTGCATCAGTGTGTCCATCCACCTCGCTTTTTTGCCAAGACATGCATACATTAGTTCGCCGCAAGAAGGCCTCATTTCCCCTTTAAAGAGAAACTGAAACGATCTATCCTTGACGATACATTAAACAATATTGACTTTAAAATTTTTTAAAAATATTACATATTTTAAACTGTATTTATTTATTTTAATTGTGACCAATATTTGGATGTATTTCATATATTTTTACTGTAAAATTCTTAGGGTTAGGTTTGAATCATTAATATATGTATCTGATCCTTTTGTGTTTCTCTTTTTTTTATTAACACAATAAATATATTATTATTATTATTTACTAACCGGTAAATATCCATTTACGGTGGAAGTGCAAGAAAGAGTCCTGTCTCGCGATAAAAAGGGACTTTCTACAGCGGGTTATGAGAAAGAGGCCCGAGAGAATATTTTGCACACCCTATATTTCGTTTGTTTTTATAGTAATTAGTTTTAATTGTTCTCCAATTCCGGGCATTTTTCTATTTTGTTATCTGTTTAATACGTTTCCAATTTCAATTTTAATTTTTTTCAATTTTTATAAAGAAATAAACTAATACACTAATACCTACTACTAATTCTACTAATAAAAAAATTAAAACTTTTTTCGTCCACAGTTGGTATTAGTTTAAGATCCGAATTAGAAACGACCTTCACCCATCTGTTTAATGGATACAAAGTATTTTTTATCAAATTTAGTATGTTAAAAAATATATCGCGAGCGGGTGGGCTGAAAAACTCCTGGCCAGGCTATGATTAATTAAAAATTGAAAAATGACTTTTTATTTAACATTGCACACATGAGTTTAACGAATAAATTTAATACCAATCGAAAGTATGAAGCCTATAGAATATGCAAACGTTGGTTGTCTATTTTTTTCCTGGCGTAACTACTGGGTTGGCAGGTATAAACAGGTATGTTGATACTAGCTATTTTCACCCATTTGTTTAATAAATAAATCTTATGTCAAAATAAGCGCTATTTCATTGCGAACACGATGATATAAGGTTGTCTGCAAAAAGTCTGGTTTGAATTACGGTTGTCGAATTTAAAAAAATGGAATTTTAATGCGAATGGAAACTTGGGGCAAAGAGGCCCGAGCTAAGTATTTCGTGCGATAGCAGAGGATGCAGCATTGCAGCTGAGCGCGGCGCGACCGCCGGGTGAAAGAGAGTGCGCATGCTATTTGTTCATGCAATAAATAAGGAGAGCGATACACCAGTAAATACCGAGCATTATTTTGGAGTAGTTAGTAACCTAAATTATCAACATTGAGAACACGTGCTACTACGTATCGTTGTATTAAAAAATGGTTAAAAAGTGTTTTTTGTGCGACTCCAATTATTTCCTAATTGATTTTAATGATGAAACTTTCAAGTTCATTGAAGTTTAGCTTTTCGTAAAAAAAAAAGAACTTTAATTACAATGAAGCTGAGCTAACTAAATCATCACTCGATTTTGTTGGTTACCATACCACATGTTATAAAAAAGTGACTGCTCCAAAATATTGCTCAGTATTTCCTAGTGTATCGCTCTTCTCTACTGCATGAACAAATAGCATGCGCACTCTCTTTCACCCGGCGGTCATGCCGCGCGCAGCTGCAATGCTGCGTCCTCTTCTATTGCACGGGACACTTAGCTCGGGCCTCTTTGTCGCAACTTTCCATTCGCATTAAAATTTCACTTTTTAAAATTCGATAACCGTCATTCAAACCAGACTTTTTGCAGACAACCTTATATCATTGTGTTCGCAATGAAATAGCGCTTATTTTGATATAAGATTTATTTATTAAACAAATGGGTGAAAATAGCTGATATCAACATACCTGATTATACCTGCCAACCCAGTAGTTACGCCAGGAAAAAAATTGACAATCCAACGTTTGCATATTCTATAGGCTTAATACTTTCGATTAGTATTAAATTTATTCGTTAAAGTCATGAATGCAATTTTTAATTAATCATAGCCTGGCCAGGAATTTTTTAGCCAACCCACTCGCGATATATTTTTTAACATACTAAATTTGATAAAAAATACTTTTCATCCATTAAAGAGATGGGTGAAGGTCGTTTCTAATTCGGATCCTCTACTATATGTCTATATTGCTTTATAAACACATGTTGCTCATGCCATCCACTTGAATGGGGCCCAGGTATAAATGTGTGGGTCGGTTTTATCGAGTTTATTGGAATTTTACCCAATTCTTTTGAGTTTTCTTCTGGAGCGTCACACGTCACAACCACCCTCACTCCTTGAATGGATTCTTATCAATAAGAACAATTCCAGATACATAATTTCAAAATACACATAGAAACTACCAGGAAAAATGTTTTGATAGTGATTATGGAAATAAAACTCATTTGTAATAATAATAATTAATCTTTATTAAAGCCAAACTATACTTTCAATCCAGTCCAAGTATTTCGATACCCTAGTGTATACCCCGGGAACTTTTCCTCCACAACCTGCTCCATAAGAAATAATTCCCACAATAGAGTAGCTTCCTGCTTTATTTTGTATTTGAAGTGGTCCTCCAGAGTCACCCTAAAATAATTGCATAATTACAGCCAATAGGTTCATTATAAGTTTGTAATTAATTATACGAGTTACACTTTAATTAAGACTAAGTATATCTAGTCAGTTCAAAAACAGAGGCTGGGCGCTGGGAGCGCGCCTAAGGCCCCACTTTTTCAAGGGTCCCAATCCTCATTTCCCGGTTTATTGAGTTATATAAACGATGTAAAAGTTGTATTTCCTTGTTATAGATTTCTACTTTGAAATATGGAAAAATTTGGAATCGAGAGGAAAAATTATACAATGATTTCAAATTCAGATGATTTAAAATATAAAAAAACGACAAATGCACGTGAATACAGGGCCGCATTAAGAATCGTATGCAGCTCTACGTATTATGTAATATGTCGTGTTACTTACATACAATTATTATTTTGTTATTTCTATTGCAAATTGAAATCTGATATAGAAGAAGAAATGTATTTCATGATAATTATAATTATGAGGCGAAAATAGATATATTTTGCTCGATTCAATTCTAAAAATCACGTTAATCTTCCTATTTCGTAGTTTTAAATCGAGGTATTTTGCAAACCACTGAAATTATTAAGTGAAAATTCATAATAATAGTCTTGTTATGGTTCCACTTAGGTACTCTTATAGTTTTTTTAAATATACGTACTAAGAAAAAAAACTTATGGCCAAAAATAATAATTATTTCCCTATCGGATGTCTCTTTCTAGGGAATGGCCACCTTAAGGAGGTTCATTTTTAGATAAACATTCGTTTTCAAAACCCGTTCCCTACATTTCACGAACTTAAAATTTTAATTTTTTTAGTTGAGAACGTTCATCACTCGTGTTGGTGGTCGAATTCTGAGTAACTTAAAAAGTCCGTCCGTCTGTCTGTCTGTCGGCCTGTCCGTCACGTTTTTTGTAAACGTGATAACTTAAGAATTGAAATTTAGACGGTAAATTAGTGTTGGCCAGAACCCTATTAATTTTGAACGAAATCGATCAGTAAATAGAATAGTGATTACTCAATTATTATTTTTTTAAATTCGTTTTTTTTGTATTTTGTAATTAAACAAAAAATGTCTAAAACGAAAATAATCACACCCATCTGGGGAGAGTATTTCAAAAACTGAGAAAAAAAAAGAATAAAAAAAAGAATAAAAAAATTATCAGAGCACATTTTAAAGTTCAAATAAGTGTGAATAAATATAATTACGTTGCAAAACCGGCTAATGTTTATAAACTTATATAAAATGTTCAATAAATCAGCGACGAGAATAATGTTTATCTTGTTTTTTTTGTATGATCACAAGTGTTTATCAAGTCAGGAAAATTAATTTATTTTAAAGCTTAAAAGGATGCTAATACTAAAGACATAATTTAAATATGCTAATTTAAAACAACTTTATTAGTTGAAAAAGTGAAACTACTGTTTTTTCTCGGTTAAAATAGATGAAAAATTCAATGGGTTCACTAGAAATAACGGTTGAAATTACAATTTTTTAAATAATTTTTCGATTGCAGCGCGGCGCTTTGCGTTGTGAAAAATATTTTAAAAAATCATTGATAATGTATGGAATTTTGACGCAAATTCAAAAAGAGATTTTTAGGCCCTTTAAGTTTTCTACCCTTTCAAAACTGATTGATTTTTAAGAACTTAGAAACATTCATAATCGAACTGCATTGCATCAGCCTGGAAAAGATAATTTCTATACACAATTTGTCCAAAATACATTTAAAAAAATTAAATTTCGTGAGTATTCTTCGTTTCATTATTAAAGCGGCTAGAGGGGCCCCTACAACTAACTTAAAAAATAAATAAAACAACCTCAACCCGAGACTGTAGTTATAGTGAGCATTTGCGAGATGAATGATTTTATCTGATATTTCTCTTACCCAACAAGCATCACTGACGTTGGACCCTGCACATAGTTGCGAGTTTACTATAGTTTTACTGCCTGATGATCTCTTAACATAAGAAACGTTGCACTCACGGACAGGCATTGCAACTAATGTCGCTTTTTGTAATATATTGCTTCTGTCGTCTTCGCTGCCTGGAAAGAATTTTTAATTAACATTAATATAAAAGTATTAATTAATGGAGTGCACGTAACCGAAAATTAAGTTAGAAAATCTATTGAACCTGAATAGATTCGCCTAGAAACTTTTTTATGGCGTTCTATAATTATAAATTATTTCCAAGGTGTTACAACTAGAATTTTGGTAATTTTAGCCTGAAAATATCAACCTAAAAGTCTTCTAGACAAATTAAAACATAAAATGGCGACTCCAAAATGATTAAATTTAAGACGTGCAAAACCCTATAAGTATTAATAAATATCATTATATCAAAGTTCAAATATTATAACATATAGGTAGAGGTGTTTTAAAATCTCATGAGCCGTGACCTTCATATGCGCAGAGACATAATCCGTCATGTTGACTTAGTTACACTTCTTAAAAATATTATATTTATTGTTTACAATTTATCCCGAGCTCTTGTTTATGTAGGTATACAGCAAGGCAGTCTCCAGTGTCTTCAAAAACATACTTATAACTCAAATTAAACTTTGCCTTTTGCCTTTCAATATGATATAATTTAAGTCCAAAATCACAGAGAGCGCTGCTAGAGTAGCGGTTTGTCACGCTTATAGTACTCCCAATATTTTTCAAATTACTTGAGTAATTATGAGCCTTTAAAAAATGGGAAAGCATTTTTAAAATAAATGTTGTACCTACTTACCACCTCCAGTGAATATTAATGGTTAATGGTTTCAAGAAATGACCTTTTTTTGTACAACCTTAAATAGCTGAAATTTCGTCTAAAATGCATATATATTTTCCAAGACTTTCGAAAGAAATTTAAATTTTTACAGTCAGCCTAATTTAAAAAAAAAGTGATTTCCAAAACTAAATGGCAAAGAAGATTTATCTCTCTGTGATCATTTAGTTGTAATAGTATACCTACTTAAAAAAATACTACATAAACTTTTTTCTGAACGCTTAATTTTTTTCTTAAATAATCATAAAATTTTGTGTTTTTCCAATAATTTTTACTAGATTCAAGTGGACTCTAGAAGACGCTGTAACTAAGATAAATGAATATTAGTTGATTTCATTTGAAACATAACTGAATAAATTTTAATTAACAATAAAAATTTATAACGTTTTAATTTATTTAAGGGTGATTGGTTCTAACAAATTCGGATAATAACACATTTTTTAAAATTATGAATTATTGTTAAAGTATGGGAAACATAAAAACAATTTCAAAACATATTTTTTGAGGTTTAGAATATCATGAAAAACCGAGATTTAAAATTTGGGATTTGGTGTAGTGTGTCCCACTTTTCAGAGTAATACCTTCGTAACTGAGTAATTAATATATCGATTTATTTTAAATTTGAGTAAGTTGTATACCTCTCTTTGGGGTAACTGAAAACGCATATACCTATTTAATTTAAACCACACACGTGCGGTTAAGGGGCTGAAAATTGGGTCAATTTGAAGGTAAATCGTATTAGGGATTTTTTTAATAAAACAAGTAATTAACCAAAAATACTAAAGATAATTCCATTTACATGGGCATCATTCAGTTTACTTGTTTTAATCTAGTCACCTTTGATATCATAAACAAAATTTTTAGTTTGAAAGTAATGGAAGCTTAAGGCTTTGTAGCTTATTTCTTATTAAAAAAAGATTCAAACATTCTGAAAATTAAAAAAAACTAGCACAAATGGGTTTTAAAAGATGCTCTACAGGATGGTGGTCATATTTAAAACAAAAATCCATAATACGATTTACCTAAAAATTTACCTCATTTGTATCTCCACAATCCGCGCGTCTATGGAATAAATTAAATAGGTACATGTGCTTTTAGTTACATTGAACATGTGCCCAACTTACACAAGCATAACATAAATCGATTTATTAATAACTGAGTTGCGAAGGTGTTACCGTGAAAAGTGAGACACACTGTATACTAGAAGCCAAGATCTTAAATTTTTTATGGCATCTTCCATCCCCACCACCATCTCTACTCCATTACTAAAAGGATTACCACAACAGAATTGAGATATTTGCTTGCAATTTATTACACGTATGTATTATGACGACATCTGGAACCAGATTATATTTTGAGCTGATAGTAAGCTAGCAAGAGCCCAGAAACCTGGGATTTGGTGTATATACACCAAATTCCAGGTTTCTGGAGAGGTTTCTAGTATATCTAGAAACTAAGTTCTCATGTTTTTAATGGCATCTGCCACCACCTCCAACATTCCCACTCCATTATAATTAAGAGGAGTTGACATTACCACCTTCGAGCAGATGATTTTAAATATTATATTACTAAAGTTCTATGAGCAAATATAGTATCAAGATATTTTCGTTTAAGGAGACTTGGATGGGAAATTTAGATGTGGAAGAAGTGATTCCTAAGGCAGCTGTTTTTTAAAACTAATTGAACAGGAGTGGTCTAAAAGTTAACGTAATTTCATAACCTTCAAGTTGCATAACTTGATGCTCTTTGACAAAATTTATAGTTTTCAAGATATTTACAAAAAATTGTCACATCGATTTAAAGTGGTACCCTCGGTAAATTATCATATATAATGATGTTGCTGATTAAAAATGTGTTACTTTGATATACAGTACCGTTTCACATTATGACGAATTTTTTACAAAACAAGAAATACATATTTTAGAATAATTACACAGATTTACAAAAAGAAAAAAGTTTTCTGGATCTGGGGTCAGACCATACATTTTTTATGTATTTTTCGACGCTGAATTCGAAGCTGTTTTTAGTTTTGCTCTATCACGTCAGGGTTTTGAGATATTCTAACCTAAAAGTTGGACATATTTGAGGTTATATAGCTTTGAGAATTTTTTTTCTCAAGAAACCATGTGTGGGATCATAAAGTACAAGTCTTGACTTTTAAAATACCGTTGAGTTTGCTCAAAAATCTTTTTTTCGCCGAGATATTGCAATTTAAATAATGACCATAAGGTTTCCGTACTAATTAAATGTATTGGGAAAGATATGATATGAACAGACAATTTTAAAAATTCGATATCTCAAAAAAAAAGAAGATATTTGAGCAAACTATACGGCATTTTAAAGAGGAAGATTTGCACTTTAAGATCGCATACATGGTTTCTTGAGAAAAGAAAATCTCAAAGCTACATAACCTCAAATATGTATAACTTTTAGATTAGAATATCTCAAAATCCTGACGTGATAGAGCGAAACTAAAAACAGATTCGAATCCAGCGAAGAAAAATACATAAGAAGCGTATGGTCTGACCCCAGATCCAGACAACTTTTTTTTTTAAACCTGTGTTATTATTGTCTAGTGTTCATATAAGCAGTAAATCTTCCTTTTTTCTTAATTCATAGTTAGTGCATGTTTTAAATGGTCATTGAAAATCAAAATGTGTGCTATTTAGACATTCACTGAATGACAATTGGTCTCAATGGACGTCTATAAATTAGTTAATTAATGATAACTAGTACAGTAATTACTGACTGAAATTAATGTACCTATGCCATTTTTATTAGGTCATTTAATTGGCATTTTTAATTCGTTTGTCTTCATTATTAATTAAATCAACTCTCAAATAATCCAGTAAATACTTTTATATAGTCGAGTCAATGAAGCCTAAAAACCGTCAAAACTTCTTAGTCCTCAGGGACAGGTCCGATTTTGATGATTTTTTTAAAATGTGTGTTTTTTAATATTATTCAAAATTATTAAAAAAAAAAAAATAATATTATTCAAACATCCTAAAGTGGAGCAAATCATTATTTATATTGTTTCGAGGTGGATGTCACTCCTTCTCGGGGTGGAAATTAGTAAACTCAAAATAAACTCAGAAATCGATAGGGGGAAGTGGTCCTTGAAATTTTTTCGATAAATCAATATTTTTCGAGTTATTCGCGATTGAAAATGTTGATTTTTCCTTAAAAAAAATGCATGTTTTAGAGCGATTTTTCACGAATAACTCGAGAACCTTACGTTTTACCAAAAAAACATCAGGAACCAAAATGAAACTTATAAAATACCAAATCGACTGGTTTTTTGCTTATTTCTTAGATGCAATACGAACCGAGTTGTGGCTCGTTGATGGTGACTGTTTGCCGAAAACTGAATTGAAACCTTTCAACTTTAAATAACGGAATAACGACGACTTTTTGGAGTAAAACTAAAACCTCTTTTAAAATACTTGAAAAGATATTTACGGTTTTTGAAGTGATTAGATATCTTAAGAATTAAGGAAGTTAAAAAGTGATTTCAGAATATTTTGTGGAGCTGGAGGCCCAGTCATTTTGATCGGCGTTAAAATGTTTCGATTATATTTTTAACCACATTTTTCATGCATTACATTATTCCCAGGCCACAACTGAACTTGTAAATAGACCCTCTTCAAATGTTCAACTGTTAGTTTTTTGTGGGAGTCAATGCACTTAATTAGACCGCCCTCTTGCTCTTTGCAGTAGCTTTGACAAAACATTCTGTTAACATTCTGTTATAAATTACACCCCCTTGAAACTGGAGACTGATACGCCCATGATAGTAATAGCTGAAATTAAATAAGGACCAATGGTTAGGCAACCAAGAATACTTGCCATCATCTCTTCTGGAAGCTTGTAGATGCTCTAGAGTTCTATATAGTTCTGGAATTGGAAATCTCTGGATGGATCTATAGAGGCAATTTTGGGATGTATAACGGGAAATCGACGGCGTAGAAGGGGAAGTTTTATAAAAGTGAAGAAGTTGAAAAGTGAGGTTAACAAAGAAGTATTGTATATCAGTAAATTATTAAATAACGTGTTAGTGGTTTACCCCTTGTTAAAATTATTTAGAACCCACGGATTCATACAGGGTGTTTCCTAAGAGGTGGAAATACATAACAATTCGTATTGGTTTTTTAACGATAACTTCCTTAATTCTTAAGACATCTAATCGCTTCAAAAAACATTTTGCAAGGAATTTCAAGGGCTACAAGGGCCTGTAAAGTTGAACTTCATTGAAGCCTTCGTTTTTGAATTTTTTTTTAAGGTTTCAGGGAAGGTGGTCCTCGCACTTAAATGCGAACTTAAAACGGTGATATCTCGATTAATTTTCATCCTAGAGAAATAAAAAAACACAAATTTTTTGCAAAGAAGAACCTAAATTTTTGTACTCTTGTATTTTACGTATGTTCTTCAGTTTTTGTGTTATTGTGAAAAGAAGAAAATGTTTTCAAAAATTTCAAAAATAATGAAAATTGAATCAAACTGTTTTCCAAATCTACGCACTCTAAACCATTCAAACTTCTAGAACATATTGTTAGTACCTAAATAAAGTAAATTGTGATTGAATTACGTTTAAATTCAATTCTTGCGGTTAAGCTATTGGTTTCATTGCTGATTTTTTCTCCGAATAAAATAAGTATAATTTTTTTTTTAAGATTAACGGTTTTACTGTAAAGAAACATAATAAACATGCAGATCATGTACTAAAAGCTAGAAAATAATTAGGTAGGTACCAGGTAGCAGTCATCACACCGTTCTCCTCATCAATCTTGAGCATTGATCAGACTAAAATAAAATCGTGGGGCGAGTCGAATTTCTATTATCTACAATCAACCGTTCATATCATTATAGGTATGCTTTGGATGCATTTTCTCAATAGACAACTTATGCAAAATGTGTGTAAAAGTAAATCCGTCACTATCATCGTGCGACATCGCAGAACGATCATTTACATATTTACTCAGGTTACGCTACGCCCCACGATTTTATTTTAGTCTGATCAATGCTCTAGATCAGTGTTCCTCAAACTTTTTTATCTCACATACCCCTTTTTGTGGTGCAATGATCATGCGTACCCCTTTCTAAAAAATATGTATATAATAAGAACTATTTTGAACAGGTCCGTACTGCACTTCACAGTTTAGATTCGGGTTTTAATTAAGCTTCGGATGCCTATTAATTGTGCAATTTTATCTTTCACCTTCATATGTGTTATATGTTTTATTCTGTTATATATATTTTTTGCAGGTTTCTGTTATTTAAATTTGTTAATTGCCATTCACGTACCCCCTAAAAATTTTTGCGTACCCCAAAGGGTACTTATGTCATTTTCAAGTATTTAGTTTTTTTATTTTAGTTACTTGTAAAGTGTACTGTGTTCTACTTGTCAATCCCTTTCATTTGATGCCCATATTGAGGGGGTTGAAAAAAAATATGTAATCCGCCATTTTGTGGAGGCGGCCATCTTGGATTTACGATGATGATGAATATACATAATTGTATTGTCATCAGAACTAAAGGTGTGTACCAAATGTCAATGAATCGGTCAACAGGAAGGGGGCAAAATTTCAATTACTAGATTTGACCCACACAAGGCACAAAGTAAGCTAAAAAAAAAAATAAAATAAAATAAAACCGTTTAAAAAACGAGACAACCGATTTATTTTCATCATAACTCCGTAAATTTTTATGCTAACGACTTTTGCTAAAGCTCATTTTAAAAGTATTTTCAAGTACTTTAAAAAAGATTTTATAACTTTTCCTCCACAAATTCGTCGTTCTTCCGTTATTTAAAACTAAAAATGTTCATATTCAGTTTTCGGCAAACAAAGTCACCTACATCTACAGAAATAAGGTAAAGAATTATCGATTTGTTATTTTATAAGCTTAATTTTTGCTCCTTATGTTTTTTTTATAAAACGTAGGTTCTCGAGTTACTCGACAAAAATTGCTCTAAAACATGCAATTTTTGGATGAAAAATCAGCATTTTTAATCGCGAAAAACTCGAAAAATATTGATTTACTGAAAAAACTTCATAGAACATTTTTTGCTTAAAATTCATCCCCATATCGATTTAGGTGGTTATTTTGAATTTACTAATTTCCACCCCCGAGAAAGGGTGACATCCACACCGAAACAATATAAATATAATTATTTGCGCCACTTGGAATGTTTCTGATTTTGAATAATATTAACAAACACACATTTTAAAAAAATCATCAAAAATCGGACCTATCCTGAGGATTAAGAAGTAAAAACTTTTATTCACTCGACTAATATCAATACCAAATTTTAATCATAAATAATGTCAATAGTGGTGTAAAAATATTTGTTTCTTATATTTTTAGTTTTTTAGAACTGATCGCGAACAATGAAATTAAAAGAAGTGTAGTTAAGAGATTTGAAGGAGATATTTGTCTAAATAAACTGATTTCATTATGAAAGTCCGAGGATAACTTGACATATCCAATGTCCATGTCGACATTTTCGAGCAATTTATTAAATTTATTATTCAGTTGCAAACAATGAAAACAATTAAGATTGGCCATTTTTAAATAATAGCTGATAACTTTAGTATATGGTACAGGAGCCAGCATGAAATTACCTGACACATTTGTAACCGCTAGAGATTTATTAATTTTGTTCCTTGGAGCATGGCAGACAAAGAAAGAGATATAAGAAATTTTCTTAGTTCTAGTTTGTTGAAGAGCCTGGTTGCTTAGTAATGAAAACAGTGTACATTGACAGTTTATTATCTGAGCTGATTTAATCTTTGATTGATTGATTGATTTACCAGCGTAAGGTGAACATTGCTGCTGATTCCGGGTATCCATGGAGGTTCGTCCCAACACCCAGCTTGGTCGTCCGTCGAACACGCCCAACGGACGGCCAAACCGCGTGCCGGAACCAAATCTCGTGTTGTCACATGACGCATGGGGTAGGAATATAGGATGGGAAGTGTAGGTGTTTGTGAGATGCTTCTTTTTAGTTTTCATGATTCTTTTTTAGTTTCTATCTGTCATCATCGGATGCGAAGTGTAGGCGTTTGCAAGATGCTTCTTTTTAGTTTCCATGTTTCTTTTTAAGTTTGCATCAGTCATCATCTCCTTATTTATTCTTCTTCCAAGTCTTCCGGGTCTGAATCTAGCCAGTGTGCACCTCTTTCTGCCCGCTTGCGTTAACTTTGTTTGTCTGCCAAGGCATAGATGCATTCGCTCGCAGCAGGGAGCTTTTTTTTTATTAACCGTTCCACGTGTAAATATCCATTTACGGTGGAAGCGCCCTATCTCACGACAAAAAAGCTTTTTATGGCGGGTTGGTTATAGAAAGAGGCCCGAGAGATTATTTTGCACACCCTGTACATGAGTTTGTCACTACAGTAATTACTTTCAACTGCCACTTTCCAATTCCGGGTATTTTCTACTTCATTACCTATATTTAATACCTTTTCATTTTTACCACTAACTTTTTTCTCTGTTGTGTAATAAACTGTCCTGTGACAAATATTAACAAACCAATAAATAACACTTAAAAATAAACAAAAATAAAACTTATCTTTTCATCCTTTGCTTTGCTTATGTTACTACTTCCACTAGTTAGAAACCAGTCCGTTACTTTTCACTAATGGATGTGCTGATGGTGTATTATATTACCAGATGTTTACGTTATCACATTAACCACTTGAGAAATGGTGCTCGGTCGTCTTAGCATAGGTATAGGCCTTTACAATAAACTTGATTTATTTCATTCTATTTAATAAACCGTACGAGTAATTATTAATTCCATATGAACTTTGTTTTTCTATTATGGCGTTTCACTTCGCGCAGAATTTCTTGATGTATCGGTGGCTTAAATTTTATCGAGTTTAACGTGGTTTTTACCGCTTTCTTTAGCACTTTCTTTTGAGAGTCTATACACGAGCTAGTCCAACGCGTCTCCTATCTGGGCTGATTTAATCTTTAACAATAAACTCCCAATTTACACGAATTATATTACTGTTTGACAAAAAAGCGTGAGTGATTTTTTAACCGTAAATGTAAAGGAGAAGTTTGCAAACAATGTCCGTGTAAGGGGGTCTCAAAAATTTATGTTATAAAGGAGAGGAAGGGAATACAAAATAGTTAAGTTATATCAAATACTTGTGAAGAAAGAGGTAATCCGCGATCCTAGGGCGCCCGCCATATTGGATTTATAATAACGTTATAGAGTTTATTGTATTTTACTCGTCAAACCCTTTCATTTGGTACCCATATCATAGGGGTTGCGAAGAGAAAAATAAACCGGAATCTTGGGGTGTCCGCCATATTGGGATTAGAATGACGTCATATCGTTTATCGTATTTACTCATCAAACTCTTTCATTTGATACCCATATCCAGGGGGTTGCGAAGAAAAATGTGATCAATCATCTTGGGACGTCCGCCATATTGGATTTAAAGCGATATTAGATATACTATATTGGATTTAGAAATACTTAAAACCTATTATTTTGCACAGGTGCAGTCATTATTAAATTATGGCATTCTCTGCTGGGGCAACTCCAGTAGAGTTAATCATCTATTCATTATACAAAAAAAGATAATTAGGACTATGTTGTTCAAAGGTTCTACCCATTCATGTAGAGATTTGTTTGTTTTGCTTGTAATACTAACGCTGCCAGCTTTATATATTGTATCATGCTGTTTGTTTGTTAAGTCTAATATTAATTAGTTTATCCAGTTTTCCGATCGAAATATAAAAAATACTATTACAAAAAGCAATTTATAGTCTGCAAGAATTTTTTAGTTTTACCCTTTAACACAGGTAACAAATATTGTATTACTGTTTTATATTATTCCTTTTCGTATGTCGTCCTTTTCTTACTCTTTTCTTTAAAAAAAGTATTTTACTATTTTATGATTATTACGTTTACAGGGATTTTATGATTGACTAGATTATCAATAATATTGTTGTTGGTAGCTCCCCATACGTTTTGACTAGGTTTTCATCTAGTTATTGAAAACCATTAGCTTTATACTATATTATTGTGACGTTTTTTATATACATGTAATGCATGTCTAATTAAATAAAGAGTATTATTATTATTATTATTATTATTTTTTGTCACGGATTTTCTCCGGTCTGTCAGCAACGATCGGTCGACTGGACAAGATTGCTGCTGTTGGTACCTATGTTTCTAAAAACGATCTCACGATGTGCGTTGCGTCAAGAATAACAGACCTCTGCATATCTCGATATAAGTTCCACGGTATTCTAATTTCACACAGAGAGTCTTTCAATTTTTTGGGTATCAGTCCCATGGCCGATAGGATAATTGGGACGATCTTAACGGTGTGCATGCCCCACATCTGTGCGATTTCCCTCTTCAGGTCATTATATTTGTCTATCTTTTCAGCGTGTTTGAGTTCCAAGTTATTATTGCTAGGTATAGACACATCAATGAGTGTTGCAGTTTTATGTATTTTATCAATCACGGTGATGTCCGGTCTATTGTGTCGGACTGTAATATCTGTTATTATACCTTTGTCCCAATATACTCTAGCATACTCGTTCTCTACTACAGGAGGTGGTTTATAAGCGTAATATGGTCTTTCATCTTCAAGCGGGATCCTCAACATTCTAAGAATTTCCATATACACTATCGCAGCTACCTTATTGTGTCTGTCGAGATATTTGGTGCTAGCTAGGGATGGGCAGCTAGACAGTATATGCTCGATGGTCTCTTGGTGTTGGTTACACTTCCTGCAGTTGTCAGTTGGGATACCGTCTTTGATTATATGTCTCCTGTAGTTTCTGGTGTTCACTACCTGATCTTGGATACTGACCATGAATCCCTCCGTCTCCGGGTACAGTCGTCCACTCTTCAACCACTCTACCGACGATGCCGCATCTACAGCCTGATTTTGAAGATCATATAGAAATCTTCCGTGGAGCTCCTTTGAACCCCATTTCTGTATCTTTTCGTCGGCTGTTGTGACTGGAAATGGTTGGTGTTCCTTAGTGCTCAAGTTGAGCGGGGTGTATCCTGAGTCGGCCTGTACTATAATTCTATGTAAGTATTATTATTATTATTATTATTACTTTTCATTTTTATTTCACAGTCTTGCTGGTTGGTATTCTACATCAGTAGGGAAGAAATTCTCTTATCCTACTGTGCTGTATTGTCACCGGACTTACACGTGTGCAAAATTTTAAAGCTCTAGCTTTATTAGAACTAGTCGACTGTAAGATTTAACCTAAACATACTAACGAACTAACACAAAGCAAGTTAAATAAAAGTTTTAAAAAAAATTTGAGCAGGTAAAACTTTCTTCGCAATTTCATAACAAGAAAATCTGTTTTTTTATTAACTATATGATTTTTACAACCATCAGAGATGGTTCTCTTGTTTAAACAAATATCTTCTAGAACTCGGATTTATTACAAAACTTTTGCTACACTTCTTGTAATGTTCTCAACAAATTCGAGCAAATAAAAATTGCATTTGTTAGGTTATTTATTTTTAAGTGATTTGAACCCTTAGTTACTCCACTACAAAGGACTTTATGGGACCGAGAACAAAATCATAATGAAACTACTTAACTAATTTAACTTACCTATACTGGTTTTTCCCCATCCAGTTACAATCAGTCCCAGTGGGTCATTATTTTCAAAATACAAGCAAGCAGGATATACTTTATCTGAAAATGTTATTTCCTTGATGACTTTTAATATAGCAATGTCATGATGTTTAGAAACTGGGTTGTATTTTGGGTTTACAGTTATGTTACTTATGGTATAATCTTGTGGATTCTTTTCATTTAACTTTGTAACTCCAAGTCGAGCCAATTTTGGCAATATTCGTTTTATATTTGCAATACAATGTGCTGCCGTAAGTAGATACCGACTGGATATAATAGATGCACTGCAGTCCCATTCAAGACCTTCGTCTGTTTCATATCCTAAAGCTGCCTAAAAATGAACCAACGTTAAGTTAATGTAAATTACTTGTTATAGTGATGAGTATGTTTTTCTCCGTAGATAATAGGCAATGTATGCATCGTGTACAATAATCGACGGTTTTTGGCAAGCAACGTGAACGCCAATTGCCAAAAATGCCTTTTTGCATGTGTTGCATACAAACACTTTCTCTAACCATTAGAAACTTGTAGCACGAGAGCTCATTGACAAAAAAAATCATCGTTAAGCTTGAAAATTGTCTTAACGTCCGACCCTCGCCAGAGCAATCCGAGTTGCAGAGCAAGGCAGGGGGAGGGAAAGCCGAAACAGTTGACCGAAAAGTCTGAACAAATTTGGAGTATGATTAAATATGAAACTGTATTGTTTCTTGCTAAATTACTTCCACATCCACGTAGTGGATTGGAAGTATAGTAATCGCAAAAAAATTTTCAAAAATTTTTATTCGTGAAATAGGTTTAGAATGTCATGAAACGTCGAGATTTTAAATTTGAGCGAAAAAAAATTTTCTGTCTGTCTGTAACTGTTTTTGTCCGCACGCTTTCTCCGGAACGGTTTAAGATATTGACCTGAAATTTTGTACACGTATATATTATAACGAGATCTGGAACTGGATTGTTTTTTGAGGAAATCCGGTGAAGGGTTGGGGGTTAAAAAGGGGTAAATAGGGGGAAATAAGTAAAGCAAGCTTGTAAGAGTACAGAAACTTGAAATTCGGTGTATGTACTAGAAGTTAAGGCCTCAGATTTTTTTATAATATTTTTCAACCCCCCACCACCCCTACCCCATTAAAGGGGTTGATAAAATAAAGTTGAGATATTCATTTGAAATTTCGTACACATATGTATTATAACGATGTCTAGAATTAGATTATATTTTGGGATGATTCCGTTGAAGGGTTGGGGGTTAATTTGGGGTAAATAGAGGAATATAAGTAAAACAAGTTGGTAAGAGTACAGAAACTTGAAATTCGGTGTATGTACTAGAAGCCAAAGCGTCAGATTTTTTAATAATATTTTTCAACCCCCACCACCCCTACTCCAATTTGAAAAGGGTTGATAAAATAAAATTGAGATATTCATTTGAAATTTTCTACACGTATGTATTATAACGACATCTGGAACTAGATTATATTTTGAGATAATTCCGTTGAAGGGTTGGGGGTTAAATAGGGGTAAATAGGGGAAAATAAATAAAGCAAGCTGGTAAGACTACAGAAACTTGAAATTCGGTGTATGTACTAGAAGCCAAGGTCTCAGATTATTTATAATGTTTTTCAACCCCCACCACCCCTACTTCATTATTAAAAGGGTTGATAAAATAAAATCGAGATATTCATTTGAAATTTGGTACACGTATGAATTATAACGACATCTGGAACTAGATTATACTTTGAGATGATTCCGTTGAAGGGCTGGGGGTTATTTAGGGGTCAATAGGGGGAAATAAGTAAAGCAAGCTGGTATGAGTACAGAAACTTGAAATTCGGTGTATGTACAAGAAGTTAAGGCCTCAGATTTTTTTACAATATTTTTCAACCCCCCCACCACCCCTACCCCATTAATGGGGTTGACAAAATAAAGTTGAGATATTCATTTGAAATTTCGTACACGTATGTATTATAACGACGTCTGGAATTAGTTTATATTTTGAGATGATTCCGTTGAAGGGTTGGGGGTTAATTTGGGGTAAATAGAGGAATATAACTAAACCGTTGGTAAGACTACAGAAACTTGAAATTCGGTGTATGTACTAGAAGCCACAGCGTCAGATTTTCTTATAATATTTTTCAACCCAACCACCCCTACTCCAATATGAAAAGGGTTGATAAAATAAAATTGAGATATTAATTTGAAATTTGGTACACGTATGTATTATAACGACGTCTGAAACTAGATCATAATTTGAGATGATGCCGTTGAAGGGTTGGGGGTTAAATAGGGACAAATAGGGGAAAATAAGTAAAGCAAGCTGGTAAGACTACAGAAATTTGGGATTCGGTGTATATACTAGAAACTAAGGCCTCAGATTTCTTTCTAATATTTTTCAAACTCTACCACCTCCGCTTCATTATTAATGGGATTGATAACATCAAATTGAGATATTCACTTGAAAGTTAGTACACGTATGTATTGCAGTGACATCTGATTGAGATGACTCCATTGAGGTGGTAGGTTGTAAATAGTGGAAAATAAGTACGGTAAACTAGAAACTTCATTTTTAACGTATATGGTAGAAACCAACTCCTCAAACTTTTCTATGACATCTACCCCAAATATTATTAAAATTCTATGACCAATAATTTCCACATACTAGAGTGCAAATATAGTCAAGTTTCCTTTAAAGTGACTTGGACGAATAATCTGGATGTGGAAGTAGTGATTCCTTAGGCAGCGGTTTTTTTATATAATTTGATTCTTCACGAGTAAAAAATTCGTAAACTTTCATAGAATATGTCCAAATTTGTTCAGAATTTTCATTTGTCATTTGTTTCGATTTTCCAAGAAAATTGGAAATTCAAAAAATTCATCCAAAAAGAATTTTTAACTCGATTCTTTTCGAGCAAAAAAAAATCCAAAAATTAAAAAAAAAGCGTTTACCAATTTTTTACTCGAAAAGTATCAAGTTTATAAAAATTCCGTGAGAATAAAGTCTTTAATAAAAAGATCTTAAAATTAAACATAGAAAATGATCGCATATTTTCAGAATTTTCTGTCAATTGTTTCGATTTTCCCTCCACCGGATTACCCTTCCGATGATGGACAGACGTTGAAATGATGGCTTGAGAGGTAGGTACTCCCACCAATTTTCAAGCTTACCTGATGATTGCAAAAGTAGGTATTTCTAAATATAATTGATGTAATTTCTGTGTCCATTTATCAAGATGATAGCATTACATATCTAGTTATTTATGCATCTAGAGAATTATTGTGTCTATCTTGCAAATGTGAAACTGCAGAACGAAACGTACCGAGTTCCGCAATATTATGGGTAGGATAAGGATCTATTTCTTTACGTTCTCTGCAGTAGCTTTTCTATAATCTTAAAACTTATTAAAATTATTATTCCTTCAAGTGTGACGTATCTAATAATTATTTGTCCATTATTCAGAATGACGGCATCATACGCTAAACTAAATCATTAAGAGGAGGATAGTGATAAACTTAACTGTCAACCGTGTATTTTTAATGGGCTTGTTCCATGATATTCTTTTTATATGGATTTTATACTTTCTCATGTAGTATTCGATATTCTCATTATGCACTTAAAATTTCGTATTATTAACTTTTTCCGTTCTCGAGATATAAGGAGTTGAATTTAGTAATAGTTGCAAAAACCGAGCGCCCATTGGTGACGTCACATACGCAAGTAACGTAAGAAAAGTGGCTTTCTGGGACCTTTCAAATTTAACTTGAAAGGCCGAGAAACTTGGAATTTTCAAACGCTGGTAACTAAATAAATACGTCGACTGGAAGTTCGTTCTATGTCTCTACACTCTCTACGGAAAGAAGAAGGTCGGCGATGAATCCTAATCGTAAATAGCAGGGTCAAAATCGAAAATTCGTCCCGACATGAGCGAGAGAAAATTGTAATTTTTTGACATTTCACCAAATCGTACTCCCCTACTGTCAAGAAGTAAGCAAAACAGACAATACTTCGAAAACACTTATAATTATAACTAAGGAGCATCAAGTCTGTTGAGATCGCCGAGTCTATGCGTATAGTGACGTAGCGCCTGGCCACGCCCCATTTTCACGAGGTGGAGATTTGTAATAGTTTTTAACATACTAAACGTGCGAATAAGATTCTGATTTTTTGCAGATCCATTATTTTATACTTGCACTTTCGATTTATGAAATAAAAGAAAAATGCGGAACAAGCCCATTATATGCCCTCCAAATTCAAACGCCAATAAGATTCATTGTATGCGCTGATCACTTGCATTTATTACTATTCTCCTTCATTATGGTCAAGTATTTTTGAAAGTTCCAATTCACATAGACGACGACCACAGCCCGATTCCAATTAGTAAATACTATTTCCTTTTTTTTTAAGTGTGCAATGAAAGGATACATGCCAGTGATGTCTCTGAGTAGACATATGACGAAGACGAAGATCGCTACTTGACTGAAGTACTTAGTCAGCTTTTGATTAACACATTTTTTTTTGAAAATGGATTGTTCTCGAGATATTTCATTGTGACAACTTAAATTAATAAGCCCGTATTTTTAATTATTAGAAAATAAAATGGTAAAGAAGTGGAGTTCTATAACAATATACCTACTTACATAGGTAAAACTATGTGTGAATATATTTTATGATTTTAAATTAACAAAATTTACCATATGTGGGAATTCTCCAATGCTTGCATCTACACCGCCGATAATGTGCCAATCAACTTTGGATTTAATTTCATTGGAAAGTTCTTCGCAAGCTGCAACAGAATCAGAAGATGTTAGTGATAAATTAGATAACATTACTGGAAAATACGAACGAACATTTATATTTTTTAGCACACCCCGATGACTGCTATATTCTCGCTCAGTGAGCTAGCGGTCAGATTCGCTCAAAACACGCGATTTTTGATTAGTTGTAATGCTACAAGAAATCGATTTTAATTAGATTTTTTCAAAAGGTAAGATTCTCCCTTAAAAAGTAACTTTATCAAGTTATAATATTGCTATTGAAAACTGATACGTTTCTGTCAATTAATCTGTACGCACGGAGACACTCTACAGGTTATAATTCTTAACGGATGCTTTTAATTTTTTGTCTAATCGCTTCTTCTACTATTATAATAAAACCCTACTGTATTTCATAATTCCATAATTTTCATAATTTTCGTCAAAACCTCATCTTTTATCGTGTTATCACTACATATATACAGACTGTCCATTTTATTAGTGAGAGAATATTTCACTTAATATCGGTGGTACAAAATAATTGCTTGTACGAAAATTGTGCCGATTTTTATAAATTACAAGATGGTTTAAATACATTGAAAATCCACGGCTTAATTTAAAAGTTGTGATGGAAAATATCGAAAATGCGGAATATGTCTAAGCAAAATATCTCCATTATTTGAAGAGATACGACGAAAATTGTGGTGACAATTTTTTGCGAAACAGAGTATTTCAACGAGGTTTTATCTATTTTTTTTTTCAAAATCGCTGTATTTTGAAATCGACTCTTTAAGGCATTAAACATTTTTTTAACCGGCAGGAAATGGCTCATTAAATAGAGTGTGTTCACACCTTTTCAACGATATATCACATTCCATAATTATTCAATGCAACTAAGCATGTAATTATAAAAACAATTATTAAACCAATATTTTTTTAACTAGTATTTTACTTTATTTTCTACTTTATCCCAAACTTATTGTCGGTATCTTTGTTCTTTACCGCACTATCAAAGGCGCCGACATTTTTTATAGTCAGAATAAGTCTGAGATAAACTGCCGTGGAGACTAGCAATATGATTAAATAAAACGATTGGAAAATTCAGTAAGTTCTTCAAATCTTTACCATAATCAAACATTAATACAATTAAAAAGAATAAAGTAAGTTCAGCTAACAAAAAAAATTACAATAATCAGGAATGTAACATGGAGCAGTTATGGGAAGAGTATTATTCACAGTTATGCCAATGTATAGAAAGTTAAAATATCTTTTTCAATTCCCATTTGTCGGTATCTCATGTTGTCAACTAAACTTGAAAAGACATTTTAAACATTATTTTGAGGATCTGATAAATATGAATGTTCTGTGTGCTATATTCTTTTTTATTAATATGCTTTTTGTTGTTAGCTGAATTTACTTTATTCTTTTTAATTGTGAGTATTAATATTTGATTATACTAAAGATTGAAGAACTTATTGAATTATTTATTTAATCATACTTCTTCACGGCAAGTATGATGCTAGTTTAAAAGAATTATTGATTTAAATATACAGGAAATTATGCTTTTTAATGTTTCAAAAAGTACTTTTTGAAACATTAAAAAGCATGATTTCCTATATGTTTAAATTATTGAAGAATGTTTCACAAGGAACCAACCGTGGAATCAACCCAATGTAAGAATTATTGGTTTAAAAAATGTTTCTATTCTTTCTTGCTTAGTTCCAATGAATAAATATGGCATTATTCGTGGAAAAGGGAGGAAATACTCTATTTAATACCGCCATTTCCTGCCTGTTTCAAAAATATTTTTTAACACCTTAAAGAGTAAATCTTAAAATAAAGCGGTTTTGAAAAAATTAGATAAAACCTCGTTGAAATATTTTATATTGTAAAAATGTCTGGCCTTACAATTTTCGTTGTATCTCTTCAAATGCTTAGACATATTCCCCATTTTCGATATTTTCCGCCATAACTGTTAAAGTAGGCCATGGGTTTTTAATGTTTTCAAATCATTTTGTAGCTTATAAAAATCGGCACAATTTTCGTAGAAACAATTTTTTTGTACGAAGGATATTAAGTGTGATATTCTCGAGGGCCCTGATAAAATGAACAGGCTGTATATTAACAAAATTTGTTAATATGGAACGTCAAATTTTAATAAGTGTTTTTTAAGACTATGCCAATAAAATATGGGAATTACCAGAGTAAGTATAGCAAGAGACAAACTTTTGTATCCCTCGAAATAGATACAAAGTATACCGAGAAGATTTAAAGATATAAAGTGGACGTAACTTTTTCATTTGAACTTTTTTCTAGGATTAGCAGTTTTAGAGAAAACTGCATGTAAAAATACGAAACTCTCTCGCAGATGAAATGACGTAGAGAACGGTGTAGAGTTAGTAGATATTGAATGCGAAATTGTCTAAATTTGACACCGACATGGGATGTTGAGGGCAACTCATAGATAGCAGCACTGCAATAATATAATGGTTTGATGTACCAGTAGATCATTCATTTATATTTAGAGTTTTACACATTAATGTAATGGCAGATCTTTCATATTCAAAGTTTTAAATAATAGTTTAATATTTATAGAATATTAATATTAATTTATTCAATGAATTTCATCACATTTTTATTATTATGTAATTTTCTTATAATTTCTATCTCCAATAGTACCACTCCTTCAATGTTAAAAAAGTAACCACAAATTTAATAAAATAATAATAATTTGATCAATGTGGTGTGTGCACTTTTGGTTTTACCAACAATTATTAACGCCGGCAGTGACTTGTCGCGTGTCTAATTACGTGATTTTGCCAATTCTGTAGCAAATTGCACTGAAATGCGAAAATGTTTTTGATAATTTTGTACAATATTTTATTAAATTGAATATACAGGGTGTAATCAGTTTCATGTCATTAAAAAAACTGGTAATGGGGACCGACCAGACAAACAAAAAACCTTTATGACTTTTCCATCTAGGGGCACTTTGAAAAAAACTGACCTAGGTCAACCTTTTTAATATTTGTTTTTAATATTAATGTAGAAAATAATTGAGAACTACTGCTTTTCTTGGTCAATGAACTTGTAATTCCCAATTATACAACTTTTAAATCGTCATAAAAAAGTGCAAAGGCCTTGGATCATCGACCGCCTTTGATGGACCGCCTCAACCGAACTGAGGCAATTATAAAGAGGCAAATAATTCGTTATCTTTTCCTGTATAACTGCTAGCAAATAATGGCCGTAGAAGTTTCATCAGAGCATTTCTTTACATGTGTGTCTTTTAATTTGGAACAAAATATTGGATTAATTATAATTACAATTATAATTATAATTTAGAATATTTAAATGTGATTTATTAACGTTTGTAACATAAATGAGTGTCCTGGGATAAAAGCACACCACCTAAGTAAATTAGTCGAAATCTGCATCTGCATCAATACACAGTTCGGTACGTCAAATTAAAGACATGCGTACTCCGTTCAACACTAAACAATATACTATCAACTAACGTTGTCAATAAAGAAAAATAAAAGAAAAACTTGGTCCAAAATCCAAAACGGAATACAAAAAGAACGAACAAGTTGTGTCTGTACGTAATCAAGAATTTAACGACTTGAACGGTAAAGTCAATAAAATAAATCTTCACTATGAATACACAGCGACCCAAAATTCAAAAATAACAAAAACAACGAACGGCGGGTTGGACGTGTGTACATAACGAAACACCCACAGAAACTAAAATATTGCACAAGGGAGAGCCAGAGTATAGTTTTCTTCAGATCAGATCTACTAAACACTCAGAAAACGCCGACGTCTTTCATCTTATTTACCGCACCGCTAAAGACCGCCGACATTTTATAGCTATCTACACAAATATTGAGTATTATAAGCAAAGACACGCGCGACGATCTAAACCTACCTCAATACTCCAACAGTTCTCAAAAGATTTTATTGAAAGTTTGCGAAATTTTTGTTTATTTTTTTTCTCCAAAACTATGAGCTTTAGACCCCATGTTATATAAGGTTTTTTTTGTTTGTCTTGTCGTTCCCTACCATTAGTTTTTTTAAATGACATGAAACTAATTACACCCTGTATATAATTCGAGTGAACATGGTTTTCTTTTGAGTTTCATTTCGTAGGCAAATGTTCCTTCAATAATGTGGATTTTTTTACAAATGTAGTGAATTTAATATTTCTGAAATTATAAAAGGGAACAATGAGAAACAACACTTACAATTTGCAAATCCAACTAGTGGAGTATATAAAATGACATTGATGTGTATAGTTTTGTAACAGTAATATTATTCATACCTTCTGGGGTATCACCAGGGGTATATATCTGAGTTTTGAACTTCCAAAGCCTATTGCGTTTTATTTATGAACAATTTTGTTTTTTGAACAACGTCTTTTTAGGTAAAAAGGTGAATATCTCCGGTTCTAGAGGTCCAATGGGACAAACTAAAAACCAAAAACCTTCGCAATTAAAATTCGAACAAATCTGCGTTGGTTTTGGTTCATTTGAGTATGTACATAATGTACAAAATAGAATAAACTGGCTACAAAGAGTTTTTCTTTTTTCATTTTAACGCCCAGGGATGTCAAGAGCTCCGATCGGCTTCAAACTTTTAGAAAATATACCTTTTGTTGAAAACAAATCGTCCTGAAATGATGGTGCCCTTGTGAACCGTATGGACACAATTGAATATGTTATCTGAAATTTTAATTGCCCGCCATTTTGTGATATTAAGTCCAAAATGGAACATATTTTTAAAATGACAACAAATAGATTTTCTCGACCATTTTGAGACGTAAACAGTCAAATTGATCGACTTCCGGGTTCGATGCAATAATTTACAGGAAAATAAAAATTTTAATTAGGACAGCATATATTTTTAAAAGCTTTTATTAAAAACTTTTATTTAACTTACTTTGTATATTAGTTTGTTAGTTAAATAGGCCAAATCTTGCAACCAAAATTTCGACTAGTTCTACTTCAGCTAGAGCTTTAAACTTTTGCACACGTAAATAAGTCCGGTATCTAAATCCAATATGACGGACGTCCCAAGATGGTGGATTACTTTTTTCTTCACAACTCCCTTGATATGGACACCGAATGAGAGGGTTTGATGAGCAAAATACGATCATTCTAAATCCAATATGGGGGATGTCCTAGGATGGCGGATTGCCTTTTTTTCACAACCCTCTTGACATGGGTATCAAATGAAAGTATTTTGACTGTTTGTCTATAAAATAAGTAACGACTAAAAAGTAAAAACCAAAATTAAATATAAAAAAATATTTAAAAAAAATCTTTTATTTAGTAAATCGTAGGGGCGATGGGAGCGGTCATATAACCCTATTGCATAGGTACTTTGTTGAATTGACCGCCGTCAAAGCTTTTGGTTTCCAGACGTATGAATTAAAAAATATACATTTTTTATTTTTTAGTACCTGAGTTTAAATCAATCAAATATTATTTTCATTTTCAAAAACAGGTGCTTGCAGACCGATTTTTGACAATTATTACTAAATTGCCAGTTTCTATGATTACGGGTTGTCCCATTTAAAAATTTACTTACAGATTTCGCAATCCTTGCAACCATCGGGACATAAATGATAACACCATACATTAAATATAAACTTATTCCGAACTCGGCTTCGCCTCGTCCGGAAACAGCTACGATCCGTCCCAAAAAACATGATTTTAGGTACTTGTTACAAAAATAACTATTCGCTATTTGTCACACATTGTGAATCCATGGCAATTAGTGCTGACGCATTATAACTTCATGTTCTCCGCACATACTCATACTGTGCACACTTGCTCAGTATTACGTCATCTGATCTCTAACATTTCAAATGTTAAAATTTAATTTTCATGTAAATTGCATCGATACTGGAAGTCAATCATTTGGACTCTTTACATCACATATATGGTAATTGTATCTTTACTATACCAAATTCAGAAGTTACAAGAGTGTGAACTGGGTCACCCGATATATTTAAAATTTCAAAGCATTCGCATGTCAGATGAGTGACATATGATAAGGGTGGCTCCATGAAAAGTGAGACAAGTGTAATAAAGAAGAATTTTGTTTAGCAATACATTCGATGAAAATAGCAGGAAACATTGGATTAAGGATGCTATTAACTCATAATTAAAGTGATTACAATCAACACGTGTTAATCTGCGAGCATCGGAAATGTTATGAATAATATATTCCTTAATACATGTAATTATACATAATTATATTATAACTCTACACGATCAAACTATATGTAAACATTATACACTTGGTCAAATTATATTATTGTTGTTCTCTTCGCAGTTTTTAAAAGTTTAAATAGTTCATTTTTTAAGTATAATTGATTTACTTGATCATCTCCCAATGATGTCATCTTGATTGGTGAAACGTTCGTATGTATAGTATGCAATATTCTTGTGTTTGTGTTTATAAAATTTCACTAAAGGTTACAACAATTGTCATGTGCATTCTTTTTTCTTAAAATGTTTCACAACTTTTACATTTATTGTTTGATTATCATCAAAGCCCAATATAGTTAGGGAAAGGGCGTGCAAAATCGACGACGAAAGGTTACCGTTTGCCACTCAGTGATCGAAGAGAACATATAACTACGAAATTTTTTTCTCTCTGAAATTTTTGGTATGTTGGAAGAATATGGAGGGGGAGACTTTTTTTTAAACGAATGATTATCAATATCTGTCCTCATAGGTCATTAGTATATGTACTTGATATACCCCAGTTACACTGGCAGACGAAAATTCCGCTCAGTGCGCGGTAGAGGGAATTTTAAAAAGAGATTTTTTTTAATATCCCCCTACGGCGGACCGAGCGGAATATTCGCCTGCCAGTGTAATTGGGGTATGTCAAGTACATATACTACCGACCTATGCGGACAGATATCGATAACCATTCGTTTTAAAAAATGCCCCCCCTCTCCATATTCTCCCACCATAACAAAAATTTTCAGAGAGAAAAAAATGTCGTAGTTATATGTTCTCTTCTATCACTGAGTGGCAGACGGTAACCTTCCGTCGTCGATTTTGCACGCCATTTCCTAGACTTACAGGAACTCTTCCTCTAGCTAAACTTGTCCAAATTTCAACATAATCGGAATTTTCTGTCTTGAGTTGCCCTGCTTAAAAGAAATCTGGTGCACGTACGGATTGACATACTGGCAGAAGAACAGATAAATAGACGGATATTTTGAGGTTGTTCGGAAATCGGTGACAATGATATAAAATTTGTTTCCTCACGAGGGATATTTACATACCTACTCTTCGTTTTCGTATTTGCGAAAAGTATAATGAAGAAGCTAACCATTATACTCTTCGCCGATTTATTGTACTTTACATATAAGTGTTGCACATTCTATAGAATACTCTTCGCAGTTTTTTGTAAATAATATTAGTTTTAGACATTTTTTGGTTAATTACAGAACATGAAACAAATGATTTTTTTTCAATATATATAATTTCTTATTTATTGACCGATTTTGTTATAAAAGACAATTGGGTTCTTTCTTTAGCTAACACTAACTTACTAAATTACAAATTAAATAGATACAATTAAATAAGCATACTAAAATAACTATAGAATATTTTATATCCATTTTAAGTTATAAAAACTTGTATATGGATACATAGACAATTAATAATAACAATAATAACAAATATGAATATATAATAGCAATAGTAAATATAATAAATATAAATATAAATATAGTTATGTGAGCATCCTTATCTACATTATGCTGATGTTACCTAATGGCCACATGATGCATGCTGCTTACTAGACAATAAATACCTAGCTTATAAATAGGAGTTTTGCTATAGAGCTCATTAGATTTATATCCATTCTCGAACTTGCCACATGTGTTTAATTGTAACACTATAAAATAAATAAGTTAATTTCTTTGAGTTGTGAACTTTTGACTTTTTAAAATCTTTTTAAAAACGTCTTTTCCAAAGCGAAAGACTTAGCTGGCGCAGTCGGTGTAGATTTAAGTCCGTCGGTCCGTGCATCGTGCAGAAATCGACGTGAAATTTTGATTTCTTAAGACTTAAATAAAAGAACCTCGTGTTGTAAGTGCATAGTGCAACTTTTCCATCAAGGAAATTGACAACAGCCACTGCAAGTTGAATTGAGTAGATTTGCAAGAAGAACCAAGTGCAGTTCCAGGTGGATAACTTCTCCAAAGGCAGCAGACACTTCTTCCAATCAAGGTAAGTCGAGTTTGTTTTCCTTTGTTCACTTCCTGGGTATATATCGTATAAACCCAAGAAAAGTTTAGTTTAGGTGAGAACATTTCTGTTCAAAAATTTAGTTAGGTGAGAACATTTCTGTTCAAAAATTTAATTAGGTGAGAACATTTTTGTTCAAATTCACAATCACGTGAAACGTAGAATTAAGAAGAAAAAGTAATTTTAAGAAACTTGAAAACTTTGTAATTTTTCACACATCGTAAAATAAGTGAACCGTTTCCAAATTTCAAAGAACCATCATAAATAAAACAAGTAACAATTTTTGGCATTATTTCACATTTCAAAAATTAACAATTCTTGATCAGATCTTGTCAAAATTTTATCATTTACTACCATATTTAATTTTTATAAGAAAACATCTGTAAAATCATATTTTTCATCTCATGAACGATAATAATCAATTAGACTCAATACTTTGTTCACTCAGTTCTTTATCATTAGATAAACCTGAACCAGAAAAAACAGAGAGTCCAAAAATGGCTACTGAAAATGTCATAAATATTAATGTTCTGAAATTGTATGCAGACTCAATAGCACCTTATGATGGTACGGAACTCGAATTAGAACCATTTATAAATGCGGTTGACGAATTTTATGACCTATACGGAAATACCACAGATCGCGGATTAAATAAATGTGTCGAACGCATAATAGCGGGTAAACTAAGACACAGGGCCCGTATGTTAATAGGCGCTCGTCCAGAATTAAATTCATGGGCACTAATTAAAGAAAATCTTAGAAGTACTTTCGGAGAAAACCGATCTTTAGACATTTTAGAACAAACATTATTTACCATGACGATAAAACATAACGAAAATCCTATTGAATTTGCTAGACGGATTCGAACAAACCGCAGTAAATTATGTTTTAAATTAAACTCAAAACCTGTCACAGAAATTACCAAACAACAAAAATTAATTTATATAGATCAATATGAGTCCCAAAGTCTAAAAGTCTTTTTACGGAATTTAAACATGCGAACTTGTGATTTTATTAGATCTAGAAACCCTAAAGCATTAGAAGAAGCCATAAATTTGTATATTGAAAATGAAAATTTTATACAAACTCAAATTCAAACCCAAAATTCAATTAACAAACAACCCGTTAAAACACAAATAACGCAACAAAATACTAACAAATTCCAGACTCAAATACCATATAAATATAATTATCAAAACCAATTTTTGCAATTTCCACCACAGCAAAATTTTCCTAGTCAACCTATACCAATTCAGCCTAGACCAAATATGAATATTAGATTTCCCACAAATAACCAAGTTTTTGGAAATCAACAAAAACAAAATGTGTTCAGACCAAATCAGAATAGAACCCCTCAACATGCACCTGAACCCATGTCAATACAATCACGGCAAAGTTTCCCCACAAACAGAAACTATCAAAATCACCCACAGCCGAGACTTACCTCTGGCCAGGTGAGACAACAGTTTCCTTGGGTACAACGCACCCAAAACCCAAAATACACTGTTCAGGAGTTACACGCGATAAATGACGAACCATCCGACGTCACATACGATACCGAAAATGCAAACTACCTTTATTCTGAAGAACAAAATAATGAAAATTTCGATAATCAATATTCAATTGCTGAAAATGAAATGTATCAAATACCCGATCAATACCACAACCCATATAACCAAGAATATAGAGAAGACCCTATAGATAATGCAAATTATGATCCAAATCTCGAGAATCCAAATTTTCTCAAACTTCCTCAAACAGACAGACAGACATAACATTTAATGCATATATAAACGCTTTACCATACATACAAACGACAAATCCCGATTTAAAATTATTAATCGACACCGGTTGTAACGTTTCCATGTTGAGACCAATTGTAGCCGAATTATATTTTCCAAATTGTATGTATAAAGCACCTTCATTATTACAATCGATAGGCCAAGCTCGCGAAGCTGTGTACAAAGCAAAAATACCAGCTTTTAAAGAATTACAGTCAGATAAAGAAATAGAATTTACGTTATATCCTTTTTCAGACTACTTCGACGGAATTATAGGCCTAGATGAATTACGAAAATTAGATTTACAAATGCATTTTACAGAACAAGTTTTATACAATGATAAAGTTCAAATACCGTTCAAATATCGCGAAGAACATACGCAAACGCATGTAAAAATTGAAATACCACCCCATCAAACTATTAATAAATTATTTTATGTAAATAAACGTGAAGGAAATATTTTAGTTCCCGAACAAAATCTTTTCGGACTATACATTCCTGAAACTCTAACTTATGCAGAAAATTTTCGTGCTAGATTTGAAATTCAAAATAATACTGATCAGGCTTCATGTGTAGAAATTAGAACACCTTTTGATGTCACACTTTATGATCCTGAACAATTTGAAATTTATAATATTGAAGATGCATTACCCGATTATTCTAGTCAAACAAGCCAACATAAAAATTTAAATGACTTAATTAGAACCAGTCATATGAACGAGGAAGAACGCGAACAAATATTAAAACTTATAAATAAATTTCCCGATATTTTTCATCACCCTGATCAAAAACTATCATTTACCAACAAAGTAAAACACGAGATAAAAACTAACGACGAAATCCCCATTCATGTAAAAACTTATCGGTTTCCACATTATCACAAAACCGAAGTAAACACACAAATAAACAAGATGTTAAAAGACGGCATTATTAGACCAAGTCAATCACCCTGGTCCAGTCCGATTTGGATAGTCCCAAAAAAGGCTGACGCATCCGGAATAAAGAAATGGCGTATTGTAGTTGACTATAGGCGACTAAACGAAAAAACTATAGACGACAGATACCCGATACCAAACATAGACGATATACTTGACAAATTAGGCAAGTGTAATTATTTTACAACTTTAGATTTAGCTAGCGGATTCCACCAAATCGAGATGCAACAAAATAGTATTGAAAAAACGGCATTCAACGTCGAAAATGGCCACTACGAATATTTGCGTATGCCATTTGGCCTTAAAAATGCTCCAGCCACGTTTCAACGTGTGATGGACCATGTTTTACGAGAACTTCAAAATAAAATATGTTTAGTCTACATGGACGACATAATTATTTTCAGTACTTCCCTTCAGGAACATATTCAAAATCTAAAACAAGTATTTTCAAAATTGAGAGAGGCTAAATTAAAAATACAATTAGACAAGTCGGAATTTTTAAAACAGAACGTCGAATTTTTAGGACATGTTATTACACCACAAGGTATAAAACCTAATCCCAACAAAATCCGAGCCATCAAAAACTTTCCTATTCCTAGAACAGCACGTGAAATAAAATCATTTTTAGGACTACTTGGATTTTATAGGAAATTCATAAAGGATTTTGCAAAGATCACAAAACCCTTTACGAAGTGCTTGAAAAAAGGCGAAAAAGTTATTCATTCACCTGAATTTTTGTCAGCATTCGAGACCTGTAAAAACATACTTACGAACGAACCACTGTTACAATACCCCGACTTCACCAAGCCTTTTATACTCACCACCGATGCTAGTAACTACGCAATCGGGGCGGTTTTATCACAAGGAACTATGGGTAATGATAAACCAGTAGCGTACGCTAGTCGCACCCTTAACCCTGCGGAAATAAACTACAGTACTATAGAAAAAGAGTTATTATCCATCGTTAATTTTACAAAATACTGGCGTCCAATCCTATTTGGCCGAAAATTCACCATAGTCACAGACCACAAACCTCTACAGTGGGTTAATAACTTGAAAGAGCCAAACAGTCGCCTTATGCGATGGCGTTTAAAATTAATGGAATATGACTATGACATAATATACAAAAAAGGTAAAGAAAATAAAGTAGCAGACGCTCTCTCGCGTATTGAAATTCAGCCTGAAATACATCCGATAGAAAACAAATCTATTGACGGCAATATAGACGATTCGGATCAAAACAAATTAGAAACCGATTTCCCTGAGTTAACATTAGATGATTTAATTGATCTAGAATTTCGATCAGACGAGGATGTTTCCCCCGCCGACTTAACAGTGCAGAACACTCCGAAAATTAATGTAATCTCGGATACGCAAATTTGCCCCCCTAGATCACAGGCGTCAAATGAAACAATACATTCTGCAACCGAAAACCCAATATTAAATATTCCCATTTCAGAAAATGCAATAAATACATTTAAAAATCAACTAATGATTACAGCTAGTAAAGACAATACCTGTACCCACGTAAAACTCGCAAAACCATTCGGGACAAAAACTAGATATCAGATAGTTTTTCCTAGTAGAAATAAAGACATGTTTGAAAACGAAGTAGTGAAAACTTTTAAAGAATATGTAAAACCTAAAACACTATACGGAATACTAATTGACGAACGGATTATGCAAGAAATAATTCCCATTTTGCAGCGACATTTTCAACATACTGCTTACAAATTAGTACAGACAAATAACTACGTTGACGATATCGAAAAACCAGAATCGCAACAAGAAAAAATCAAATACCACCACGAACAAAAAACTGTACATCGCGGTATTAACGAAACCACCCTCGCCCTGCGAAATCTGTATTATTGGCCAAATTTAAATAATGACGTAATAAATTATATAAATACTTGTGTCACCTGTCAGAAAACAAAATATGAACGACATCCACATAAAATTGTATTTCAGTCAACCCCTATTGGACATCGTCCTTTTGAACATTTGTACATAGACACATTTGTTGTGAGCAAACAGAAATTTTTAACTGTAATAGATAGTTTTAGCCGTTTCGGACAAGCTTACCCTATTTGCCTTACAGCTACTCATGTTTGCGAAGGTTTACTAAAATACATGTCACACTACGGTATCCCCAGAAAAATCACTTGCGACCTAGGAACCGAATTTAAAAATCATTTATTCGAAGAATTTTGTGCTAAACATAGTATCGAATTACACTTTACAACTGTAAGAAATCCTGGTAGTAAATCCCCTATAGAGCGATTTCACTCTACTATACTAGAAGGACTACGTATATTAAATACGGGACTAAACAAGACACAAACGATCGAAACGTTAATGAGTTACGCGATTTTAGGATATAATAACTCCATGCATTCAGCAACAAAATTCACACCTTTTCAAATTATAAAAGGAGATTTCGATAATAAAACGGCATTCGAAATGTCCGAACACGACATTATTAATGATTACGTTAACAGACACAGTACAAACTTACAAATAATAGAAAGAATGGTTAACGAGAATAACGAAAAGAGTAAAGACCTTTCGAAAGTCAACGAAAATAGAGATGAACCAGAACCGATTACCACGCACAAAACCGCGTATGCAAAATTAACTCTCAGAAATAAAATCGCTACTCCCTACGAATCAGTTATGGTCGTTCAAGACCAACAAAATAAAATATTAACAACAAAAGGCACACGCCACAAATCTACGCTTAAACCAGCCAGAAATCTAAAAGGAAAATTACCTGTTTCAGATGCTGGGACTACTAGCCATATTGTACCTGACGTCGCTAGTACAAGCACAAATCAAGATAGACAAAATTTCTAACCCTATCCTTCCTTTTTCGTTAGGCAAAGCCCGAACCACTTCACAAAAACATTCATTTATAAAATACATCGATTTAACAAATTTTGATGCCCCCATATTAAGCATAAAAATAAATATGAAAACAATAAAACCCATTATAAATGTAAACGACGAACTATATCCGCAATTAAATAATATATATGAACATCTAGAATACTTACTAAATCAAGCGGAAAATAAACTGAAAAACGTGAAACCGTTAGGAAATACACGAACAAAAAGAGGCCTTTTTAATATAATTGGAAAAGCTTCCAAATGGGCCTTTGGCACCTTAGATTCGGACGACGCAAAACGATACGACAACGCTATATCCATCCTAGAGTCAAACCAGAAAGAGATGCATACAGATTTAGAAAATTATTTAACAATTACAAACAATTTCATGAACGAAACAATATCAACATTCGAAAAAATCACTATTAATCAAAATCAAATAAATACTAGAATAAGAACGATTGAACAAAGCTTGAATAAATTTACACTATTTTTAAGATTGCAAAATTTTCTAGACAATATGATTATAGATTGTTTATCGTTAATTACCATACTAGACAACATACAAGATGCAATATTATTTGCACACCTAGAATCAATACATAGTGCTATTCTACCTATTAATGATCTAATTGATCTGACAAGGATAATGAATACCCTGTATATCGAGGGAACCCCAGAATTTAAAAACATTCAGAGTTATTACGAATTAATAAAAACAGAAATTTATTATGTAAAGCAAACCATATGCTTCATATTTCACTTCCCTATTTTGAGCGAAGGTTTATACGATTATTACCACTTATTCCCTATACCCGCTCTAAATAAAACCATAATCCCTCTAAAACCATTTATCCTTGTAAACTCGACTTATCACCACTACGAAGAACTACCATGCCCACGTATCGAGGACCTGTGTTTGTATCATGTGACACAAACCGTATCACAAGGAGATTGCCTACCCCAAATACTTAGCGGCGCTGGATCAGCACCCTGCCAAACTACAGACGTCGTCATAAAAAATGACATTGTGGAACGAATAAACAACGCCTATGTATTAGCCATACCAGCCACTAAGATGACAATAGAAAAGCAATGCGGAGAACATGGTTACAATATCATTGACCAACCCCATCTGATATATATACCCCAAAAATGTAGTATATCTATCCATGGACATGAATTCTACAACATTGCCGGTTTCATCCCTGGAACACCCTTGGAAATCCTCCCAGTGAGAACATTGTCCACCAAGGAGAACAACAAAGAAGTCATCCCCTACAAACAAATAGAAGTGAATCGACTCGCAGACATCAAACGCATGGCTGACGAAACCCATTTACACGAACTAAAGACACTTAGTGATATTAACAGAAGTGATCATACGGACTTATATATATGTTTATCTATAATTATTGTTACTTTATTAATTTGCTTTCTGAAATTTATCTACCCTAAGAAACAAAAAATGTTTCACACATTGTTCAGCTTTAAGAAAGATGCCGAACGAGAGAACCAGGACACACCCCCTGAGAATTCATCGAAAAATACTGAAAAAACAAAATCCTTTATTTTTTCAGCTTAGGGATGGAGGAGTTATGTGAGCATCCTTATCTACATTATGCTGATGTTACCTAATGGCCACATGATGCATGCTGCTTACTAGACAATAAATACCTAGCTTATAAATAGGAGTTTTGCTATAGAGCTCATTAGATTTATATCCATTCTCGAACTTGCCACATGTGTTTAATTGTAACACTATAAAATAAATAAGTTAATTTCTTTGAGTTGTGAACTTTTGACTTTTTAAAATCTTTTTAAAAACGTCTTTTCCAAAGCGAAAGACTTAGCTATATAGGGTGCCTATGTGGGATATTATGTACAAAATAAATTTATTATAAATTTATCATAGCATTTATATAAGATCTTCCTTGTTCTCTCAACCAATTATATTAATACGTTTTTTGAAGATGACTAAGCTTTTGTTTCCTCTTATATTTAATGGTATTTCATTATATAGTCTCTGGCCCAAATAAATGAAGTATTTTCTACCTACGTCCTTTTTTGCTACGTCAGTTTTTATTAGCGCTTTTTGTTTTCTTCGTGTACTACAGTGTGAACCTAAAGAAACGCACAAAATGCATATCTTTGGTATGTGTCATTTGTCAAAAAATCCTCGAACAGATCGATTTTAGTTTTGTAAATGCTGCATTTTGTCACTATGGGGGTTTTCTTTATTTCAACGTTGAGTCCATCAGGTGGCACCAGTTCCACCAAAGTTGTTCCTTTATTGTCTGGTGGATCAACCAGATGGTTAAAATTTGTTCTTTTATTTATGATGGATATGATCTGGTGGCATCACCTCAGAATAAATTGCATCACTGTGCAACCTTAAACTTGTGATGGTGGACTGATGAATGTTGTTTGGTGGATGTGAATCTAACCTCAAAAGTTAGTTATAGACAATAACATTGTATAAAATTAAGGAATTCTTAGATCGGATAACTATAAAAATAACATATAATGACATTGAATACACGACTGATCCAACAGCAGCATGATGTGCCACAGTTTGTAAAATATAATTTTTTATTTTTACATAGGTAGGTATGTGGCTCCCTTTTAATTAATAAAGTTTCTTCTACTATTCATTAATCATGTTCTGCATAGATTACTTGCAACTCAGATAACGAGAATAAACGCTGCTCTCGTTCAGCAGAGTGATTCGTAATCATAATTAAAAGAATTTCAATGAACAGTAATCAAAAGCTGCTTTCGTTTGCAGTGAACATAATAAACAGTATTGCAATGAACAATGATCATATGATCATATCATACAAAATTGCATGGTAGGGGCAGACAACACATGAGACCAAAGAGTTTAATAACTAGAGAAGACAAGCCGTGGATTTGCCGGGAGCAGCGATTTGGTTGTAGGCTTTTCGTCCTTGTCGCAGACCTCGTACCCTCTCTCTCCACTCTGTTTTACAAAGCAACTCAGCCTTACCCGGCGCGCTTTGTTTTCACAAATACCGTCAATTTTGAATCTTTGTTTTGAATAGCGGTCTGCTTTATTTACAATTACACGTGTTTTCTCAAATTTGTCTTCTGTTTATAACGTTTAATCTGTTTATCACGTTTAATTTGTATATTAATTAATTATTTTTTGTGACAATAGTTTATACTTGTAAAGTTTGTAGAAAAACTAAGTCACCCATAAGTCCCAGGTAGGTATACACATATATTGTCATCTGTCATACTGTCAATGTATTGCAATCGTCACCACCCCTCATGTACTGTGCGACAAAGAGAGAACGAACTGTGTGAAAAGGATGAAAAGCCTACAGTCTACCGCTGCTTATACATTACGCTTATGGAGCTTGTTTCCTCTATGTGTTAAACTCTTTGCATGAGACATGTACCTTATGATTACGAATCGCTCTGCGGAACGAAAGCAGAGAGTAAACAAGCTTAATGTTAGGTTGGGATAAAACCAACAAAACTATTCTTTTATTGCCAAACTGGTGTGTTCATCAGTTGATGACGTCATTCCACCATATTCCATCACAGATGGTTTCCACCAGAAAAAAATGTTGAAATAAAGAAAACGCCCTATACCAAAATACACCCTTGACTTTAAGTAACCCCAAAGAAGAAAGTCTGAGGGGGTCAAATCCGGTGAACGCGGGGGGCACTCAATCGGACCTCGACGACCTATCCATCACTACACCTACGGAGTATAATATATATTATTTTCAAATTTGGTCTAGTCACGAAGTATCGTGACTACACCAAATTTGAAAATAATCCATTCGCCCATTCAAAAGTACAAGAGTCTCCCTATGGGCTGAACAACGTATATACCCACAGGTAGTTTTAATAAAACCACGTTATATTTAATCATGGGAGTCCGGCTCTAGAAGTACTAAATATGTTCCTCGTGGAAGGTGCTGATGGTCATAAATAAATTTAATTTAAAACACTTCCCGAGTACAGAGCTGTTAGTGATTGGATAATTTTCCTAAAGATCAACGCCAAGCTAATAGTAGTTTTGGTACAAGTACATTTTTATTTTAAACCCAAAACATGGTCAATTAAGGACTCCACCGGTACGCTAAGAACTGACAGGGATAAGATAATTAACAATTATTGGCTCGAATACTGTGAAAACTAAAAGCTGACAAAGGAGCTGGAGTCGACAATATTACAGCTGATGCGCTTAAGTTAGATGCCGACGATGGAGTGAGACTCTTCCACAGAATATGCCAAATAATAAGGGAATCTTGCCCGACGATTGGAAAACTTCAATCTTCGCACCACTACATAGGAAAGGATCAACAAATGCTAGTGATAATTATACAGGGTGTTTCAGGTATGCGGTCATTAATTTCTAGGGGTGATTCTACATCAAACAATATTAAAAAAATCATATAAACATGGGCCCGAAGGGCGCTACGGGACTCTGAATGGGGCATCCAAAATTGACATTTTATTTAATATCTCGTGAACTCTGTGAGCTATAGTGACTATAGTACGGCAGCCCGTAATCAAAATTTTCGACATATTGCCTAATGGGAAATTCCCGCGCCAATGCTCATTTCTTTGAACAAGGATAAAAAAGTTCAGAGCGGCGAAAATTTTTAGAAATGTATCCTTCGACATGTCAAAAATAACGGGTCATCTGAGTAATCACCTAATGTCCGTTTACTGTTTCGTGCCGTTCATAAATATGCATAGTTCGAGGAAAAACTGAAAACGAAAATTTTGAGTGCTGCATGAAGATACAAGGGATTAAATACTGAAAACCTGTTCCCAGGTGGAAATTAGTGTCATCACCAAATGTCCGTTCCGACAATTCTTGTCTATTTCTGAAGTTTATCTACGACAAAAAAATAAAAACGGACGTTTAATCGTTGCATATCATAATACTTGCATTTCAATTTTGCGTCTTCTTTAGGCTAATTTTGGTACTCCCTAATGTCCGTTATCTAATCAAAATCAAAAAACATGTATGAAAAATATGAATGGACAATTTTCAGCTTGAAATGTTGAAAAAAATTATTTTCCGTCGCAATTCAATAACAAGAGCGCAAAGTGTCATTTGTTGATACAGCTGAGTAAAACTTCGCTCCCTAGAGTAGTATACGCTAAGCTCTTGCCAATAGATAGTAGTAGGGATATAACTAGGCACATGTAATAGTAAGTAAGTATTAATAGAGAACTCAAACTGTAACCATCGATATGTACACAGTAATAATAAAATAAATATTAACCAAGCAATTTGAATTTATTATATTATAACAGCACAGTTATAAATATTACATGTTTCTTGGGCGCTTAATCGAATGCCAGTAATCTCAGTACCCCTTACCCCCCCCCCGGACGCACCCCTAGGGGAGCATAGTAAGCAAAGAGATTTAAATGAGTAAATGAGTTTTTTTGATTAATAGTGCATCCCAGTCAACAAATCGCAATAATGCTTACACAAAGTAATGCTTTTATTGTGTTTGAAGAGATTACAAATGAAATTTCCACCTAACAGTTATGCATACAGGGTGTAATTAGTTTTGTCATAAAAAAACTGGTGGTAGGGAACGACAAGACAAACAAACAAACCTTATATAATATGGGGTCTAAAGCTCATAGTTTTGGAGAAAAAAAAATAAACAAAAATTTCCAAAATAATTAATAACATAGTTTGAGGACTGCTGGCATACTCTGACATTCGTACAAATAAGTATGGTGCGCCTAAGAGATCATCGAAAAGCATGCCGACAAAGCAGTTAAAAGCGACCGACAGAGGACACCGCCATGTTTTTTGCTTCCTCACGGCCAAATTATCTTATTACGCGTGGTATACTCTCCCTTGTAATATTCTCAAGTAATAATTTCAGTTTGTGTCCTTACTTGGTAAATAACGTACCACACGACGCGACCTACCCGTTCCTTGGTTTTGTCTGTTGCTTTTGTTCGCCACGTATGTTAACATTTATTTTATTGACTTATCGTTCAAGTCGTTAGTACTTGGTTACGTAAGACACTACTTCTCGTTCGTGCTTTTTGTGTTACTTTTTGGATTTTGGACCAAGTTTTTCTTTTTGTTTTTTTTTATTGATAACGTTAATTCACAGTTTAGTGTAGTGTTTTAAAACGCAGATTTTGGACATTATTATTATTCCTAAAGTGAACTAGAGCAAACAGCGGTCAATGGCCAAGTGTAGTATTCCGGGGAGTAAACGGAAGAAGCCGCTGTTTTTAGGAATCCTTGCAAAACTGAATTGACGATAAGGACAAACTATCCGTCGTGGATGAATGGAATAAACTACCTACGAATGCAGTGCGATATTCGGCATTTACAACTTATTAACTTCTGTTATGGTACCACCATAAATTAACATTCTGGTGTCCTAAGTGATGTATTGTGTATATTCCATCAAATTTTAGCATCAATCACATTGACAAGGTATGATTGTATCATTTTTGCACCTGAAATATGTACAAAGCAAAAACGTTCATACAAATCCGCTGAGTCCGACCCTCATAATTCTGAAGTTGCTCTCTGTGATACGGGCCTTTTTTATAAGTTACAAAACATATCCCATCAATACAAAATTTCTTGAAACTCTGGGAAAGAATAACTGCTTAGGGCCCCGGATTTAACTCCCAGTCTTGGAACTAGGACTTTTTTCAAATTCGTCCCCATATACAAGGATACTATACGTGTGGCCGTTGCCTTTAAACGACCCCCTGCCGAAAAGATTTCTAGGATACAATTACATATTACCTGTGGTATGTAATTTAATAGGTAATAATTTAATAATGCGTACTTATTTATGTTCAATATTATCGAAAATGTATTATCCCTATAAATTACAAGTAGGTAATGATTTGAATAATAACAATCAATTCTTGGTTTACCTTGCTCGCATTTCCTTCTAGTAAATCTGTTCTGTTGAACGGTATCAGAATCTTTTGTGGTGAGATTCTTATCATCGTCAGTGGAAGGTTCTCTAGCTGTTACTTCAGGACAACAGACTATTTCATCGAAACCCTCAAACCCACATCTTCTAAAAGGATGTGTATGTGTTCGTTCAAGGGCTTTAAGGGCCGGAGGACAATTTGCCACCAATTTGCACTTTCCAGATAATCCAGACGTTTTACAATGACCACCAACTGAAAAAAAAATACATTGATATTTAGACAGTTTTTAGTCGTGGTTAATATATTAGTCAGGGATCCAGTAATCGAAATGCCGCTTATTTCTCCATTGTTATGCAACTTTTGGACATAACTTTAAAATTAGATCTATGCTATGTATACTTCTTCTATTTATCTAGACTGCATAAAAAGTGTCGGCGCCTTTGACGTTGCGGTAAAAATCAAAGACCCGACATTTTTTATGCGGACAATAAGTCTGCAGTAAACTATAAAATTGTCTGTCGAATCCATTTCCGGAGGGCGATTTGCGATAGACTTGCGTTTATCCCCTATGTTAATTTCACACCTCTTTTCGGCGATACATGATATTTAAAATTTTTCAAATATAACTCGTGCTATCTCGAAAACTATAAAAGCTATAGGGATAAAATTTTAGACGAAGGTTAAATAATGTATGGTGATTATGGTAGCAGCGTTTAACTAGTGTTTTGGTTAAGCAGAGTTTACAGAATTATATTGCTACGAAATGTTTGACGCAACTCCACATTTTGGGAAATGATGTTACGTTAATAACCGCAGGAATGCTTATCGGTGAAACAGCAACTACTTTGTCAACTGTTGACTCTTCTGCAATTTTAAGCGATGTCCTCAACAAGAGGATGTGTGTCAATTTACGGTAGCAGCTTCCTACTTTTTCAAATGCTTGTACGGTCGTCCCAATTTTGAAGATACACTAGATTACGAGCACATTTATTTAAAAACTTTAAAATGGATTTGAAGACATTGCCACCCACTCAGGATGCCTTCATTCCGCATGTAAAGCGAAGTGCCTACACACTTATTGGGTGGAAAGATACTATAATGATCCATCCCCTAAATTACTAAATATTCACGAATATGGTTGGAAAATAGAGCACAACATTTTCACTCGAATCATAACAACGAAACATCCAATACCAGAACAAATAAATGTGACAACTTTTAAGTGTATAAATAATAAGTGCAGTAATAGGTGTTGTAAGTAGAGATGGCAAAAAATTTAATATATCGATATGTGAATCATTTGATACATCACAAGACTCAGATCGATATACCAACAGGTGTCAAGGAGTGTGTTGTCTCACTCGGCCCCTTAACTGGGTTTACCGTGGTGAGTTGACACACACCAGGGACGGTTGACGCGAATATAGTGCTTTGGCCCTAGCCTATCACCGTCCAAGACCGTCCGCCAGCTTCACCAATGCCCCTTCGGAGGTGCTGGTAAGCATGTGGTGAAGAACCACACCCTGCACGAGGTGACACTGCTTAAACAAAAGGCGGCGGATCTAGACCGGGAGGTCAATAAACATCCCCCAAGCCAAGGTGTAAGCCATCGTGCCGAGGGCTGAATGGTACCGGGGTGATGGTACCTCAAACGATGCCTATGGGAAACCGGGCGACCTCTCATAGTATTTAGCCTTGCCCCCGTAACAGGCTCTGCGGGGGTCGACCACATTTCCTGTTTACTCGTGGGTTCAAAAATGAATACAAAAAACAATAAAAACCATTCCGAAGAGTGCTCTGATCACAGGGCCTCCTCTCCCACCTCTTCCGGGGAAGATTCCTTTGCAGGGATCTCCCCCCTCCTTAGAAAGGGTGGCTCCAGAAATGGGGCAACCCTATCCCGTGGCACCGGAGAAGGCTCCTCACCGGGGGCCTTCCCCAATCCCACACCCCCCACACAAGAGGGAATCTCCGTTTCGGGGGCTCCCTCTATTTCGGACGTCGCTGGAGGGCTCAACCCTACGGATGGGCAACCCAAGCGACGTAATCGCAGCGGCGCGGCTCGAAAGAGAGCCAGGAAATTGCGGGTGGAGAGGACTTCTGGGGAGGGTACACCTCGGGTAAACGTTCCCAAAAGGGGACGGCCCGAGGAAGAGACCCCCCCCAGCACCTCTAAACCTACAAAAAGAGCTAGGCCTGACCTTTCATACAGTCAGGTGGCTAGCAAAGGGGTCAAGGTGGCGGTGGCCGCAGCTGGTTTTCCAGAAGAGCGGCTAACGGCGGCCCTGACCGACAGTTTGCAAGAGGCCCTCGATACTCGGATGGATGGGCTCCCCGCAGGGGGGCCTCTCCCCGAGTTCGACGGCTTCAGGCTAACTGAGCAAGGAGTGGTACAGCTGTTCTGCGGGAACGAGATGTCGCTGTCATGGCTTAGATCGGCCATAGGCGGCATCTCTTCCGTTGACGGCGTGTCACTCCAGCTCCTGGAAGGGGACAAGCTCCCCAAATACAAGAAGATGGTGGCCACGGTCCCAGGTAAACCCATGGACCAGGCCACTATCTTCAGTAGGCTCACGCGGCATAACCCGGAGCTCCGGACAGAGCTGTGGAAGGTCCACGGCACTCAGGTTGTCGAGGCCAAGGGGCTTCGACTCATTCTGGGCGTCGATGAGGCCTCCGCAGCGAAGATTGCGAGCCTAGGTTACCGCGCTCAGGCGGGGGTGATTAAGGTGTCCTTTTGGGACCCAAAACATCCCCGGGGGGAAGTAGCAGAGGCCGGCCCAAGCGGCGGCAACAACGCGCCTCCAAGCACGACGGACACAGCGATGGAGGGGCTGTCGGGCTCGGAGGAAAAGTAAAGTAGTAGTAGCAGGAGTAGTTAAAAAAAAAAAAAAAAAAAAAAGAAGGGAAAAAAAAAAATGGAAATACTCCAAATCAATCTGCAACACAGTGAGCCGTCCTCCGCATTAGTAGGACGACAGGCCGCTGCGGGACAGATACACATTGCCCTGATTCAGGAGCCTTGGGTTCGCCATGGCTCCATTCGAGGTTTAGACAGGCGGCACGGAGCCATTTTCTCCTCCGCACACAACATACCTAGAGCATGCATATATGTCTCGAAGGAGATAAAAGCAACAACAATTCCCGAACTTTGTTCCAGGGATGCAGTTGCTATTAAGGTGAGCCTTAGGGATGAAACCGACAGAGCAGAAATCGTGTTCGGCTCTGTCTACCTTCCCTACGACTCGCCAACACTGCCACCTTCAACCGAACTGGAGAAGATGGTTCAATTCTGTACTGATAGACGACTGCCTCTCATCATAGGATGTGACGCCAATGCTCACCACATCTGCTGGGGCAGCACAGGGGTCAATCCTAGAGGTAGTAGTCTATTACAGTACCTGTACACTACCGATTTAGAGATAATAAATCGGGGCAACACTCCAACCTTCGTTACCCAACGGAGGCAGGAGGTCATAGACGTCACACTGGGATCCAGACTAGCGGTCCCCCTGTTCAAAAATTGGTACGTATCAACGGAACCCTCATTGTCGGATCACCGACACATCAGGTTCAAACTGGACTGCGCTCCCTCCTCAGAGGAGAGCTGGTACAGGAACCCCAGAGACACCGACTGGGACGCCTATAGACGAGCCCTCTCGGACAAAATAAACAGGGTTATTATACCCAGAAACACAGAGGAGATAGAATCCTCCGCCAAACTTCTCAATGGAGCGATCACTGCCTCATACGAGAGCAGCTGTCCTCTAAAAAGAAGCAAGGGAAAGAACAAAGTTCCCTGGTGGAACAGCATCTACTAGCAACTCATTTCCCCGAATCCGTAGTGGAGACGGAGGAAGCACCACCCCCTCGGCCCCCCCGCGCTGCGGTCACGGCAGCGGATTGGAGGACAGCCTCGAGGGTGGTAACAGTGGAAAGGGTCAGGTGGGCTATTTCCACGTTTGAACCGTTCAAAAGCCCAGGACCGGATGGAGTGTTTCCGGCACTTCTGCAAGAGGGGACAGAGACACTCATCCGTCCGGTCTATCATTTGTTGAGAACCTGCCTGGCCACGGGGTATATTCCTATACCCTGGAGGGCCGTCAAAGTTGTTTTCATACCTAAAGCAGGACGTACGTCGTACGACACTGCCAACTCCTACAGAGCTATCAGCCTAACATCCTTCCTTCTCAAAACTTTAGAGAGGTTGGTTGAAAGGTACGTCAAAGACGGAGCACTGACCTCAGTACCTCTGCATCCGTCACAACATGCTTACCAGACCGGTAAGTCAGTGGAAACGGCCCTTCATCCGATCGTTTTGAGGATCGAGAAGGCGCTGCACCACAAAGAACTTGCGGCCGGAGCCTTCTTAGATATCGAAGGAGCCTTTGACCATACCTCCTTCGATTCAATCTGCGCCGCCGCTGCCTATCATGGCATCGAAGACACCATCATTAGATGGTTGAGGGCCATGTTGGCGGGAAGGCAAATAACAGCTGCCAATGAGGAAACGGCAGTTAAAGTTTCAGTAAGGAGAGGCTGCCCACAAGGGGGTGTCCTATCTCCTCTGCTATGGAACCTCGTTCTCGATGGCCTATTACAGGAACTCGAGAACGAGGATCTTTTTGCGCAAGGTTACGCAGATGACCTTGCAATCATCATCTCGGGAAAATTCCCAAATACGGTCAGCGGACTCTTACAAAGGGCCTTGCAGATCGTACAAAGATGGTGCAATGACCAGGGCCTTAGAGTCAATCCCTCAAAGGCGCAAATGGTCATCTTTACTAGGAGACGCAGGCTAGACGGTTTCGTCGAACCCGTACTCTACAACACTACTCTAACGATCTCAAGGACAGTGAAGTATCTAGGGGTAATCCTGGACTCTAAGCTGACCTGGAGAGATCATATAGAGAGACAAGTACAAAGGGCCACTACAACCCTATGGGTATGTAGAAGAACCTTTGGCAAAACATGGGGGCTAAACCCCAGGGTGGCTATGTGGTACTATACTGTCATAGTTAGACCAATGATTACGTATGCCTCTGTTGTCTGGTGGCCTGCCACAACCAGGTCAACCATACGACAGAAGCTAACACAACTCCAAAAACTTGCCTGCTTAGGAGTCACAGGAGCAATACGACAAACCCCCACAGCAGCTCTGGAGGTCCTTCTGGACCTTGCGCCCCTTCACCTAGTGATTGTGGCCGAGGCTCGGAAAGCGGCTTACAGACTGGAATGCGGAGGTCAGTGGAAGAAAGGAGGAGAACAATCAGGTCACACAAGGGCTCTAGCTGATGCGATAGGAGCCCACTCACTTCTGGAGGCCAGGAGTGACGACGTGATGCCTTCCTTCTCCTTCGCACAACCCTTCGAGGTAGTCTTCCCGAAAAGGGAAGACTGGAGACAACTCGAGGACATACTAAGGCCTGCAGATATTGTCTGGTTCACAGACGGATCGAGGCTAGAGGAAAGTACCGGAGCTGGTATATTTGGGGAAAGGCCCAGGGCCCTGGGCAAATTCGCCACGGTATTCCAGACCGAGATCTTCGCTATTTTGGTCTGCGCACAGGAGAACATCCGAAGGGAATACTCCAATAAACACATATATATATGTAGCGATAGCCAAGCGGCCCTCAAGGCCCTTGCATCGAATCGGACCAAGTCAAAACTGGTCCAAAACTGTAAACAGGCCCTCTGCGAACTTGGCTCATCAAACTGGGTCAAGCTTCTCTGGGTGCCTGGACACAGCAACATAGAGGGTAATGAGCGGGCCGATGCTCTGGCCAGAAGGGGCTCTTGTGAACCTCTGCTCGGTCCGGAGCCGGCTCTCGGCTACCCTAGATCCCAAGCCAAGAGGTTGATAGATAACTGGACTCGCTCCCAGTTCATTGACCTCTGGGATTCCTATCCAGGACTCCGGCAAGCGAAGCTCCTAATCTCAGGACCCTTGCCGGAGAGAACAAAGCAATTTCTGCGTCTAAGCAGAAAGCAAATTAGAGCCGTAACAGGCCTCCTGACCGGACATGGCTCTTTTAGGAAACACCTACACACAATGGGGGTGGTTGACCACCCCGATTGCAGGTTCTGTGAGGACGAGGAGGAGACTTCCATCCACGTTCTCACTTCTTGCCCAGGACTGATGAACCTGAGGTACAGGCACTTCGGCACTGGCTTTCCAGTGCTGGAGGAAATAAGGAGTTCTCCCGTGGGAAGGATTTCAGCCTTTGGGCTGGAATCCGGTCTGTACGGGGGAGCTCCTTAATTTGTTAGCGGTAGCACAATGGGCCACAAGGCCTGAGTGCGGCGACCTCCAGGCGCCCCGCTAAAAGAAGAAGAAGAAGAAGATATACCAACAAAAAATTAATTATCGGTATTTCTATGCATCGATATAAATTGTAGATTAACGTTTAATGTCAAAAATTAATGAATATTTCATCATCAACAGGGACAGATTAAAGAATTTGCCGCTTTACGCAATAATGTTAGGGAAACCACCGGACCATCGAGATAAAATCGGCTCTTCTGTATAACTTCGAAAAGCGAGGGGTGGTATTTATTTCGATTAAAATTTTTCGCAATATCAATTAAATTTAACTACTTTACTAGTTCACAGAAAAATACAAACAATAATAGAGCAAGTGACATCAGGGTTGCAGGTAAACTTCAAAAAACTTTCGTCAGAATAAAAATGTAAAAATTATTAAAAGTCCATATGACAAATAGCAAAATATGAGGCAAAATCGTACATAATAAGAATCCGTATACAGTAAATAATAAAACAAAACTAAACTCCGTCCACTTTTCCAGGGGCCCCCATTTCCCGATATATATTGAGGTAAAAAACGATGTAAAAAATGTATTTCTTTGTTTTGTCGTTATTTATTTTCGCCTTACCGATAGCAATAATGATAATTACAACTATCATGAAGTACATTTCTTCCCTTTTCCATATCATCCTCATCAGATCTCAATTGCAACAAAAATAACAAAATAAGAATGGTTTATGCGAGTTGTGTTCACGTACATTTACATTTTATATCATTGGAATTTGAAATAATTTTATAGTTCTTCCTTTCGATTTCAATTTTTTTCATATTTCAATGTAGAAGTCTATAGGAATTTATTGTTTTTGTTTATCGTGTTTGAATATTCTTGAATATTCATTATTTTAATCTTTATTCACTGTATCACACTGAAAAAAATATGTTCGTAATATTAATAAATCGGTTCATCGACTGAAACGTTATTAATCCGTTTATTAATATAATGTACGTTTACATAGTAACAATAAATGTGTACATTGTATTAATGAACATATACATTATATCAATAAACAGATTCATAATTTTCAATGAACAGTGTATTAAAAAAAGATGCAATCATTTAACAGACCAATTTGGCAATTCCTCAGACGTTACTATTTAACTTTCGGCAGTCGGCACGTGCCAGATGACGAATCAGCTTTTCGGTATATTTCACATTAATGAAAATAAATCTACTGATAATGATAATGCGAAAGTTCAAGAATCTGAGACAGAAATCTAGAAAACCCGGGAAAATAACTGAGAAAATTTTGATTTTGAAACCAGTGATGAAGACTGCGAAGAGAACGAACCATTAGGAAACGATTCTGGTGTATCTGACGATAATAAGCAAATAGAAAAAGAATCTGAAGACGAAGAAAATCTGGAAAAAGGGTATAAAAATGCAAAACAAGCTAAAAATCAGTGCACTGCAATGATCAATGTATTAGTATCAACCTATAGAGACGGCATAGATTCCGAGCTATCTCCAGATAACTTGCATCAATTTCTTATATATGCCGGCTTAAATCACCTGCTGAAATGTATAAAGGACCCCGCAGTATTTTATAGTAAAAATGGGTTTCAGTCAATTGTTCTGAAACTTGGGGAAAATGTTCTCTTGGGCCCCCTGATTAATATTTATTTTGACCACCAGTCCGACCGAATTCGATTTGTTGATCTAGAGGCGATTGAAACTATGAACATCTGCGAAGATCTGCTTAAATGTTCCATAAAAATTCTGAAAATGTTCAGGCTCAGTTTTTGGAGAAAGATAAGTATCTTTTGTTTCTTGGAGTTTTTTTTTCAAAGTGCCTCCTTCTCCCGGAAAAAAATAACAAACAGAAAATTTGTAATTTTTGTACAGGAAAAGGAAGCACTTTGAAGAAAATGTTGGAGGGGCGTAAGTTGATTATTTTTACCTAGAGAATATGCCTGAATATTTTGGGATCTTTCTGAAGTAGAAAAAAATAAAAATCTAGGGAAATTCTTGGTCGAAATTATTTTTGTCTCAGAAATTCTGAAAACCAGTAGACGTGTTCTTTGAACGAAAATAAACATCTTCTGTTTCTTGGTGTTTAGCTTCAAAGTGCTTCCTTTTCCCGTAAAAAAATTACAAACAAATAGGAAACACAAAACTGTGATTTCAAAAGTTCAAATTGACAAGTTTGCTAACATAGAAAGCGGTAAAAAAATAATATGATATGTATTTGTAAAAATATACTTGCCTTCAAATCTTTAGATCTAATATTTTTTTAATCGGGGGGCCCTCAAATCTCACAGCGCCTAGGGGCCCAATTTCTCTAAACGCGCCCCTGGCCAAACGTGGAAGAAATGAAGCCATCAATAATTCTGCATAATTGCAAGCCGCTTCTAGTGCACGCACCAAAGCTTCACTATAGTGTTATATCGGGATAGCCTGTGTGAATAAAATCAGACCAATATTTCAACCATTGTACTCGTCGAACTATTACGTAAAGCATTGTTTTCCATTCGTCTTCTCAAATCGGCCATAACTTTTCACGGTTAACTCCAGTCGATTTCAAACTTGGTCAAGATGTTAAATCACGAGCCACGCCATACTGACTAGAATTATTAAGACAGACGAAACTTTGAATTCTGCTCAATTCTTTTCTACATTGTTTTTGTTCGTGCTTCTTGAACCGAAAGATGCTAGACCATGGCCAGTCCAGATACACCGACACGATCGACCAAGACACGCGAAACTTTCAGTTTTTTAAATTTTTACAATAATGAACATTTGGGGCAGCAAAAAATATTCTCCGAGATATGAGCGCTACAAAAGCAAAATTTATATTTTCTTTGAGCGGTTTTTGCCGTCCCACCAAAAACGAAAACCATATTGATTTTAGGGTTTCCAAACCAACATATTCACAAACCGTGACCGTTTATCCGCTTTCAGTATCAAAAAAATATTTTGAAGGTCAAAAGATGTTTACTAGCGACCTATAAATCTTAATATTTTTGACTGGAAATTTCAGGATTTTCTAATTACTCACCCAAAATAAAAATGTATTAGCAAAGTGCACCTATGAAGTTCAATACTTTTATTCAGTTGTAATATGCAATAAATATTGTTTATAATGGTTTATTTGTGGCATATTCATTTTCTTACTTTTTAATGAGTATTTTGCCACTGAAAAATATTTAAAAATTTAATGGAGGACGGCTCTGCTCCAATTGGATCAGACGAAGGTTGGTTCTTCAATACTTGATTGTTAAATGTCTCATACCTAAAAATATTTAAATTAGAAGGTTGTCAGATAAATATGGATAATGAAACTAAAGACGAAACATATTCTTTATAGGATTTTGCAAACAGCGGAAAGAAAAACTATCTATGAGAACTAAAAGAAAACTATATGTAAAAATATTAATGAAATCTTTGCACTCTTTCGATAACCTGACTTCTGGTTATGCTAGCAAGTTAAAATTCTGAAACAAATTTGTCCAATTTCTTATTTGACATTCTCATTATAACACTAGCATCCAACATAGTTCCCTACGGCTAAGCAGATTAAACTAGTATCTACATGACCCCCTACGGTCAGGTTATCGAAAGAATGCAAAGATTTCATTAATATTTTTACACATAATTTTTCTTTTAGCTTTCATAGATAATTTTTCTTTCCGCTGTTTGCAAAATCCTATAAAGAATATGTTTCATTACTATAAGCAAACAAATAATAAATAATTCACTTTTAAAGAAACTAAAGACATTTCGAAAAAATGTTCTATTTCCATTCTCAAAACTTTTGGTTCTTATTTTCACTTTTTATTTTATAACCTTGTTCTAGTTTATGTATTTTGTAATAACGAAGTATTCAAGAACCAGCCTCTATCTGATCCATTTAGCGCAGAGGCATCTTTCATTAAATTTTTTAATATTTTTCAGTGGCAAAATACCCAGTAAAGAGTAAGAAAAAAATGCAGTAAATGTTATATGTGATCGTTAGTATTAGAAATATCTGATGTGAATAATTCATAACTCACAGACATATGGAGGAATGGACCGACGTTATTAACCAAATGATCATAATCGGTTTAAGGAATATGTTAAATAATAATGATTACTATTGAACATTATAATCATAACGGCGTCTTAAGCTGTGTTCAGATCTATAAATTGCACAATCTTCCTATAGCACAATCAATAGATAGAAGGGTATACCAAAATTCATACCCCGAAACAAAAAATACCGTTTTATAGATAAAAAAATCTAAGACAGATTTGTGTTTCGATGGACGCGATCTGAAGTGCTGAATTTAAACAAAAAAATTTTAAAAGTTTAAAAATACAATTTTTCCTAAATAAAAAAATAACTATGACTCTAATCGAAGAAAGTTGAATGAGAAAGTTGTAGGTGCTAAAAACATCTTTCAATTGCTATTTTTTAAAGTATCAATTGCGATAACACTTCGAGATATATCGAAAAAACTGTTAAAAATCCTCTTCTTGTTATCGCTGTATTTTTTTCAAAGTTACATTTAAATACTTATCAACCGCAAGTATAGCTCACGGCAAACCGAAAAAGTACATTTTGATAAAAAAATTAAAATCTTTTATTTTTCGAGATATATCGATATTTCGAAGGAAGAGACGTTCTCGAAAATCGGCTAGACTTGCTCAAAGGAGGGTTCTACAGTAACGATATTGGGCTCATTTTCTTTGTAAAGAGTTGTACTATCATGTTGTAAAAGAATTGTAATGGTTTTATTAATTTTAAGGGTAAATATGGCTTTAAAATAATTGCATTTTTTTAGGTTGTTTTTTTATAATTTTGCCAATTTCAATTTTACAGAAATGACCCCCGCTAAAAGTCAATAAAATAGACTAATATATTTTTTCTATAAATATATGTATTCATCATTAACCTCCATAAAGGCCCTCACTGTACGTTGTAAATTTCGCCCTGTACATTGAAAAAAAACTATCTGGGCTCCAGAGAGTCGTAGGACAAACATTTTTTTTTGGAAATCCGTTAAAAAAAAAGACAGTAATCGATTCCCGTATAATCATTTCTGTAAAATTGAAATTGGCAAGATTATTTAAAAAAACAACCTAAAAAAAATCAATTATTTTAAAGCCATTTATTTAACCTTAAAGTAAATAAAACCGTTACAATTCTTTTACAGCAAGATAGTGCAAGTGTATATAAAAAATGAGCCCAAGATCGTTAGTGTAGAACCCTCCGTTCAGCAAGTTAGCCGATTTTCGAGAAATCGATAATTCTCGAAAAATAAAAGATATTTTCAAATTTTTGAACAACGTACTTTTTCGGCTTGCCGTTGATAGTAAGTACACAAGGAGGTTGAGGTGTTACAGTCCCAACCAAGTAAGTCGAATTCTAAATCGGAACTTTTCCATAATAAATTATTACAAAAGGTTATAAGTCGATGATACCAATAAATATTGTCATACAGGCATAAATAAATCATGTTTTTTTATTAATTAATTATTTTAGTAGGTTTAATTATTTTACTTAATGACCTAACTTTTGGTTGTTTTGTCTAAACTTTTTGAAAAATATAAATTTATATAAATATCTGTGTATTTTACAAATTTGTTTCAGTAATTATCTTAAAAAAAGATGAGAAGCAGTAAAGATTAAAATTAAATCATTAAATAATTGAAAAATCAGTAAAAAATCATTAAGGAAAAGAGAAATTTCACAGTTTACAAACGTTTTTTTTTTTTTTCATTTATTAAAAGTCTTCTAATTGAATTGGAAATAATACTAAAATATACGTAAAACATCAAAGCTTTACATAGTTAGTTTTCGGAACTGCTGACATTATTTGGTTATTTGCTATAAATTAAAATGTATTTACCAAGAAATTGATTGAAGGAGTCGTTACTCTGTGGTAGTTAATCATTTTGCATAAATAACTAAATAAAACACAGTACTATGTTGTTTACCACTATGTGGTAGAAAACATAGTAGTGTGTTTTATTTAGTTATTTGTGTTAAAATGTACTGTTTGCATGCTGGGTTGACATATTTTCCATAAGACTTACATGTAAAAGATTTTTTAAACTTTTAGCTTTATGAGTTTCCTAATGACTTTGGATTTTTTACAGAAAATTGTGTCATAAAAATGTATTAAAAAAACTTTATTTCAGATTTTTTTCATTATCGTCTAACGCCTCAACCTCCTTAAATATAAATTTGAAAAAGATACAGTGAAATCAAGAATAGCTGATTTTTGACGGTTTTTTCGATATTCTCGAAAAGTGTTATCGCAATTGATACTTAAAAAATAGCAATCCAAAGATCTTTTTAGCACCTACAACTTTCTCATTCAACTTTTTTCGATTAGAGTCACAGTTTTCTTTTTAATTTAGAAAAACTTTTCAATTTTTTTAGGTTAAGTTCGGCACTTCAGATCGCGTTTAACATTAGGCAGTGAAAGGTTGATTGGACTATTATGTGCTACTCTCTCTCTCTCTCTCTGTCTCAGGGAGCTAGCGCTGTTTCACTAATGGAAGTCCTTTTTAAATCAATTCAATTAATTAATTCTACACTAGAATCAATGAATTATACATGTTAAAGGATTTATATCAGTACTGTAGAATCAATTAACCGTTACCACTGTCCTCAATAAAACGACATAGAATAATAATCGGAATGTAGTTTCACTATTCCTACAAAAGAAAAACACATAACTTTTAGTTAAAAAAATATACAGAGTGGTTATCCGACAGAAAAAAATAAATAATAAATAAAACATGCTAAATATTTAATATTTGAGTAAGTAGATACCTTCACTTTCCGCAATAGTTGAATTATTTCTTAGATGACCACCCTGTATAATTTTCATTAAAAGCATAATAGGTGTCTTCGTTGCCAATTGTTTAACTATGTATATAAAATTTTGGAATTTTGGAATGGTATTTGGGGATTGGGGATACAACTGCTTGTTGTAAAACTAAAGTATACCAAAAATGACTTGATTTGGTGTTCTACAGGATGTTTTATAAGCAAAGTTGTAAAAATCACCACTAATAAAGTACCTTTATTTTTCAAAATATGAAAAAATTGCACTAAGAAAAGTTATTTAGAATGCAATTTTATACCTCTGTACCAAATTTCAGGATTATTTTTTGAAACTTTCCATTTTTGCGAATTAGAGTTGAATTCATATTTAAAGTTGTGTAGGAGCAAATCAAAAAGTAGGCTATTGGTAAAGAAAAAATTGAATGTACGAGATGTAACAAGGTATAATGTTAATCGAACTAATTGTAAACCAAGAAACAATTACTAACAGAAGATTAATGAGGTTTAAAAATTATAACAAGTAATAAATGTCAAAAACATAACAGATTCACAAACATATTAATTATTGACCAATACAAAACAATGTTTACAATTTTTTTATTATTCGACGTAGCTACCACCCACATCCACACACATTTCGATCCTTCGCCTGAAGTCCTTAAAACTGTTTCGAATATGATCTTAGGCCCGGCGCGCACTGAAGTGGTGTTTAGGTGACGTGGTAGCCGTGTGGCAGGTGGAATTTGTGTAAACAAATGCGGCAGCGCGCATTGAAGTGGAGTGGCGGTGGCGTGATATTTTGCAAGTGCGGTGGTGCCATTCGGTCACCACTAGTCTCGGACATGTTTAATTTTCGAGTGGCAAGTGGTAAGTGAAGTGGTGCTCGTATTTAGTATTGATTTGCCTAGAGAAGAGGTTGCATCTCCTGTGTTTTCCGCGATTATCGTATAATGCAGGACGACCAGGAATGAAATATACATCTTGAAAGGCCTTATAGAGGCTCATACCTGTGTCTATGACAATACGCGGGATGATTACCACATTAGCCAAGTTCAAGAGCGGACCTGGACATTATTTATGCCGTATTCTCTATTTTTTTACCATAAAGGATAGACCCAAAGATTTTTTCTTTTATATCGATTTTGTAAACTTACTAATTGAACCAATGCAAGGGCATCCTCATCATTTGATGACATTTTATTAGTTGATAAAGCAATGGCAGGATGGCGCTGCTTGCCCTTTCGGTACGCGTTACATCACTTTGATGTCATTTTGTCGCCATTCTACTGCCACACCACGTCTTAACCATTCCAACGCCACCACCATTCCTTTGCCACACACCACTTTGGTGCGCGCCGAGCCTAAGGCCCGGCACGCACTGAAGTGGTGTTTAGGTGACGTGGTAGCCGTGTGGCAGGTGGAATTTTTGAAACCTATGTAAACAAATGCGGCAGCGCGCATTGAAGTGGAGTGGCGGTAGCGTGATATTTTGCAAGTGGGGTGGTGCCATTCGGTCACCACTAGTCTCGGACATGTTTAATTTTCGAGTGGCAAGTGGTAAGTGGTGCTCGTATTTAGTATTGATTTGCCTAGAGAAGAGGTTGCATCTCCTGTGTTTTCCGCGATTATCGTATAATGCAAGACGACCAGGAATTCAATATGCATCTTGAAAGGCCTTATAGAGGTTCATACCTGTCTCTATGACAATACGCGGGATGATTACCACATTAGCCAAGTTCAAGAGTGGTCCTGGACATTATGTATGCCGTATTCTCTATTTTTTTGCCATAAAGGATGGACCCAAAGATTTTTTCTTTTATATCGATTTTGTAAACTTACTGGTTGAACCAATGCAAGGGCATCCTCATCATCTGATTACATTTTACTAAATGATAAAGCAATGGCAGGATGGCGCTGCTTGCCATTTCGGTACGCGTTACATCACTTTGATATCATTTTGTCGCCATTCTACTGCCACACCACGTCTTAACCATTCCAACGCCACCACCATTCCTTTGCCACACACCACTTTGATGCGCGCCGTGCCTAACGGTATGGAGTTTACGGCATGTGTAATTCTCTGCTTCCATACTGCTACATCGCCGTTACATACATACATTAGTGGATTTGTTTTACTACAACACTCAGGCCTCAAAGCCCATTGTGCTCGTAGGGATCTACAGTTTTGCGTGGACTCCAAACCACGGTCATCGGCTATCAACTTTGACGCACCCCAGGCCATCTCACCGCCTTTCTGGCGGGCCAATAGCCCTTGGGGCCTTCTCTGCAGCGAAGACAGTTGCCCTGTGCCATCGGCGCCACCTTACTAAGCGACTTAATGGCCCGGAACTGTCTCAGTCGATAGCCTACCGACTAAATAGACGGATACACTGGTTCACCCATCCAAATGCCGGACTCTCCCAGCGTGCCTTAACACCGCTGATCGAGTGTCGGAAATTAAACCGGTGACCGTACCTCGTCCCCTACATCGCCGTTAAGAAGTGGTTCAGCGTAAACCAACTGCTTGAGGCGACCCCAAAAAAGAAATCCAATATTGATATAGGTCTGGGGTTCTCGCCGGCCACTTGATCGGTCCATTCCTGGCAATCCAATTTTCTCCAAAATATAAATTCAACCACCGATTAGCCATTTCTTTGGAGTGGCCAGAGCAACCATCATGTTGAAAATGAACTAAAGGCATATCTCTTCAAATATTTAAATGTCCTTCAGAAAATCTTTCAAGAAGCTGTAAATAAGTGTGCTGGTTTAACCTTCCCTCAATGAAATAAGGTCCAATAACTCCAACGTGATAAGAAACGGCACACCACACATACACTTTTTTATAATATTGTCTTCTACAATGAATTCTAAAATTTGGATTTTCAGAAGCCCAAAACCGACAATTCTGAGATGAAACAACACCATTGGTTGTGAATGTGGATTCATCTGAGAAAATTATGAAATGATGAAAAAATCTCTTCCATGATTTTCTCTACAATGGTCAAACAAAAATCCAACCTACGGCCGTCATCTCCCTCTTCAAGCGTATGTTTATAATTTGCTTTACATGCCCTAATTTTCTTTGCCTTGTAAATTCTTTCTAAAGACTTGCTAATATTAATAAGAGCTGACCTCTCTCTTAGTGGCATCCTAGGATTTTCTATAACAGAGGTATGAGCTATAATAGCCCCAACATTGTCTTCATCATATGCTTTTATTTTTCTGTTCATGCTAAGAACATTACCAGTAGCCAGAAACTTTTTAATTATTCTCATAGCCTGAGTACGTGACAAAGCAGTGTTTGGAAATTTCAAATTAAATTGGCTTACCACTTCTCTTAGCGAGTTTTCACCGCCAGTTCCGTAGCAATGCACAATATAAATTTTTACACGCACTGTGAGTACCATTTTCACTTCATTTTTTATGCTTGGCTCGTTAATTTGAAACAGAAATTAAGGATAATATTGACTACGTTTGACAGATATGTCAATAATAAATGAAAAATATGCATCCACTGCTTTTCTCATAGCCTACTTTTAGCTTCTACAAAACTTTAAATATTAATTCACAAAAAATAATTTCTATGCAGTTTTAATAGAATGGTTCAAAATAAAACACTAATTTATTGAAAAAATGGGAAGTTTCAAAAAAATAATTTCATATTCCTGAAATTTGGTATAGAGGTATAAAATTGCATTCTAAATAACTTTTCTTAGTGGAATTTTTTCATATTTTGAAAAATAAAGATACTTTATTAGCGGTGATTTTTACAACTTTGCTTATAAAACACCCTGTAGAGCACCAAATCAAGTCATTTTTGGTATACTTTAGTTTTACAACAAGCAGGACTCAATCCACAAATACCATTCCAAAATTTCAAAAATTTTGGTCCATTACACCTCTTGCTACATCCTGGAACACACTGTATATTTTCTAGTGAATTTCTACCCATTTCTTCGCTGGCAGTAGCGTCAACTATATACCAAATTTGTCTGTTCTCCGGCAAATAGTTTTTTAGATATAGCACCAACGGACAGACAACAGACCGACCGATAGACAGATAGACAGACAATTGAAAGATCTTCGTTTTCGTAATCTGTATGGTTTGAAACGTGAAAATCCGAAGAAATCTCGGACGGTGATTTCATTAGGAATACAATACTTTTCTCCATTAAGTGAGGGAAGTAAAAATCAAAAGTATAGAACAATTACGACCCTTTAGTTTCGTTTCTGTTTCATTGATATACAGGTTGTAATTAGTTTCGTGTCATTAAAAAACTGGTGGTAGGGAACGACAAGACAAACAAAAGAACCTTATATAACACGGGGTCTAAAGCTCATAGTTTTGGAGAAAAAAATAAACAATAATTTCCAAAATACTTAATAACAGCCTCCTCCGCGTTTGCTGCATAGCAGTACCGCCTGTAAATATCAAGTTAGAAATATTGGTTCCACCTATAGTTACTCCATCCTGCCAACCCTTCAGCACACGTCCCATCGCATATTCACTATACTTAGATGTTAAACAGGATTGGTGACGGAACGCAGCCCTGTCGGTCGCCTTTGCCAACTTTATATTTATCCCCGTTAATATTGTCTATTTTCACCAGAGCAGAGTTTTCTTCATACTGTCGGCGAATAATAAAAACCAGATGTTTGGGTGTCCCCATTTTCAGTACTTAATACCACAGTTTGTTTCATTCCGTATTGTGAAATTTTACACAACTAAAATATTTGTGTGCGGCGAAGAGTCCACATCATTGAGTAGAGGTCCACATCTACATAAACGACGCACAAAAAAAAGTTAAATACAACGCACAACGTAAAAATTGATAGATCTGAACAAGACTTTGGATACTATAATATTTTTATACAGACCTTAGTGATAGTGTGGGAGCCCATCGACAAAAGTAGCTCGGGCACCGCAGTTGCCGCTGCTTGGTGGAGACGTTTAATTGTTGCCAAAAAATTATGAAAAAATTCAGGCACTTTTTGGGCAAAAATAAGCATACTTTACCTCTTGGTGTTTTTTTACAAAGTGCTTCCTTCTCCCGGAAAAAGATAACAAACATTCATAGACTTTTATTAATTAGTAAGGGGTGAAGGAAACGTTTTAGAGAAAAACTTCTTCCTTATTTTTGTCCAAATAATATGCTTACCGGTCTTAAGAATTTTTTAGACAAAACTTTTTAGCTTTTTGGACTCTTTCTTCAAAGTCGCTTTCTCTCGCAAAAAAATACTAAAGAAAATGGAATTCCACTCCTTAATTTTTTTTCCGAGAGAAGGAAGCATTTTGGGAAAAAACGCCAAGACACAAAAGATGCTTATTTTTGCCCAAAAAAAAATGTGCCGCCCTTTGTTTTCTGCCTCTCTCGAAGAGAGCGAGGTCACGTGACCTGCCGCTGGGGGGAAATGGTAGCTACAGATGCCTACAACATCTCTATCAAGCGGCTACCGCGGTGCCTGAAGCCACTTTTGTCGATGGGCTCCCGTACTATGAGGATTGAGGATTAATATAATTAGAGTCTATTACTGACTATTACACCAAAGGGATACAACTAATGTACAAACAACTAATTCAGTGGTTCTTGGTCTACGACTAAGGGGCCACAACCGTCATATGATTCATTTATCTAAATGAATTGTACAAAATCGTTTTTTAAACGATTTGGTGTATACTATTAAATAAAACTGTAAGGGAAAGTTAATTAGGGATTCCAACGTTACGTCATTTGAGAGATAAAATGGATAGAAAACGTCAATTTACTTCAAACGTTTACGCATATTAATAATTATAATTATTCGAATAAAGTAATATTGCAGATATTTGAATTCAATGGCGTACGTGGAATTTTCGCGGGAAGGATATTCTTAAAAATTGTAATATGAATATTATTACAGGCTGTATTGTGCTATCGTGTTATACAGGGTGTCCCTATATTTTGTGTACATAGAGCTACCATAGCTTTATCTCGTCAAAATAAGTTGAGTTAATTAAATTTACACATATTACTAGTTGCTTCGTTTAGTCACTAGACGGCGTCAAATTTGAAAAAATGTTTAGTGTGTTTGAAATAACTTTGAAACGCTCTGCATGATTTTGTTAAAATTTGGCATGCTATTATTTCCATATGGTTGTCTCCATATATTTACTGCACATAGAAACCTCAAAGCTGTGCCGCTTATACGTATAGATGGGAGAGCGGGGCATGTTCAAATTTGGTAGAAAATGGTAAATCATAAATATAATGTATTACCTAATACATAAAACAGCTATGTTCTCATGTATAGTATGTTCTGGCATCATTAAAATAAGAAATAATCGGAAACAAGCCTCTTTTAATTAAAATTTCTTAACCTGTGAAATTTACTTACGCAAAGCACCCCTAACTAGAACGTCATACCCAGAGAACAGATAAGCAGAGCCGTACTTTTACACCGTGGCAATGGGGTTGGCCCCGGATCGCGGTCTGGGGAAGCAATTCTTGTATTTGAAAATAAATATGTTTTGATTGATTGATTGGACGTTATTTAGAAATAAAAATACATGTGGCAGGAAGTCCGAAAAAGAAAACTAGAAGAATAGGTTTTGTTAATTATGAGTAGGAAATTTTGTGGAATAAACACACTAGTCTACATGGGGCAAAACTAAAGGAAAGAATATAAATAAATAATTTAAAAAATGAAGAAGCACGCTTATAAAACCAACTGAAAGTGTTAAAAAATGTACAAAAATAATGTTAATAAACTTAAAAAAAAAGCGTAGGGCGCTCATAATACTTAGAAAAACCGAAAATTTTATTCGTCGAACACTCCACGCTTTTACGTTTAATAACATTATTATTGTTATTATTATTAACATTATTTTCTTCTTTTCTGCATTTTTTAACATTGGTTTTTAACGTTGGTTTTTAAATGGATGTTTTTTAATTTTGTAAAATTATTTATTTATTATTACTTTCATTGAAAGAGACATCAGTATTTTCACATCAGACTTAATAATATATCACATTTTGGGGGCTGCCCCCAACCTATATAAATATGCCACTAATAGAATTTCCAATTTCACGCTTCCTATTAATGGGGGCAGATTATTTCATCTCTTGTATGCTTCCATACATAAAAACATAGTTTGCATCAAGAATCTTTTCTTTCATATACACACGCAAATAAATAAATTCTTTATTCAAAATAAATACTGCTTCAAGAAATAATAAGTTTGTAATAAATAAATTTATTTAGGACAATTTTTACTTTCTTGCCATAAAAGTATTTGTTTTATATGAAGAATTTATTTTATTTGCGTATTTATGAAACCAAAGATTCTTGATTTAAAGTCCACCAAAAAAAGTTTCTGAGATTTAGATAAGACCTATGTATTCTTATGCACATCGATGCGCCGAACACAAATCTGTCGTTAGTTTTTACGGAATACCCCTTAGATTTCTACACAATCGAAGAATAAGGCCTAAACATGGCCTTTTCAGCCTAAAATCGCATTCCCGGATTGAGAACAAAGGACACAGCTTCAGGAGGTGCAAGAAATATGGTATCGTATATTCTGATGGAAACAACACGATCAATACGAATATAGCTATAGTTTAGGCCCTATACTTATTCAGATTTCGGTACAATAAAAAATAAAGCCTAAGAATTGCTCCTTCCTGGAAGATTACATAAAAAAGCTTAGCATAGACTTATTAGCATGGAAGCAAAGCGAACATGTAGGTATGTCTAGCTCAAGAAGTCTTGAAAGACAATGCGAAAATGGTGGCGGTCTCTATTCTCATAAGCACCATTCATCACGATATGTTTAATAACTTTTTTTTTATTTCTTAAAAATATTATTTTTTTCTTCTAATTTCTTTTATTCATTTTTGTTTTTACATAACTGGCATGTTACTTATTCCCTAGCTTGTTGTTTGTTGATTTAATATTTTCTTTTTCACATGAATGTACTCCATTTCCACTGCTTGTATTTATTGTTAGTTCTCGTTTTTGCATGATTGGCATGCTTTCTCCTAGTTTTTTTCAGGTGGGAGTGTTTCATTCTCTCGGAAAGTATTATTTGTTATGGCTTGTTTTTGCATGACTGGCATGCATTGGAATGCACGATTGTTTTTGTACGGTTTCTTTTCTTTTGACCTTGTGCTTTTTATATTGCTTTCCGTTGATTGTTGCTTAGTTTTTGTGAATGAATTTTTTTGCTACGTTCTTCTTTTGTATGTTTCTTTTTTTTGCAAGATGCACGTTTTATTCTTTATTTACAGTTTTCATTGTGATTATTTGTGTTATGATATTACATTCATTCTGGAAGTGTTGCAGATTGTTCAAAAGTTGATTTAATATGTACAAATTCTGTAACTGATGTGAGCTTGCTCTGCTGAAGGGTTATTTGTAGTATACGTTCAGGAACCAGTCACGTCGGTCCCTGATTAGGAAAAGTATAATGAATAAGAATGTCGGAGTTGTCATCGCTCCCTGCGGGTGCCAGTGCATCCGTACTTGCTGGAACTGGTTACAATGACATGTCCGAGGGTACACAAGTTTTTAACTTGTAACCTGCACCTTGCCACACGATGCATTGGTAAATATTCCTGTAGTAGACAAAAAATAAATGCTCCTCGTGAATCAAGAAGTCGAACAGTGACAACGGAGCCAAGTAGAAGTTACAGAGTCTTATTCTAATGTATGAAGTAATAGAAATTTGATAAGGAATATTGAGAAAAGTAACATTTCTGGAACTTCATAGACTGCTATAAAATGTAAAAATGTGCCCAACTTCTTCTGTTACATTTGCGTAAATTTTTAATTGAGAAGAAACAGTTACAATATCAATAAAAGAGTGCCAAAACTTATTTTAAGCGTACTTTAGAGGATAAATGTTAAATTTCTTAAGCTTCTTTCGTCATTCTGTCCTGTTTTGCGACTGGTTTCTTTAATTTGGGGCATCTATGTTCCTGGCATCCACAGATACACCATCAGTCCACCTACGCGTGGGTCTGCCGGTACAGACGGGTGAGTTTTATTTCAGTCAGTGTATCTTTCCCATTGAAATTATTTCACGTTTCAGATTTACGAAAATTAAGGTCTTCCATCTCCGTCAGCCTGTCTGTCTGTATGTTTACGCTATATCTACAAAATTATTTGACGGAGAAGAATGACATTTTGGTAGGTAGTTAACGCTACTGCCAACGAAGAAATGGAATACACTTTTAGTGAAGAGTATACAGGGTGGGTATCCTAAGAACAAATAATGAAGAAATGTGGCCGATGGCAATAAAAGGCACAGTTGTCAACTAAGACATCTGCCATGCTTTCAATAAAAAATGTATAGGGTGCTCATCCTAATAAATAATCTAACTATGATGAAAATCTGCAAAGAGGTTTTTCGCAAAATTTTCCTATTGGTACCATTTATTTATTATTTATTTTTTCTATCGCATGATCACCTTGTGTATATTTTTTTAACTAAAAATGTATCAATTTTTTTTTGTAATAATGACAACTGTATTCCGAATAATATGACAATAGTGAAAACTACGATTCAAATATGTAAATATTATTGTCCTCCGTGGTTTTTCAATTGTTATTTAAAAATGGTCACCCTGTATATATTTCACCAAAAGTATAGCAGGATTTCTCCTTGACTATTGTTTCCTCCTTGACTATTACATGTCAAAAATATTATTTTCCTCAGTCGTTGTTTCTTACGTCAACAGAAGGACAGCAGACACAGTAACAGAAAATAATATTTTAGAATGTTTAATTGTCACTATTATCTTCAAGAAAACCTGAAATCTTTTTGCTTAAAAAAAATACACAGAGCTGTCATCCAACATAAAAAAGAATTAATAAATAAAAGGCCCCAAATAAAGAGAGATGTTCTGCGTAAATATCTTTACAATTTACATCTGTCTGTCTGTCGGTCGGTCAGTCGGTCGATCGGGTCTGTCTGCCTATCTGTTGGTCTCTTTTTGTAAGCACGTTTTCTCAGAAATAGTTCAAACTATTGACTTGAAATTTGGTACACATATGTATCATGACGAGATCTGGAACTTGATTTTATTTTACGCGAATTTCGATGAAGGGTTGGGGGTTAAATAGGGGTAAAGAGCGGAAAATAAGTAAAGCAAGAGGGTAAGAGTACAGAAAGGGGTTTGGCGTATATGCTAGAAGCCAACGTCTCAATGCCTTTATGACATCTGCCTCAAATATTATATTATTAAAATTCTACCACAAATTATCTCAACATACTAGAATACAAATATGGTCAAGATGTTTTCCTCTAAAAAGACTTAGATGGGAAATCTGGATGTGGAAGTTGTGATACTTTAGGTAGCGGTTTTTTATTAGGTGCTGTTGATACACAGTATGTCTCACTTATCACAGCACCCTTATTAACAATGCGATTTTAAAAAAAATTTGTGTGGAAAATATACTTATTCATCGGGAGATTGCTTTACGGTAAAATATTAAAAAATCCGCCAGTGGCTCACTAACATCCAATTTCAATAAAAAAGTATACTTGGTGTTCATGTAATAGAAAAATTTAATGTCCCTTTTTAAAGTACCAATTACTACAGTCATAACTTTATTTTCGGACGTAATGAAGAGTTAATCAAGCTCAAGAAAGACAAGCCTTCTATTTATAATTAATCACGTGACTTCAATTAGTTTACTTCTACATTAATTGACTTGGAAACAAAAATAGTTCAATTTTATACGATTTTAATTCAAGAACAATTCAATAAATAATATTAATATTACTTACATAGATACGCTTTGTGAAATTCCGCTTAAAATAAAAAAAAAAATGTTTTCCATAATATATGTCATCATTCTCGTGTGTAAAATATTATTGGAAATAAAGGAATTTACTATTATTATTATTATTATCATTATTATTATAACTAAATCGCAGTTTGCTCAGTAATTGTCATGACCAGCTTATGTTTAAAAGGTAGATGTTATAGAAATGTAATCCCACTGAAAATGTGCTTTGCCATTATCAGTATGACTTTAGAAAATATATGGAATTGGATATCGATCAAATCTCGTTATAGTTGCCCTTATGGTGCTTATTAATACATTAAGAATGTTAAAGTTTAACATTGAACTTATTTTTATTTCCAAGTCAATTAGTTTTTATTTAGACTGTTAAGTAAACTGACTGACGTCACGTGAACAATTCTAAATGGAAAGCCTGTCTTCCTCTAGCTTAATTAACTCTTCATTGCATCCGAAAATAAAGTTACGACTAATAGTTGGTTTAATACGTAAAATTTTATTTTCTTATTACGTGACCACCAAGTACACTATCTTATTGAAATTCGGTATTAATGAGTTTTCGATAACAGCAAATAGCATTATGAGATTGTTCCACAGTTAAAACTTTGCCTAATATCTTTTTTGGAAAATTAGATTCATTTTTCTTCATAAGGACGAACGCCACTGGTGAATTTTGAAATATTTTACCGTGACATAATCTCCTGATGGGTAAGTACCTTCCACCGAAATTTTAAAAAAATCGCATTGTTAATAAGGACGCTGTGATATGGGAGTCATGAAAATAAGTGTGACATACTGTATATATTTTTTCATGTATAAAAATAATACATTGGGTTGATTCTGCGGTTGGTTCCTTATGAAACATTCTTCAATAATTTAAATATACAGGAAATTATACTTTTTAATGTTTCAAAAAGTTTTATTAAAACTCTACACGTGTTTCGGCTTATTAGGCCTTTATCAAGAGTAATATCTTGTACTTTTGATAAAGGCCTAATAAGCCGAAACACGTGTAGAGTTTTAATAAAACTTTTTGAAATATTAAAAAGCATAATTTCCTGTATATTTAAATTATAAAAATAATGTTTAGTCTAAGTGAAGGGGGAATTTCGTTTGGTGGCCAGTGATAATGAAATAAATGCTAGGTAATAATATATTTTTTAAAACTGAATGATTTTTCTGTGGGACAATTTTAGTTTCTTCGTTTTAGACTTTTAGTTTGTCGATAACGTTTTGAGATACTTGTACACAAACATGCAAAATATCTTTTAACCGCAAATAGAAATAAAAATTCAAATAAATCAACTACAATAACTAAAACCGCTGCCACTGCCACTTTAAAGGAAATATCTTGACTAGATTTGCACTCTAGTATGTGGAAATTATTGATCATAGAATATTAATAATATTTGGGGCAGATGTCAAAGAAAAGTTTGAGGCGCTGATGTCTACCACATACGTTAAAAATGAAGTTTCTAGTTTACACTACTTATTTTCACCTATTCACAACCTACCACCTCCCACCCCTTCAGTGGAATCATCTCAATCAGATGTGGTACTAACTTTCAAGTGAATATCTGAATTTTATGTTAACAATCCCATTAATAATGGAGTGAAGGTGTTGGAATTTGAAAAATATTAGAAAGAAATTTAAGGTCTCGGTATCTAGTATATACACCAAATCCCAAATTTCTGTACTCTTACCAGCTTGATTTACTTATTTTCCCCTATTTACTCCTATTTAAACCTCAACCCTACAACGGAATCATCCCAAAATATAATCTAGTTCCCAATGTCGTTATAATACAAACGTCTACCAAATTTCAAGTGAATATCTCAATTTTATTTTATCAACCCCTTAATAATGGAGTAAGGGTGGTGGGGGGGTTGAAAAATGTTATTAAAAAAACTGAGTTCTTGGCCTCTAGGACATACACAAAATTTCAAGTTTCTGTACTCTTACCAGCATGCCTTACTTATTTTTCCCAATTTACCTCTACTTACTCCCATTCCTTTAACGCAATCATGTCAAAATATAATCTAGTTTCAGATATCGTTATAATACATACATGTACCAAATTTCAAGTGAAAATCTAAATTTAATTTCATCAACTCTTTTAATAAGGAAGAGGGTAGTGGGGGGATGGAAAATATTATAAAAAACATGAGGCCTTCGCTTCTAGTATATACACCAAATCCCAAATTTCTGTACTCTTACCAGCGTGCTTTACTTATTTTCCCCTATCTACCCCTATTTAACCCACAACCCTTCAACGGAGTCATCTCAAAATATAATCTAGTTCCAAATGTCGTTATAATGCATACGTGTACCAAATTTTAAGTGAATATTTCAATTTTATTTTATCAACTCCTTTAATGATGAAGTTGAAAAATATTATAAAAAAATCTGAGGCATTTGTTTCTAGTATATATACCGAATTTCAAGTTTCTGTACTCATACCAGCTTGCTTTACCTATTTTCCCCTATTTAACCCTATTTAACCCCCAACCATTCATTGGAATCATCTCAAAATATAATCTAGTTCCATATATTACATACGTGTACCAAATTTTCAGTGAATATCTCAATTTTATTTTATCTACCCCTTTAATAATGGAGTAAGGGTGGTGGGGGGATTGAAAAATATTATAAATAATCTGGGATCTTGGCTTCTAGTTCATATACCGAATTTCAAGTTTCTGTACTCTTCCCAGCTTGTGTCACTTATTTTGCCCTATTTACCCCTATTTAACCCCCAACCCTTCAACGGAATCATCTCAAAATATAATCTAGTTCCTGATGTCGTTATAATACATACGTGTACCAAATTTCAAGTGAATATTTCAATTTTATTTTATCAACCCCTTTAATAATGGAGTAGGGGTGGTGGGCGGTTGAAAAATATTAAAAAATAATAAAAAATTTTGGAACCTTGGCTTGTAGTACATACATCAAATTTCAAGTTTCTGTACTCTTACCAGCTTGCTTTGCATATTTCTCCCTATTTACCCCTATTTAACCCCAACCCTTCACCGGATTTCTTCAAAGAACAATCCAGTTCCAGACCTCGTTATAATATATACGTGTACAAAATTTCAAGTCAATATCTTAAACCGTTCCGGAGAAAACGTGCGGACAAAAAAAAGTTACTGACAGACCGACAGACAGATAGACAGACAGGAAAAAAAAATGTTTCCCTCAAATTTAAAATTTCGACGTTTCATGACATTCTACACCTATTTCAAGAAGAAAAATTTTTGAAAATGCTTTTGCGATTACTATACTTCCAATCCACTACGTGGATGTGGAAGTAATATTAGTCGCCTCGTGGGAATAAGGCGTTGTTTATTAAATATCCAGCGATAAAAAGGAAATTTAAATATTACTTATTAAAACATTGCAGTGTATTGAGTAAAATATTGATAAATCGACACTACTATTACAAATAAAACAACTATAATTACCATAATCACTGGCCGTAGCTGCTAAATAACATTTAAAAATAAGTAATAACAGCTTGAAATATAATGTCAATTTACTCATAGCTCCTTCTAAATTTCACTTCACATTTATATAAATAAATAAATTAGTGCTATATTTATTTAGTATTTATCACTAACATAAAACGCCATGACCACGGTTAAGTATAAACTACCTTCTAAAAATCTGTGAATATGAATAAACAAACTTGAATAGCCGGATACTCAACGATAATTCATGCGCAAACTCGTTATTAAAAAGTAAATACCACATTAATTTTCTTTCAAAACATGTGGATATGCAAGGGTCAAGTCGAGATGAACCCGATCTTGACTTTGTTAACAACGTTATCTATGAAACAACTTTTATTTTTCATTTTCCTCTTATTGTGCATATACCAATGGTCCATTATGACTATCCGCCTTAGGGAACAGATGTACAGTTTTGTGCAATGCTGTTGCGGGAAAAATAAATAATTGTACAATTTTGTCAATATTAATAATATTCATAATCCAATGATTAAAGTTATTAAATTATTGTTTGTTCATCCGACCGTTCTTAGATGTTTAATATCGACGATTAAAAAACCCCCGCTTAAGGAATCACTATTTCCACATCCAGATTTCACATCCAAGTCTTTTTAAACGAAAAAACATCTTGATACTATATTTCCACTTTAGAACGTGTTTCTTCTCCACACGTTCTTAAAACGCAATTTTATTATGTAACCTCCTTTAATAATGGCGTGATGTTAGAGGTGGTGTGGGTGGTCGTGGTGGCATAAAAAATTTGTGACCTTGGCTTCTCTTATTAGCTTGCTTTATTTATTTACCCCTGTTTATGCCTTAACCTTGCAACGAAATCCGCTCAAAATTTAATATAGTTCCAGATGTCGTTTTAATACATGCGTGTCGAAATTTCAAGTGAATGTCTCAATTTTATTTTGTTACCCCTTTAATAATGTAGTGATGGTGGTGGTGGGGGGTGACAGATCTCATAAAAATGCCTTTGCTTCTAATACATACACCAAATTTCAAATTTTTGTACTCTTACTGGCTTGCTTTACTTATTTATCGCCATTTACCCCCCCAACAGAATAAGCACAAAATATAATTTAGTTTCAGATCATGTTATAATACATACTTGTACCAAGTTTTAAGTCAATATCTTAATTATATTTTGTTAGCCCTTTAATAATGGAGTGTGGGTGGAAAATGTGAGACCTTGGCTCACTTGGTACTCATACCATATCTTGCTTCACTTATTTACCCCTATTTCACCCCCAACCCTTCAACGAATAAGCTCAAAATATAATCTAGTACCAGATCTCGTTATAATGCATACGTGTACCAAATTCCAAACCAATATATCTTTATTTTATTTTGTTAACTCCTTTGATAACGAAGTGGGAGTGGTGGTGAGGGTAAACATGTCATTAAAACCTTACTTCTAATATATACACTAAATCCCAAGCTTCTGGACTCTTACTAGCATGTTTTACTTATTTACCCCTATTTATTACCCCAATTTCACCCCCAACCTTTCATCAGGATAAGCTCAAAATATAATCTAGTTCAGTTTTCATTATAATACATACATGTACCAAATTTCAAGTCAGTATTTTAAACCGTTCCAGAGAAATGCGCAAAGAAAAGTTACAGACCAGCACACAGACCGACAGACAGACAAACAGGCCGACAGAAGTATTTTTTCTCTCAAATTTAAAATCTCGACATTTCATGTCATCCTAAATATTTTTCAACAAAAAAGGAATTGAAAATGTATAAAATTTAATTTATCAATTTTGCTGTTAAGTCACAATAGAGAAATATACAGTAGACTCACTCCTTGTCTATTCTATGTAGAAAAAATGGGACTTGGTTTCGTTTTTTATGCTCTAGACCAGATCGAGTGCGCAAAGACCGCGCGCACAGAGGAGAATGGCGCCAGTTTTAAAATCGAGTAGAGAACACCGACGAGCGGCGTAACGAACTAAATGCTAAATGTCACATTTGTTGGTTATGTCCTATGTTGTAATATAATCATAGCACAATAGCACAAAATTCACATCATTAGGAGACAGATTCAATCATTAAAGAATATTGTGATGGTGGTACGCGCATAATAATAATGTAATGAATCAAATAGTTCATTAAGATTTGTACGGTTTCTGACAAAATTGCTCTGGAAGCAGTTGGAGGTGTTATTAAATGAATTCCTTAATAATTTAAATAACTTGCAGTACTCATTTTTCCAATCGTTTTGAACGTTTGAACAATTGTCCTTCATTGAAACATATTCTTTATAGGATTTTGCAAACAGCAGAAAAAAATAACTGTCTATGAGAACTAAAAGAAAAACTGTGTAAGTAATATTAATAAAATCATTGCTAGTGTTAGAATGAGAATTTTCAAATAAGAAATTAGACAAATTCATTTTAGGATTTTAATTTGCGAACATAACCAGAATTCAGGTCTTCGAAAGAATGCAAAGATTTTATTAATATTTCTTACACAGTTTTTCTGTTAGTTCTCATAGATAGTTATTTTTTTCTGCTGTTTGAAAAATCCTATAAAGAATAAGTTTCAATACAATTATAAGTAAACAAATAATTCACTTTTAATCATGCATAGAGTATATAGGCTCCAATGCTAGTTAGCTAATACATAGGTGAAGATCTGTTGTTTTTATCAGTCAACGTAAAATATAATTATTTCATACTTATTCATCGAAATTGTCCTGGTTTTGCATGAAACATCTTTATGAGTGGCTTTGTGTCTTTCTGATGAGCTCCAGAATAAGGGCGAAAAACGTTTCAAAGTTCAAACGTTTCCAAGAAACAGAATGATAGATTTCATGAAAATGTAATCCATTAGAATGAAAAATGTTTAAGACAAGGTAGATAAATACATTTATTTTAGGCCTTTGTTGTCACTTTTAAGTAACTGAATCTTCATGAACGTAGGGGGTTATGTAGATACTTATTTAATCTGCATGGCCGTAGAAGACTATGTGGATGCTAGTGTTAGAATGAGAATTTTCAAATAAGAAATTAGACAAATTCATTTTAATTCGTTAACACAACCAGAATTCAGGTTATCGAAAGAATGCAAAGATTTTACTAATATTTTTTACACAGTTTTTCTTTTAGTTCTCATAGATAGTTATTTTTTTCTACTGTTTGAAGAATCCTATAAAGAATATGTTTCAATACAATTATAAGCAAACAAATAATAATTCACCTTTCAAAAAAATTGATCTTCTATTCGCACGCTATAATCGAGAATTACTTGTTTCGTACTGAGTGTAGCCCACATGTCGATGGCAAGAGTGAAGGGCCATGGACAAAAATAAGGGGAAGTAACCCAACTGAATATTATTAAACTCTGGTTAAGTATAAGTATCTTTTCTAAGGAACAACAAAATCTTATCTCCAGGGCGTCACCAGTAACTTTGACTCTCCTCAAAAAATCGGATACAATCGCGTTACGAGTTTGAAGCTAACTTCAGGGGCGGTTTTAACATGCTTGCCGCCCCCGGCACTATTTTAAGATGCCGCCCCTACTCCTAAAAAATATAACATATATATACTACCCAAAAAATGTTTCCCAAAAAAAAAAGGAATACTTACTAAACATTTTTTATATTTTAAAAGCACAAAGGACACTACACATTAGAGGCGAGTGGTATATAAAATCACTTGTCTGTATAACACCTACCTATTAAAATTAAATAAAAGATAAAGTAATTTAAAAAAAATTATACAAGATCAAGATGAACTTTTCTTGCTTTTTTCACAGCAAAATCGTTGATTATATCGCCTGTTTTCATAGTTCTTAAAATGCCATTTTCAATATTTAATACTGCTAGTGAATTTAGCCTTTCCTGCGTCATTGTGGGCAGTAAGTAATTCTTTACCCGTCGCAAGGTTGACAAATTCCTTTCTCCAGAACAGTTTGTAGCGGGTTTGCTGAAAAATATTCTGAAGCATATGTCGATCTTGGGGTACACGTCTCCTAAATTGTTTGACCTCAACAGTTTGCTCAATTCTAGAATTGTTAAAAATTTCTTCTTCGTCTAATCGATCAAATCGTTCAGTTGAACTTTGAACCAAGCGCATTCTGGCAGTAGGCTCCTCTAAATCTTGGCTAAAATTTGTTACTATAGTTGGAGCTGATTTATCTATGTCCTGGTCACTAGTAGTAATTAAGTTCTCAAAAAAGCAAAGTTGTCCATTTAATTTCTTGTAAACTTCACCTCGTCTGTGCAGCTTCTCGTCTATTGATTATTACATTTAATAATAATAATAATAATAATAATAATAATACTTATTTATTTCAGAGAAGATATTACACTTTCCAATCAAAGGTACATATCAAAAATGAAATATCGTCAAAAACAAAAGTTCGCTAACCATAACTTAGCTTTCAAAATAATCTTTCAAATTATAGGGCTCTAAATTTATCAACATATTTTTAATTTCTTTTTTAAATTTATTTATTCTTTCAATTTTTTTCCATTTCTCTGGTAGTTTGTTAAATAGCCTTATACACATATAATGTGGATTCTTTTCCGTTATTGTTAGCCGATGTACTGGGTAGTTTATATCATTACACCGTGTTTCATAGGCATGAGAAATATTATAAGTTGTGAACTTATCTTTATTTTTAAAAACAAACATTAAACATTCATACACATATACTCCAATAATAGTTAAAATTCTGTTTTTTTTTAAAACCCCCCTACAGGTCTCATTAAAAGCCAAGTTGTGCATTAATCTTACAAGTCTCTTTTGTATTAGGAATATTTCTTGGATATTATTACTTCCCCAGAAGATGATTCCAAATCTCGCACTAGATTCAAAATTCGCAAAGTATATAATTCGTATTGATTTCTGTTTTAAATATTTACGGATAATCCGAATGCTGTAACAAATAGCATTCAGTTTTTTGCCTAAATATTTTATATGTGTTGACCAGTGTAAATGCTCATTAATATACACTCCTAAAAATTTTGCGTTTTCTTGAATGTTTAATTTGTCATTTAAAATATTTACAGTTTTAGGTGTTTCTATTTTTGTTTGTAGTGTTCTGAATAGGATAATGTTCGTTTTTTCAAAATTTAATAAAAATCCATTTTTTGTGAACCATTCTTTTGCTTTCAGCATTAAGGTATTACTTAAGTTTATTATCTCAGGATAATTTTCTCCTGTAACTAATAAATTCGTATCATCCGCATAATTTGTAATAGAACTATTTTTTTCATTAAATATGATATTACCTAGATCGTTCATGTAAATGATAAACAGAATCGGTCCTGTGATACTGCCCTGTGGAATGCCTATATTTTTTTCTTTAATGTCAGATTTTATTTCTTTTCCATTGTTAATAATGACTGTCTTTTGTGTCCGATTAGATAAGTAAGATTTGAACCATTTTATTGCTGTTCCCCGTATTCCATATTTTTCTAATTTTTCAAGAAGGTATGTATGATTTAAGCAATCATATGCTTTTGATAAGTCAAGAAATATTCCTAATGACAGATGACTTGCTTCAAACGCTTTTAAAATATTTTCAGTAAACTGAAAAATTGCTGTTTCTATAGACCGTCCTTTAATGTACCCATGTTGATTGTTGCTTAATAATCCACATGATATCATGAAGTTCATAAGACGATCGCACATTGCCATCTCAAAGAGTTTAGAGAAAGATTGCAATACACTGATCGGCCTATGATTTTCAAACATTTCTGGGTCGCTCTTTTATAGAGGGGTTTAATTAATGCGAGTTTTAGCTGATCGGGAAAGATACCATATTTAAATGAATTATTCATTATATAACATATTGGTTGGCTTATAAGCTGTATACAACATTTAATAATACTTGTGGGAATATTATCATCTCCACTTGTATGTTTATTTTTTAATCTATTAGTTAAAATAATTATTTCGTTCTCTGATACGGGTTTGACAAACATTGATTGATTATTTAATTGGATGTTACAATTAAATGGTACATTATCAACGCCTTTCAATAACTCAGGTATTACGTTTATGAGAAAACTATTGTAATCATTCGCTACGTTTGCTGGGTTCCCCTTTAATTCGACATTATTCCTCGTATTTTTACCAATAATTTCATTATGAATGCTCCACATAGTTTTAATTTTATTATCTGATTTTTTTATTTTCTCATCGTAACTATTTTTTCTTGCTTGTTCTAATAGATTTTCATAATCTTTTTTTGTTGCACTGTATATATCTCTATAATTTGGATTATTATTTGACAATATTAATAAGGTATCTAATTTCTTTTTACAATCTTTTATTTCATTGTTTGTAAAGTGGTTGGTCTTTTTTTTCTTTTGTTGTATATATTGAACCGGAAAATTTTCATTGAATATATACAAGAAGTTATTCATAAAAATGGTCCATTGTTTATTTACATCGTTGGTACTAATGGAGTATACATCAGTCCAATTCTGGCAGTAGGCTCCTCTAAATCTTGGCTAAAATTTGTTACTAAGGTTGGAGCTGATTTATCTATGTCCTGGTCACTAGTAGTAATTAAGTTCTCAAAAAAGCAAAATTGTCCATTTAATTTCTTGTAAACTTCACCTCGTCTGTGCAGCTTCTCGTCTATTGATTATTACATTTAATGTATTGATCCTAAAATGATCCCTCCCATTTGATGAAGTGCTTTCGATTCCGGGATTTTCATCAAATTTACGTTTCCGCTTCGGCACTCTCTTCATATCTTACTCATATTCTCTTAACCCACAAACTGATTTGGTAATCTTTTGTATGTGAGTAAATTGACTTCGTAACTTCGCAACGAATTTTGATAAGCTATCAAACACGCTAGTAACATCGTTAAAGTCATTGTGGTTCCTTGAAATGTTTTATTATTTTTGTCGAATCTTTCAAGAATTGGATACCATGAATTCGTCATTAAGGCCGTTTCAAAGCGTTGCAACTTTTTTAGAAGACCCAAAGCTTCACATTGTACTTTTTTTTTCAGATTCATCATCCATTAGGTATGTATCGCAAAGCCTTTATTATTTTTGGATGTTCATGCCTAAGAGCTCTACAGGCATCAAACCTAGTAGACCAACGTGATTTAGACAAACTTTTTAACACCAGTGTGGAAGTAGGTTTTCATTTACATTTTGATTGTTCTATCTCAGAATTAAAGGAAATTTTTGCGTCTTCTACAGAACTTTCTTTGATATTGTCTTCTTCTGTATTTTGCGGTACCGCTTCTTCTTTAACATCTTCCTCTTTTTCTACTTCTACCATTTCTTCTTCAACTTGAATATTCTGTAATATTTCCCATCTACGACTGTATACTGTGAAAAAATTATACAGCTCTTGCAATGTCGAAAAATAATTAACAGATTCAATGCAACAATCTGCGGCAGATTGCCTAACCAAATTTAAGGAATGTGCTCCACAAGGTACGTAAGTAATGCAATAATGGATTATTTTCCTTTAGCCCGGCTAAAGCGAGTTGTAGTATTAGCATTGATTAAATAGAAATAGATACTTAACCAAAGAATTTGTACTGTTAGTTCCGGTCTTAAATTCATAGAGGTCGTGCGCCTTTTCGAGTCGAAATTTAAGCTGGGGTTGCAAGCAAGGAATGATAGATTAAATCTGCCCCTGCTTGGTTTGCAAGTCGGGTAAATTAATTCATGAATGAAATGAAAGGTTGGTCGGGCGGGCCCGTGGGGTGCGGAGGGAGCTAGACGACCTAGCAACTAAGACTGCAGTGCTGCAACCAACGTTGCCAATGATTCGGCATAAGATGATCCACCTACTCGCAGAAAATTATCCGATTTTGTAAGAAATTATCGGCGTTTTTTACTTTTAAAAATAGCATGGAAAATAGTTACATGTGTATATATTGTTTATAATACTATAATCGACTAAAAACATTATGTTTAATTAGTCTTAAAAATTATTTTACCAAGAGCTTTTTTATTGTTTTATTGTCTTGATGCAAAAAGAATAGGTAGGTAGGTATATGAAACTTATTTAATAGGAATGAATAAATTTTTTTTTTATTCAAGAAAATACCAGGAAGAAAATAAAATATGTTTTATATATAAAAGAAATATAAATACAATAAAAAAATCACAAATATTTGGCAGGCATCACCATTTGTAGCTATAGTGTAATAGATTTATTCCAAATGTACCCCGAAACGAAAAATTAAAGATACCTACTTCACGTATAAAAATTGACTCATGTAAAAGAGGCCAAGAATATTGAATATCATGCTTTGGCAACACTTTTATTTAGTTTTTCGTAAATACCGAAAAAATTAAGAATTTTAGAAAATAATGTTTTACATGACAAATGTTGCTAATAAAAAGACCTACAAAACCCAGTAATAAATTTTCCAATAGGTTAATTTGTTTATCTGCAAAATAAAAAAAAACGTCAAAATGGCCTCTTATTTCAATTATTAATAACTTATGATAAATTAAGCCTTGTGACATCGAAATTATCGGAAGTTGTAAGTCTCAATTTACTTTAAAAATGCTAAAAATTTCAAATCGATGTCTTTTTAAGGTTTTTGCAAAAAGTTATTTGTTTATTAAAAACTTGCTTTAGTAAAATTGTCGTAATTTTTTTTTTAGACATTTTAGAGTTACGGATCAAAGTGGCTTCACATTTTGACAAGTTGTACTATCATGTACATATCAAATTTAATTGATTTTCGCAAATTTCTTTGTTTAAAATCGAGTTCGAAAAACACTTGCGTTTTAAAGTTATAAACAAATTGAATAACTTATTTATTTTTAAGGGTACGTCGTTCGGGCTAGGATCATTTTAAAGCTACGATTTTTCTGCGAATTTAAAAAGAATAATAAATGCTCCAAGTCACTTGGGAACTGAGATAATTTTTTTCTAAAATTCTTAGTTTTTTGGTATTTACGAAAAACTGATTTTCTCAACTTTGCGAATTATTTAAACAATGTGGCACTAAATAAAAAGTGTTGCCAAAGCATGATATTCAATATTTTTGGCCTCTTTTACATGAGTCAATTTTTATACATTTGGAATAAATCTATTACACTAATGTAAATTTTTGTCGCATCGGTAATTTAGCTCAACATGTTAGAGCGCTCGTGGTTGTACGGTTGGCTCCGAGCCTCGATCCGGGGACGCAATTTCCTGTTTTAAAATAAACTAAATAAATTTGTTATGATGATGATGACATAAATCCGAGGGTCGAGGGATCGATTCCTACCCAACACGATTTTTTTTTTTTTTTCGTTAAAAATATATAAATATTGTCATATAATTAAACTGCATCATATATTCATTTGAAATTGTTACACAATGCAGAGCAGGTCTTGATCTACTTAATGTGTTAATTTTAAATACAAATGTCAATAATTGAATCAGCTGTGAGTATAAGAAAAATAAAAAATTATCTCAGCTCACAAGCGGCTTAAACATTCTCTTTTCTTTTAAAATTCGCAGAAAAATCGTTGCTTTCAAATGGTCCTAGTCCCAATAATGGAGTACGATTAAAAATAATTGAGTTACTCTATTTGTTTATAACGCGAAAATGTACGTGTTTTTCTAATCCGATTTTAAGCAATTAAATCTGTGAAAATCAATTAATTTTAAAATATACTTGATGGTACAACTTGTACAGAAGATAATCCATTTTCGGTCATTAGTCTACGGTGCTTAAAAAAAAATTTGGACAATTTTACGACATCATATTTTTAATAAACAAATTGCTTTTTGCAAAAACCTTAAAAGATATCCATTTGAATTTTTCAGAGTTTTTTAAGTACATTGATACGTACAACTTCCGATAATTTTATCAAAAACTTTTCTAATGTTTGGGCTACATTTGCTTCACTGTGTATAAAAATTTTCAAAAATAAAAAAGTTTATCGATTGGTGAAAATTGTAATACGTAAAATTCAAATATCTAGTTTTCCTACTTTTTAAGGAAATGAAAATGCGAACTGTGTAAAAACAATTAGTACAGTTAAAAGCGCTATTGTGTGTACTTTAATTGAAAAAAAAAACAGCGTCGATAGAAACATTAGTTTTGAAGATATGACGGTGGAAACAAAAAAATACACATTTTATTTAAAATACTTTTCCCATTTTTTTAATTTAAGAAGGTCCAGACCACGAAAAAATGTCGTGAAATACGATTTCATATGTCCAGTGACATGCTTAACAAAACCTACCATGTTTGACGCCAGAAAAAAAAACGGCACGATAGAGTCTCGAATTCGCTCCTCTAATTGTATTATAGTAGGTACATTTATTTGTAAAAATCGCTGAACAATGATCACTTGACGCTAAGAAGACAGACACGTCTCTCTCTCTCTTCCTCTCTGTGATGAGCGTCCACTGGATGTTTTCAAAGATTAGTACACGATTAGTACAAATAATGATCATTATTGAATTATCAATGGTAGCAAGAAATAATATCGCGTACTACGGTAGGCGGGGCTTACCCGAGCTCGGCGCTCAGACGTTAGCGGTAGAGCAGAGGGAAAGTCAACTGTTTTGTCGAGTGCCACATTATTATGGGATTACGTTGCTTCGGACATTCATCGATAGGTACCGCCACTCTCCAATAATTACGGGAATAAGTATCTATTTCTATTTAATCAATGGTATTAGTTATCAATTATCAAACCCGAAATAATTTATTTTGTATTTCGTTAACGATTTACGGCTTACTTGCTTAACTGAAACAATGAATAAAAAGTATTTATTTTCTAATAATATAAATTGGGTATGAAAGAAAGCCGCTTCTGGCCGCCATCCATATCGCTCGATGCGGTGTTTTGGTTTCAATGGAACTGTCGGATTAGCGAAATCATAAAAACGACTAAAGCAATATTCAAAAGAAAAAATTTGCAGCCCTTGAAATTTTGCCGCCGTGGGCACTCGCCCAGTGTGCCCAGTGGTAAAACCGCCACTGGCTAACTTACTATGATGTAAGTGATAAGGGTCATTTTGGAAGGGGGGGGGGGGGGTTAACTCGTAACGCGTCTGAAAAACATGACTAACATTTACAATTAATGACACCAGATGGCGCTACGGGCTGTGGTTTCCACCACTCTCAGACTCTTAAAAGACCTCCAAAGACGAGTATGGATAAGTTTATTTACCCTGAGCCCGTCGTATCTCTTAAACTAGAGTTGCACTTTCTGCTGAGATCGGCATCTTAAAATTTAGCACCTGAGAGATCCTTCTTAGAATGAGTAACCATTGGTACACTCTGTGAGCAATCAGAATATTATTACAGGCGTGACGGAATCAAAGTTGACCCGTGAACTCAATTTTCATATTCACGCTACAGAATTCACGCAGGTCGTCAATCAGAGATTAAGTGTATAAAAAAAGAGTCGAATTCAAAATATATTTTCATCTATTGATTGAAGCAATAAATGTAAGAACAAAATATTCAAGCTTGTCTAGCTAATTGTATATAAATAAAGCTAACAATTATACTCTTCGCCGATTTACTGCACTTTTTATATAATTATTGCACATTCTATAGGATACTCTTCACAATTTTTTTTATAAATAATATTAGTTTTAGACATTTTTTAGTTTAATTACAAAACATTAAAAAATTAGTAACTTTTTTATTTATTAATAGATTTTGTTCAAAGACAATAGGTTTTTTCCTTTAGCTAGCAGTAACCTAATTACTGTCCAAATGTCAATACAAGTTCTTCTTCGTTCTTAACTTATCGTGCTTATAGGAAACGTGATGGACGGACAGACGGACAGACAGACGGACATACAGTCGGACGGACATTTTGAAAGTTGTTCAGAATTCAATCGCCAACACAGTGATATGATTTTTTTTCTCTACGTGCAATATTACAGGTTTTAAAAATGTGTCGATCGAATGCAATATACTCTTCGTTTTGTATTTGCGAAAAATAACGTAGATCAGAGAGCACCACCCATGGCAAGTGAGTTACTTCTCTGGTGAGTATGTCTCGATGAGCCGTAACCTCATACAATGAATTGTTGAATTTTTTGAAAATTATTGACAGAGTTTATTTGCACGTTAAATTTCGGTTCGCTTTGATTTGCTAATATTCCTTATTGGGGATTTTATCATTCGTCAGGATGATACACCTTTGATTTGTTCAAGACGCGTATATAAGTTCTATGAGGCTTTTCAAGCTTTTTCACACTCATTAACTGTATAGAATCTAATAAAGATTAAATGTCGCCGCACCGCTTTCAAGCGGGTCTTTTTACATGAATTTTGAATCTAGAGAATTTTGCCTTCAAAATTGAAAATTTATTCTGGTCAATGTGCGCTGTAGCAAGTCGGTCTTAGAGTATTCTCTCTCTTCCACGAACGGGCGTGTGAAAACTCATTGGTGGGTTTTATTGCAAAAACCGCTCTGTGAACTTTTGGTATTTTTTTCCTATATGATTTGTGATCAGTGCTACTGTGGATGAAGGGCTCGACAAAACTTTTCTGCCACAAGCCGTGCCATTGCAATATTCTGTGGCTATATCCACTCTTAAGGGGGATTCGTACAACCCTTAAGACCCCAAAACAAAAATGAAGAAGATTCTACTGATCGTGATTGCTACAATCTGCCTTCTGTCGTATCTTGTTGTCTAATGACACTCTTCTGATCAGATTGTCGTCTTATAAATTAGCACTTGAGAAACACTTCTTAGACTATAATAACCATTGACAGACTGTGAATAATCGGAACACTGTACAGACGTGACGGGATCGAAGACGAACCTTAAAAAAACAATTAGACCATTCACGCTGATCGTCAATCTTAGATCTAGTAGATCAAGAAAGACTCGAATTTAAAATATATTTTCATTTATTGATAGTAAAATTCAATAAGAATAAAAAATAGAAATATTCAAGTCTGTAAGCTAATTGTATACAAAACAACTTAGATCAGAGAGCACCACGCAAGGCAAGACGTTACGCCTCGAGGACGATGGTCTGGAGGACTCCTATAACTCTTACATCGGCGAGAGTATTGTAACAATCGATTGGCACAAAAAGATTCAGATTTCCAGTTAAATTTGTTTGTAAAATTTATGTTGGACTTTTGAAAATTACTGACTGTCTAATAATGCACTGAAAATTTTGGATCGATTTGGTTTGCTAATATTCCTTATAGACGATTGTAGTAGTCGTCAGGATGAAATTGCTTCGAGAAGATATGTACCTATGAGTTCTATGAGGGTTTTCAGTTTAGTTAAAACATACTAAAGACACACAACCCAAAGAATTTTTTTTTCGTCGAGTCGTATTCGAGCCACTACTATGGCGATGCCCGCCAAGGCCGTGTACTATGAATTTTGGGTTCGAAGAAATGTTTCTTTTACTTTAAAATTAGCCATCTTTTTTAAGGTACCTTTAAGGTCGTTCTTAGAGTATTCTCCCCCACAGCAGATTCGAAAAATCAATTTTTGGATACTTTGGAAAAAATGTGTTCGAACGATGGCGTTCAAAAGCGATTTTCCATCGTTCGCTACCTGAAAAATAATTTTGAGTTCATTTTTAGTAAAAATAGTTATTAATAATAAAATAAGGGCTGTTTTTTACTATCTTCCCGATGTTTTTAGCCAATTAGGATGACAGATTCGTACTCAGCACCCCAAAATTAGAAAAAAAAAATGGTTTCCACACTTTACCACGGATGGGCCAAGAGAGCCCCTTATTACATTGTTCTTTGGTAGCCACTGCTAGCGAAGAAGTGGGTAGACTTTCTCTGGAAAATAGACAGGGTGGGCCTCTTAATAAAGAGAAATAATGAAAAAAAAAGTGACAAGTGACAATAATATTTGGCTTATGTATACACAATTGGCAAGGAAGGCACCTATTATACTTTTAACAAAAAATATAGAGGATGGTCATCCTAAAAAATAATTCAACTGTGGCGAATATTTGTAAAGGTTTTTTCGCAGACCTTAGCATCTTTTATTTATTTTTTATTTTTCTGCCGGATGAGCTCCGTATATTTTTTTAAACAGAAAAAAGGGTTTCTTTGTAGCAATAGTGATACCTACATTCCGATTATTACTCTCCTATGGTGTTTTTTTATTTATAAATTTTTAGAGTGATGACCACCCGGCCTGTATAAATAATGTGGGAAGTTCTCTGTAAATACCTTTTAGGGGAGTCAAATTAGACAAAAAGGACTCGAACTTCGGAAATTTCCTCGATCGATGATTATTGTTGAAACGTGTTCAGAAAGGTGTGGAGAACAAAATATCAAAATGCGAGAAATTGTGGGGGAAATTTTTCATTAAACAATTTAGGTGTAAAAGTACGAACTATTACGTATACTGCAATAATTTTTTGAGAACTTTAATTATTGCATATATCACTTTAAAGTGGAGCATTGTATGAATTCTCGATTATTTCATAAACTTCGTCGAAATATGAATAATTTATTGAGAAGCAAAAAAATAAATACTTGGATAGCATATTTAAAGGGATTGTCTAAAATACGTCATCAGTCAAAAAAAATTTAAAAATGTATTTATTTCACAGAATCCAGCCAGATCTTCAAAATTTGTCAATTTTCGAAAAAAGCAATTTTCGGCTATCTAACTTTGATCGTTAATATTAAAGTTTTGAAAAGTGATATCGGTACTTTATAGGTGATCAAATTAAAGCTGAAGATATGTATTATAAGTAACAATGATTTATATTGCAATAGTTATAAGTTTTTGTGCTTGTTTTTTTTTTCTGATTAGACGACTATTTAATTTTGCAACGAATAAACCGGAAAATATAAGTTAAATTTTTTTTTTTTTATTTTTTTGACAATCCCACCTTTTGGTGGTGGAAGCTTAGGTATTAATCTTTAAAACTGCACCTCAGTTTTGCTTTTGTTTTTTTTTAATGAAATAAACATTAAAACCAAACAAAAATCGTAAAACGTTGAAAATTACGTGGTTTTCAGCATTGTGGCGACAGTAGTATAGTTGCAACACATGTAATACTTCGAAAGAAATAGAATGTTACTTTCTATTGTCCACTTGGTTTTATATCATTTTCTTTTGTCAATCAAAAGTTATAGCCACTTATACCCAGCGCGCGCGCGTGCTCCGCAAGTCTGTTCCAGCGTGAGCGGTCGGCCGACGCACATTGGTCAATTTGCCAATATTAGGATAAAAAAATTAAAAAATAAAATGTATCCCACAGTCACAATTACTATATACGCCGATACCTGAATAACTAGGACATCATAAACCAAGAGAATATTTGGTTTATACCGTACGTCTACAAAGTTGTGACCGTATAAAGTATTTAGGCAGGTCCACGGCTGAAAATGTACCACCGATACTAGTCCAAGCAAATCGTTAATTGCATTCGAGAATTTGAAACTATTTTTGTGTGCTGTTAATACCTGTCTCCAGCTATCGAAAAAATGTCACGAGGTATGTATACTTTTGTGCAAAATCATATTAACGATTTATTTCGCGTAAGCATGTATTTGCCAGCGTATATTTGAGTTTTAACAGTTTCACACAGTTTCACCGAAATTTGTGTTGTACCTTACAGATTCATGTCTTTACTTTCAAACATATAATAAAAGTCCACTTACTTGTACTTACTTTAGAAAATATTTATGATTTCATTGCAGTGGTCATTTGCGTAAAGAAACTTTCCCCGTTTCAGTTCCTCGGAATGAAAGTTTACTGGGTGATGGAGCATTTGAACACGAGAAAGACAACTATTGTGGAATGTTAGGAGAAAATGATGAATTTCGACAAATTATTAAATTATTCTTGTGCAATTTGTTTAAACGCTGGAGGTCCTACTTTAATGTATCTTCGTTTAAAAAATATATTCGACTTGGTTAAATAGCCAGTTGTGCATCTAATGTAGTTTTGGTGATAGTGGACAACCATTACTCAAACATTTTTCAGAACAGTTAAGCTTAACAAATCAAGTCGCATATCATGCAAATGGAAAATGTGTTGTTGCTTGCGTAATAAAAAAACTTAAAAAGCTGTCTCCGTATAGTATAGCCCAATAAAATCCACTTATGAGTAATATTCCACATTTCTCTTTGATAAATGGTATGCCTGGTCTACCAAGGAAATTGTTTGTGATAATATGATAGTGATAGTGACTAATTTTTTTGCTTGCTTACTTTTATTTTCATTACCTACCACCTATACAGGGTGTAATTAGTTTCATGTCATTAAAGAAAACTGGTAATAGGGACCGACTAGACAGACAAAAAACCTATATGACTTTTTTCTCTAGAGGCACTTTGAAAAAAACTGACGTGTGTTTACATTTTTAATTTTAAGGTAGGAAACATTTGAGAACCACTGTTTTTCAGGGTCAATGGATGTTATAGTTCCGAATATTAGAAATAATAAAAAACTGTAATACCCAACTTGTGTTCCCGCCGGTAGAAGTTCGGCACTTTGATGGGATTAATTGTACCGAACTTTTTGTTCCATTAATTATGAAAATGTAGATAATTCCTTCTCTTTCGGTACAACGCAAGCATAGCATGGCCGAATGGGTTTAAATATGATTTGTATACATGTGTTTTTTGATTTGGAACAAAGGTATTGTAGCTTTTATTGTCGTTTATAAGAATTTATAAAATTTAAAAGTGGTTTATTAACATTTGTAACACTGTGTTAAAAGCTTAAAAAATTAGTAATTATTTTATGAAATTGGAAAACGAACAGTTAAACGTCCGAGATACGATAACAGAAAATAGTTGTTGTATTTTAAGTTAGGAAAAAATCTGATTTTTTTTAACGAATTGAGCGCATAACCAGGTATCGAAAACTAAAAATCGAGTCTTTGGTCTCTATGAAAATCAATGTAAACAATAATAAACAGATCAAAACAAGACAGCGAATACTAATAATAATAATCATACCTTTAATGCCCAATAGGTAACACCTAGCAACTGAACAATTCTTTTGAATTTTTCACAAAAATTGTTCGAAATGACCTCCATCTCAACGTATACACATTACGGCGCGTCGAACTAAGGACATACGCACTCCATTCAACACATTTGGTAAATTAGGATAATTTTGTATGGTTTCTATGCACATTTAATTACGTTGTAATTATTCTAAAGCTCTTCCGCACCAGCTGCATTTCCACCACTTTCTCTATACACCAAGTACATATCCGCGAGCTCTGGATAAGCGTAATCTCCCATAATGTCCAAAATCTGCGTTTAGAAACACTACACTAAACTGTGAACTAACGTTATCAATAAAGAGAACAAAAAGAAAAACTTGGTCCAAAATCCAAAAAGTAACACAAAAAGCACGAACGAGAAGTAGTGTCTTGCGTAACCAAGTATTAACGACTTGAACGATAAGTCAATAAAGTAAATCTTAACATAAGTGGTACAAAATTCAAAAAGAACAAAAGCAACAGACAAGACCTAGGAACGGGTAGGTCGCGTCGTGTGATACGTTATTTACCAAGTAAGGACACAAACTGAAATTATTACTTGAGAATATTACAAGGGAGAGTATACCACGCGTAATGCCGCGAAGAAGCAAAAAACATGGAGGTGTCCTCTATCGGTCGCTTTTAACTGCTTTGTCGGCTTTTCGATGATCTCTTAGGCGTACCATACTTATTTACACGAATGTCAGAGTATGCCAGCAGTTCTCAAACCATGTTATTAATTATTTTGGAAATGTTTGTTTATTTTTTTTCTCTAAAACTATGAGCTTTAGACCCCATGTTATATAAGGTTTTTTTGTTTGTCATGTCGTTCCCTACCACGAATTTTTTTTAATGACATGAAACTAATTACGCCCTGTATATGTTTTATACAAACATAGAGCATAGAGTTAGAACATGTCTTAATATTATATCAAGAACAACAGAAAATTACAAAGTTAACCGTTTTGCACCAAAAACAGAAAAAATAATAATTTAATTAATTTAGTCCTAGAAATATAAAATTGTTTACTGCACCCCCTCAAAAATCATCCCTTATTTCACTACATTTACTTTACATTTTTTTTTGTAGTCACAAATCTTATTCAAAAAGTTACGTAATTTTAAAATAATATTTAATTTTCAATCCCCCTTGATCCTTAGAATTGTTTACTATTTTTAGTGCGTTCACGGGTACAGTATTATCGTACCTACAAAGTTTCAGAATTTTATAACTAAATAAATTCTTTAAACCCCCTCAAAAACCATACCTTTAGTGTCTAAAATTTATTCAATATTTTTCGGCTTTTCTAACGAATATTTTCTGTTCATTTGCAAATTCGTAGAATTTTTTCCACCTAAAACTTGAAAATTGGCCACTGTACGACGTAGTGCGACTTATGGCGTTAGTTAACAAATTACTGCTCGCTCAACTTTAATTCGAAAAACACGTGTCATATATGTTTCTGTCATAAAATTTTCTGTTCTTTACAATGGTGCTGTCAGTTTTTTCATACAAATTGAATTTAAAAAGTTATTCATGAACTGTCGTATTTTTGCACCTAAATTTTCTGCCCAATTTCTCACGGTGGCATTTTGATATTTTGTTCTCCACACCTTTCTGAACACGTTTCAACAAAAATTATCGATCGAGGAATTTTTTCTAAGTGAAAATCTAATTTGACTCCCCTATTTACCGATTTTTGTTTCTAATTTTCAAATTGATGATGCAATGAATTCACATTTTTTGCAGTTGGGGCGAAGGAGCGGATATCAAGGCCATCACTATTTATTTTCAATCTTCAACTTTTGATACTGGCGTCTTCGCCTTAACTAGAAAATGAATTCATTGCATCTCTTCGAAAATTAGAAAAAACAAGAATGAGGTAAAAAAGAGCATAACATTACTCTGGAAACATCTAATTTTTAGACGTCCAGATGCAAAAGTACACAACGTGGGAAAAATAACAGCATGGACGAATTCAGCTGTACTTTTTACAATATCCTTATATACAAATGAAGAATTTCTTTTCAAAGCTCAATGTGATTTTTTTATTATAACCATGATGTAATAATTATGCAGTCCTTTTTTCTGGAAAAACTTTTGTATGACTACTTCCTATAATCAGTTGTCAAATTGGAAAAACACTACAATAAGAGATTTGATTCTTTTTACCAGGGCGTAACTCTTCAATCACTTTCGCAAAAAAATATGTTATAGGAAGACTCTTAAAGATGAAACAGAAAAAGTTTCGTGATTGTACTCGCAGAATATCTTTATTATATAAAGTAATAAAATATTTTTGTTATCAAAAACTAAGTCTGAAATTTTCAGAGAATTTGTATTTTATATGTACAAAAAAGTCCCCATAAGTTCGTTGAAAAAAAATGTGGGGTCAGCTAAACCACGCGTATCCCTGATACGTCCTTTCTTACCACACACAGCGCCGCATTTAAGTGTAATCTATCTAGACTGCAGTCTATGGACCCGCACCACAAAAGGGCCCGTGCCACAAAAAAAGTGGGTGAACTTACTGTTTAATTTTGAATAGACTAAAATAAATATCTTTGTTTTATGGTGCATTGGTGCGGGTCCTCATATCCTCTCAAGTGTCTTGGCCACTAAGGCGCGGCGGCGAAAAATAAAACTGCGTGACGTGCCAGTGGCCGCTGGAGAGGCAACAGCGCGAAAATTAGGACCGGTTGTAAATATTGCTTTCTAGTAATGAATTAATATGATTTTCAATTCTTTTCATTCTTATCTCCAATTCATTAGCTTCTAAATACTGTATAGTAAAATTTACTACAATTTAATAATAACCTTTAAATGTTTCTTTTAGGTTTTTAGTTAGAAAATTACTCTAAAATGCGATTCTTGCAGGTTAATTTTCAAATCTAGAGAGGAAGAAGGAGTTTGCAGACTAGCGTTGGTATAAGGGGGGTCTCATTAATGTTACAAAGTATACAAAGTGTTACAAAGAGGAGGGTAAAAATTGAACATCTTTGCGAAGGTATGTGTTCGAACAGTTGTATTTGGCGACAAGTAGGAAATGTCGTAGACGTGAGAGGTTTAAAGTTTTTCATTGCTTTCATCTTTTAATGTTAACTTACTTAACATAAAAATGCGATTGACAGTTAACTACAGCATTGGTTTGGCCTTGGCACATAGAATAATGGACATACGACTGCACCTCACTTCGTTGCGTGACTAAAAAACATATTATAGCACAATGATGGAAGGAAGCTTCGTCTAATAAAAATAGTACAGCATGGCAAATCATAAATGATAACAAGAATACTGCTGAAAGCAAACATTTCAAAGTCAACGAATTTGTTAACGAAAATGGCTCTACTATCGATTCTTATAATGAAGGGGCGGGCGGACATTAATTTTAGAGCCCCCTATTTGACTTTTTGTCTATTCCCTATAAATTTGAAAAACAAGGGGCAGTTAGATCTAAACTATCACACAGCAGATACGAAAAACCAAAATAAAGAAGTGGAAACTAAGAATAATCAAATTTTTATTATTGGCAAAATAGTACACGAAAATAGTTTTAAAATCTGAACTTAATATAAATAATCTAAAGCTAGACGTTGTAATAGATTGCATTTTTGTGTTTTGTGTAGGTACTTATTAAAAATTAATTAATTTGAATTCGACGTTCCTTCAACTCTGAATAATCCAAGGAATGTGCCAAATCTTTTTAACATTTTAATAATAAAAGATCATTCAGTCTATCATCACTCATAGTGGTTCTAAGTAGGATTTTTACAATTTTTAGATGCAGTTACATAACTAGCTGTATTATAACAACAAATTGAATTATTAGTAGGAGAGCCCATCGATAAAAATGGATCGGGCACCGCAGTTGCCGCCGCTTGGTGGAGATGTTGTAGGCATCTGTAGCTACCATTTCCCCCGAACGGAAAGTCACGCGCCCTCTTCGAGAGAGAGAGAGAGAGAGAGGCAAAAAACAAAGGACCGCTTAAATGTTGCCAAAAAATTTAGGCAGATTTTTTGGGCAAAAATAAGCAGCTTTTGTCTCTTGGTGTTTTTTCTCAAAGTGCTTCCTTCTCCCGAAAAAAAATAACAAAAAGAAGAGTTCATAGACTTTTTTTAATTAGTTTAGGGTGAAGGAAGCGTTTTAGATCCAAGAGCCAAAATAGCTTATTTTTGTCGAAAGAACACGCCTGCCGTTTTCCCTTTTCAGAATTTTTTAGACAAAAATAGTTTCCCTAAATTATTTTTTTAAATTTCTTCAGAAAAATCCCAAAAAATTCAGGCATATTTTTTAAACAAAAATAAACAAATTTTGCCTCAGACCTTTTCTTTGAAGTGCTTCCTTCTCCCGTAAAAAAATTACAAAAAAACAAATTTTCTTTTTTGTTATTTTTTTCCGGTAGAGGAAAGCACTTTGGAAAAAACACCAAGAGACAAAAGGTGCTTATTTTTGACAAAAAATGTGCCTGAAGTTTTTCAGAATTGAATCGTGACATGCCGTTGGGGTGAAATGGTATCTACAGATGCCTGCATCTCCACCAAGCGACGGAAACTGTGGTGTCCGATCCACTTTTGTCGATGGGCTCCCGTACTATATGTAACGTGCTAGCTTTAGCATGTGCAAGTTTAGCTGTCAGTATTTCTATAACATCTTGAAGTGATGTACCGGCCGCGGTCCGTTCAATGTTCAATTCAAACGCTGTACGAAACAGACAAAGAAAGCTACGAAATGTAATATAAATGTATATATTTATACTCCTTATTAGATAAACCAAAGCCCTTACTTCTAGGCCGATATAGCGCCTTTGCTACTTAACATCGGACGGGGGCGCATTGTTTTAGTTGAGGATGGGCGGGGTTATTTATTACGTTGGCTCTCTCAGCGATTAGTGAATGATCAAAGATAGTTACTTGTTTGAATCGAAATTAAGAAAGAAAGAATGAGAATAAATGTGAATACCTATATGAATATCGATATTCATATTTTTGCGCGTGCCCAGCTTTTTGAACTTGCGTATGCTGGTCAGTTAAAAATTTACCTTAATAAAAATTTTATACTATCTTCTAGTCAATATGGCTTTAGGGAGGGACACTCCACTCAGGATGCAGTTACTTCCTTATACACATTTATACTTCAAAATATTGACCAAAAATAAAGTGTGAATGTCTGTTCTTTGATATGTCGAGAGCATTTGATACAGTAAATCGCGAATTGCTACTTAATAAAAAATGCGCTTATGGGATAAGAGGAATACCTAACTCCTGGATTAGGTCCCACCTAAGTAAACGTACTCAGAAAGTCATGTTAAAAGTCGGCAGCAGGTCGTATCAATCAGATGATAAGCTGCTACCAATGTGGGTTCCTCAAGGTAGCACCTTAGGACCTCTTCTCTTCCTTATTTTTATAAATGATCTGCAAAGCCACTTGAAAGTAACGAATGCCTTCCATGTTACTGAACCTGCTGATGACTTGGCAGTTGCATCAACAGCTGACAACGTACATGAGTTGTCAAGTAATGCAAACATCTGCACCTCACTCATGAATAGTTATTGCGATAAATTTGGACTAAAACTTAATGGGACAAAAACTCAAATATTGATGTTTGCCAATAACACTCCTGATTATAGCTTATTAGTAAAAATAAATAATTTATCTATAGAAAACTGCCACTCTGTAAAACTATTAGGCATAACTATTGATAGCAATTTAAATTGGTTTCAACATATTCAAGACAAACAAACAAAAATCAGTTAGATGCTATGTCATCTGGCAACTTCGTTCTTATGTGAGTTTAGAAATACTTAAAACCTATTATTTTGCACAGGTGCAGTCATTATTAAATTACGACATTCTCTGCTGGGGCAACTTCAGTAGAGTTAATGATCTATCATCATACAATAAAAGATAATTAGGACTATGTTGTTCAAAGGTTCTACCCATACATGTAGAGATTTGTTTGTTTTGCTTGGAATACTAACGCTGCCAGATTTATATACTTTATCATGCTGTTTGTTTGTTAAGTATACCTAATATTAATCAGTTTATCCAGTTTTCCGATCGAAATATACAATATAGCTTAAGATACACGAATGACATTTTGCTGCCTAAACACAATCTCTCTGCTGCTAGCAATGGTGTGTCAGTTATGTCTATTACGATATACAACCATCTCCCTAATTATTTGAAAAAATAGCTGGTTTAAAACTGTTTAAATTAAAATTAAAAAAATACAATTACAAAAAGCAATTTACAGTCTGCAAGAATTTTTTAGTATTACCCTTTAACACAGGTGACAAATATTGTATTACTGTTTTATATTATTTCTTTCGTATGTCGTCTTTTTTTTCACCCTCCGAGATTTTTTCGGATTCTGACGTTTCAGAACACGTAGATTCCGAAAATATAGGTTTTTCAATTCCGTCAGTCTGTCTGTCTGTCTGTCTGTCTGTCTGTCTGTTGGTGCATTAACTAAAAAACTACTTGACGGAGAGCAGTCAAATTTGGTAGGTAGTTAACCCTACTGTCAGCGAAGAACTGGTAGAATTTTCACTGAAAAATATACAGGGTGGACCGTCTAAACGGAATAAACAGTGAAAAAAAATTTTTTTTTGCTCAAATTTAAAATTTCCACGTTTCATAACGCGCTAAACCTATTTCAGAAAAAAAATTCATTTTTGAAAACATTTTTACCACAAAAAAAAAATTTTCTTTGTTCAAATTTAAAATTTCCACGTTTCATGGCATTCTAAACCTATTTAAAAGAAAAAAAAAATTTGAAAATTTTTTACCAACATTTTTGAAAAAATTTTTACCACCAAAATAGATGATTTTTTTTTTCTCAAAATTTAAAATTTCCTCGTTTCATAGCGTTCTAAATCTATTTAAAGAAAAATAAAAAAAAATCAAAAACATTTTGAAAAAATTTTACCACAAATAGATGGAATTTTTTTTTCCGATTTAAAATTTCCACGTTTCCATGGCATTCCAAATTTATTAAAACAAATTTAAAAATGTTTTAGAAAAATAAAAAAAAAATAAAACATGTTTTAGTAATCCATTTATCACCATTATAGAATAGACGAAATATTTTTTTGCTCAAATTTAAAATTTCCACGTTTCATAACATTCTAAACCTATTTCGGAAAAAAAAATTGGCAACATATTTTCACCAATTTGGAAAAAAATTTAACACTAGAATAGACAGAAAACATTTTTGAAAATTTGTTCTATATTTTAATCACCACTATACTTCCACTCCATTACGTGAATGTGGGATTGAAAATGTGAGAGATGGCAATAATATTTGGCATATCCTATTATATACTTTTATTGAATAATGGCATCCCAAGAAATAATTGAGTCATGGTGGACATTTATAAAGGTATTTGCGCAAGCCTTCCATATTTGGCACCTGTTATTTAGTATATTGAACTTTTGCTGTTGGATGAACACTCTGTATATTTTTTTGTCCAAAAGTTATCAGGTTTTCTTTGTAATAATACCAATAATTATATTCCGATTATTATTCCCAATGTCATTTCGTAATTAATAATTTTTTTGAGTGACTGTCATGCACAAATAACGAGGGAAGTTCTGTGTAAATATCTTTACCAATTTTTATACTATGTTATTGTGACGTTTTTTTATATACATGTAATACATGTCTACTTAAATAAAGAGTATTATTATTATTATTATTATTATTATTATTATTATTATTATTATTATTATTATTATTAATTCTTTTAATCTTTGTACGAATTTTCCTGAAAAAAAAACAATAATGGTACATTGTTGAGTTTGTAATGTATTATTAACTTGCAAAATTAGAACAAAATTGGGCATTTAAAGAAAGATCGATATCTTTATTATTTCAAGTCAAAGGTTTTCAATACAATTAAGCTGGAGTGAATTAAGACTTTGTGGGGCTTCTGGCTAAATCTGGCTATCAGAAAAAGAAAATTGTCTTTCAATTAAAAATCATTTTATGGAACTTATAGTTTTAGGTAGTAAGAATATATAGTATTAGAAAGCTAGAAACTTTTTATTAGTACACTATTGAGCTATTTCTTCACTTAAATAGGTATTTACCCAAAGTTGAAAGATAATAAATTGTATAATGAAATAGACGGCAAACATTATTTATTTTATTAAACATTATTTCACCACAAATATTTATATATTTAAAAAAATAATAATTAAACATTTTATTTCATCTTCCGAATATTTCATATTTTCTGTTTCTCTTTGAATTAAAGTCGTCTATCACTTTATGTTATATCGGAAAAAGTTGTTAACGCTTGAAGACTGAAAAATACGATTTTTAGTCTTTTTGACCTTTAATTACTTTTGAACGGAAAGAATTTTTTAGACTATGCAAAAATAATCGGAAACTTCAACTTCAAAATGCCGAAAGATTTATAAAAATTACATCAATGGTTCCAAAGTTATAGCATGCCTTAATTACTATACTTATATCCCTTTAAAATGTTACAAAATTTTGGACGAACTTTGCATTTTGGGTAGGACAAGATTTTTTTATTTTTATGTTTACAGGGTGAGTATAAATTCTATTTTCGGGGTTAAAGGCCCCCCCCATTTGACCGCCATCTTGAAAAAGGGGGCGTAAAGAATTTCTCCGCGATATCTCGTGAACAGTAAGTCTCACAAAAAATGTTCTTACACTTTTTTTCAAGAGAATTGAATTCTCTACAATTTTGATCTAGACACTTCTTACCGTAAAATTGAAAATGAAAAAGTTACAATTCAAACCAGACTAAAATTTTCAAGAAAAATATCATTCAAGGGTTATAACTTTTTTTCTATTGATTTTATTGTAAATACACATCAGATGATTCTTGTACATCATTTTATTGCAAACAATTTTCTCTACTCATTTTTTAAATTTCTCTTCTTTGAAGAGGTGTTAGGACGCTGCAAATGAATCAAGTGCATCAAAAAGGGGACAATTCTGAAAATAATTAAGAACATTCCTGGGAGGATTCCAAGCTCTTTTTGTCTCCTGCATTTTTTGTCCAAACCTCTTCTTTTTCGAGTAAAAAAAATCGCAAAGTTCCAAAGTTTTGATTTTTCCTCGCCAGATAACTTAAAAAATGACAATTTCAGAAAAAACGTTTTGAACAAAAGTAGTCTAGTAGTCTACAGAGTGAACAGAAACAAATCAAAAGACTATGTACAAAAAGCATATCTTATTCCTCCCAAAAGATTATCATCACACATGAAGATAGTAATATCGAGGAACATATTGGAAGCCATCAACTTCCCAAAGTGAAAGAAATTTTGCTCTTACTGGAAGTTGAAAGAAAATATATTGTTCTTCTAATACTCTGGTAGGTATTTAAAATCACAAGTACAAATATTTTCGAATTCCAAAAAAATACCTATGTTTTGTAAATTAATGATAATATCAATTTGTTTAATTTATTTTTGATTATTTTTATTTTTTCTGCAAGATCTTTGTAAGATGTATGTTTCAACTTTATCATGGCCAGTTTTTAAAGTGGTATTCAAATATAATTGTTGTTTCTTATATAGTTGGAACTAGCATGTATATTCCCACTTCCTCTAGACAGGAAGAAAATACTGTTACGGATTTCCACCTTTTAGGAAACACCCTGTATGAATCCGTGGGTTCTAAATAATTTTAACAAGAGATAAACACTACTAACACTTTATTTAGCAATTTACTGACTGTACAATACTTGTTTACTTAATAGTTAACCTCACTTTTCACTTTTCTACTTGTTCACTTTTATCTTCATAAAACTTCCCCTTCCGCGCTGGTAATCGCGCCTTATATACTCCGAATTTGAATCTCTAGATCCATCTAGAAGCAATCAAGAATCTTCTCCAACAACATTCCAGAAAAGTCCGTTTTATTCTCTTGGCTTCCAGTCACAATCACTAGGCATAGGCGTACCATCTCCTTTTCCAAGGGGGTGTAATTCATAACACTGCCCCCTCCTTAAGTCTGATCGTCCCGATCAGGCAACCCAGAATCATCGATGTATTTCGCCAATCTGTCCAAATGCACGATCTTCATCTTGGACTTTTTGCTTCGTTGAATCCGATAGACGACATCATTAATTCGGGTAATAACTGTGTACGGTCCATCCCAAGGCGGTTGAAGTTTCGGTGACCTTCCTTTCTTCAGCTGTGGGTTGTACAGCCAAACCAGATCTCCCGCCTTGAATCCTTCTGAACTACCCTTACGGTCATATCGAGCCTTCATTCTGTCACTGGCTATGGTGATTTGGTCTCTAACTAACTCATGGACATTCCTTAGCCGTTCACTCATTTCATCTACGTAGCTGTTCACAGGAAGCCGTTCTCCACCTGGTGTTCCAAACATCAAATCACATGGCAGTCTGATCTCATGTCCAAATACTACACGAGCCGGAGTCTGTTTTGTAGTTTCGTGGATAGCAGCTCTATATGCCATGAGGAAAAACGGTATGTGGAGATCCCAGTCACGTTGATTTTTATGAACGACTTTAGAGAGATGTTCTTTCATAGTCTTATTATGTCGCTCCACCATTCCATCTGATTGCGGGTGAAGGGCTGTCGTCCGTGTTTTGTGTATTCCCAATAACTTGCAGATTTGCTGAAATACCCCTGACTCAAAATTTCTCCCTTGATCTGAATGCAGCTCCAGGGGTACACCAAACCGACATATCAAGTTATCTACCAAGACTTTGGCGACAGTAACCGCTTCCTGGTTCGGAATTACGTAGGCTTCAGGCCATTTACTAAAATAGTCCATGGCAACCAGTATGTACTTGTTACCATCCTTGGTTACTGGGAATGGTCCGGCTATATCGATCGCAATCCTCTCAAAAGGAGCCCCGACGTTATATTGCTTCATTGCACCCCTACTTCTAGTCTGTGGTCCTTTACTGGCTGCACAAATTTTACAATTACGACACCACGCTTCAACATCTTGACGACTATTTACCCAGTAAAATCGTTCACGTACTTTATTCAGGGTCTTGTTAACGCCGAAGTGTCCACCGGATGCTCCATTATGCACTTCCTGAAGTACTTTCGGTACTCGACACCTGGGAATCACTAGACGCATAACAACTTGCTTTCCATCCCGGCTCTCCCATGCTCTTTTTAACAACCCGTTCATAACTCTAAGTGAGTCCCACTGTGCCCACAAAGCCTTCAATCCAACTGCTTTGTCTGAAACATCCTTCCACTCTGGTCGAATTCCTTTTTCCTTTGCTCTCAATATAGCCCCAATCTATGCATCGTTCAGTTGTTCTTGTCTCAGGGCTTCAGTTGTCCAATCATCTGGAACGTCTATTTTAATAGTGTTGACTACTCCCGTGCCCTGCTGTTTCTCCACATGGCGGCAGTGCTTGCAGTCGTCCTTGCATGGTCTTCTAGATAAAGCGTCTGCGTTCTTATGAGATCTTCCTGGTCGATGCTCGATTTTAAAGTCGTACTGTTGCAGCCGTTCTATCCAACGAGCCAGTTGACCTTCTGGGGTTTTCAACTGCAACAGCCATTTCAACGTGGCATGGTCGGTCCTGATTTTGAAATGTCGTCCATAGAGATACTTATGAAAATGGTCCACTGATTTGACGATGGCCAATAACTCTTTTCTGGTTACACAATAGTTTCGTCCTGGTTTGGAGAGCACCTTGCTGAAATACTCGATCACTCTTTCCTCTCCGTTCTGAATTTAAGACAGCACACAACCAATCGAAGAATTGCTGGCATCTGTATCTAAAATAAAAAGTCCATTCTGTTGTGGGTATGCTAGTACAGGACCAGTGCATAGAGCTGCCTTCAATTTTCTCCATGCTGTTTCACACTCCGGTGTCCACTGGTACTGAACTTTCTCCTCTGTTAGCCGGTGTAATGGCTTCGCAATGTCTGCAAACCCTTCCACAAAGCGTCTATAATAAGTGCAAAGGCCAAGGAAGCTTCGTACTTCATGAACGTTAGATGGCCTTGGCCAATCTCGTACGGCAGAAATTTTATCGGGATCCGTTTGTATTCCCTCTGAAGACACTACGTGCCCAAGGAATTTAACTTCTTTCTGAAATAGTAAACACTTCTTCGGGTTCAACTTCAGGTGTGCATTCCTTACTCGTCCAAATACTTCTTGAAGATTTTTCAAATGTTCTGTAAAGTCTCGTCCCATAACCAGCACGTCATCAAGGTAAACCAGGCACGTCTTCCAGGTTAGCCCTCGTAGTACAAATTCCATCAATCGTTCAAACGTGGCTGGAGCATTGCAAAGTCCAAAAGGCATCACCGTAAATTGGTAAAGACCACTGCCTGCTGAAAATGCTGTCTTTTCCTTATCATCAGGATGAAGCCGAACTTGCCAATAACCGCTCCTAAGGTCTAACGTCGAAAACCATCGTGAGCCTGCCAATGTACTTAACGTGTCGTCAATCCGGGGTAATGGGTAACTGTCTTTCTTCGTCACATCGTTCAATTTCCGATAATCGACGCAAAATCTTAACGTTCCGTCCTTTTTGGCAACCAAAACTACTGGCGATGACTAGGGACTTGTTGACTCCTCAATGACTCCATCTTGTAGCATCTTATCTATCATTGCCGAGGCTTCTTCTTATTTGCTAGCGGAAGCCTCCTAGGTTGTTGTCGAATAGCGGGTGAGTCACCAGTATTTATCCGACGCTGGACTATATCTGTTTTTGTAAGGGCCTCCGTACTTTTGGCAAATACTGAACTTCCTTTTCCAGGAACTTGAGCGCCTCCTCTCGTTCATCCTCAGATAAATGCTCCAACTGGGAACTCAGCAAGGTCAAAACTTCCTGGTCTATATTTGTAGATGAATTTCCCTCCGTTTGTTCTTCGCACCTTGCTACCCACATAACCGGTTCATAGGAGCCAATCGGTTTGCCTTCTTTAATTGTTACTGCATGGGAATTTAAATTGACGACTCTAATTGGGATTTTATCTTTAGTCCGGGTTAAAGTTCTTGCCACAACAATATTGGTTAGGGACTTAATCGATTCTTCACCTTCCACCAGGCCAACACGGTAGCCTCCAGGATTTCCTTCCAAGGCAGCATCGATTATCTGTTCCGAATGAGCAGGAATCTTAATCGTCTTTGTTGTCAATAGCCTTGCTTTACGGAATTGGTCATCTGCGGTTGCCAGGATAAATTCCTCATTTCCAATTTTCAAGACTCGCTCCCCTACGTCAACAATAAACCTCTTCTCCTCCATGATGTCCAGTCCCAAAATGAAATCATCTGTAATGTCAGCCACAATGATCTTGTAATTGAATCTCAATCGTCCAACCTGCAGTTCCAAATTGACCTCTCCATGGACCGCAGCCCTGTCTCCCGTGGCTGTCCGAATAATTACTTCATTTTGCTTCGTCTTAATCTGCAAGCCCGATATAAACCCTGGCCGCACTATTGATGACGTAGCGCCTGTATCAACAGTAAACACACACTTTCTTCCATTCACATATCCTTGCAACAGCAAACTACTTGGGATTCTTCGCAGCTGGGAAATCTTTATTTCTCTGGGGGCACCGTGTTCCCTAGCCAGCACAGCCCCCTTAGTGCTGGCTATCTTTAGTTTTCCTGCTGCTCTTCTACATTTACAGCATTTACTCGTCTGTCCGAGTTCTGCTGTCGACAGTCTCGTTTCATATGTCCCATCCTACCGCAGTTGTAGCATTTAATACCTCCACTTGCCCTTTCTCTATTTTGTTGGTTTTCCTGTCTTTTTGGAGGATTTGATTGAGCCAGTAATTGACTGATCATTTTATTCGTTTTGAGAATCGCGTTCAAGATAGGGTTTTGGTCTCTCTCTTCTGGCTGTGATTCTTCAAGCGTCATAGCCCGCACTCTTGACTTTGGAGTATCCCTATACACAGCTTCTATTTCTAGTGCACGCACCAAGGCTTCACTACTACTGTTATGTCGGGATAGCCTGAGGACTCGCCTGATCTCCTCGTCCCTTATCCCGTCTAGGAATGCCCCCACTGCCAATTGCTCTTTAAATTCTTTTGGCGCATTAGGATAAGCTAAGTGTGCCAGTCTTTCCACCGCAGCTTCAAATTCTTGCAGACTCTCTCCAGCTTTCTGAACGCGCACTTTCAGCTGGGTCTGGTATACTTGAGCAAGGTGTTGATCTCCATATCGTAGATCTAAGGCAGCTTCTAAAACTCTAAAATTACGTTGTTGGTCCGCCGGAATTGTCTGGAGCAACTCCAATGCTTGGCCTCTTAAAGCTACGATTAATGCCTTAGCCTTCTCTTCGTCATTCCAGTTGTTTGCACTCGCTGCTGCCTCAAACTGTGTTTTGTAAGTCATCCAGGAACCTTGACCGTCAAAGGAGGGAATTTTTAATCGCTGGCCTGATGACCCCACTTGCTGGTTTCCTCTATCCCTCAACTGTCGTTTAAGCTGGTCTATTTCCTCTTTGACTTCTTCTTCGAACTTGTTTACTTTCACTTTGACTTCACCAACTTCTTCTTCGACCTTATTTACTTTTACCTCGGCCTTGTCCATTTTTCCTTCAACCCTATCTACTTTTTCTTTGACTTCACTTACTTCTTGCTCGACTTTATTTTTAAGTTCTTCGGCGACTGAAAATATGGCACTCTGTTGCGTCTCTATAATTTTCCTTAGTTCGTCTCTTTCTTCTTGTTGTTTAATGTCCAAGTCTTGCACGATTTTTCTCAATTCTTCCTGACGTTGTTTCTCTTCGTCTTGATGTCGTTTCTCCTCCTCTTGTTTTTCCTGTTGACGTCGTTTCTCCTCTTCTTGTTTCTCCTCTTGACGTCTTCGTTCTTGATCCTCAAAAATGTTTCTTAATTCTTCTTGACGTTTTTGTTCTTTCCTTTCCTGTTCCTCTTTCTCTTCCTGGCGCTTTCTTTCCTGTTCTTCTTTCTCTTCCTGGCGCTTTCTTTCCTGTTCTTCTTTCTCTTCCTGGCGCTTCCTTTCCTGATCCATCATCATCTTCTGCATTTGGGCCATAAAGTCTTGCATTTGTTGTTCGGATGCCATGCTTCTGGTTGTTACCGGCATATAATTATGATTAAATCAACAAAATTTATTAATCACGTCAATATCGGTAATGGAATTGTCCAGAGAAATCGCAAAACAGCACGAGAAAGTCTTTTATTTAAACTACTGCCCAAATAGAAAGGTTCTAGAAAGTTCACGAAAATGCACTTAATAACTACACGAAAGTCTTGTTCAGAGTCTTTATCACTTAACCACTAATGTGCAACAAAAATGTTCTACAATGTCTAAAAACGCACTTGACACTATTTTCTTGTTTGAAAATAATCCTCGAACAATGTCCAGTAAATTAGTCCTCCGTGTTAGCACCAACTTCGAGAATACACTGCCAAACCTTCTCGATCACTTCCGAAAAATCCTCTTGTCAAAATTCCGCTTCCGACACCAAAATGTTACGGATTTCCACCTTTTAGGAAACACCCTGTATGAATCCGTGGGTTCTAAATAATTTTAACAAGAGATAAACACTACTAACACTTTATTTAGTAATTTACTGACTGTACAATACTTGTTTACTTAATAGTTAACCTCACTTTTCACTTTTCTACTTGTTCACTTTTATCTTCATAAAACTTCCCCTTCCGCGCTGGTAATCGCGCCTTATATACTCCGAATTTGAATCTCTAGATCCATCTAGAAGCAATCAAGAATCTTCTCCAACAACATTCCAGAAAAGTCCGTTTTATTCTCTTGGCTTCCAGTCACAATCACTAGGCATAGGCGTACCATCTCCTTTTCCAAGGGGGTGTAATTCATAACAATACCTTCTTCCAAAAATTGGAAAAGCCAAGAGAAAGTATTCAGCCAATAGGAGCAATCACAAACGATGTGTTGAGAATGCCAAGTGGAGTTTTGCAATTACAAGTATCAGTATTGGCAACATATCATCTGGACACTGGTTTTGAAAATGTAAGCCCTCCAATTTTTACTATTTTTTATTTACTGGCAAAACGTTGGTTACAGTTCATAAGTTGCAGAGAACATTTTTTTGTTAACAACATATCAATTTAAATTCTTGACACAATTGGTTTTTATTATTGCAATTCATTTTTGTATAGTAGACGCAGTCGTTATAGTGGCTCGATGGCTGAAAGTATAATAAAGACGGAAGGTGTTATTCTTGCCAGTTACCTCGTCTTGTGTCTCTCTCGTAGAGTCACTATAACGATTGCGTCTATTATTAGGTAGATAGCCAGCTGTATAGATTTCCTATGAATAATATACATGAAAAACTTTATGTGAGTGGGTAAGTACTACCACAGACATACAGGGAGCCACTTTGCATATAAGCAAATTTTGCCCGCGTCATGAAATTTGACCGGAAGTGACGTTAAAGTGGAAGGATGGGGGCAAATAAGAAGAGGCAACCTATTTTTTTTAATAACTAGAAGGCTTGTACTTTAACTTAAAAAAAATAATTCATGTAATAAGTATTCGATGACTTAAGAAAACAGAAAAAAAATGCTTTAATCGAGGATGTCTCAGGATTGCGGGCAAATTAAGCCTGGCAGCCCACTACAATCTCATTGTATACCTCAATACCTACATTTTGATATAAATTTTATTCATGTATTCGATGACAACAAAAATCGTGACCAGAAGTGACGTCAGAATTCCATGACGGTAAAGATTGCAAAAATCAAAAGTGGTTCCCTGTATGTTTGTGGTAGTACTTACTCCCTCACATAAAGATTTTCATGTATCTTATTCATAGAAAATTTATACAGCCGGCTCTCTACCTATATTACAAAAAATAAAAATATATTTTAACAGTGGCGGCTCGTCAGGGGAGGCTGAGCCTCGCCTTGGAAGAACCACCATATCTTCAAAAGTAATATCTTAAGAAATTTCTACTTAGGTATATCTCAATTTTCAATACTTTTTATTGTTTATAATTCATTAATTAATTTTCAGTGTATATATAAAAGTTTTGCATTTCCTTTCCACAAACATACCTATAACGTTACAGTCCGGATAGTCTTTGTATGCATATTTCCCGGTCGACCGGTCTTTTACTGAAAGAACACTGCGGTTCGCTGGAGGCTAATATGAAATAGCTTCCAACTTTAACGCATTTACTTATAACATGAATGACCTTGAATTACTTTGCGCTGTGTAAAATAGCAACACTTCGAATAGCCAAGTAGGAGGCTAGCTTCAGATCTCAGTTCTTTATAGCGCATGTGCAGTGCAATTCAGGAGTTCAGGTGATTCACAAAGAAAACAAACTGTCAGTTGCGTTTAGCCGGTTAAGATCAACTTGATGTAAAAATACATAAAACATTTGATAGGCGGGCTAGAAATGAGTGCTCTAGGTGAAAATATTCCCAACAACATGTATTGTTGTCCAGACGTGGTGGATTATTTGTTAATAAATGGCTTTACTACTCTTACTTAGTTACTTACGACGAAAAGGTAAGAACTAAAAGATATGCCAGGCCTACACCAGCAATGCCTTCGTTAGTTTTTAAAAGTGGTAAACAAAACGGAGGGTTTTGTGATAACAATTATAAAAAAGTCGAGTGGTTAACGGCATCAACAGTTAGAAACAAATTATATTGTTGGAGATGTTTGTTATTTACTAATGATCAATCCTCAATTTGGGGCAGGGCCGGGTTTAATAATTTGCAAAATTTGTCGCGAGGTTTAGAAAGGCACGAAAAATCCTAGGAGCACATTTCATCTTGCGTTAAATTCGAAATGTTTGGTAAACAAAATATTGTAAATTTCTTGGATTCTGCACATAAGAGAGAAATAGAAAATTTTAACGAAAAGGTCCGTGAAAATAGGGAAATATTAAAGAGTATAATAGATGCCGTTATATATTTATCTTCACAAGAAAATTCTTTCCGAGGACATGACGAAAAACGAGAATCGTGCAATAAAGGAAAAAGAGCTGATAGATTTTTTAAAAACGTATGACCCAAAATTTGAGAACTTTTTGAGTAACGCCACTGTTTTTTCCGGAACGTCTAAATCAATTCAAAATGATCTAATTGAGAGTGTTAGCTCGATTATTAAGGGCAAAATTTATGAAGAACTATAAAAAATATATTAATAGCACAAACTTATGACGGCGCTGCAGATATGTCAGGGCATCTTAATGGACCCCAAAGAAAAATCAAAGATATTGCTCATCAAGCTTACTTCATTCACTATTACGCACACCAATTAAATTTAGTTCTGAGTAAAGCATGTAACGGAATTAAAGAAGTTAGAAAATTTTTTTCAAATATTACTGGTTTTTCGTCATTTTTTTCAAAATCTACCAAAAGAACTGATGTTTTAAATAGATTTAATATGAAACATAGAATTCCGACAAACGCTCCCACTCGTTGGAATTTTTCATCTAGAGTTGTTTTCACTGTTGACAAATACAGGAAAGAACTTATATTGACATGTTTAATTTTATTTCGGAAAGTGAAGATTTTTTTAAATGACGATCAGACTTTACGAGCAGCTTACGGATTATAATCGCTATTGTTGGATAAAAATTTCATATTTTTTCTAAAGGCTTTTAAAATGATTTTTGGGCAAACTGATGTTGTTTTCCAAATTTTACAGAATAAACTAACCTATATAACATATTCTAAAAATAGACTTAATTCACTTATATCTAAATTAAAAGAATTTCGCAATACCGATATACGTTTCAGTACTTTATACAATATTTTTTTAGAAAATGTTGAAAAAGTAGACGATGAGCCAGAGCCACAATGTAAAAAGAGAAAGACAACATATAGGTAACTTTGACAGGGCAGATATACATTACAAACAAATTTTTATAGAAATTTTGGACACTATTATAGTCCAAATTGAAATGAGATTTTCTGATTTAAATTCTTTGCAATGTTTCGATTTAGTAAATCCTAATAATTTTACGTTTTCTAAATCATTTATTCCTACTAGTCTAATGGAGAAATTCATGGACCATTATCCTTTTTTTGACCGTACTTCGTTAAGAAACGAACTATGCGTGTCATATTCTGACCAGCAACTTTTAGCAAATTCAAAATCATCTCAAGAAATGGTTACTTTTATATATAATAACAATTTAAAAAGCTGTCTCCCCGAACTGTACAAACTTTTGTCATTAGTGTCAACAATTCCGGTAACCTCAGCTTTTGTAGAACGATCATTTTCAGCACTTAAACGCATAAAAACATTTACTAGAAACAAAATGAGTCAAGACCGCCTCTCAAATGTATCGCATATTTCAATAGAAAAACGTTTTTTGTCAGAATTGAAAAAACACGATTCATTTTATGATGAAGTAATCAACTATTTTGCTAGTTTCGAAAATCGCAGGTTACCACTCATTTATAAAAATATTTAGGCTTTAAAGCAGAGATTAATATAGTTAGTTGTTATTTTAGAAGTTATTTATTTTTTAGGAAATATTTTTTAATTCTCCATAATATAGAGTTCCGCGGTTACATTTTTTTTATATAACTTCTTTCTCAAAACTGTTTTAATTTTTATTAAAAGTTATAATTTTACACTCCTGGCAGTGATAATGAATACAATTTTTTGTTTGTAGAAAAACACTTTAATTTTCTTACTAAAACTGTTTTTATTTTTATCAAAAGTTGTATAATTTAATTACAAGTGGGATAGTCGATAGTAGGGCTCCTTTGGATACCGATGCTCGAGTCGTAGGAACGAGAATTTCATGAGATTCATTTTTTCATCTGATCATATTTTCTATTTCCTTTTCTTTCTATTCTTTTATTAGTTCTATTCTCTCAAGTCGTAAATCGGTATCCTGGCGAACAACCCACGGCAAAAAAATGTAACGCGCCGTTGTACTACCTCAGGGGTGGTGGGGAAATGTACAATTTGTAGTCATATTGCACATCAGTTGTCTTTGAGAATATCAAGCCTCCTCTGCAGACAATATCACGAGCCGTCACTGGTTTAATTCTTACGAAGGTGTAATACGCATATACCGTGAACGTGCAGTGTACATTATGAATATGCAGCATGTACCTTCCTCCTATATACTGCGTATTGTTTTACATTTATTCATTTATCAGCGTCATCTTACGTCCAAAAATCCTAGAGGTTATACCATTATAAGCGGAAAACTCTATTCTGGAATATTGTTGGAGAGGTATTTTTTGATTTAAGGTCTCGTTTTCGAAGTATCGGCCGTGAAATGCTAAAATGCAACGAAAAATTACGATTACGGCCGTTCAGTTTTAAAACTCCATAGGCGCCAATACTTTTTCTTCCATTTTTTTTCTTTGACGCAATGGCTATAGACTTTTTAATAATTTTTGTGTCAAAATATCTACTTTACCTGTAAGACCTAAAACACACTAGGCGGTTTTGGCCGAATCGGCAGCCGCTTGTTACAGCACACACTAAGCGGTTAACCACTTGTCGTAGGAAGGCAACGTTGTCACTGTTTTCGGTAGTGCTGATAATACAGGGACAAAAATTAATTTGTCTGACTCAAAGAAAGAATTAATTTTGTTAGATTTATTATTTTATTATACCCGAATGAGAAACAATATAATAAAACAGTATAATAGGTAACTACTTCTTCCCAGCTCTTTTCTTTTATTTCTGTCACCATAATCGTTGTTTCTCATATCCCATATATAGCAGGTCGCTCTTGAATTACATTTATTAATAGTTCAGTATCAGTAATGGGATATATTTTAGGTGTGTAAATACAATACTTTTAACGTGCAATTTGGCTTCAATGCAAGCTCAAACCGCTCGGCAAATAAGTGAATGTGTGAACAGGTCCATTTGTTTACATTGCAGCATACACCGCTCGAAGCAATAAACACGATTCGGCACATGAATCATACGACGGTACGGGCGGTGGTGGATGCCGCTTTCTCGCAGCGCGTCATAGTGTTGAAACGGACCACCCGGTATACTATATTTTTTAAATTTATCCCCGCGTCTATCCATCCAAATTTACATATTTCTAAAATATCTAATAAATTGATACCAAAACTAAATATCACCCGGTACCTACCTAATAATATTTTACCCCAATTCTCATGCTAGAACATAAATGTTTCAAAATTTGTCCGATTCGTATAGTTTTAATAATTCTTTAAGTCTTCCTAAAACGTACAAAACTTGGTGTAAAGGCCAGTTCGAAGAGGTGCATATCACTTAAAATTTTACGATGTTAAAATAAACTAAGATAAGGCATAGGCACAGCTGGCTAGATTCCTGTGAGAATAGTACCAAAACTACGCAATTTTGTGTGTAACGTCATCGCTCTTTCTGGTATAAATACTCTAGAAAAAGTACACACTGGGTCAATCAATTTTGAAAGGCCTGGTGGACATGTCTCGCTAAATTAATTTACTCCAGAGCAATTCACCTCGTGTACAGCACTCTATAATTTGTTAGCAACTAACTAGCTGTTAACAAATTATTTTGTACTTAGAATTATTGACGGACATGTCTCGTTGAACTTAGGTTCTCCCGAGCAATTCGTGCAATTGATTCGATTTTTTTAGTTGATTGAACAACCGTCGATTAATTCGACAATGCCAATTTTTACCGCCGACTTGGAGAATAGTATTATTCTGCAGAGCTAGTCACTGGACGAATTGTCAGTGCGCGATTGTTTGACCAACGGTCAAAGAATTGTGTACTCACAATTTTAGGAGGCCATGACTCGTAGAATATAATTGTTGTTCTGAGTTTTCGGTACAATAAGTTGGTGTTGCCATTTTGATCGGTTGGGCAACGAAATCAGGAACTACTACAGTTTATTAGACGAGAGGCCGCCTCATTGAGCCGCTGAATATGTCCAACTTCGACGCGCACCGAGACCTGGGGGACACGAGCTATAATGCTGATTCCATAACGGGTCACCTCGCTGTCTATCAAACCCCAGGTAAAACATGTTGAGTATAGGTATTTTTATTTTAAACTAGGGAACTTAATAAAATCAAATCGGGAAAATCAGATTTCACTCGCAAATTTGGTTATTTACGTAAATGGCTCTATAGTTCGGATTCGACAGTATAAAACTCGCGTGGATATTTTATTGTGGCACTTTGATAATTTTAATAAGAATAACTAACTTGAATTAATTGTTGTGTTAATTTTGCAATGCAGCTATTTGTTTAATTTTTACCTCACCTAATATTTGGTGTTGTACATAAATTTCAGGAGCTCTGCCTTGTTATTATGATCTTATTACTCATTCAACTTAACTTACTGAGATTAGGTAAATTTTATAGAACTTTATGATTTATTTCCAGCGGCAGATTTTATTTGGGATGTGGGGTTATTCTACACTTTATTGGTTGGATGTTCAACTAATACAACAATATTGTACTGTCTGGACAGTTCACAGCTGTTCAGACGATCGGTATATTTATTGCTTGACCAGCGGGGTGCATCGCAGGCCACTTGTGTTCACCACAAGAAATGACCTGTAATGTGACTTCCCTATGGTTAACAATAATGCATAATTTAAAGGACTTATTACATGTTAAACTTTGTACAGGGTGTTTTGTTTTGCATTCACCTGCAATGGCAGCTTTCCAAGCCATGGGCGAATTGGAATTGATTTTTAATTGCTTGTTCATGCGATTGTTTGAACAAATACAATCTTCGCAACACATTAACCAATTGGTAGCCAATAGGCTGGTTCTGAGTCAAGTTTATTGGCCAGATCCCATCACTCTACGCTTTGCAACTTCAAACTATGTTTGATTGAGCAATGAATTGAGATTTCAATTTGCCATGTATTCAACTTCATCATTTATTGCGAGATTTCGCCACCCTATACAAACTTTTCATGTGCCGAATTCAACACTTTTGCTACTTCAATTTGTACGAGGATTCTCGTAATAATATTTATCATTTTTAGTGATTATTGGTGTATTTGATTGAACATCTGATGGATATTGGGGTGACTGTTTGTCACAACGAAATCTGTGACTGGAAATATAAATTTGTGATTATTTTTCACTGTAAATTTATATTATATTATGGCAGTTGCCACAACGTTTTATTTTTCGTTCCTGTATTGTAACCTGACGATTGTCTGAATATACGTATTAAACCGTTCCTTGTTTTTAATTATTTTACCTTTAAATAAAAATAAAATTTAATATTATCTACAATTAGTCAAATATAAGGTTTGATCTAACCTAAAAGAATATAGTGAATAAAATAACATACAATTAATCAAACATAAGGTTTGATCTAATCTAAAAGAATACTGAATAAAATAACATCCAATTAACCAAACATAAGGTTTGAGTTAATCTTAAAGAAAAGTGAATTTTTAAATTAAACTATGTAAACATAAGGTTTGTGTTACTTAGGAAAAAGTGCATTTACAAAATAAATTAAACACAAGGTTTGTTTAATTTAATGGAAAATTAATAAAATTAAATCTAAAATTAAATAGCCAATAAACAAAGGTTGACAAAATAAAAATATAAGTCTGGTTCTTAAAAATTATACAGGGTATTGTGAACATACTAAATTATACTTATCAAATAAAGTGCAAATCAAGAACAAAGATCAGTGCCTAAATAAAATAACGAATGTAATCAGTTCAGTGAAGAATATTTAATCAAGTGCAATAATCAATTAGTTTTCTATAATTAAAACTCTAATAAAGTAATTAATATCAATAAATAGAAACAGTAATATCAAACTTTAAAAAGAATTATGGCAACAAGTACTACAAAATCACAAACGTAAATTTGGGTCCTACCACTAAACTAGACGATCACACAGCCAAATTAGTTTAACTGTTTTAATTAGACATTCAGGGGAGAGGGGAGGGTAACTGGTAATTAATCAAACCAGAATTTCACTACAGAATAACAGGCGTAGGGGGGGGTGCGTCTCGTGTGAACAGCTCCATTTGTTTCTATTACAGCATGTGTCGAGTCGGCTGCCGATTCGGCGAAAACCGCCTAGTGTGTTTTAGGCCTAACACAGTGTTGCCGATGATATTAGCTGTGATTATCCGCCGACGGACATCCGAAAATGTCCGAGAATGTCCGATTCGGTGGTACCGCAGCCTCTCCGGCTTGCAAATTTTGAAGAGCGGGGGGGAGATTTCTCTGGTGCACATTTTTTTCCCCCTCGGTCAAAATTTTGAAGAGCGGGGAGGGCGATTCCTTTACAAAAATTTTTAAAAGCAGGGGGAGAATTTTCAACGATTATTCACTATTACACGAAACAAATCTTCATTTCCACATTTAATATTAAGATAGCCCAAAATAGCCCGAAAAAGTCCGCCAATCGGCAACACTGCAATACATATATAAGTATAATATGTAACTGGATCGAAATTATCCGTTTTTTATCCGATTTTTAACAGGGTGAGAAAATTATCCTCCACCTTCCTAAATTATCCGCAAATCGGATAATTATCCGCCAATCGGCAACACTACTGTAACAATCTCTCGAAAATATTGAATAACGTCACTTCTCCCAGGGCAATTTTTGGCCAACTTTACACATAACTTTACATTGAACTCTACATAATGTAGAGTTCAGTGATTGAAATACATAGAGCGGCGCGGTATCATAGTTGATAACCTTGAGTGTGGTAGTGAGGGAGCTTGTGTTGCCAATACAAATGTTTTAAATTGCCCCGTAATCTAATTCAAAATGCTCCGTTCGCTCCCACATGCGTTCAAAATCCTCTCGATAATCCTCGCACAAGCAGGGCCATCAAGAGAAAATCGGGACCCGGGGGGGTTGCAACATACGACTCCCACCAATCTTCGATATAGCGGGGGGTGGCATTCATAATAATAACCTATTTATCTCTATGACAATTTCAAAAAGCGAGGGGGAGTCATGTTCCTCAGAGTTAAATATTTTCTCGACCGAAATTTTGAAGAACGGGGGGGGGGGGGCATATTCCTTGAAATTGACTTTGAAATGCTCCCAATTGCTCCCCAAATAAATTTCGCTCCGCCAATAAATGAAATGCTCACAATTTGAACGTTTTCGCTCGCATTGGTAACACTGATAGTGTGATAGTGTTAGGAAATGCAGTGATTTTCGAGTAACCGTTAAACCAGTGATGGTGATTTAGAAATCACTGTGATTTTATACAGTGATTTCAATCACCTCAGTGAGTGAATATTTAGAAAGGCGACATCGGTCGGTAGCGTTATATGGCAAAAGGCAAAAGCAAGTTTGAATTATTGATTCATTAATAATGAATTAATGAGTGATACATTTCACTCCCAAATTGTTATGTTTAAATATCCTCTGACGATGGTTAATAATAATAATAAATCAAAACAAAATATACATCAAATTAAGTAGAGAAAAATCGTGATTTAATTCTCGGATGACATGTACAACTGTAAAAGGGTTATTCAGTGCGCAGAATCGAAATATTGCGTAAACTAGTAGTGAATACCGGTGACTGTCTATTTTAACCGTATTTTTATCAAATATTAAAATCACCCTATTTGCAAGGTACGCGCATGATCCTCGTTGAATATTAGAATAACCGGTTCGGTTTTTCTCCCAGATCACTGGTAGCTACCGTGATTCTCCGATCACAGTGATTGAATCCCGGTGATCGATATATCGCCCAACACTACTTGGCTCTTAGCTACGCATTCGATGCGCAGGGAGCGCTGAACTAACCGAAAAGCATTTTATGGTTTTATGGTACCTTCCACTCTATCTGATCTCTGGATCTTCTTAGGTTTGCGACGTTCGAGTCGAGAGTTGGTTTCGAGATATGAAATTGACAACTGACATCTAAAAAATTGGAAATCGATAATCGATTTTGAACTGGTTATAATGTTGATGTGTGGTGTGATATAATTTTAGTGAACATTAATTATACATTACTGATTTGTTTATGTTGACTAAGCAATATTAATTATATTAGGATAAGAAAATAGTATTACACACAAACAATATAGGTAATAGAAGAAACTTTTAATCTAAATTAAGGTAACAAATACAATTTTTAATATTCACATTTTAACTATCATATTTTTTCAGCAATTACAGTTTTTTATGGCATAATGAGTGGCTTTAATTATGCTGATATTCACTCAAACACTAGACGGCATAATGCTGTTCCTCCACCTACGAGTGGCCTGAGTAAACAAGGTTATTCAACTATGAATGCTATAAGTCAAAATGCTCTATCTGCAGCATGGGGTGGTACAAGCAGGAAAAGAGCAACAACAGAGGATGAGTACGTTATTATTTAAAATTTTAATAGCCGTCATCAGTATATGACTTTTGTAGGTATTTTGATGAGGATGACGAGGAAGCAATACCAGATTTAGCTTATATCCCTGCCCCAGGTAGCCCAACTAGAATTGAAATGGAGAAAAAGAAGCAAGAAGAGGAGGAAGAAGATGATCCATTAGATGCTTATATGGCTGGTATTGAAAAACAAGTTAGTGTCTTACATGATATTGAAGTATAGACCAACCCAAATGAGAAATAGATGAAAAACTAGTTAGGGGAAATTTTTCGATGCCATGTTGGATTTGTTTGAGTTGAGCATTATTTTTATAAATTGGATGCACAGTTATTATGCGGAAATTGATGCAAGCTTAAATTTGAGTCATGACTGTAGAGTATTTTTCCATTTTATGAAAACATTGCATCTTATACCTATAAAACGAGCGTTCAAAAAAAATTGTGTGAAGTTGTCGTAAGTAAATGAAAACATGAAACATAGATTGGGTTCTATTCTACTACTATCTCGTATCCAAAAACTTATCCTTATAGTAGGTCTCAGATTAGAATGCAGTTGTTTACATTATGAGCGGAGCACAGTTTACATAGGCACATGGGAATTCCCAAGTAAGTGGTGGTATCCCCATGGAGGTCGTCTCAAAGCCATTGGCAAACAAACTAAAAATTAACGGTTTAAATTCACTTTCATTTGGCATTTGGCCATCTTTTAAATACATGTAATTAATTTCATTTAAATTACAACATAATGTTCTTATTTTATTGCAGTACGAATAAAAATACCATGTACTAATTTTCCTTGCGTAAAACTTGACTTGCAAATGTACCAATCAGAGACAAGGACATACGTTCACTATCTTTACAAGCACTGTATTTTAAACCGAGATAAACTATAGATACACAATGTGTATTGGTTTGTTTGTTGTAGGATAATCAGTCTAAGGCACTTTAGTTGAAAACATCCCATAAGTTCCTGCTTGGCTAGTCGAACTATTCGTAGCTTTTATTTGAAAACAGCCATAACGTTTCAGAAACAATCGGTTCGATTCGAGTATCGTAGTCTCAATTTTCTCAATTTAATGTGTCCACCATTAACGCTAACAGGTGTTTCTAGTATTTATCAGTGATTTCTAGCTGGTAAAGTGCTGTTTTACACATTTTATTAACAATATACATATTACAAAATGGTGACGTGTTGTGCCATTTTCAAAATGCAATTTAAATATTTAATCATCATTTCATAAGTAGGTATAAACTTCATAGTCGTGACATAACTTACAACGTTCTCTACTTAAAAAAGTTTTGGCATCAGGAATGTTTCTGTTTGGGAATTTGTCTTTAACATTTTACAGCTGCAGCAGCATAACCAAAACATTCTCCTAAAGTCAAAACTACCTCTGTTAATTCAGAGAATGTGTAATCACCTATGTTTAAATAATATTAATAACCCGGGAGGCAGCGACAGTTTTCGTGAAATCATTTCTATAAAACTAGATTTTTTTCCAAAGAGAGTTTAGATAGTATGTATAATGAAGGTGCAATTCTACCAAACTCTTAGTGGTGCATAAATGAGTAAAAAATTAAACAACGAAAATTTCGTTTTTTGAATTGTCACGAATTGTCAAAAAATGATGATTCGCCTTCGCTCCCTACCGGCCTCAATTTTCGATTCTCACCTCGCGATTCATGTTGTACGGTAAGTGCCGACCTTCTCCTTCTCATCGAGACATAGAACGGGTCTCCAATCGCCGTATTTATTCATTTCTTAAGTTTGAAAAATTGACTTGCGGTGGTGCTAATCGGCGACTATTTTTAAGTGATTTCCCGAGTTCGAATCCTGCCCGGAGATACTTTTTTTTTCGTTGTCAATTTTTTGGCACATATTTTTTATTCTATAATTGCTATTCGCTCCGTTCTATTGCATTTCTCGGAAAAGTTTTGCATTTTCCGCCGCAGAATATTAATCTGCACTATTTCGATTAAAAATCATAAATTTCCTTACCGAAACATAATATAATGGAGTAAATAAAAGCTTATTAACAGATCTATAAAAAGAACTGTCTGTTCATTAATACTAATGAGGAATATAATTGTCGTGATTTGACTACGTATTGCCGTTTTTGCAACGTCTACCAAAGATTTAGCCACCCTATAGCGGAGGTAGAATGTGATTTTTAATCTAAATAGTGCAGATTAATATTCCGTGGAGGAAAATGCAAAGCTTCTCCGAGAAATGCAATAGAACGGAGCAAATAGCAATTATAGAATCAAAAATATCTGCCAGAAAATTGAAAACTATAAAAAAAGTATCCCCGGGGGGGATTCGAACTCGGGAAACCACTTAAAAATAGTCGCCGATTAGCACGACCGCAACTCAATTTTTCAAACGTAAGAACTGAACAAATACGACGATCGAAGACCCGTTCTATGTTTCGATGGCGAGGAGAAAGTCGACAATGACTGTACAACATGAATCGCGAGGTGAAAATCGAAAACTGAAGCGAAGGCGAATCGTAATTTTTTGACAATTCGTGACGATTCGAAAAACGAAATTTTAAATGTTTAATTTTTTACTCATTTATGCACTACTAAGAGTTTGGTAGAATTGCACCTTCATTATAGATACTATTATTATATTAACGCGAAAAATGTGTCGCTGCCTCTCGGCTATAACAATTAAACTGGAATTATTTCACAGAAAAGAATCAAAGACTAATAAATAACAGAAATGTCAAAGTAATATTTCAAAGCATTCTTTATGTGTAAAACAATTTACTAATAAAGTGTTGTAAATGCTTCTTGTTCTTTAAAGACAAATTACTCGAGAACTACTTGGTTTATTGAAATGCAATAAAAAATACCTTTTTTATTTCTAATGAGCTGAAAATTAGTTACAATAATTTTTAGAAACTTGAATAAAATTAAAAAGTTAAAGGTCTCTTGGCACTTTTCGCTATAACACTTCCTTTTTGAGATATTTGCGTTTCCCCTTTCCCATCCTTAAAGAAAATTGTCCTTAGTCACAGACCTTTATGTTATGTCATTGATTGCCCTCTTTCTTCCTTTGTACAGGGTTCATAGCGACTGGAAAACCAGGAGCAGTCAGGGATTTTAAAATTTCTATTAAAAGTTATGGAAATGTCAAAGAATTTTGAAAATAGTTGGAAAAGTCAGGGATAAAAAACGTACCAATTATTGCCTATTTCCGGGTGCAACATTATAAACATAAATATTTAACGGTAATAGTCGTGGTAATAGTGGTTTGCTTACCACCTTTATATCTGAAACTGTCCCTGGTGAAACACATCACCGAGGAAAACTATTACTTATTAATAATATTTTGTTTACAGTATGAACACACGTTTTATATTTAGTAGTATTATGGGAATACATTAAATATGGGTGTCAATCTACTCATTTTCAAATTAGAATTTAAACTAATTGTCATCTGTATTTACTTAACAAAATGAACACATTTCCTGGTAATTTCTTAGAGTTACAAGTCATGGAAAACCTGGAATAATCAGGGAATTTTACCTTCATTTGAAAATACGAACCCTGCTATAGCTCTTGTTTTTATTACTTTTTATAATAATAATAATAGTAATAATAATTGCTTTTATTGATAGAGATTGAAATAGAACATCAAATCAAAAAGTTGTAATAAAATGTTACTTATTTGGTTTTTATATTTAATATGTTTATTTGCAGATGAAGACTCAAAAGGAGAAGTCTTCAACATCCCAACAAACAGGTGTTCGCAATGATCTAGAAGAAGAGGATGTGGAAGAATCTTATTACCGATATATGGAGGAAAATCCTAACGCAGGCTTATTGCCTGTTGATGAAGAATTCCCAGACTTAGAATATGACGAGGATGGTAACCCTATTGCACCTGATAAAAAGAAAATTATAGATCCTCTTCCACCAATCGATCATTCGGAAATAGAATACAAACCTTTTACCAAGGTATTTTATGAGGAACATGAAGAAATTGAATTATTAACTGATACGCAAGTAACGGAACTGAGAAAGACTTTTGATATTACAGTTGCAGGTCATATTCCACCAAAGCCTGTATCCTCCTTTGCACATTTTAATTTTGATGACAAACTTCTCAAAGCAATTATTAAAGCCGAATATTCTACACCCACACCTATACAAGCACAAGCAGTGCCTTGTGCGTTGCTTGGACGGGATGTCTTGGGCATTGCGCAAACAGGTGAGAAAATCAATTTTTCTGTCACAATTTTCTCTGTTTGATATACAATAAATTAATATATAATTAATTAGCATTGGCAAAAGGATTTTTCCCTCACTGGGTTTTCCCTGGGAAGTTTAAGATGAAGAACTCAGCTTTCCCCCTTTTGAACTAGACTTCAGTTCTAACCTAACTTTTAATCCCATCACTCAGTCCTCAGGAATTCATTATCACCATTAATTTGGCATAGGTGTAAACATTTTCTCTTTTTTAAAGCGATAAAGAAACAATGAATATTTGTTTCATGCCAACAGATCAGGAGTCATCCAACAAATATGTTCTTAAGAGGGATCACCGAAAATGTGACAAAGTGAACCAGGGGTAGGAGGGGATTCACAAAAAGATGGTTTTAAAAGGATAGCAGCTTTTCTTCTTGGAAATTGTGTCAATAGTCTAAGAGCTGGCTACGGAAATTTTTTTAATAAGATGCAGTGAAAATGTTTATGTAAAACCCTCCTTACTAGCTGCAACGTACATAGCTCTGCAGCCAGAAGTCCAACCCAAGGAGGGAAGTGCGAGCGGTCAAACGCGTTAATTTTTAATCAAAATAAAATCTTTGAATGCAGCTCAGAAATTTTGTGTAGTTATAGGTTTTAACTGTAGAAATTGCATAAAATTATTGCCAGAAGTCAAGGTCGAGGATTAAATGTTGCCAGAAGTCGGTAAAGTTGTAAGAAAATTGTTGAAATTTTAATGTCAAGGTGCAGTTCTGGCGATTTTGTTTTTATATTTGAAATCTCCCTATTTTTCCGAATTTCTGGTTATTAACGTACCAGTGACATTAATGGAACAAAAAACAAATCAAAGTCGCGAAATGTCAAAAATTGCTATTTTTCTTTCACTTCTGTCGGCTCAAATTTTCGATTTCGCCCATGCAATTAACGATGACGAAGATCCTAGAGCCGCCAGACTTACGTTATTTTAGCAAAGCTGATATTTTGGCAATAAATTGTGTGATATGTAGTTTCTGACAGAGGCGGTTAATAAAGATCAACTCTTCTTTAGACAGGTATCATGTGACTATGTAGCCAACATCATAGATAATTTAAAAAATAAGCAAAGTAAGGAAGCATATGATTTAAATTCAAAAATCCTAAAATCAATTAAATTGTCCATCTTGGCTCCCCTGACATCTCTTCTAAATCAATGTATAACTGATAATGTATTCCCAAAATCGCTGAAAGTTTCAAAAGTTGTGCCAGTATATAAAAATAATGATATAGATGAACCCTCCAACCATAGACCCATATCTGTTAAACCTTATATTGCTAAAATTTTAGAAACCATATTAAAAATCCAAATAACTGATTATTTTGAGGCAAACAATCTGTTTAATGCTAACCAGTTTGGCTTCAGAACCAAACGCACTACAACAATGGCGATTGACGAACTAACAACTATCATAAATCAAGCTTTTGAAGAAGGAAAGTTCACATGTTCTGTGTTTCTAGAATTATCAAAGGCTTTTGATTGTGTGTCCCATCAAATACTAATTAACAAACTGGATTATTATGGTTTTTCTAACAGTAGCAAACTTTTGTTAGAATCCTACCTTAGTGAAAGAAGCCAATACGTCCTCTATAATGGATTGAAGTCTGACCTACTTAACATTGAGTCGGGAGTCCCACAAGGCTCAGTTTTGGGCCCCACTCTATTTTTAATATATATAAATGACCTTCCAAATTCTATAATAGATTCGACATTAATAATGTTTGCTGACGACTGTAACATAACTGATTGTAACTCGGACCTGTCAGTTTTGTTAGATGAGGTCAATCTAACACAAGCAGTTGCTCAAAACTGGTTTATTTCCAATAAATTGAGTTTAAACATCACAAAAATAGAAACAATGATTTTTTCACTGCGGAATATATATAATTTCAATAACCCCGACTCTGTCAAATTTTTAGGTCTATATCTAGATTCTAAATTAACATGGGATCATCATACCACGTATATTTGTAGCAAAATATCTAAAAATATATACCTGCTTAGAAATTTATCTGACAGTGTATCTCAACAAACTCTCCTTACTGCTTATCATAGCCTTATCCACTCGGTGATATCGTATGGCATTCTTGTATGGGGGCATGCTGCTTCTCGTGACAATGTTTTTAGAGTATAAAGAAGGGCCGTACGAATCATTGGTGGGTTAAAATTTAGGCAAGATTGTAAAGATGCTTTTACAAAATTAAACATAATGACGTTACCATCGGTCTATATACTACAGTGTCTTTTATACATCAAAGCTAATGAAGCGTTGCATCCAAGGCGAGGTCAAATACACTCGCATTTTACAAGAAATGCGAATAACCTACACATAATTTATTTGAGACTCAATAAAACTAGGGATGGAACTGGTTATTATTGTCTTAAATACTTTAATGTATTGCCTCAAACTATAAGAACATTACCTGAAAAGGAATTTAAATGTAGAATAAAAAAATTTCTCCTGTCAAACGCATTTTATAGTGATTCAGAATTTTTAAATAGTAATTTAAGTCTTGTTTAAATAATACATTGTATATTTATATGTATATATATTCTACCATTTTAAAATTATTTTATATTTTAACATTATTCTATACATTGTTATTTATTACAATTATTTTCATGTCTCAGTTTGTTTACATACTACTGTGTTGTTCTTTTGACTTGTGTAAGTACTTTTGTATACACTGGATTGAGTATGTGGTAGGTTCCTTGTGAAACATCTTTAGAATAATTATTTTTAGAAAAGGGAAAAACAATGCTTTTAGATGTTTCAAATAAAAACTGTATTTTTATACACTCTACATATGTTTCGGCTTGTTAGGCCTTTCTCAAGAGCATTTCAGATGAATACTAAAGCTATGAGGGTGGTTGTTCTAAAAATAAATGCAGTAATACCCAAACATGTGGAATTACGGGGATTTCAAGTAATAAAACTAAGGATCTACCTACTCGGAATAATTCAATGGGCTATTCTTAGAACCTTGTCTATTATAGGAGTGTTTATGAAATTTAATTGGTCATTGGTGGTACAAGTATTGCTTTTAAGGGATTTTTTTATTTCTAATTGTTCAAGGAGGTTTAAGCGTTTTCCTTTTCTTTCTGAATGGATTAAATTAATATTCTCTGTATCAATAAAATGATTATTTTCAATGCAATGTGTTGACATTCCTGTGTTTTTGGTGTTATTTAAAATGGATTGTTTATGTTCTTTTACCTGATTAGCTATACTTCTACCGCTTTGGCCAATATATACCGCGTTGTAGTCCTTACATTTAATTTCATAAACCCCCGATTTGTTGACTTTACTTATTTTTTCTTTATTGTTAACTAAAATACTTCCTAAGTTTGTTTTGTTTACACTTATTGTGGAGATGCCTAACTTATTTAGTTTTCTACTTATTTTATCACTAAACCTAGGAATATAATTAATAAAATTGTACTTTGTTGTTTTGTTGGTTACAGTAAAAAATTCCTTTTGAAGTAATTTTCGCTGTTTGTTTTTAACCATGTTCTCTATTAGTGACTCCTTATATCCATTATTTATTGCAATCTGTTTGATTATGTTTAATTCTTTATTAAACTCATATTCGTCTCATATTTCCCCTTAGACGAATATGAGGTGTAGAGTGTATAAAAATACAGTTTTTATTTGAAACATCTAAAAGCATTGTTTTTCCCTTTTCTAAAAATAATTACTTTTGTATGATTAGCATCAATAAATTATATCTATCTATCTATCTATCTATCTATGCATATAGCTTGAAAGCGGGGCCCTTTTACAGATAACAGATACAAAAGGTACAAAAAAACCTTACTAGCCTACGTTAAAGTATGATAGCTGGTTATCATATATGTTCGACAGAATACTGTTAAAAACCAACATTCATTATTGCCAGACACTTTCCGTGGGCCCTAACTTCCGCCAGGCTCTTTAAAGCTCGAAAAAAGCGCAACCTAACCTAACATAATAATTTTTTTGTTTTGTTTCGTTTTTTACATAGTTGGTAGTAGAGAAGGTTCCACAGTTAGGTTAGGTTGGGTTTTTTCGAGCTTGAAAGCGTCTGGCAGAAGTTAGGGCCCACGGAAAGTGTTTGGCAATAATGAATGTTGGTTTTTAACAGTATTCTGTCAAACATATATGAAAACCAGCTATAATACTTTAGTGTAGGATAATTAGGTTTTTTTGTACATTTTGTACCTGTTATCTATAAAAGGGCCCCGCTTTCAAGCTAGCAAATATGCATACGTTCTTAACTACATATCACACTATTTAATTCCAAAATATTAGCTTTGCTAAAATGGCGTAGGTCTGGCGGCTTTGGGATCTTGCTATACTTATTTAGTTATGAACATTAAAAAATTCCATGTTCTGCTTTTTCCGACGAGACTAATTGAAATGTCAAGTTCACGCTGACCGTAGCACATCGCGTTAAGTGACGACTTTCTCAGCGGATTTCTTAGTTCGAATCCTGTACGGGTGTCCTTTTTTTAATTTTTTTTTTAACTTTTTAGTTGATATTTCTTAGTCTAAAATTACATCATTGTTTATTTATTTATTTCTACAGTTAAAAACTATAACTACAAAATTTCAGAGTTGCACTTAAAGATTTTATTTTAATTAGAAATTAACGTGTTTGACCCACCCGCTCATGCTTTCATTCCTGGGATGGACTTCTGGCTGCAGAGCTATGTACGTTTCAGCTAGTAAGGAGGGTTTTTACATAGACATTTTCAGTGCACCTTATCATTTTTAATTTCTGTAGCCAGCTCCCCATCTACAACTACATGTCAAATGTTGTTTGGTCACTTATTTCCTTGTGTCGTTTCTTAGTTAATAATTTTGTATGGTGACTACCTTGTATATTTTTCGTTAAACGTGCAACAGATCTCTTCCTTGGCAATTTTAGTAGAAAATATACAAAATGGTCACTCTAAAAAATAATTTACAAAAAATGTGACAAGACAATAATATTTGACATGTAGTTAACAACTTTCAAGGGAGAAATTTGCTATGCTTTTATTAAAATCTAAATCTAAAAAAATATTAATTAGAAAATACATTACGGAAGAGAATAATATTTGGAATGCACTTGTTACTATTGCCAGGAAGAACACTTAATATACAGGGTCGCCTACCAAAAAATTTGCATAAATAAAGCAATAGATAAATGCCAAATTGGAATGTGCTGTGTAATTATCGTTACAGATTTTTCACCATAGTTTCATTTCTTAGGTTGAGCACCATGTATATTTTTGATTAAAAGTATAGCAAGTTTCTTCCTTGACAATCAAAAATTTGCATACTTCTCCAATAATCTTAACAATGTTCAGAAATATAGTTTCAGTGAACAGACACAATAAAGCAGTAAGAATTCGAAAAACAAATCAGAAATACAAATAAATTACTTAATTAAATCGGAACCCCCAATTTTAAACATGTTTTTCTTCTCATGTAGATTTTTGTCTATAGAGCACAAAATGAAATTGAGTTAAAAACGTTAACTTGTCTACTATTCAAAACCTTTCAATGTTTTACCAGACAAAATGTAAAAACTGTATAAAACATATATTTATTTTAGGAAGTGGTAAGACCGCAGCGTTCTTGTGGCCATTACTGAAACATGTAGCTGCTCAGAAGCCTGTTGAAGAAGGTGAAGGCCCTGTAGCTTTAATTCTGGCTCCGACACGTGAATTAGCGCTTCAAATTTATAATGAAGCGAGAAAATTTGCTAAAGTTTATGATTTAAAAGTAATTTGTGCTTATGGCGGCGGATCTAAATGGGAGCAAAGTTTGGTAAGTTTGATTAATACAAAATAGTGGTAATAAAATTATTGATAATGAATATATTTATTAGGCTTTAAAGGAAGGTGCCGATATAGTGGTGGCAACACCTGGCAGAATCATCGATCATATTAAAGGTGGCGCAACCAATCTTCAACGGGTGACCTTTCTCGTTTTAGATGAAGCAGACCGAATGTTCGAACTGGGATTTGAACCACAAGTACGATCTGTATGCAACCATGTTCGTCCAGATAGACAGACATTGTTATTTTCTGCAACATTCCGCAAGAGAATCGAAAAATTAGCAAAAGATGCCTTAACTAACCCTATAAGAATATCTCAAGGTATAACCGGACAAGCTAATGAGGACGTCACTCAACATGTTTTGCTTTTACCAAATCAAGAATCTAAAAGAGAATGGCTGTTTTCCAAACTCGTAGAACTTTTGTCAGCAGGGTCGGTTTTAGTCTTTGTTACAAAAAAGTTGGATGCAGAACAGGTTAGTTATAAAACATTTGACACCAAAATAACTTCAAAGATGGAATTCATTGCGTTTTTACTCTTTATTACCACTTGTAATTAAATTTTCATCTTGAGGTATTTTCTTTTATTGGTATTTTTGCCACTGTACTGTTTACTTATCAAATTATTATATTTTTTATTGCGTATTTACTCAATCACTATACATTATATCACCCTATGTTACATAAAAATGAACACACTTCTGACCATAGCGGGAAAATGTTATTTATAATTTTAATCAAAACGTTGTCAAGTAATATACAAAATAATAGAAAATCAATGCTGGCTCTATTGATGAATTTTTTAAATAAAAATAGAATAATATCCTGAAATCAACATGTTTTCACTATAGTCTGTTTTTAAACAAGAAGGAGCGTTTCAAACTTACTTCGCTAAATCATACATCTGACATTGAATATACCTTTGCCAGTTTTACACAAGGCAATGTTTCTAATCATACCTATCAATATGTAGTGTGCAATGACAAAAAAGTCTGAAACAGTGCATAATAATAATAATTTTTAGTTCAGAAAACATATACGCCAGTCAATTTATACACACAAAAGGGTTCAACTTTGCAAAAAGTCATATAGTTCTAATTTTTTTATGTTGTTAATACCTATGCCAATAGTAAAAAACCAAGTTTATGGCTTCGAAAGACCTGTGCGAGCTGCGCAATGCTCAAAAAACAACGAGATTTTTGCACTTATTTCTGTTTTTGCTCAATATCTCTTAAAGTATGCGTTGTACAGAAAATGTTACTACTCCTATTTTTAAAGTCGATTAAATTAAATTGGCAATTATCTCCAAGAAGTGAAAAAATTTCGTTTTAGTCATGTAGGTATCTTGCCAAATATCGGGAAAAGTACTTGTCCCACAAGGAAAGTCATAGATATTGATTTTGTAGTAAATTTATTTAGCTTTAATTTGAGCTCAGAAGGAGCCAATAGTTCGCTCGAAAATGACATAAAAGCAAAACTTCGGTAATGGATTTTGGGAAAAACAACAACCCAAATGACACCAATAGTAGTAGTAGTATTTATTTATCACTATAGATATACATAGTATATAATATATAAATATATGAACATCAATCTAAAAGAGTTTGGGATAATAAAATAATTTACAGTAAACTTTAGAATAAACTAACATTGCACATTGTATAAATAGAACATGTAATCACAAACTGGTAAAACACTTAATCTAGGATCATCACACATAATGTTGAAAATTTTCCAATATCACTGGTGATATGTTAAGTACTCTTCAACTGAGTAGAAACTGTTAGCAGTACGGAAACTTTTCAGACGAGAATTGAATTTATTTACTGAATCTATGGTTTTAATTTTTGGTGGTAGCTTGTTATACATTTTAATGCCTGCATGGTATGGAGATTTTTTTATATAAAGTTGTATTATGATTTCTACTTTTTAATAGGTAACCTTGTCTGGTACTGTATGAGTGGTTGTCTGAATTTATTTCGAACATGTTTAAATTTTTCTTCACAAATTTAATGGTGTTTGGTATATATATGCTGAGGATGGTTAGGATTTTATAATTTTTGAAATAAGGTCTATAGGAATCCCTTGGTGCAATATCAAATATTAACCTGACAAGCCTTTTCTGCAGGATGAACACACGATTTATATTTGAGGCAGCACCCCAAGCCACAATATTATATGATAAATGTGAATATGCAAGTGCACGGTAAACATTTAATAGTGATTTGATATTAATGATACTTTTCAACTGCCTTAATGCGTAATATGCATGGTTTATCTTTTTGCAAATATTTTGAATTTGCCCTTCCCAGCAAAGACTCTTGTCTATTATAGTTCCCAAGAACTTGACTATTGGTGAAAAGTTATAGGTATTACTTTGACGAGATCTTCCAAAGGTGATCGTCGTTGTGAGAAGTACACTCATTCAGTTTTACCAATAATCAAGATTAGTGTGATACTCTGACACCAGTTTTGATACGAAAGTAGAGTGTTATTTACTCGACCTTGATATTCTACAGAGAACAGCATCGAAGTGTCATCGGCAAACATCGCAACCAATCCCTCCTGTATAATTGTAGGGAGATCATTGACAAATAGCAAAAATAGTAATGGTCCTAGCACGGAATCTTGAGGAATTCCTTGAGTGACATTATAATTTTCTAATATTGTGCCATCTATTTTTATGTGTCGTTTTCTGTCAGTCAAGAATGATTTAATAACATTTAATGCTGGACCCATAATCCCCCAGCTTTCGCAATTTGTATGCAACAAAATCAACATTCAAACTGTCAAACGCTTTGCTTAGGTCGAAGATTAAGCCAATAACATGATTTTTTTTGTCAATTTCGTCATATACAAACTGCAGAAGTTGAATGATTTATTCTGCTGAAAGTAATGCTGGTTTGTTGTTATAATTTTACATTTAAATAAGAACGTTGATATCCTATTAAATATTAGTCTTTCTTAACTTTTGATATTGCACAATCAAGCTCATCACCTTTCTTGAATGCTGGCAGAACCGATGCAATTTTGAGAATACTAGAAAAATGGCCTTGCTGAAAGCATTTGCTAATTAAATATGCCAGAGGTGCTGTGACTTTCTCACATGCAAACGTTATGGCTTCACTGGATGTTCCGTCTACACCTGTAGCAGGCTTATCTTTTAAATTTTTTATTGTGTTTATAACTTCCTCAGGTGTTGTAGGCGTCAAGAATATTGTCTGTTCCACATATGAGGAACTAGTACACTTAGTCATAATATTATCCTTGAAATGTTCAGGCATTTTCTGCGATGAATTTGAAAAATAATTCCCAAAATGGTCAGCAATGATTTTGGGATTTGTTGTAAGTGTTTATATTTATTGTTATTTTTTGCATTCAACATTTCTACCGAGTTGTTTGTTAACCAAACTCCAAATTTCTTTTGAACTATTTGTTACTTTATTTACTTGTTGTGCAAAATAGTTTCTTTTGGTTTGTTTTATGTTGTTATTATATTGCTTTTTCTTGTCTTTATACAATTTCATTAGATTAAAATCATATAATTGATTTGCTAACCAATATGCATTTTTCAATTCTTGGCTCTTTTGCAGTTAAGCCAGTTCTTGCAACTTACTTTGTTTGGTTCTTTGTTACAGTGGGTAATTAGAGGGCATGAGCCATCAAGACATTTTAGGAGCAACTCGATAAAATTATTGAATTCGTCATCAATATTTTCAGATTAAATGCTATCCCAAGCAGTTGTCTCTAAAGTGTTTCCACGGAAGGCTGAGAGTAATAAATATGCGTGATTGCCTCGTGATCGCAACGTGTTCCATCCTCATTGGCGTTGTCGACTTCAGTTGTATGTAATTTGCGTAAGAGTGTATTTACATTTGTTCGAAAATTTGAATTATTGTAACTCTTAAACAGTTTAGTGAATCCATTTGAAGTTTATGGTAGTGTATTATCAAGTTTAAGAGAACAATATCCTACATTTTCATTAATATTCAATCGTTCTAAAATCGATCAGGAAACTTCTTGTATTTTTAATAATTTTACGCATGAATGGCTCTGGTGAACTAAGCCCACGTGAACAGCGCGTGACAGCTCTCAGAGCTCGGTGAATATACCATAGTATATAATTAAATTTTTCAATATTTTTATCTGAGAAGTGTCTAACATGACAAAAAGTATTATCATCTTGTTTATTTAATTTTAGATCTTTGCAGCAGATTATTTGAGCTGTATGATCAGCTGTGCAGAGATTAAATACATAAGCTAGGTACCTATTCTCTGGTAAATGTAGCTATATAATCAACGGAGACAATTGCCAATTTCTGAAGAGCTGTATCTCGGAAAGTTCTGGACATATGAAATTCGGTTTGGGCTTAAATTGTGTAAAATTTAATCTACTTTAAGAGAGGAATAAGAGCCTCTTCTGTAGGACGCATACTTTAGGAGATATTGAGCAATAAATCGAAACAACTGCAAAAATTTCGCTGTTCTTTGGGCATTGCGCATCTCGCACAGGTCTTTCAAAGCTACAAACTTAGTTTCTTACTATTGGCATAGGTCCTAAAAAATTAGAACTACATGAACTTTTGCAAGGTCGGATGTATAAATTGACTGGGCTAATATGTACAAGTATTAATATATTTAGGAAGCATTGCAGCAAGAAATACTAAGTACTTGTATTTGCAACATTACCAGAAATATAAAAAAAAGCAAAACAAGTATACAGGGTTTTCACTAAGAAACGTAAGACTCGTGACCACAAAATGTATGCAACCTACTGAACATCATTGATACTTCTGTATAACAAAAAGCCCGAAACCCAGTGGCATTCTGGTTGAAAGTTAAATGTTAGATGAATTTAGTAAGGCTTAAATTTTAAGTTTTTGTAACTTTATTCTCATGTTTAATGTTTTTATTTGCAGTTCGAGATTGATGTCAGTGTACCATTAATAAACTCTCTCAGATAAAATGCATATAATTTTTTTAATATCCTTGAATATAGAGAACATACCACTTTGAATTTCCAACCTGTAAATATCAGTATATTTTTAAAAATCAAGAATATTAAAACATTATAGGTATTCTATCTAAGAGAGTTTATTAATGTTATACTGGTTTCAATCCATAAATGTGAATAAAAATATTAAAAATGAGAATAAAGTTATGAAAACATAAGATTTGAGGTTATGTTAGCCATAATGCACACGCCCTATTAACATGTTAATTTATTTATTATATTTGTAAAAATATGATAGAATGATATCAAAAACATATTAAAATGTGAGATACCTTTTACAGATTTATGGCATCAGACATTTTAGGTATCAAAAATATTTTATGGTTACAGCTATTGGTTCCGGTTCAGTTTTATTCTTTAAGATGGACGTCAAATTATAGAAAAATATAGAAATGTTAAATTGTAAGAAACATACAAATTTTATATATAATAGACTTGTTATAAAGATATAAAATATAAGTACTGATTTGAGATGCATCTATAGGTAAAAGTAAAATTGTTAATTTGATTTTTAATTCATACGAATATTGAGAGCGTATTCCTACTCATCTTAAAATGGCTTTTAAATTAATCGTTCGAGTAACTACGCACCATCTGCTTATAATAATCTGTGTTTTTTGGAACACTTCTTTTCTTTTCTAATTTATCCAAACGTGAGGGTTCTGCAAATTATTCTGCAGAATCTGTAGAACTGTATTTAAAATTAATTCATCCTTGAGCTTGAGAAAATACATTTTTTACAGTTAGCACGTTATTTTTAAAACAACAACAGCGCACGCAAAGATTAAAAACTGTGCATAAGGTAAAATGACATACAAAAAAGACGTTAAATAATAAATTTCAAATGTCAGTAAAAATAAGTCAGAAATTGAGCAGACGTTTTAGATTGCCCTTCAGAAGAGTTACCGGACTACAGAACGGTTTCAGTTAATCGGTAAAGTCTCTGGTAATTCTTCCGAATAGAACCAATGTATTTTGATTTTTGTCATTTGGTCTTTTCAGTCAAAATTGTAACATTGTTTCTATAACAAGTGCGAGTTAGCCCTGTCGAAACAGACTCAAGTACTGTAGCATTGAACTCAGTTCCTGGTGCTAGTTGCAAAATTACAAGCTCCGACATCTTTGCTCAAATGACAAGTACATTTTTATGTAAAATTTCCTTCTCTTTCTTTTTGTCCTCTTATCATTTTCCGAAAAATAATTTTCTGAAAAAAAGCAAACTAACATTTATAAAAACCAGATTTGTGCACCTAATATTTAAATAAAAAAATTGCACGGGCGTTTAAGTGGGAAAACTTTTCGAGTTATCACTTTACATTATTTGAGAATATTTCAGCGAGTTAAGATAATTTCCCAAACTAAAATATAAATGCATTGGACTACAAAATAAAATATCTTAGTTACTTATTGTTTTGAATGCTTTTTATTATTCTGTATTTAATTTGTAATCTGTTTTTTATAGGTTGCTAATGATTTAAAAGTAAAAGAGTTTGATTGCTTATTGTTACATGGAGATATGGAGCAAGCTGAGCGTAATAAAGTTATAACAGCATATAAAAAAAATGAATGTTCTCTGTTGGTAAGTTTGCTTTATATTTAAAAACAAATTATACATGTAAGTTAATTATGCAGTCATTGTTCTGATATTTAATTACTTACAGTATTTTATAAACTAAACAGATTCAGTTGTTCAGCATAAATGAGAATATGCCACAATGGTCTATTTTATTGCTTATTCTTTCTTTACACTTTTAATTCTAAATTCAGCTCTTTACTTTAGCTATTAAAAAGGAACTACAAGGAGAGTAGAAGCGTCAGCATGGTCAGGATGCCTCTAGGGATATTTTTACCTTGACATCACATTACTAAAGATCACCTATTAGTGGTGAAATTCGAAAATTAAATACATGATTTTGCACTTATAATTTATGAAGTCAGTACAGAATAAGATAAAGATTAATTATGGGGCTAAAAAGTTTAAATTAATGTTGGTTATAAAACGAAACTGAATAATACATCTTTAGTTAAGATGTGTGATTATTAATTTTTTATTATAATCATTTACTTTTATATTCAACAATTTTATGTAAGAAATGGACATATTAAGTGAGACCACTACACATTCAGTAAAGATTGGGATCGAAAAGGCCGAACTGCATGTTCCTCTCTCATTTATAATAAATATCTGATTCCTATATGCAGGGTTGTTGAATGAAAAAGTAGATGTACGGTATAATATCGTAAGTTGTTATTAATGGTAATAACCTCGATTTTTCAGTGATGCTGTGAATCGTTACTATGGTTTTTTGATATGTGTGATTTTAAAGCGTGACGTGATCACATATTCCATACATGAATAAATTAAAATGAATGAAAATTATTTTGTAGATATGTAAGCCATGTAATATTTAAGGATGTATGGGAATGATTGAAAAATGTTAAGAAATTAGTGAAATTTTGGAAAATTATTCTTTGTGCCTTCGTAAATTACTTCAATAAATTTCAAATCGATTCACTAAACCATTTTTAATATATAATGATTTTAATCCTTACGGGAAATGAAGTGTTATTGAACAGAACAGCCCAAAAGTCATTGAAAAAATATTAACGCCTTTTCCAAATTTTTTATATATTAATGGTTTAAGATCTTAATAAGATAATTGCAGAGTTTAATTACTGTTCACTAAACGGTTCTCGCGAAATAAATTATTATTGACATAAAATACCACTTTTCATGAAACGTAGATAAACCGATCATGAAAACGTGGCAACATGGTACAGCAAAGTCTGGTGGTATAATATTTCTATTGCCAATTTAAAAATGCAGTCGAAAGAGTTGCTACCAGGATAAGTCAATACAAAGCGTGATAGTATAACACCCAAGACTATGTACTTGAATACTGCAAACGATATCCGTATACGAATATACTTAACCAGATATGTTATGCGCTTACCTCAAACAAAAGTAGTCGATTGTTTACCTGGGTCACCATTACAGGTCCCTTATAAGCTCTTGGCTCATTCTTAATATTGCCGGTAGCACAACCGTAGGTTAAATGATATTTATTTACTTTTATTGAATCATTTATGGAGTTGTTCATTAAACTTACATTATTTATTATAAATAAAGAAGTTTTTCAAATTGGTGCTGTTCCACCGCTTTTCCACATTTTCCAGCTTATTTACTGTACCAAGGCAGAATCAGGGCATTTTCAGCGTCAAAAGTTTCTGTCATAAAAACTAACAATTCAGAAATAAAACGAAAAAACTGTTGAAAAGCAGAAGTATGACTGCCTAATAATAAGTATTTGATTCTAGTAATTGTTTAGTTCAGTAATATTCATCTATATCACAGAACAGACGAATTAAAAATGTTTGGTACTTTTGTATCCGATTGTCCTCTCATGCATCCTTAAAGCATAAATGTATTGATAGCGTCAAGGGTATAGTCGTAATCATGTCAGCTTTGTAGTAAATTTAATAAAAGTTATTAGCATTTATTTTTCAATATTGTGATTAAAATCATCACTATAAATAGTCAAAGTGTAGTAGTTTATTTGTGAGGTGTTATCTCTAATGTTTATTGTGCTTGTCCTCGATAATCATCTATAACTTTGACTGCAAATGGTATTAGGACGACTATTCATTGATTTTTTTAAATAATTGCATTGTACAATTTTGAAATTTCTTTTTTTTTCTAAGATTAAGTAGTGGATGCCCTGATATCTGTAGTTAAAAATAAGTACTTTGTTTCGTTAGTCAGGACATTATATAATTATTATACTCTTTGCAAATACAAAACGAAGAGTATATTACATTTGATTGGCACGTTTCTAATAAAGCTTGTAGAGGAAACATTTCTGAACAACTTTCAAAATGTCCGTGTATCTGTCTGTCCATCACAGATAACTTGAGAATGAAAAGTCCGATTGTATTGAAATTTATAAAGTAGATTAGTGTTAGCTAGAGGAAGACCTCTATTGAATGAAATAGATCAGTAAATAAATAAGTTATTAATTATTAAAAACATATATTTTTTTATGTTTTGTAATTAAACAAAAACATTTCTAAAACGAAAACAATCCCACCCCTCTGTGAAGGGTTGTTAAAAAAGATTAGAAAAGAACAAAAAAAGTTTAGATGTCAATAAATATTACTACGTTGCAAAACCGGCTGATAGTCCCTAATGTTTATAAATTTAAAAGTAATAAATTTGTCATAAATGTGAAGATTATGAACCAGGCTTGGGGGCTTAAATAAAAATTAACATTGTTTATGAGAACAACCCTAGAATGTGCAACAATTATATAAAAAGTTCAATAAATCCGCAAAGAGTATAATGGTTAGCTTGTTATAATTATTATACAGGGTGTAATTAGTTTTATGTCATTAAAAAAAACTGATAATTGGGACCGACTAGACAAAAAAACCTATATGACTTTTTTCTCTAGGGGCACTGACCTGGGTTTACATTTTTAATGTTAAGGTAGGAAACATTTGAGAACCACTGTTTTTCAGGGTCAATGGATGTTGTAGTTCCGAATACTAGAAGTAATTAAAAACTGTAATATCCGACGTGTGTTCCCGCCTGTAGAAGTGAGGCACTTTGATGGGATTACTTGTATCGAACTTTTTATACCACTAATTATGAAAATGTAAATAATTCCTTCTCTTTCGGCACAACGCAAGCATAGCATGGCCGCAGGGGTTTAAATAGGATTTGTTTACATGTGTTTTTTAATTTGGAACAAAGTTATTGTAGCATTTATTGTCATTTATAAGAATTTATCAAATTTAAAAGTGGTTTATTAACATTTGTAACATTGTGTTCAAGCTTAAAAAATTAGTAATTATTTTATGAAATTGGAAAACGAACAGTTATACGTCCGAGATACGAGAACAGAAAATAGTTGTGTATTTTAAGTTAGGAAAAAATCTGATTTTTTTAACGAATTGAGCGCATAATTTTTTCCAATCAGGTATCGAAAACTAAAAATCGAGTCTTTGGTCTCTATGAAAATCAATGTAAACAATAATAAACAGATCAAAACAAGACAGCGAATACTAATAATAATAATAATAGTAATCATACCTTTAATGCCCAATAGGTAACACCCAATAACTGAACAATTCTTATGAATTTTTCACAAAAATTGTTCGAAATGACCTCCATCTCCATGTATACACATTTTGGTATGTTGAACTAAAGACATGTGCACTCCGTTCAACACATTTGGTAAATTAGGATCATTTCTTATGGTTTCTATACGCATTAAAATACGTTGTTGCAATTGTTCCAAAGTGTCAATTAAACGATAAAGCTCTTCCGCACCAGCTGCATTTTCACCACTTTCTCCATACACCAAGTGCATATCCGCGAGCTCTGGATAAGTGTAATCTCCCATAATGTCCAAAATCTGCGTTTTAAAACACCACACTAAACTGTAAATTAACACTATCAATAAAGAAAATAAAAATAAAAACTTGGTCCAAAATCCAAAAAGGAACACAAAAAGCACAAATGAGAAGTAGTGTCTTACATAACCAAGTACTAACGCCTTGAATGCTAAATCAATAAAATAAATCTTAACATAAGTGGCACAAAATTCAAAAGGAACAAAAGCAACAGACAAAACCAAGGAACTAGGTTGCGCCATATGTGCATTATTTACGAAGTAAAGACACAAACTGAAATTATTACTTGGGAATATTACGCGTAATAAGATAATTTGGCTGCGAAAAAGCAAAAAACATGGCGGTGTCCTCTGTCGCTCGCTTTTAACTGTTTTGTCGGCATGCTTTTCGATGATCTCTTAGGAGCACCATACTTATTTGCACGAATGTCAGAGTATGCCAGCAGTTCTCAAATTATGTTATTAATTATTTTGGAAATTTTTGTTTAATTTTTTTTCTCCAAAACTATGAGCTTTAGACCCCAGGTTATATAAGGTTTTTTTTTGTTTGTCTTGTTGTTCCCTACCACCAGTTTTTTTAAATGACATGAAACTAATTACACCCTGTATACTGTAAGAAGCTTTTCTCATTCTTGTCGTTGTTTTGATATGATTCCCACAAGTGAAAATGGTCAAAATAGATGTATTTTGGACAAAAAAAAACAATTTTTTTGAACATTTTTTGACAGATAAGAGACATATAAATTTTCAATAGCTATTCTGGTTTTAGGTGGCTACTGATGTAGCAGCTAGGGGATTAGATATACCACATGTTAGAACTGTGGTAAATTTTGATATTGCAAGAGACATTGACACTCACACTCACAGAATTGGAAGAACTGGACGAGCTGGAACTCATGGCACTGCATTTACTTTACTTACACCCAGAGATAAAGAATTTGCTGGGCATATTGTAAAAAATTTGGAAGCTGCTCATCAGGATGTTCCCCAAGAAGTTCTAGAGCTTGCCTTGCAAAGTTCTTGGTTTAGGAAGCAGAGGTAAATTTTATATACAGTACAGCTTTGTTATGAATTTATAACTAGCCCATATTATTCCAGGCAATTCAATTTTTTATTCACTCGTGTAACATACATTCTTAGATAGATCTTTATTCAGTTGTAAATGATAAATTGTTATAACCATGTCAAATAATGTAGTGATTAAAAAATAGTAGCATTAATAACATACACTTAACTAACTATTAATATTCATATATCTAAACATACACCAAATACAGTATGTCCGCAGATGGGGTTTACAATAGGTGTAATGGCTAAAATTTTTAAGTTTTCGAGAAAATGTTATTCTTTATAAAAGTTTTTGCTTGCCTAGAAAATATAATGACGTTGACAAAAATTATATTTTTTATACGGGGTGGCCAAAAATTACAAAAACTTAAAATTCCATAAGAATAAAGTTGCTCCATTTTTTATTTTGGAACAAAATGTGAAATAAAAAAGTTGTTTCAAATTATATGGTCTGTCCACATCCAAAATTTCATTTGAATGTTGCAATGTTTCCAAAATTAGTGAATTTAAAGTAAAATACTTATTTATTTATTTTTTATTTTATTTTTATTTTCACAAATACTACACTTTGTACAAATTTGGAATCCTCTTTTAGGAACATCCTGTATAATTCCTATAATGTTATATTTGATTGTTAGGTGCGTTATGACCTAGTTACGTTTACATATCATGACTGATATCCATTAAAAAATAATTTTTACAATGTTAACTGTCGAGCAAAGGATTTTAACTCTTATTTACACATAATACATTCTTCTCTGATCAGTTAGAAGCCTTGCCGTTGGAATGTCGTAATAGAATGTATTTTCGGCAGGATGGATGTCCGGTGCATCATGCCTGCCTGTGTCTTACATAATTGGCGTAATAGCAAATTTGGGCAAAGGTGGATTGAACGAAGCGATTCAGTTTTGTGGCCCCCAAGAAGTACAGATTTGATAATTGTGGATACATTTCTCTGAGGGCGTCTAAAACTAATTACCTATCGAGAATCCATAGACCCATATTCTAAAGCGGCGCATTTCGGTATCTGTGCAATAAATTTCCGTTGACGAAGTTAGAAGTCGTTTTCACCACATTCGAAAACGATTAAAAACATGCGTTCAATGAGCAAAATGCATAATTTTTTGAAACATCACAGATGAACAGATCACTAAAAAACATTATCTTTCTAGTATTTTATTTTTGTTTTATGTTCTAATTAAAGGTTAAAAAAATTATTTACTGCAGCTGTCAATTTAACTGCGTTTAAATGGAGAAGTTTCCGCGCTACTTGTGTGTGACGTCTTCGGGCACATCGCACCGACGGAAAACGTATTGTGATTGCGAATGTGTACACATTATTTATGTTGTGTTACGGAAAATACAAAGAAAAGTAGCTATAAATATTGTATTGTGCCCAAATGTACAAATACTACAATAAAAACTCCAGAAAAGTTATTTTTTAATGTGCCTAGACGCGATAAAGTTAGGAAGAAATGGTGCAGAGCTAAGAGACGAGACAACCGAAATGCAGAATTATCGTCATCCTCAAGATTATATTGCTGCCAGGATCATTTTGATGTAAATTTACCCATTAAAACTAATTATTTTATAATAATATTATGAAAATATGTACCTAACCCTAATATTATATTGTGATAATTTGTTTACATATCATGGTGAATTTGGTCACTTTCCTATTTATAGGAATACAAAAGTTTACTAACTTCTGTTAATAGGAACCTTGAATTAAAATGTATAAATGTATAAGAATGGTGGGAATAATGTAACTTCTCGACGTTCTACATATTATCCAGTTATATATTTATATATACCTATGTATGTCAACAGTTATTTTTACTATTAATGTACCTACCTACCTAAAAGTGCGTACTTAGTAAGTGACGGGAGGTATTTATGATGTAAAAAAGTAAAGCATTATAAGATGAAAAATATTAATTAATATAACATTAAAACATTGCCTTGTTTACCTATTTTGAGGTTAGGTACATAAATAATTTTTTATATTTAACTACAGTAAAAGGATAAAAATGGGCACAATTGAATTAATGTTTAGAATAATGAATGACACATACATTGTTGCTTTAGTACCTCCAATTTCTGCACTAATAAAATCAGTATTAGTAGCAAAAAAGTTTGTCATCATAAACACATCAACAACGGGCAAATTGTCACTCTGGCCCCGTAAAAACCGACTGTCCGTCATTTTTACCACTTAATAATTAAAATAAATAAATAAAGGAATGATTTCTTTTATGAAAATATCAATACACATTTATAAAACACAAACCAATTTACGATTTAACCCCTTGGCAGATAGACGACCATTAGAAATTATGCCGAATGACGTCAAGTTTCTATTTAATTTCTTACTTATGAAATTCACATGTTCATCCCACTTTAAACCAGTGTCTAAATAGACTCCTAGTAATTTTACATGTTCTAAATTTTGATACCCATGTAGATTTCTATTAGTAAATAACATTATGTTGGTCTTTGCATCATTTGGTAGCAGTTGGTTTGCAGAAAACCACTGAATTGCAAGACGTCTATTTTCGGTCATATCAGTAAGGAGTAAATTTAAATTTTTGTTTGCATTTGTGGCAGTTGTGTCATCTGCAAAAAGCATGAAATCAGTACTGGTAATTGCAATAGGAAGATCATTTATGTACATAAGAAACAGTATAGGTCCCAGAACTGAACCTTACAGAACACCATGTTTTACAGTAAATTTTTGTTTGTTGGTCAAGTTTTCAATATAATTACAGTTTGCCTGTTTCTTTGCACATGTGATGGATTATTTTTATTTAACTCTATGAAGAACTCTAATGTGTTTTTCATATTTCTTAGATTTTCCGTAAGCCAGTCAATATTTTTATAGCCACCTTCTCTCCTTTTTAAGGTTGGAAAAGCTATGTTAGCATTTTTTGCTAGGATGTCCATAAATACTTCGCATTTTTTATTAACACTATAGTCCATATTATTAATAAACTGCAAATTCTTGCAAACTTTTTAAATACAAAGTAATCAATATTGGCTAAACTCGATAAAGAAATAGTTAGAGCTATAAAAATATTAAGAAATATATAATTGCAATCAATACTTTATGCTTGTATAATTGAATTAAACAAACTATTAACACAATTAAAAATAAACAATCTTCTAGTGTCGATGCAATCTATGTTAAAATATTTGGAAATTTACCAGACTCTACTCTTCATATCTTAGTTTCAATAATTTTCAATCATTTAAATGAGGAATATTTCCATCTTTTCTTAAAAACATCTATAGTGATTCCGCTTTACAACGATGGGAATTTAAGAGACCGATCTGACTTTCGTCCCATATCACTAATATCCACATAGGCCAAAATTATTGAAAAATTAATAAAAAAAGGTTGTTGAATTTTTGTCCTGCAGGTTATTAAGTCATCACCAATTTGGCGTCTCAAAACTGAAATCACTGATGGGGAGTCTGCTGCGGTAATATTCTGTGATTTGTTAAAAGTTTTTGATTGTATCCAGCATGAAATATTATTAAAAAAATATATTTTAAAGTAGTCTGTTATGGGATTCGAAGTCGAAAGTCTGCTTAGGTGGTCGTCGCTTCACGTGCTGCGGACCACCGCTGAATATCAATTTAAATTTCAAATAATTTCGTCAGAGGCGCTAAAGCTCCTAATTTTCAATCGTTCATAACTAAATAAATACTTCGACATGAAGGTCATACTATGTCTCTATGTAAAAAGGAAGTTTAGCGTTTTATCGGCGTCATAAATTGTACGGACGAAATTGGAAATTCAGCTCGGCATGAATGAATCAAAAATCTTTTTTTATAACGATTTATTGTGCATAAATTTGGAAGCATCTTGTTCTGCAACTCTAAGCTTGCAAAATTTGGTCTGCTAATAAAATTTCATACACGTCCATTTTTTTTTAAAAACCTTTAATAGGAAAAGAATTGAACACAAATTGTCTGCATAAAAATAATCAAGATCAATGGTATGACACATGTGTCAGTTATAAGATGCGTCCGCTGTCATGCAAATTCCATCAGGGAGTGACTGTTCCCTACAAATTTGTAAGAGATGAAACCGGGGAGCATGTTTTTCTATCTACTGGGAGAAGCTTTCAAGAATAGGGCCCCTGGAGGCACTAAAAATTCGGTATTATACTCTTCAGAAATACAAAACGATGAGTATATTGCATTCGATCGGCACATGTAATATCGCTTGTAGAAAAAAAAATTTCATATCAATGTGTTGTTGATCGAATTCTGAACAACTTTCAAAATGTCCGTCAGTCTGTCTGTCTATTTGTCCGTCCGTCACGTTTCTTGTAAGCACAATAACTTAAGAATGAAAAGTCCGATTGTATTGAATTGTGGACAGTAAGTCAGTGTTAGCTAGAGGAAGAACCTGTCGTTTCTTAACAAAATCGATCAATAAATAAAATAGTTATTACTTAAATTTATTAAATTCATATATTTATATTATATAATATTGATACATTGCAGAACTGGCTAATTAGACAATAGTCGCTAATGTTATGTATCAACTTAACAGCAGTAAATCTGTCACAAATGCGATAAGATTATAGACCAAGCTTTGGCGGCTTTCATTCATCTCACACTTACACAAGGCCATCGCTAATGTAAACAAACATTGTTTTCTATTTACTATAAAATGCGGAGAGTATACAACAATTGTATAAAAGGTGCAGTATATCAGCAAAGGGTATAATGGTTAACATGTTAAAAGGTTGTATTTCATTTCTTATTTTTTGTAGGTATAAGAAAAAGGACCATAATCCAAATATAGGTGGTTTAGGATTAGGATTTAAAGAAATATCTACCCGAAGTTTAGCAAATTCTTCGCCTTCTAACAGCAGTGCGCCAGTTTCTAAAGGGCCAGCTACAGATAGATTGTCGGCCATGAAGGCTGCTTTTAAAACACAGTACCAAAATCAGGTAAATACAATTGATTGTAGTTAAATAAAGTACATTTAATATAACATATATTACCATAAAATAAATGTAATAGTTGGTGGACAGATATTATTGGTTAGCAGTGCTACTTCTCTTCACTGATTGACAATATCTAAAATATAACGTATTTGAACCTCACAGAAAAGATATGAACAAGCCTTATGTAAAATGGCCTCAGTTAAATTGGTTAAAAAGTTTGAATGTTATAGTTTACAGTTCACTGATCAAAGGCTCTCGTGTCTACATGACCCGAAAATAGTTCTATTCCTACAGTCGTTTGAAGCGTTTGAATTTCATCTTTATATGATATTAAAGAAAAAAAATACGGTTCTTCTTTCTATTCAAATTCAAGCATTCATCGAATTAATGATTTTATAATACTATATATAGTAAAAAACAACCATAGTTGTTTCTAATATTACACAGTGTGTTAAATACATTTAACTCCTTTCCTTTTCTATCCTCTTTATCCCTTTTCTTCGTTAAGCAATGCATCTCGGAAGCGTTTGAAATAGAAAATTACAAGTACTTTGTAAAAGTAAGATGGTGGAAAGTGAAGGTGAACCATCAGCAACAGCAAAGAAAAGTTACAAATGTGGCAAAAACAATGTGACTGTAGGTCTTCCATGTAAAACATGTGATATAACATACCACACCCTAGTTGTGCTCAAAGGTTAAATATCTGTTGTGAACACCCACTACAAGAAAAAACCAGTCAAGAATATAATGACAAATTACACAGAAGAATTATTCCTCAGGGAAGAAAATGCACTACTGAAACAAATTATTAAAGATAATACCACCGTTATGTCCTACAAGGAAATAGTAATTTCATTACTACAGGACAAAATAATAAACTTAGCATTAAAATTACAATTAACACAAGCAGAGCAAAAAACCCAAATCAAGGAAAGTACAGTATCTGTACCAGTAAAAAAACACGAATGATAAGAAATCAGATAAAATTTAAAAAGTGTCTACTAAACAACAAAATAATGAAAACAAAAAATCAACTAGCCTGGAGATACTTAAATAAACAGGTAGATATTATGCAACATATAATAAACTTAAATAATGACGAACTTGATAAATCACCTGATGAAACTCCATCAGGAAGATGAAAAATCTTATCAAAAAGTTACATATAAAAAGAAAAATAGAAGCCCAAAAATACAAATCGAGGAAGCTGAAATCGGCAAGGAAGATAGATTTAGTGATGGTTTTAAAATCGTACCGAGAAGAGGATGCTACAAGATTGGAAGTGGAAATGGAGACAGCAAATTTTTTGGAAGAGAAAACAAAGACAAGAAGATATGGCTCTTCATATTGGAAGTACCTGATAGTGTGACCGTAGAAGACATAGAAACCTATGTAAAACATGCGCTGATACAGAGAATCCTTATGTAAAAAAAATTAGACACGAACAACATGCGTGCTGGAGGCCTAGGTGGAATCCTGTATCCCTCGGGAGGACGTACAAGGGGCCCAATGGGGCCTAGGTGCTGCGGTCACCTAAATGTGACTGCCCTCCCACAAACTCCAACATGCGTGCTGATATAATCAATCGTTTATGATAGGGGTCGAACCCTATCTACTTCAACAAGGGTATGAACCTAGCTTTTGGCCAAAAAAGTAATTTTTAATCGATTTAATTTTAAATTAGGTAAGCACTTTCTTAATCAACCACAACATAATCAAGGACAATCTCAAGCGGAATTAAACAATTCACTTTCTTTTTTGTCTAACCCAAATCAAGAATAGGCACAAATACAAATAATGTAAAGTTTTATCACAAAAATCAAGCAAAAAAAGATATAATAGGAATAATGCACATAAACATCCGAAATATTAGAAATAAAATGAACGAATTGGAGGCATTTATTATTAATGAAAGTGTTCCATTAGATGTCATATGTGTCACTGAACACTGGTTAAATAGTGATGAGTCGGATTTCTTTGAAATATATGATTACTGTGGAGCTAGTATATTTTGTAGATCTGAATTTTGTCATGGGGGTAGCATTAAAAAAATCTGTGTCATAAACCTTTAACTTATTTAAATGCAGAAAAACACTGCGAAACAGTAGCTGTGAAAATAGAAAATTTTAATATTATTGTCATAAACATCTACCATTCCCCAAATGGAGACTTTAATATCTTTGAAATTATAGAAACATTATTAAATAAAATAGGCACCACTAATGGTGCCTATTTTATTTAATCATCTTTAACCATCTTTAACATAAGATTTAATACGTCTGATCGAACAAATACAACATTAATCGATTTACTCAAAACATTTGGATTTCAGCACTGTGTTTGAGAATACTAGATTAACCAATTGCATCGATAATATTTTTATAAATTTTTCAGTAGATGACTACAAGTCCTACAATACCGAACCACTCTTATCATATCACTTATGTCAGACTATAGAGGTGCCAATATATTCTAATATAAAAAATCAAACTGATTATCACATTTATCGGTAAGAACATATTCCACAAAATTATGTGTATGTGTACTTGGGACTTTATTGATAATGACAATGACACTCCTAACATTCATGAAAAATTTCAGTTATTTTTAAATACCGTTTTAGAAGCTTACAATGTTTCTTTTCGAGAAAAGCTAGTTCATTTTAAAAACACTGATTCTTTTAAAAGCGCTTGATTCACAGAAAACCTCAGACAAATGCGAGATCATTTGCAATTTCTCAATGAAGTCTGTAAAACTCAAAACACAGAGTTACATCAGAAATGAATTTAAACTAAGATACAGAAATGCACTAAAAAATGAGAGAATCAAAGAAAATGATAAAAATATAAAAAAATCTGGTAATCCTGTAAAAACTATGTGGCAAATAATAAATTCAAAGAGAGAAAAAAGTTTTAGACCAGTTTGCAAGTTGAACCAAATGCTTTTAACGAACTCTTTATTAATGTCTCTGGAGATATTATTGACGGGCTTCCTAAATTAAATATTGACCCTCTGCACTATGTCGAACAAACAAATAGCGCTGAATCCTTCCTGAATTCCTTTTCGTATATGTAAGGTCACATAAACAGTGAAGTTAGAGACATACTGAATTCAATAAAAAAAAAGTAATAGTAAATACATATATGGCCTGAATACTGACTAATAAAAATTGCAAAAAATCCCATCGTAATTCCCCTTACTAAGCTAATAAACTGTGAGTTTCAGAACTGGAGTGTGTCCAGATGAACTTAAAATAGCGACTGTTGTCCCAATTTTCAAAAAAGGCGATACAGAGGAATTACGCAACTATAGACCAATTTCCAATTATTTCAAAAATATTTGAAAAAGCTATTAAAAATCAAATAACTGAATACTTACAAAGAAGTAAAATGCTATTTAAACAACAAACACCATTTTAAAATTTACAAAACACACATTTAGAATGTTTCGAAAAGGGACACTACTCTGCTTCTTTGTTCTGCAACCTCAGCAAAACATTTGATTGCGTCACATATTTTGCTGGTTCAAGAATTTTTATTTTTTTTTTTTTAATTTGGGGTGATTGTGGCTAGGGAATGTACTCACTCCATTAGCTCAGTGTGGTGGTGCAAGAATTGTCCAAATACAATTTCAGTACGGGTATCTTACTTCCGTTAGGTGTTTCAGGTGTGGTAATAAAAAAAACTAATGGTGAACTACGAACAAAAAGGGCATATGTTATATACAGATAATTTGTATACTAGCCCTAAACTGGCAATTTACTTGGATCAGCACAATACTGGTTTATGTGGTACAGTAAAAAAAAAAAGGAAACGTTTTTCTAAATTTTTATATCGGGTGGCACGTGGAACGTGCAAATGCAAAAGTGCAAAAATGTAATGGCTCTTACATGGAAAGACGAGCGTGATGTGTTAATGCTTTCAACATTTCATCAAGGAGTAATGAACAATAGCAGAAAATTGGATCACAGAACTGGCGAACGTATTTGGAAACCAGACTGTGTAATAGATTATACCCAAAACATGCGCATGATTGATAAATGTGACATGCAATTAGCTACAGTGGAGTGTGTCCAAAAATTAATCAAGTGGTATAAAAACAATTTTTTCACCTGGTTGATGTTGCCATGCTAAATGCTTATAACATATTCCTTGTACAATTAGGAAACAGTTCAATACCCTTGAACATATTTATAAGAAAAGTCGTGCAACAAATTTTGGAGAAACATGCAACTCTGACTGCTGCTAAACTGGGGAGACGAAGTATGGAAGTAATAGATCGCTTAGCTGCAGTAAATTTCATGGAAAGACATTCCCCTGCAAATATTCCACCTACTGGGAGTAGACAAAAGGGGCAAAGAATTCGCCATGTATGTTCAAATACTGACCGAGGTGAAAAAAAAAACGGAAGTGTGTTGCAATTTTTTGTGCTGAGTGTAAAGTAGGATTTTGTATAGGTCAATGTTACAAAATTTATCACACCAGAAAAAAAAATTGACGAAAAAATAACTTTAATCATTTTTTTGGCGCATATTCTGTTAAACTTTTATTGTAAATCTTTTGGTGGTATCAACTATAATTTTAAAGACACAAGTTCCATTAAACTGTTTTATATAAAATCTGAATTACCATGATGTAAATAATAAACTTTTTTTTTTTTTTAGTTTACAGCAAGTTCTGAGCAACCTCCACCAATTATTCGAAAGAGGACAAGATGGGAATAACACCTTTTTATATGCGTAAAAAAATTGTCCTCGTTACCTTGTGAAATAAAACATTAATTAGAAAGTATTGTGGTCTTTGCTATAGTAACCTTAGATCATTTATAGTCCTTTCCGGAACAAGTATTCATTGTTACATGGGCTATAGAGTTTGACTTCAGAAACTTAATTGAGGACTTACATAGGTCAGGAATTCATGAGGCGGACATCCTGGAAAATGGGAGCAAGTCCGTTATCTTGGTTTTTATGTAATGCGCTGTATTTCTGCAACCACTGATTCCTATATTAATTTTTTTCTCACTTCAACTACAAATTTTACGTAGGAAAATAAAAGTTATTATGAATTTTTTTAAAACTATTTAAAATATTAGCATTAAATTCAAAGTAAAAGAAAAACTTTCATTCCATTATTTGCAGTTTTTTTGCTTCTCAATAAAGAAAAAATTTTTTTTAATAAAGATTGTAGAAAAATACTTGGGCTACAAAATGATGCTTTGTTTAACTCACTACCTCTAACAATACATAACTTGTGTAATCTTACACTCGGCACTCTTCTTGTTTGCTGTGAGTGGGCTCTTGTGGACTCAATGCGACCATCAGGTCTGTTGTGGCTTATTTCAAGTGGTGCTGACTTTATCGTGAAGATATGAGAAAGTTGTATAAAAGTTATTTGTGGCATTATCTTAATTTTTTTCCTTCTTCAATTCTTTGGGACTTCCTTCCACATGTATGTTTTCTTTTTAAGTGGTGCTCGGGGAATCTACAAAATATCACAATTAACCAGTATGTTACTGGTAACTAACCTCTACGCCTGTGACTTTTACATCAAAAGATCAGTTAAAGGTTGCTTTTTTTTAATTAAACAACACAAATAAGTATAAAAAGTTGAAAAAAAAAAAGGAAAAAAAAAGCCTTGAAAAAGGAAACAGAATAGATTTCTGAAACGTCGACGAAATATTTAATTCTAAGTTTTTATACGTATTTGTGTTGTTTAATTAAAAAAAAGCAACCTTTAACTGATCCTTTGACGCAAAAGTCACAGGCGTAGAGGTTATTTACCAGCAACATACTGGTTAATTGTGATATTTTGTAGATTCTCCGAGCACCGCTTAAAAAGAAAACATACATGTGGCAGGAAGTCCCAAAGAATTGAAGAAGGAAAAAAATATGAGAAAGTTGGCGAAAAATGCTGCAGAAATATATTCACAATTTATGAACAGAAGTTTTCTTATAACACATTTAGGTTATTTCAAATCGGCTGAAATGGACATTGTGCTTGGAGCAAACAATCGACCAATCACAAAGTACTTCTAGTGTTATCTGCTGTAGGAAGCAAAGAAAAAGTGCTCAGTGGGAAACAGTACACCTTGAGATATTCTTTTCTTAATTGCATAGGGAAAAGCGCAACACAGAAACCATTCAAACTAGTGACACAATTCCAGTTAAGGGAAGCGGTAGTCTACATATGCAACAGTTTTTAAAAATTATAATTTATTTACCTGTACCAACAATGCACTTATAGATATTTCAAGCAATGCGGTTATTCCTAATGAATGCTCTATTAAAATATCTATTTTTGAAAACGGCTTAGGAAAATATACATCTTTTAAAGAAGAAAGATTTATAAAGCTATTTATACAGAACTTTCCTCTTTATTTATCATCCTTTATTATTTTTTCTGTTTGATGACCGCCTCATTGATAAGAGTATCTACTATATTCCAAATAATATTTTCCACTAACGATTCTGAATTACCTACATTTTAGGGTGATCACCTTGTATAATTTTTAAGAAGAAAATAATAATTGCCATATAATAGACATAATTGCCAAGGAAATTGCTATATTTTTGGAGAAAATAATACAGGGTGGTCAAAATTTAATAGAAAACGGAGGACAATAATATTCGGAATGTAGTTGTCACAATTGCCAAGGATGAAACCGGCTATAATCTTGATGTAAATTATACAGTGGTTGCTTTAAAAACAACTAGGAAATGATGGTGGACACCTGCTATACTTTTGGTGAAAATCATATAGGGTGGTCATTTTAATAACAGAATTAGGAAAAGACGGATGACACCGTCTGTAATGTGAAAATTACAATTTAAAAATTGGGAAATGACGGAGGCTAATAATATTTGAAATGTAATTGTCACTATTGTCCTAAAGATCCACTTTTAGTAAAAATATACAGGGCAGGCACTCTAAAAAATAATTAACTAAGAAACGGCAGAGGAGAGTAATAATCGGAATGTAGTTGTCACTATTGCTACAAAGAAAATTTGATAACTTTGGTTAAAAAAATATGCAGGGTGATCATCCGACAAAAAATAAATAATAAATAAAAGGTGTCAAATATTATTCCCATGTGTCACATTTTTTTCTTTATTTATTCTTTTTAAGGGATCCACCCTGTATATTTCCATTTCTTGGTATTAGCGTCAACTACCCACTAAATTTTATTGTTCTCCGTTGAATCGTTTTTTTAGATATAGCGCCAACAGAAAAACGGCGTAATTGAAAGACCTTAATTTCTATAATCTATACCCTCTGAAATGTGAAAATCCAACGAAATCTTGGAGTGATTTTTTCACAATTGGTAAGCAAGGAAAGTAAAAATGGGAGAAAATTTTGTATACTATTATTAACAAAGAAACAATATCTCTGATCAACACCAAAAATTAATACATAGTGCAGTTGTAAAGTCTTTGAATGACAGTTCCAAATTTTGTGGGTTTATTGATATTTTGGTTTCATGGGAGTAAGAAATTACGGAATACGATTTGGGTAACAGTTTTTTGTTTCCATGACAATCTTAGGTATATGCATGGTTTATGCTTCTAAGAAAAAATTTCTTTAGAAAATGTACTTATAGTGCAGCCGAGCTAAAGTTTATCTTACCCACATAACAAAATGATGTGCAATGTACATACAGTGAATATTCAATCTATGGATATGTATATCTACAAGATGGAGAAAGTAGATCTAATGTACATCTAATTGATGTAGAATTAACATTCCTAGCATATACGTTTGTAGCCGACTTCCATATCTATTTCATATCCAGTTGAATGTACATAAACACATGCAATGTACATTCATTGGATATCATGCATATACACAATCGTACATTTTATGAACATACATTACATATCTCTGAAGTAGTTTCCACGGACATCAAGACACTTATTGAACACTGCACTCAACGTGTGTTGCACCAGTCATGTTGGCATCATCGGCGGAGATGATTAAAACGAACAGTTTTAATCATCTCGATGATACCAACACGATTGGTGCAGCACGCGTCGAATGAAAGTGTTCAAGTGTTTTGACGTTCGTGGGAACTACTTCAGAGGTATCCATATAAGAGGTAATAAAACACATATAGTTTAACAAGAAAATATATTTTATATAACTATTTTAAATACACAAACTTTACGTTTACAAAATAATATAAATTTTTACACAATATTTATGCATACTTTTATACCTTCCGGTAGTTTGACAAATTGTAAACATATGCATAATACTATAGTTACTCATGTCCTACATATGTGTTTAAATCATTCTCAATCATCAGTAAGTTATATAATATGAACGTATGTAATTTTTATTCACTATATATTTATAAAATACATACCCAATATGACAACAGCAAATTTTTAGCCTCTGTCACTTTGCGCCATCTTAACTAAACACACGCCTGCCACAATCAGTTAAATATGAAACTTGCAAATTTTCTAACCCTAAAAGAGTATATATTTACATATCTAAAGAACTGCATTATAATAAATATACTCTTACATTATGGGAGCTTCATGCAAATGTAACAGCATAATATAGCAATAAGCAAATAAAAAAATACAGAGAATAAGAAAGAGTTAACTTCCACCACACATAAATACTACGCACACAACATTCTATAATGGCTTAATGGCTGCCGGCTGTTGCGATCTCTCCTAAACGAATGATGCTTGGTGCGCCGACGCATTATGCCATAAATTAGTAGCGCATGCGCGTCAGATATTGAGATAAAATTCGAGTCCATGTGTAATTTAATTGTACCTTAATGGACATGTTATGTATAAATTATTATGTATATACTGCCAGCAATATACACTGTATATGACACTAATGGATGTCAGTAGCTGAATATATATTTCATATCATATGTATATTTAAAAATAAATATTCAGATTCCAGCATCTAATGTATATGCTATGGATATACATATCCACGAGATGTTATGTGGATAGTTTAAAATGCAGTGCTTCGGTGTTTTCACAAATTTTAAAATCTCTCGACTGTGAATACTTAATTATGGTTAAAAAAAATTTGAATTTTCCCAAGCAATCGATTTACTCCTTAAAATGAGCCCTTTTAAATTTTACTGTGAAAAACCATGTCACCGTATCCCGCACTGATGGCGTCAGAGGTTACATTGTTGGTAAACAAACATAGGTTGTGTATTATAAATACACGTTATTTTGTAAAATCTTAACGTTTTATAATGGAAAATAAGTGGTGTTTTGTGCCAGGATGCAAAAATACATCCAAGAATGCACCTAAAAAGGTTTTCGTGACAGTACCAAAACAAGTACAACTCAAAATAAAGCGACTTAAAACTGGTAGACGTGATCCACCTACAACAGCATCAGTATTTTTCTGCTATGAGGATCATTTCAAAGTTGAGTAAGCAAAGTAAGTTTAAATCTTCATTATCATGCATGAGTATTAGTCTAAAATAATGAATGACTAGCTACCCAACACTCTTCACCAGTGTTGCCGTTTTGCCAGTAATTGCTGGCATTTGCCAGGAATGAAGAGGTCTGCCAGTAAACCTGCCAGGAATGACCTAATGGCAGGAATTTGACAGGAATAAATTGTTAGAAGGGATGTTGATTTGGAACAAACCTTCAATTTTTTTTGTATTGTTTTAATTAACATAACAAGACTGTATTGTAAAAATTGTATCGCAAGGACGATTTTCTCTCGAGGGTCCCGAGAATACAATATTGCGAAATTTTGCGAGAATACAATATTGCGAAATGCCAGGAATGCAATCAAGTTTCGCCAGTAATTTTGTTTTGAGCACCTATATACAATAGTCATAATATAGGAATCTATAAACTACGTTAAAGTAATAATAGATAGATACAAAGAGAATAAAAAAGTTTAGTACTTATGTTGCAGCTATAGAGCATCTTACTTCTGCTATGTTGAAACGTTCATCTTTCTTCATAAATTCTGCGATCGTGAACACATCCACTGTCAGTAAATTTCCTGAAGTAGCTCTTACGAATTGTGTATTAGCCATTTCGAATTAAATCACAGGTAAGAACGTACAAAAAGTCTAAAATGCTATGTCTTTATACTACGTACGTGCAATATTACTGTTTGATGTAATCGATGACGTCACTAGTGTCACCACCAATAATGGCGTGTTTCGCGTACCTGTTCAAATATTCAAATTTTATTATTTATTTGTTGAAATATTAATTTGATAGACGACGGATTGCTTTTTAAATACAGGAAAATGCTTTAATACATTAAGTACTTCATTTTAATAATATCGAAAAAGCTAATTTGCATATAGTTAAAACACCTAATTGGCACATTTGCAAGCCAAGTTTACGCAGGGAAAATTAGTAAATCACAACGGATATAGTGTATTTTTTACTGCAATAAAAGAACATTTATGCTGTAATTTAAATTAAATAAATTCAAGGTATTTATAAGATCGCCCAATGCGAAATGAAAGTGAATTTAAACTCTTAAATTTTTATTTTGTGTACAATCCTATAGCAACAGTGGTAGAGTAAACACCTATTTATCTTTTGCTCATAGTACGAGAGTTAGCTAATTACTAAACTGAAATGTCTGGTGAAAGTGATGGTAGCTTTAGTGAAATGGAAATTTGCGATGATGGGCAGTGGAAAAAAGTGAGACACAAAAGAAAAGCAAGGAATAGATTAGGAAGTGTATCAAAGAAAAAAGCATTGTCAACAGATGAAATAAATAGAATTATAATGGGATCAACTTGTACTGATAAAAACCTCAGCACAAAAACCAACACAAACACAAAAACTACAACCAACAAAAACATCCAATATAGAAACTTTCCTCCTATAATGAAAGATGTTACCCACAAAAAATATAAACATATGTTTCACTTACTAACTGATACAGGGTGTTCACGAATTAATTTCTGTGATTTATGGGATAAAATACATCCAGATGTGGATGACGAAATAATAAAAACAAAAACTGGACTACTAATAAAAACCAATCAGGAGAAAAACAGTATTACAACGACTCTGGAAAAATTAGTGGAAGTCAAAAAAATACTTGCATTCAAAGAGACTTTGCCAAACTCTAAACCAACTACATCTACCCCTATAGAAAGTTACTCCGTGGTAATTGGAGCTGTTGAACAGGAAATAGAGGACAACTCAATAAGCGAACATCTACAAAAGCTCGGCTTACCACATAGGTTTTGTAAAAGAATTACTTCCCTGACAACACAAAAACCCACAACCTTAATAAGAATCATCAGCGGATCACAAAACGTCTGCGAAACACTACTCAAAAATGGATTATTCTACAAACACCGCCACTATCCTGTATATCCGAGCAAACCCCCCAATCCAACGCCTAATCCATGCAGCAAATGTCTATATTTCACGCACCCTCCGGAATCATGTGATACCCCACCCAAATGTACAAAATGCCTTGGACCACATACTTCGAATAGATGCTCCTCAACACTACCACCAAAATGTACAGGCTGTGGATCTGAGGATCACCAAGCATGGTCCTTTAAATGCCCTAAGAGACCTACTGCACCAATCACAGGCATACCGAACATACAGATAAAATCACTGAACAAGAAATCTACCGAAATTTCTCCAGAAATGAAAAAGACAAGAATCCACAGCCCAGTTACTATCCACGATATGATCATCAACACCTACATCAACGACTTAAACGATCCAAAAAATATAGATAGAGAGGGACTGTTACAAAAACTAAAGAAAAGATTTAGAGACAACTATAATGTGGACTCGATTGCCGTATTTTCAGGGAGCCGGGTATATATCCTGATATTTGATCTTGACTGTGAAGACCCAATATCCCCTACAGAACTCATAAACAACACCAATAATTTTCAGCACGTTCAACTCGGAAATATGTAAATTTCTATACTGTAACATAAACAGCTACCCCAGAAGAAAATTAATAATAAACAATTTTATTGAAACACAAAAAATCGATTGTACTATGCTGGTAGAAGCAAAAACCTCAGAAAAATTCAGTACATCATACAAGAATTGGTCGGTAATACAACCAAATTCACAACAAAACCAGAGGAGACTCTCTCGTACAAGCCCAACCTAGTCTCGGAATCGGAAAAGCAAACCCTCCCACCATTAACTATTATCTTAACGAATGTATACATTTCACTGTCCCATTTGCAGATAACAAATTACATATATTTTTAGTATACATTCACCCAACGGCAAGAATCGAAGAAAACATATTCACAAAAGCATCTCTTTACAAATATTCTCTAATAATAGGTGATTTCAATGCAAACAACCGAGCCAAAAAAAGGCAATTAAATACCTTTCTACAGAACTCCAACTTCCAAAGGTGGGAAACTGCACCAACCTTCATAATGCCACATAATAACGATACCACTCCAGATCTTATATTATATACAAGTAATATATCAAATAATATCCTAAATGTAGAAGAAACCCCAGACCTGGGATCGGATCATCTTGGACTTATCTTAACATTAGACCTACAAAAGTCGACACAGAACAGCGAAGTTCAAAGGTATAACTTTTCCAAAACAGACACTAACAAAGTGAACGAAGGTATGCTATCATATTTGGAAGATTCGGAAGACATAGAAATTACCAGCCGACAAATATCAAACTTTAACGCTAAGCTAACGTCGCTAATTCTAGAAAATACGCCCAGGACGAAATATAACTATTATACACACGAACTTCCACCCTATACTATAAGGCTTATAAAAAAGAAAAGACAAATGTATCGGGAATACAAAGCCAATGGAGACCCAGACATGAAAACGGAGATAAATAGATTTAACAAAAACATTCAAGAACTAATCCAACAATTTAAAACTCACAAGTGGATAAGAGCATGCGAAAATATAAACTCCAAAAAAGGAAAAACTTATTGGCAAGAGATCAAAAAACTATCTAAATATAAAAACAAAACTGGAATTAAGCAAGTCATAGAGGAGAACGGTGAAAAATACGAAACACCTGCTGAAAAAGCATACATTTTTAGTAAACATTACAAGAAAGTGTACAAAAAATATGAAGATAACAATTTCGATAACATACATTATGACACCATTACCCAATGGTGTGAAACATATTTCTCAGAGTTACCACCAGTTGAAGAACACACTATAACAGAAGAAGAATATTTCGATATAATGCACCAAGGTAAAAGTACAGCACCAGGCCACGACTACATCACCAAAAACTTGTTAAGAAAACTAGACAAAAAAGTGCACCTACACATTAAGAAAATGTACGAATTTTGTCTAAAAAACCACTATATACCACCAGAGTGGAAAATCGGCACCATAATCACTATACCCAAGCAGAACCTAGACCATTCTAAAACAAACAGCTACAGACCGATCACGCTACTACCAGTATTAGGGAAAAATTTAGAGAAAATTATTAAAAACAGAATACAAGAAGCCATAGGAAATCAAATCCCTGGATACCAATTCGGATTTAAAATGGGTCATTCAACAATACACCCTCTTTCAATTTTAACCAACAATATAGAAACGAGCAAGCTTAATAGGAACAAGTCTGGTGCACTATTCCTGGATATCAACAAAGCGTTTGATAATGTGTGGTACGATGGTCTATTATTCAAACTTTATGAGATAGGATGTCCAAAATATATCATATTTTTTATTAAAAGCCTACTTACCAACAGAACGTTGAAAGTAAAGATCCTAAATACCCACTCAGATGAATTCACCCCCGAACAAGGATTACCACAGGGTTCACCACTATCACCACTGCTTTACAACGTTTACTGTTCAGATATTTACAACTACCAACACGACGACCCTGAGCACTTCGCTCACGATGGATATATCCTTCAATTTGCTGACGATACCGCCCTCGTATCCCACGACAGAACCACCACCAAGGTATCAGAAAATCTACAATCATTAATAAATACAACATGCAGGTGGTTCAACAAATGGAGACTCAAGCCAAATCCTCTAAAAACACAGTTTATTTTGTTCAACCACCACCCATCGGATAATTCCCCATCGCTGAACATGTATCAACATACTCTACATCCAGTAACTAAGATCAATTACCTTGGAATAACCTTCGACAACAAAATCAATTTTAATGCCCACGTTGAGCTCAAGAAAAAGAGTATCATATCGAGAGCCAAACACTTCCGAAGTTTGACATATAACAGGACGGGGATCAACATAGAGACAGCTAGTAGAATTTACAAGCTTATTTGTCGACCAATGATGGAATATGGACACGTTTTGTTTTTGAATTGCAAAAATCACGCATTAAAAAAAATTAAGGTGGCAGAAACAACATCAATAAGGAAGATAACCAAAATTCGACATCCTCTCAACCCGCTGCACAACCCCCCCAACCGTCTTTTATACCAACAGACTAATATAATGCCTATAGAAGACCGTCTAATCCATCTATCTAAAAGATTTTCCCAGATACCACAAAATCTAGAGAGAATCGAGAAATACTGCATTAGAAGAGACCCAGGAATAAGAACGGTACATAAGCACCCGGAACAAACCCTATTAGAAAATCTACAAAGATTAGCCAATAACAATTAATCAACACCGAAACATTTTATTATTGTTATAATTAAAGTTGATATTAGTATAACAGCTATCACATAAAATATTATTTATTGTATCATAAAATTGTAAAATATTATGTGTTTATATGTAATTGTAACAATAGGCTGAAGGACCTAGGTCAATGGCCTGTTGAATCAGTTTGTGGTTCAATAAAGTTCATTTATTATTATTATTATTTTGTGTACCAATTGCCTAGAGAAGGCCTCGATGGGGATTCCACTTACTTGGGAAATGCCATTTGCCTGTGTAAATTATTCTCCGCTCATAACGTAAACAACTGCATTCTAATCTGAGATATACTTTAGCTCTTTAGAGACCCAGATTTCAGACAAACTGCAACCTCAACAGAAAAAATACTCACACGTAGTTTGTGATGTCTGGAAGATGACATTATTTTGGAAAAAGAATATTTGGTGGAATTTGCAAAGGCGAGGTCATGAAAAATGGGGGAAAAGTTGAATTTATACAAAAAAAAGTGTTCAGGTAAAAAATGTGCACAATAAAGAAATGAACAAAATGAGCCCCGGTGGAACTCAATTGGCTCAATGGTTTCCTCGCAAATTGCAAGAAGCCACTAAAATTGCATGTGTTTTCAAAAATGTATAACTCCATCAAATACGTAGTAAAGGCTGAAATTTGCACACGTAGTTTTATTAGTCCCTTAAAATTTCAAATGAAGATACCATGTAGATTTTGCAAACCGTTGCTTTTTGAAAAAAGGCACTTTTTTGCATAATGCCATGAAAGCCCTGTGGCAGTCGGACTGATATTTGGACGGCATTAAACAGAAAGGAGCCAACCCACAAAATTTAAAAAACCAACCGACAAAATTAAAAAAAATTGTTTCTTAATTTATTTAAATGTAGAATATCGTAATGTGTGTTCAGCTGAAAAAGTCCAACTCATTTTCCATATATGAATTTAATGGTGTAGTTTCAATATTGTAATTAAGATGCAAAACCTTTCTTTGCAAGCTTGTTTCTTGATTTTAGCTGAGGGCGTTGGTTCCTTTCTGTTTAATGCTGTCCATTTAACCAACGCGGTTGTATTCTTCGAGATTTACTCTACAACGTGTTTTCTTTTGTTTTGCTAAAAATAGATTGGAGCATGCGAAAAACGCAATCAAAAACAGTGAATTTCGGCGCTGTGATAGGGGTGAAGATTGGGGGTAGCGAGAGCGAAGGGGGGCTCGGCTACCCCCACTCTTTGCCGCTTCCGCAGCGCTGAATGTTCCCAATCGACTTTTGGCGAAACAAAAAAAAACATGTAGAGCAAATCTCGAAGAATACAACTGTGTTGGTTAAATATCAGTCCGACCGCCACAGGGCTTTCACGTCGTTGTGCAAAAATGTGCTTTTTTTGCAAAGAGCATCAGTTTGCAAAATCTGCATGGTGTTTTCAATTGAAATTTTGAGGGTGGGTCAAGGACTACAAAAACTCCATGTACCAATTTCAACCTTTAAAAACATGCAAATTTAGTGTTTTTTGCAATATGCGAGGGAACCACTGGGCCAATTGAGATCCACACTGGGGCTCGTTGTTTTATTGCGCACATTTTTTACCTAAACACTTTTTTCCGTATAATATTAAAACTTGAACAATCGTTTTTCGCGACCTTTCACAAGTTTTTTTGCAAATTCCATCAAAACTTTCACAAATAATATCTTCTTCCAGACATCACAAACTACATGTAAATATTTCTTTTGCTGAGGTTGCAGTTAGTGTGAGGGTAAAACCTAGCTCGCCTACAGTATTATTAAGGACGATTATAGTATTTATGTTTGGGAGACATATCAACAATGTTTGCAATTGATTTTATGGTCACAATTTGGAATTTTAAATTTAAGGAATAAAAACATTTGACTTATTATTCCAGACTATTATTTCCTATAATAACAATATTTGTAAAAATGCCAAATGACAAATATATCATAGAACTACATCACCATCAGGTACAAATAGTCCAATGAAGCTAGGATATATTAGGAATGAAACTCTCGTGCCTGTTTCACTGGGTTCCTTTTGGTATTTTTTTTCCAAATAACCAAATATGCAAGAATATTTTCTGTAAAAATTTCAAAGAAGTTTTGTAATCATGACGTATTAGTTTGTCTGAAAATAAAGCATATATCTTTGTTTCTATATTAAAACAAAGTTAATAAATTCTTCCAAATATTACAGAAAAATAATTACTTTTTTAAAATCATTCATAAAGCTATTCCTCATGGAATAATGGAGGTTTGAATAGTTATTTTATCTTCGGATACTCACGTTTTCATATTTTGTTGCTATTTCTTTCCATTTGTAGTTTAAAAACGACTGCATTGATTTTAATGCAGTTTTCTTTGGTGAATATGTATAGTGTGGGTTATCGTTTTCTCATATAACTCTCTTATGTATCAACCGATTTTGAGGCAATTTTTTTTTTATATAAAAGTGGACGTCCCACAGATGATTATAGGACACATTAGATGTCGCCATCTTGGATTTACTATTTTGATTTCTAGAAATTGTATCTTTTTGAACTAGTTCCATTAGATTTATTGGTGTTTTTAAAAAATTTAATTTTACTTGTAATTTTCTGCAGATGTCTCAACATATGTTTGACAAAACTTGTGTTAAGTAGAGTACCCATGTGTAATGTTTAGGTTTGTCGATATCTTCATTACCCAAATTGAATACTGAATCAATAAAAAAAAAAAAATCATGCTACTATGATTAGGTTTTTTTGTTGGTTTTATATCTTCAAAATAAATAAGAAACTAATACATTTTAAAATTTGTTTTTATTACAACAAAATATATAACATTTGGCATTTTAAACCTATTAGCTTATATATTATATTCAACGTTTCAACTTATTCATATAAATAAAAATATAGTAATATAATTAGTGTGCAAAAGCACATATCACAGTGTTATAAAATCATATGCACACACACATACACACAGATGTGCGCACACGCATACAGAAAAAATATAGCTTAACCAACCATTGAAAATGAGCCACCAAAACTTGCATTTGAATTTCTCTTAATGATTGAGATAAAAGGAAACCTCAACCTAAAATACGTATTATTAACGTAATATAAACCCGTTTCGAAATAGCAACAGATTAAAATGTTATTTTACTCAAATATATATATTAAAAATACAAATGTTTGTTTGGCAATACTTGCAATTATAGCCTATTCAGTTTAAGAATGCATTACTCCTGAAAATGACTTGCCAGCCACACATCTCAGTTTGAATTTGATTCGGTCACTGTTCGGGTTGATTCACTCTTTGCAAAATCTCTCCATTATGCTAGATTTTTACATTAACCAACCAGGTTTGGGTGGGTTCGGATATTGTTGAGAGTAATTTAGATATGAGAAAGTGAATGCATGCTCTGAGGGATAGAGGTGTGAGCGTACATGGTGGGTTAATCGTAAATATATCTTTGCACGGGTGCTCACAAAATATTTCAATAGAGAGAAATCGCAAAAAAATTTTTCAGGGGGTCATCTACTAAAAATTGGAAATGACTAATGAATCAGGATATGAAAAATATATAGTGTTAATTGTGCTATTAAGAATAAAAGGGTTTGGTTAAAAAAACCTAAATTAATTATGAATTGCAAATAGCAAAATAAACTACTTCATTCTAAATCATCATATCATCATAAATAATAGTTAAAATGAACATATATCACGGTATTATAGAAAATATTTACACGATTGTGAATAAATATCTGAAGAATCTCACAAATGGCACAATAAATCACGTTCTATATCAAGATAATACTGAATCAAGTTTAAACCAGTTGACCATAGGTTGCAAAGATCCAACTTTAGTGCGAACTTGCCTCACATTTAACCAATGAGAAGCTAGGATATAATCCTATTTAAAACAGAAGCTTCATTCTTAAAGTGAATGGACTATACTTTAATTTCGTATGATAAGGAATTTCAGCAACATTTTAGGCAAAATGTAGATTATACTAAAGGACCCACATTTTTCATGCATTTTTCTTGCAGCATAAAACGTAAATCGTTATTTTTGTGCAGGGAAATTTTACTTCCAAATGTTCTTGGTTTCAAAAATAGTGACCGATACATTTCACGATTTATTCAAAATAATGAAAATAATATTCACCTACATGTCTTTTTCGGTGCTTTTTATAAAAATATATCGTTTATACGATATTATAACAATAAAGTTATATTATTATTATTATACAACAATCATTCATTTTTTATTTATCTAACATTGTTTTCACGATGGAAGTTCCTTTTCAAATTGACTTTCTTCTATTGGTCAAACTATATTTAAAGTAGTTCTAGTGTTACAGAGACCACTTACAGCCAGTTTTTCAATCTCGAGTTAACTTCTACTACGGGTTTAATCCCGGGTTAAGCGTCATGTAGCGTATATTCCAAATGTGAGTTAAATCAAGGTTCAGTTAATTCTAGAATGGAGTTTGAAAATTCGGATTAAATCTAACCTACAAATATTTCTGACAATAGGTAAGATTGTCATCTTTTTGAAATACGATGAATTATGACTATTATGAAGTAAACACTAGAGTGGTCCTTATTTTCTTACTTTTAAAATTTGATTGTCCCACCCACTCAAATTATTATGATGTAAGGGTAGCTAACTTAACCCCTTCCTGTGCCACAGCAGAGTTGGGCAGTACCAGTAATTGTACTGAGTATCCAAAGTAGTGATGTCAATATATTACCTACCCAGTACTAAATACCCGTTACTGGAGAAAGTACCTATTACTGGGTAGACAGTATAAAAAGTACCTGTTACTCCGGTATTATATTATAAGCGGCGTGTTTGCGGTATCCGTCTACTTTGCAAATACGACCTGTGGTCGTTACATGAGTAATGAATGAATTAACGAACGAGAAACTATAGGAACAATGGTATAGGTAAAATTCAAATCGGTATTGGTATTAGTATGAGTGCGCGTGCGGGTATTCGACAACTTTAGATATTGTAAATGTAATGCCTGCGGCCGGCTACCGACTGACTACTAGATTAGCACATAAATATTTACTGACGGTAATGACTGAATAACGTACCAAATCTAATAGTTTCTTTCTTAGCTTTTAGGTATAATTTAGTTATAATAAAATGAACACAAGCATCAAAAATAAAATGGACATGAATTTACAGTGTTAATACATAAAAATAAATAAACAAAAGATACTAACAGAAATAAATAAACAAAATTAAAATAATAACATTCCGAAATAAAAATAAAAAGAGAAGACATATAGGAACAAATATCTCTACTATGATTTATAATTTAACAAATATTGATTATAATTAAGAAATATTAGTTTATTTACATGATTCGCTTTAAGCCTATTGCGCCGTTCTGTAATAATCTGGCCAGCTTTCGAAAAAATACGCTCACTGGGAACTAATGTGGCTACTATACATAAATATTTTTTGGCTAATACAGAAAGCGAGGGATAAAGCAGTTCTCTGGTTTTCCACCATATAAGTGGATTTTCTGTCCTTACTATATTAGGATCCTCCAGATACATTCGTATTTCTGCTATTGCAGTAGCCATTGGACTCGGTTTTTGAGTTGAAGTCTTCACTGACAAATCGAATTCCTGCCAAATTAAGTTCTCTGAAGCCGTTTCTGTTTCAGTAACAAATGTGTTCATGTCACTGTCATCATCTTTGGTTGCAGTGGCTGGAACAATTTCGCTATTCTTCCTTATAAGTGCAACCGCCTCGTCCTGCAATTTATCTTTTGCCTTTTACCGTGCTAGTTCATCTGAAAATGCCTTTAATTTAAATCAGGGATCTAAAAGTGATGGTTTTGCCAAACTAGTGTTGTATTCGCATTTATCAAAGCGTGCAGAACATGATGTTAACAAATTTGCAATCAACTTTTTGGTAATATCACAAGACATTTCTCTCTCGTACTTTTTTAAAATCGATATTAACCCACGAATTATTACAATAATTTTGGAAACAGTCACACATGTTTCTGAGCTCATTTCGACTGTTACTTGTTCAAACAGTTTTAGTAGCCGGCAAATTTCTCTTAAAATTTTCCACTCATCTTCGGACAGTTATTGCACTGGATTATACAATAATCCGACGGTTACAGTAAGAGCTTCTTCTAGTTTTAGAAAACGCTCAAACATGTAGTATGTTGAATTCCATCGCGTAGGGACATCATTTTTTAATTTCAATGGTACACAGTTTGCATCCATCCTTGTCTGGGTTGATAATAACTTGGAATTTGCCTGTGAGCTTCTATGGAAATGCCCCACAACTGCCTTAACTTTAGCACGTATATCTTCAATTTCTTGAAGTCCTTGCTGCACAATTAAGTTCAGTGTATGGGCAAAACAAGGAATATGTGCCCAACTGTGACTACCTAATTTTACTGCGCCCACTATATTAGCAGCACTATCCATAACTATAGCGACAACCTTTTCTGATATTCCCCATTGCTGAAGAATTTCATTAATTTGTTCATAAAGATTCTGTGCTGTATGTCTTTCAGTATGGCTAAAGCAACTCAACAAACATGAAAAAAAATCCCATTTTTTTGTTATAAAATGAGCCGTTACAGATATATAACTTTCATTTGAGAAAGATGTCCAACTGTCAGTTGTAACGGTAATGAATTGTGCTTCTCCTATAATAGATTTTAAAATGGCTTCAATACGTGTATTCTTTTCTTCTAATAGTGACGTAATAAAAGTGTTTCGACTTGGCGGGATATAGTTGGGTTCAAGTTCTCTCAAGAGTTCTAAAAAACCTGTGTCTCGAACAATGGAAAATGGCTGTAAATCTTTGATAATCATGTTCAGGATAAGGTCATTAATTTTTTTCTGGCGTGACAGACTGATTGGACGTGACACAAACGTTAATAAATTTGCTTGATGTCGTTTTTTGGGAGGAATAATAGGTTGTGCTAACTTACCACTTGCAGAAAAATCTTGCGCTGATGATGTTGACGGGGTTGGTTCATCCGCTAAAAATAGATGTCATTTATAAGATTAGGCGCCAATGAAAGCCGTTTAATTCTGTGAGTATAACACCAAAGTATTGCCCAAATTATTAGAACGCATTGGGTGTTAATCTGTATTTTAGTATCATAGTGCTAGTATAAAGTTTGTTTGTGACTTTTTTGCAACATAAAAAAGCCATACCGACAAAATATAGACTCAGTTGACAAAAAAGCCGGCGAGGCAGTAATTTTACAAATAAATCTGAACAAACTTTTAGCAGTACACACCTGTTGTTTCCCTCTGTCGTTTTTTTCTAACAGCATCTTCGATTACTAAAGTAGGATGCTTTATTTTTAAGTGTTTTCTTAAATTTCCCGTTGTTCCACCTCTATAAGAATACACATTATGACATATATTACATTTAGCTTTTTCGCCACCCAATTCAGAAAAATGTAGCCAAATATCACTTCTTTTCTGTGTGGCACTCATACTTAAAATAATAATAACGCTAATAACGCACTTTACCACGAATAAAATGCCTACCTATGCACATACATTCTTTAAACAAATTCGTCGGGGAAAGACATAAAATATTTGGAAGTTCCACAGAAAGCTGCTCTTTGTTAAGGTCCATTTTCGTGTAACACCATTGAACATGTACTTGGAGCAAGCGATCTCGTGCCTTGTTGACAGTGTGCGCCATCGGTCCTATTAAATGCAGCCTTATCCTCTAGAGCGATAGCTACAGCATCAGTATTTATAATACTAAGTATAATGGCACGAGGTAAATATACCCGTACCGGTACCGGGTACAAAGTAACGGGTACTCGCTGGAAAAGTACCGGGTATCATAAATACTCAAATGTACCTGTATTTGACATCACTAATCCAAAGTACTCAGTAACAAGTACTTGTGAGTACTTTTACTTGGATGACATTCTATACTCGAAATTTTCAAGTATTTTACATTATTAGATACTCGAGTACTTTTGGTGGCCACAACTGACGAGTAACGAGTACGCGTACCAACGCGCAACACAGACAAGTCTCAGCTTGCCTTTTTCCATACAAGTGTGCAGGGCAGTGTCAGTGTCCTAAAAAGGGCAAAGAAGGGTTTTGTTCTAAGGTTCTGATCTAAGTTTTCTGAAGTATTTTGACGAGCTAAAGCCAATACCATTAGAACATCCTGTACTTATATAAACGAAAAAATATATTTTTTTTTTATCGAAATATTGGTAATAAAGTAAGTAAGTATTTGAAAAATCAGCAAAGATGACTGAAGATCCAAAAGATTGGAAGCAAATGAGATCATCGAGAGAAATTTCAAGACGCAAGTGAGAGTCATTTATCTTGAACTTTAACTCGATATTAAAGAACTGGCCGTTAGGACATTAATTAAAATTAAACACTAATTTAAAGGCACATCTCCATCTTCATAGTAAAATTAATGACTACAAAGGGTTTTAAATGACTGCACATTATTTATGGAAAGTTGCTCAGAGTTAAATTGGCAAAGAATGTAGTGTTTTATAGTTTACGACGATTCACTGATCGAAAGTGTTTATGGTCGCAAGGCTCGGAAATTGATAGTTTTTCTCTTCAGCCACTTGAAGCGGTTGTATTTCGCTATTACACAATGACAGAAAAAATATGTTTCTTCTGTTCAATGAATAAAAATACATTATTCCCGAATGTTTTTTTAATGGCGAATTGAACCTCATTTATAAAAATGCTCCATCACGGACCATATTTGAGATATTGAGGCTCAAATATAGCAAAAGTACCAGTTTTGACCAATACTGACGTAACATAACTTTTAAGCCACTTGTTGTACAAATGAGATAACAATCGCACATCAAATAAAGATTATTCGTTGTCGAAAATGATGGGTGGTATTATATTTTGAGGAACATTTCCTTACGATCTGTAAATCGCGATGAAATCGTGTAAGTAGACTAAGTATATTCACAAAATCCGAATTCAGGTGTTCATCAAATTAATGAGTTTATAATACCTACTATACAGTTGCCTCTTATATCAATGTGTGAAACACATTTACCTCCCTTCCTTTTTCTTCCCCCTTTATGCCTTTTTTCCTTTAAACAATGCATCAGTTTTATATTATGGTTATATTTGATAGCATTGTTTACTGGAAAAGAGATTCAAAGAGGAGGGAGAGGAAGGTGAAGAGTGTTAAATATATTTCTCAAATCAATATAATAGTATAAAATCTTTATTTTGAGGAATACATGAAATTAGATTTTTGACCAATTTTAGGACCTTGAGGCCATAAGAACTTATGATCAGTGCAGCACATTAAATTTTTAGCAAATTTAACCGGCGCACATTCCATAAGAAATATGCGGGTGTCTCTTAAAAGTTCTGTCACTGGGTACAATAGCATCAAGAGACTATTTAAAAATTACAACTTTACATACACAAAAAATAATTTACTTTTAAAAATAGCAGTAAGAATGAGAGATACATTTTTTGGGTGGATACGTCTTTTTACGCCTGTTGCATTCACAAGTGTTTAAATCAATCTGAAGAACTCATTATTTTGAAATCATTTAGTTTTGTAGTTAAGGAATTTGGTCTTCAATTTGAGTGGGATATTTAAAGAAGCTTAATATGAATTTTTAATTTTCCTAAATTTCCAAAATAAGAGGATAGTCCGAAATTAAATTAAAACTTTTTTAAATTAGTGCACTAGCAAGTGGACATGGCACAATCATGATGGTAACATTTTGGCAATAACCACGACATACTAGTGATGAGCGATATATCACGAACTGTGACTTAATCACTGATATTAAAAAATCACAGGTAACGACTGTTAATAAAGTTGGTAGAAAAGCGTGACGTGATCACGACTTTCCATATACCAATATAGTTTTTACAATATACAGGGTGTTTCAGTTAAAAGTCCCCAGGCCATTATCTCTAAAATTAATAAAGATATTTTATTTTTGTAAATGGCAGATGATTGATACCAAAGAAAGGTTTAAATAACGGTGATTAGAATTTTTCCTCAACAGCACACAGAGATGGCGCTGCGATGCAAAACTATTTTTTGATGGCTGGAACCTTGAAACATAAGTCATGTGATTAAACAATAATTTGTGCATAATTTTGATGGTATAGAGAATTTACAAAAAACAAGCCGTTTTGGAGTTACATGAGTTTCTTTCATTAATGCCAGTACACGTGAATTTTGATAAATCCCTATAATTTATTTATTATTTATTATAGAATATTGGTTATCAAACACTTTTTTTCAAGATAAGGAAAGTGATATAATACACTATCATAAAATTATGTTTACCACTTCCGGCCAAACCGGAACTAACATGATGAACCAATATCCATATGTTCCTACATATTACATTTTTTTTTCTAATAACGCTTCTAATAAAACGGCTCCCAAAACTTAAAGTAAGTAAGACAACAAAGAAAATACACACTAATTTAGAATGGTAATGAAAAATCTACTTAAGAGATATTAGTAGGCTTTGATTTAATTTTAAGTTTGACAGTTATTAAACAAAGTTTGTGTTGGTGCATTTCAATAATAGTTTCAAACAGAAATAGTGTACTTAGAAACAATTCAAAGCAAATTAATCCAAATACGCATAATTAGTGTGACGTCACATATGTCATTTTTGTTACGGTTGAGTGATTCTGAACCCAAACATTTTCTTAAACCATTTAAGTGAGGTTAAGTGTCTTTTAATAATTTGCATATTTCTTTCATATTACAGCAATAATTTGTGAAATTAGTATGTAAACAACATTTAGAAATCATATTTGTTTAATACTAACCTTAGCTATTTCTTAAAATCACCAAATAATAATAAATATTTGTATAATAATAAATGACATATATGACAAACCACTTCCAAATATTTGTTTGGGTTCAGTCTCTTGACATAATTCGTCAAGTGACGTCATCACTAATTACGCGTATAAGGCAATAAAAAAAAATAAATTTAAAAAATGGTTAGATACACCAATGAAGATAAGTTAAATATGATTTTAATATACGGTGAATGCAAAAGAAATTCCCAACAAGCAAAACGATTGTTTTGTTTACGATTTCTAAATAGACCTACACCCGATAAAAAAACATTTATCATGCTGTTTAAAAATTTAAGAAACTGGGGTAGTTTTAAGAAAACTATTCGTAACAGAAATAGGCCAGTTAGAAACGATGAAAATACAGCCTTGGTGTTAAATAGTGTTGTCAACAATCCTCAATGTTCTCTCCGGAAATTGGCATCGGAAACTAATCTGTCGATATCTTCGTGCCATAGAATATTAAAATCAAATAAATACCATCCATACAAATTAAAATTGATCCATCATTTAAGGCCTGGTGATTATGAACGAAGATTACATTTTCTAGCTGAATTTTCAGTTCTTTCTGAAGAATGCCCAAATTTTTAAAAAAATGTGCTCTGGAGCGATGAAAGCCGTTTTCCCAACAACGGAGTTGTGAGTAAGCATAACTGCCGATACTGGTCACAAAATAATCCTAGATGGATGAGAATGACCCGAAATCAGGTAACTTTTGGAGTTAACGTGTGGTGTGGAATATTAAATTCATATATTATTGGACCATATCTATTCCATGGGACTTTAAATGGAAGAAAATATGAGATATTTTTGAGAAATGTATTGCCAGGATTATTAGAGACTATCCCTCATAACCAGGAGAATATTTGGTTTCACCAAGATGGTGCACCACCCCATAACTCAGTACTAGTCAAAGATTGTCTTAATGAAATGTACCCTCAGAGATGGATTGGTACTAATGGAGTAGTCAGATGGCCAGCACGATCACCTGACTTGACTCCATTAGATTTTTACCTTTGGGGGTATTTAAAAAGTGTAGTGTACATTGAACCCATTGAGGATATGGCCGATTTGTATAATAAAATATATGCAAGTGTTGCTGCTATAAATAGACATACGTTACAAAAAGTTTGCAATGAAGAGTTACTGAAACGGTACAATATGTGTATTCATGAAGAAGGGAGAAATTTTGAACATTTAATATAATAAGTACCTACTAATAAGAAAGAAATTAGTTTAATTTCATTTTTAATAATATTTCGATAGTTTTTAAATGTTTGTTTATAAAACTTTTGTTTAGGTTCTTTACTGAATTGTTAATATAAATTTAGCCCATTCTAAATTAGTGTGTATTTTCTTTGTTGTCTTACTTACTTTAAGTTTTGGGAGCTGTTTTATTAGAAGCGTTGTTAGAAAAAAAAAATGTAATATGTAGGAACATATGGAGGTTCATCATGTTAGTTCCGGTTTGGCCGGAAGTGGTAAACATAATTTTATGATAGTGTATTATATCACTTTCCTTATCTTGAAAAAAAGTGTTTGGTAACCAATATTCTATAATAAATAATAAATAAATTATAGGGATTTATCAAAATTCACGTGTACTGGCATTAATGAAAGAAACTCATGTAACTCCAAAACGGCTTGTTTTTTGTAAATTCTCTATACCATCAAAATTATGCACAAATTATTGTTTAATCACATGACTTATGTTTCAAGGTTCCAGCCATCAAAAAATAGTTTTGCATCGCAGCGCCATCTCTGTGTGCTGTTGAGGAAAAATTCTAATCACCGTTATTTAGATAGATAGATAGATAGATAGATCATTTATTGGTCTTCTTACACCGTAGTGCTTAGACAGGTCAAAGATACATAGATATATAAAAAACATATTAGGTAAACAATTATTATAAAATAAAATAAATATATCACACAGTACAAAAAATATACTAAAGTCAAACAACAAATAATAAAATGTGTAAGTATATCAACATGCAACACAATACATTAATTATATTTAAAATTTAAAATCTTACCTAAAACTAAAGTTATCTATATCATAGTAAACATTTTCAATTAAATGTTTCTTTATGATTAATTTATACCTAGTCAGTGGTGCCTCTCTCACAGTTATTGGTAGTTTATTGAAGAGTTTTATACCCATATATGTTTTATTTGTGTTTGCTAATCTGTGTAAAGGAATTACTAAGTTTGTCCGTGACCGGGTCAAGTGATCATGAAATTCCATATTAGTAGCAAACTTGTTCAAATTTTCTTTTACATAAATTAAATTAAAGTAAATAATTGCAGAAGGCAGAGTTAATATGTTAAGCTTAGTGAACCATGGTTTACAACTTTCATAATTTGGAATACCAGCTAATGTTCTAATAGCTCTTTTTTGGAGGATGAAAATTTTTTGTATATGGCAAGAAGTTCCCCAATTTAATAATCCGTACGTCATAGTACTGTGGAATAAAGAATGATATGTTATTAGAGCTGCATCTATATTTATTTTATATTTTATATTTTTTATAGCATATATTATGGATGACAATTTTTTCGAAAGATTGTCAATATGACTTTGCCAATTTAAATTTTGATTGATGTTGAGTCCTAGGAATTTTACAGTGTTATTTGTTTTTGAATTTAGTGAGAACTCTAATGATTGAGTTTTATTTCTATTAAGACATAAATAATTTGCATTGAACCAATCAGAAGCAGTCTCAATAATTTAAACCTTTCTTTGGCATCAATCATCTGCCATTTACAAAAATAAAATACCTTTATTAGTTTTAGAGATAATGGCCTGGGGACTTTTAAGTGAAACACCCTGTATATCGCTTTGGTAATTTGAGTCTATTTTTGTTTGCTACCTTATGTATTAACAGGTAAAGCAAGCGATTCCGTGCCTTAGCGTTATTAGATAGATACGCATTTTGTTGGAAGAGGTTGAGATTAAGGATGGATGTATAATGTATTGCATAACAACGGATAACAAATGAAATTATTATTTGAAATAATAAATTTGAAGCTGAGATTAAGGATGTATAATAGTTAGCTTGTTTACCTTAAAAGTGCTGCCTGCCGTTGAACAAAATCGAATGGAAGAGTTACCTACCAAATTTTTTATAAATATTTGAATGAGAGAAATACTCTACTCTATTAAATCAAAATCCCATTGAATAATAGCAACTATAAGAACTATATAAATAAATATATTATATTATTCACTATATATATAAGTTGTACCTTTGTATTGCAATCCGAGGCTAATGTTAAAAAGGTTTCAATACTGTTATAAACAATAATACCAGCAAAAATTTAAATCGCTGGTTGATAACTATAGCAACCTCTAGATTTAACTATAAAAATTTATTGATGCTTCCGAAATGTTTATATTTGCATAACTTTACAAAAACATGCTATTACGGAGTTCAAACAAGCGTCTCATTCAAAATTTAGTGCTTTTGCTTTATCGTCAATCCACAAATTAGGTTAGTTGACTATATCATTCAATATGTATCATAATTAATTCATAAAATATCATATACGTATTACATATCTTCATATCTACGGCCGCATAGATTACCAAAGTAGCGAATTCACCATTCACAGTCTGTCGACGCTTATTTAGGAATAGAGAACATTTAACAATTTATCCCATTCGCTGCATTATGAAAAGTCGTGAAGTCGTGATCACATCACGTTTCAAATTCACTGATATAAGAAAATCACAGTCACGATTCATGTTGTGATTGAAAAATCACGATATCGCCCAACACTACAACATACCATGTTCAAATGATATTCTGTTTTAAATTGAAAAAGAAACTGTACAAACACTTTTAAAATGTTGCATGACGCTTAGGGAAGGATCATTTGAATCTTACTCAATTCTATGAGTGGTATTGTTATAGAACTCATGAAACGTCTCCAAAGACAAAATTGTAAAAAATGTAGAAAAATTAACTTGTCCCCTTTGTATGAGGTTGCGATAATACTTCTTTGAGGCATGGCCCACTTGCCATGAATGGTGTACTCTGATCTGCTTGATTTATATATAATTAGTTAGAGGCTTGAATATTGTATTTTTAGTATACCTATTACATTTCTTACAATCAATAAACATAAATATTATTGAATTCGACTCTTTCATTAACTACTTAAATTAAAATCGACCACCTTTGTGAGATTCTGTGGTACAAATCAGTAACTGAGTTTTACAGTTCTCCTATGATCCTGTCACGTTTGCTTACAATGCCTCAATTCTGTAGAGTTTAACAAGATAATTACTTTAACAATCGGAGAAGTAAATGCATCCCTAGTCTACAAGATACTACAAAAGGCAGACTCAAGCAATTGTAGGTAAGTAAATCTTTCGTTTCTTGTCTTTAAAGTCTTTGCAAGTTGTAAGAATTCGCCTTGAAAGTGGCAAGGTCCTTCACAGTATTAGTGTTTCAAATCTGATATAATTTTGCCCCTATGAACTTATTTCCTTAGTTAAAATTCTAAAACGGCCATGTCAGACAGCAAAGAAAGAAACTTTGGGAGAGGCGTATCAACTATATATGAGGGTAGTACTTTGAAGGTGACAAGACTGATTAGTTGAACTAAAGCCATAAATAAATCTTTTAAATGTCTAATTTAATTTCGGTTAGGCCTCTTATTCTGAACAGAAACAAAATTTACAATTGATACTACATATTTCTAAACTGAACCATTTCTGGTTTAGTACCAAGATCAACAAAAAACACAATCTGGGCCACGTCCACGTCATCGTTACGTCACATTTAAATGTCAACTTTTAATACAATATATTATAACACATCAGAGGTAATATCCCCAAAGGACTAAAATGACCTTGTGTTGAAAGGGGCTGCACATTTCGAGACCAGGGACATACACTCAATATCCGAGTATACTAGAATTAAATTTTTTTTCTGAAAATCCCAGTGTCCCAACCGGGAATTGGACCAGGGACTAAGGTACTAGCCAATTGTACTTGCCTCTCAACTACGCAATGGTCTAGTTTAACTAGTTACGCAATGATTCTTTGCCTTCAAAATGTTTTGACTGAAACAAAAAACATTTTTACTAGAGTAAAATTTTAGAACTAGGTCTAAAAATGAAAATAATGAGTGAACGTATTCACATCATGACTGTTACAAGTATTATTATATTAATGATCGACTGCCCAAGTTAAGGGCTCATCAACTTTTTTAGTTTTGCCTTTTCTCTCTATTAAATAACTTTTCTTATTTCTCCTTCTGGTAATTTTTTCTTCTATTGCTCCTTCAACTGTTTTGGGAAAATTAGGATTGCTTGGAACAAGGTTTCTGTACAACCCACCAGATTGTTTCAATTCACTTTGTACTCTTTGTTCAATGTGCCTAATAGGTGAACTAGTCACAATTTTTTTAGAGTTGATATTTTTTTTATATTCCAACGCTTCTTTTACACCTAAATTAAGTTTTTTAGTCACATTAGTCGGTAAAATTATTGGATTCTCTGCTATATATATTGCTACTTGCTCTTTAAAGTGTGCTAATGAATAACGATAAGTATCATGATAATAGTTTTTAAATATTTTTTCATTAGCAACACACTGCATCGTTATCCAAGTATGTGCAAGAAGTAAGGGAAATCGCCTAGTCCAGTATTTAGTAAAAGCTTCAGGAACTTCTCCTAATGATGTTTGAGCTTCCTTTGAGAGTTCTCGAAAATGGTGTTTCTGAAATAAAAAAATCACTTTTCTGTTACTTGGATCGATTCGGTTAATATTAACAGAAATATTCGGCAAGTTCAAGTTAATGTAGGACACAATTTTGTGGTACAAAATATGATTACTAAAATGATAATCATGGGGAAATAGTTCTCATGTAAGTAGGATTTTTATATTACAGAAATATGCAGCGCGCATAATTGATGGATTAAAAAGTTTATAGACTTGCAGAAACGCTTTCAAAAATCTTAAAATTTGGAGATTGCACATACGTTTTCAAAAATAAGTTTATGTACTCGAATAATCAAATTGGTCAAGGGTATAAAACACGGCATAAAGATCAAATGCATACTAGTTCCTTTCGAACAGCAATGTATAAAAAAAGTTTTATATATAATGGCTGTTTCAATTTCTTAACCGATGAAATCAGATCATCCTCAAATATTAAGATTTTTGGAGTAAAACTCGAACATTTATTAGTAAATAAAGTTTGCTATACCCTGGATGAGTTTGTTGTTTAATACAGATATATTTAAATATTTTTAGCGTCTATTTGTTTAATATAATTTGTTTTTTTAAAGTGTGTTTAATTTTGTCGATGATTGTAATATTTATGTCTGTGTTTATATTTGTTTATATTTGCACTCTACTTTAAGGACTGACGCACTCTACATTTTGTTGCATATTTACATTTTAAATGTGGATTTAAAGTATTATTATTAATAGCAATAATAAAGTCCAGGAAGAATATATGTAGAAACTTAAATGCAGCATTGAAAAGAGGGAAAAAGAAATACTTGGCGCAAAGCCGATGCATGGACAATGTGACAAAGAGAACGATAGTATAGTATAGTAGTATAGTATATTTATTTATCACTATAAATATACATAGACTATATATGAATGTCAACAGCATTTAAAATTATACAGCATAAAATAAAATAATTTACAGTTAGTTTTACAAGAAAATAACAATACACATCGAATAAAATAAACATATAATCATAAACTGGTAAAAGTCTAGTATCATCACACACAATCTTCAAAATTTTTCAATATCACAGTGATTCATAATTTAAGTACTCTTCAATTGAATAAAACCGTTAACAGCAAGAAATTTTTTCATACAAAAATTGAATTTATTTACTGAATCTATGGAAAGGTAAAAATGGCTAATTACTCGTGCCTTTATATTGCGTAAATGGTATGGATGCTGTATAAAATACATAGAGGTCAAATAGAGGACGATGCACTATATAAAGTAATAAAATACACACAAATACACTGTAGTCGTGTATTATTGGTTGCCCAAAACATCAAAAAGGTTGTAGTGTATTTTCTGGTTATTTTTATGGTGTGAATAGGACTTCCATGCTTACTCCTCCTGGTTTAAGAACAAACTACAGAAATGAAAAATAGGATTCTTATACTTGTTGAATATTACGAATTTCACACTTAATGGCATTTCTTCACTTTCCCGTGACTGTAAACCAACCTAACCTCTAAAATAAATGTCAAAACCAGACTTTAATCCTCATTGGTTGAAATCAAGCTAAAAAGATGCGCGAAATTCAAATTTTGTTTGATGTAACGAAAATACAGATTTTACGGCTGAAAATTTAAAAAATGTGGTAATTTTTAGATTAATCTGAATCTTTCATGAAATTCAGATATTTCCGAAATTTATGAGGGTACATTGAAACTTTCAGAAATTTCAAATTGAAAATGAAACTTTCAACATGAACTTTTAAATTTTGCATCACTGCATATCACCAGACGATGATGCCGTAACAGCCTGTTGACAGCAAGTGCAGGATGTGCGACCTGGTCATGTCAGTCATTTGGTGGTGGGACGTATTACTTTGGCACCATTGGAATACACTCACCGATACAACAGGGTGACCAGCTATATCCACAGGGTCAGTTGTATAAGCAATATAGTGTACCAGTATCACAAAAATATGCGTATACTGCTGAAAAAGTCTTTAACACCAATGATGTTAGAGTAGTGTTATTATGAGAAGATGCTCGTGGTGGAGCTAACGTGCGCGAATATTTTTACCAGTGACACATCATCTGGGGTAGAAGGATATATAATAATTGTAATAAAATTTTCGAGGTCGAAGAACTGTGTAATGTAGAATATTAAAGCTCGTCACACTCTGGTGTTTACGATGAAGGCATTCTTCACTGAAAGTAAGGTTATATCACTTAATTCAATCAGAAACGGCGAACACAACAAGTATACTGGAGCACAGATCCTGTGACTGCAGGTTGACGGTGCCACTGGCTTCGAACGTCAAATATGACGCAATTCGCTCTCATTGGCCTAGAACAATGGAGACACAAACTCATTTCTGCGCATTATTTTTTGCAAGCATCTTCTCATAATAATACTACTCTACACTTATGTGGGACGTGCCACATTATAACTGACAGATAAATTCATGGGAACCGATCTTAGAAGTGCAGAACATCACACTATAAGGAAAATCTTGGAGTAGGGGTCTGTGTGATTCCTTCTGGGCTCTGATCTGTTGGAGCAGACATAACCAATCTCACCAAAAGGGCCCAAAAACCTGGAACAGGCTTCAACAGAGCTGCACTTTTGATGCAAAGGTAAAGGGATCAGTAATATTTCCTCCCCAAAGAGGAGTGTGAGATTCCATTGTTATTATCATAACCCGGTACAAAAGTAGTTATGCCACAGACGGTCTTCACACACAAATAAATATAATATTTTGAATCGAGAATCTTATAATTCACATAAGCAAATAAATACATTATTTATAGGAAACAAATACTTTTGCGGTAACAAAAAAAAAAAAAAACTGAAAATAATAAACAAATAACTTATTAGTAGAAATTGGAGAAATTATTATTTATTTGGTGTAGTTGAGCAAGTAGATGTAAAAGATGTTTACTGAAATTGGTGGATAAAAAACAGCAGAGTTCGTCTGCACATCAGTCTGATTGCCCAACAAAAAACAAAAAACTCAACACTTTAACCGGCATACGCCATTTCAACTTTTTGTATCAATTAAGGAAATGTACAAATTTTCTATATGTCTTTTCCCAACTATATTAAACAATTCTTAATTTAAAATATTACTTTTATCTGTGCATATAATAAGGCACTATATTTTAAAAAATATAAGGAGAATTTTCGACACCACAAAGATAACCGCCACTCTCGTCTTTCTACTTTTTTTACGACAGCAAATAGAATACGGCAAACAATAATAATAGTAAAGTAAACTACAAATTGTGCTTTTCATTTTGCAGAAGACTTTAAACATACAGAAAGCAATTGGAATAAAAAAAGTCCAACAATTATTATTTTATTACACAACGACCAATGAGATGTGAGCCACTTTCATATGCACATACGCATTATGGAGTCAACACTACAAACTTGTCAGTACAATTTCAGCTTTTAATAGAAGTAAATGTGTCGTGACTTATTATGGCGTTGAGTGGCTTTCCATTAAATGAAACAGTACTTTCGGGCATTCTAGATTTTCTGGAACTGCGGTTTCAAGGTGTAGAACTTTTCTGTACCAGCTGTGAAAAAACACTCGTGGACACGCAAGTCGAACATTTTAAAACATGTTTCATCTGAACATCATAACAACTAAAATTTAGCATATATACATGGATATTTCTCACAAATCCCTCTAACCATACGCGACCCTCAACGTAAGCCGGAAACAGATCAGTATATACAGCAATTGATGCACTGAACATTATATTTGAGCTACGTCAATATATTTTTAGATTATCAGGGAGTGTTCCTGAGACAGTGAAATACAAACTGGATACAGTGTTAAGAAACAACCCCGGTTTTTTAACATTTTTGTGTGTGGACTGTTCAATGCTGGACATAAATCTGCCATCTATAAGAAAATATACTTATTTTAAATATGGGCCGATTACATCGCTAGAAGTTGAACGATCCTTTTCACAACACAAGTGGATATTTAATGATAGGACGGAGTTTAACTTCGGACTATTTAGAACAAATGCAAATAATATACTTTTATTATTCTACTAAGGCGTAGTTACTAAGTGTTTGTGTTTGTGCATCCAGTAATAAGTGCATCAAATTATGAGTTATAACCCCTTCAGAGCCATTTACCTTTAAATATTACGGAATTCACTAGATACAATTACAAGGTAAGATATGGTATTATTGCGCATGAAAATGTTTATACAGTTCATATTACGCAAGGCCGACTCTGGCGTTTACGTCATAACTACCTCGGAGCCGGGGTCTGGTTATTATACTTTATTTTAATACACAAATTATTAGGTGATTTATCACCTTTAGACTATGTATGCTTTTGTATATTTTAAAACTAACCTTATTCCTTAATGCCCGTAACAGATCTCGTACGGATTGCCCTCCATATGTACGATATTTCCTTAAGTCAGTAGCAACTTCTTCATGAATATGCATTGTCCAATCTATTTGTACAATGTCTTCAGCACTGCTTTCTAATCTCTTCAATACAAAATCCCCGATTTCTGCTTTTTCTACTCTATCACTAACATCCTAAAAATAGTAACAAATATATCGTCATTATAACAAAATAACTAGTGATCTTACTTGAAAGAAGGACAATATTTTTGCGTAACTCCAGAACATCGGATGTTCAAGCACAGCTTTACAAGATGGTCTTTTCTCTGGATTAGATGAGATTAGGGCCATTAACAATGGTTTCTGTAGGTTTATCTGCCAGTCAGAACCTTTTAACTCTGATAAATCATATTGTCCCATAAGAATATTTCCTTGGCGTCTTAAGCTGTCACCAAACGGATGAGATCCATTTGAAAGAACATAATAATAAAGACAGCCAAGTGAAAATAAGTCTACTGCATATGTCTGAAACAATACAGTTTTAGTTACACATATAATTATCTTCATTTTTGTTCTGGGGTAGCAGGTAGAGGAGAGCAAGGTTTGCTGAAAAAATAGACCTTTAACCCATTTAGGGGAGTCATCTTAGACAAAAAAAGACATATACCTCGGAATAATTCCTCAATCCATATTATTTGATGAAACCTGTTGCATTTACTTCTAAATAGTGTCAATGAAAAATGGGTGCTAATTGTTCATTTGTTTAATAACAACAAATAAGTGCAAAATTAGTTGTAAAATTGAATATCTCAAATACAAATCGATGAAAAGTTTCGAAAATAGGTTCCTAGAGGTTCTTGGGTATGCTGATTAAGAATTGGATATTGATTTTTTGAAATTCAATATGGCGGATAAAAATGTTAAATATTGCAAAATTAACGGAAAAAAAAAGATTTTTTGGGACATCCTTCTTAAAAGGTTGATGGGTCATGTGATGAAGCCCGTTTATTCGTTGTGTGATTGAAATTTCGAAAAATGAAAAAATTGAAATTTTAATTTGTAGGTTTAACAATATCTGTTAAAATAAAGCCGCTAATTTATTTTTTTTTATAAATTATGGAGCCCCCTAGTATATACAGAGTGACCCATTTAAAAGCGGGGCACCTTTATAACTTTTTTCTTTTTTATCCGACTTGAACCAAATTTTACCAAAAGATAGAACAAATAGAGCAGTAGCAGCTGACGTCACAACATGGCCGCCAAAGTTGCCTGGGTGGTAATGACCTAGTTTTGCATTTGTGTGCTTTCTGATTAATTCGAGTTTTTAAAGAATTTGCAGTGCTTTTTTAAACGTTTTTTTCGTGTCACATCAATTTTGGGTGTTTTTCGTCTATTATTCATTTCGCGATTTATTGATCTGACTTTAATTTAGTGTTTTATTTGTGTTTTTCAACCGGCGTGTTATCTTGCGTACCTGTCAAAAGTTATTAATTTTCGATATGGTAAGTGAATTTCAGTGAATTTATTATAATTTTATTTATATTCTACATTTTAGGAGTCCCCTCATTACATTTCTAAGCTGAAATGTATTAATGGAGCCAACCTATATGATTTAAAAGTGAGAGATTGAAACTATATCCTTGGACAATTTTTCAAAAATATAATATAGCATTGAATTAATGAACCATTGTGACCCTTCTTGTAAATAAAATTTATATCTAAACTATAAGACTATTATTATTCATACTTACCCTTATAATTATGTATAATATGTATAATTTGAAACATTCAATGATGGTAGACGATGCTGTTAAAAGTGTGTTATTTTTTAAATTCTGTTGTGTTTTAGCTCACTTACCTTCACTGGTATTTTATTTGTGTACATTATCAATATTTTGAACCTTTGTAATTATAATTGTAAGAATCAGAACAGATACCAAACTAGGTATATAGCTATATAAAGTATTCGAAGCGTATTATGTTGCATATTTGCTCGCAATTTATATTAAATGGAAACTGAAATGATCTCACAGTCCTATCTTTTTATTAGATTTACTATTACTCCTGCATTTCATAATACAAACCTCTGATTGTTGTTAGTAATGTGATAAACACTTACACTCGTTACAAACTTTTGAGCCTAACAAAAGTAAGATATAAATCAATAACAAGTTGAAGGGAAATATTTTAAATCGTCAAAAAACGTAGATTTTACAATAGGTTTATAAAACCATTAATATATGATTGATATATTGGCATAAATCAATGAGTATTTTGATAACTTTTAACCTAGTGTAATAATACTACCTAACCTATGTCACTGCCTAGCTGTAACTGAGTATATTAATTAAACATTTACTAAAATATATCTTGATATTATATATGTACAAAAAATGTAAAAAATCCAACATAGCCTTTATTTTCACTAATTTATGGGTTCACAAAGATGTCAACGTTGTTGACACCAAACTTTACACTGGTAAAAACAACACTAATAAAGTATATATAAAATTTTCTCTCACAGTAGATTTAAAAAATATATATTTATAAACATCACTACATCTATCTGATGTTAAGAAATCCTCCACTTTAATTTATATTGAACAAAAATTGACCCCAACTTAAATGTCAAATTTCTGAATTTACCACCCAGGCAACTGACAGTTGGCAATACTGTGACGTCACTGCTACTGCTCTATTAGGATCTACTTGTGACCAAAAAAACATTCGCTTCTTTCAAATGCAAAGCCACCTGTGGTACCAAAATAAATGGAAAAAATAAAGAAATCATATTAGGCATTTTTTTATCGAATAACTTTATTAATGAAAGTTGTTCAGAATTGTCCAAAAACCAGCAATATTAAAAAATATTTTATTTTGTTTTTGAAGTCCAAAATTTCGACAAAATTAAAAAAAAATACAAATCACTGGACAACTACCTGACACCTTACGTTTAATTTCAAACAAAATTGTCATAGCACAATTTTCTAAAGATTAAAAAAAAAACCAATTAAAATGATATTTTCGGACTCGGACATTGTTTTAAACAAAATTTCAACAGTCTTTAATATTGCTGAAATTTTGGACTCTGGGTTTTTGCACAATTCTAAACAACTTTCATTAAGAAAGTTTTTCGATAAAAAAATGCCAAATATGATTTCTTTATTTTTTCTATTTATTTTGGTACCGCAGGTGGCTTTGCACTTGTAAGACACAAATGTTTTTTTGGTCATAAGTAGATCATAATTTGTTCTATTTTTTGGTAAAATTTGGTTCAAGTCGGACAAAAAAGAAAAAAGTTATAAAGGTGCCTCGCTTTTAAATGGGTCACTCTGTATATTCCTACCCCATGCGTCATGTGGCTCTCTCCGCTGGCAACAAGCATGTCCCATATCCAATCCAGCGTATGTAGCCGGTCCGGCGGTATATAAAAATATTCAGACTCGATGTCCGGAAGTGGCAGCAATGCCTACCTTACGCTGGCAAATCAATCGATCAATTGCTAGTAGTAGCCTGTAACCTTAAACCACAAATAAATTAACATCATTTAGTTGTGTGGAGCTCATATGATCTGTTTGTAATTTGTCATGAACTGAATGTTTTGGTGGGCTAAATAGCAGGATGACGTGAAAGGGTTTTACGATTGGTGTTAAGTTTATTTATAAAGTTCTGTTAACCGGCAAGAAAAATCGGGGACATTCATGTTAGACAAATATTACTTACTGTACGTTCATTTCCATTTAACATCTCAGGAGCAATCCATCCATCTGTCCCAGTAATCCCCGATCTCCTTGAAAATGATACTCTTCCAACCTGAAGTTTTTTACACAGCCCAAAGTCAGAAATCATAGCTCTAACCTCACCACTATTATTTGGTACCGATAAAAGGACATTGTGAGGTTTTATATCTCTGTGAACTACAATTTATAATTATAAAAGTAAAACATTACAAGAACTATAACAATTATATTTTGACATACCAATATCCAAAGAATGTAAATGAGAAAGACCCAAGGTTGCTTGGTGCAGGATATCTAAGGCTTTGATGCTGTTAGTTTCACAATTTCCTTGGACATAGTCAGATAAAGTTGCCTGGCAAAGTTCCAATGCAATATATCTAAACATGCGATCTTGTTCCATACAGTAATATCGAATAACATGAGGATGAGCATCACTTTCTCTCAATAAAGCAACCTCACGATCAGCAAAAGTGAAACATTCTGGTAAAAGCCTCTTCACTGCCACTCGCCTGTTATCAAATTCCCCTCTGAGGACAAAAACACCAATAAATATAATAGATTAAGGGCTAGGGAATATGATATATATGATTTCTTTATTTTTTCCATTTATTTTGGTACCGCAGGTGGCTTTGCATTTGTAGGACGCAAATGTATGACGCAAAAACACCAATAAATATAATAGATTAAGGGCTAGGGAAGGATTTGGTTAAGGTATTTCAGCAAGCTTGAAAATTAGTAGAAAGACCCTCACAAAGAGAGAATAGAGAATGGCAGGTCTTACATTCAAGCATGCCCGGATGTAGCAGGACCTTAGTCTTGAAGGGAGGAAAAAATATGGCTTACTTAATGTATATCAGCAAGTATGATTTTTTAACATATTCGTTTTATATTTATTTCATATCAAAAAAGGATATTTGTCAGATAAAACACCAGTAATTGTTATAAGATGATCATAAAAGTTGCATTAAAGTTATAGCAGCAAGGCTGGGGCTTTCTGGTAAATAACGTACAAAAGTCAGCTATTTCTTTAATAAGAAATTTTTGCTGACAGAATACAGAAACATTCATATTGCAAAATGAAACCAGAAAACACCACATTTGATTTCGCCACTAGTCAGAAAATGTAATTTTTCGTTCACTCCTGTCAGCTCCAATTTTGCAGTTCGTGATGTGTTGAAAATGTCAATTTTGATCTTTCAACATCGACATCAAGTGGTCTTTCCTTTAATGTATTTATTAAGTAATAAAAATATATAAATCTCAGGTTTTGCCTTCATCAATGGATTTCATAAAATGTTTAAATCTATTCCAGCCATAGTCTAATGTGTTTAAACATTTTTTTTTCATTTTATTTTTTATTTTAATTGCCTTATTTATTTTAACGTCCTGGTGAAGTATAGCTAATGCCACTACTTATTCTATACAGGAGTAAAATTTCAGGGTGTCTACTAAATCTTAATCTTAAAATTCCCTGACTTTTCCAGGTTTTCCAGATATTATTTTATGTGAATTCCAGGGTTTTAACTTCCTACATTCGAACAAATATGAAAGTGTGTATTCACCTCAAAAAAATTATAAATAAATTCTATGAAACAATAAGAAAAAAAATCTTGCACTTTATCACTAAAACATTTATACTCGAGAACTCAATTACGAGCTGAATTATTTCTACAAAGATTATCATTGTTTTTTATTCTTTAAAGAAGTCTCTCTTTTTTAAATTAATCAGAATTAACAATAAAAAAATATAGGAATAGTGAAATAGTACAAATAAAAAATCTATCTATTCATATATTATATTTTCAATGTAAACTATAATTAGTTATGTAGAAGTAGAGCCGCAGACATAACCACATGGCGGCGGCGCTGATTGCAGCCAGACTATCTGAACCAGGCCCGCCCCTAAGGATATGTGCGCCCGTGTGCAAGTCTTCATTCGGCGTCCCCTTACTCCACGAACTATATGTGGATGTTGGCATTCATGCCACTGAATATTTTCACCCTGCTATATAAATTCCTTTGCGTTGTCACTGGATTTTGCGTTTCAAACTATCATTAAGACCTAGTACTGGAGGTAATACCTAGTAGTATATACATAGCTAGCTATACGATTAAACAAGAGAGAAAAAAAACTTGTACTTTTAAGTTTTAATACAACACAATACAATCTATTTTAATAGTATTTAAATTCATGGGCATAATTTCAGTTTTTTAACTGGGGTGGGAAGGTGTAACGGGTCCAGGGGTCTGGGGGGTATGAAATGCTCCCGCATGTAAGGGAGGCCCGGGGAAATTTTAAAAAACTAGCATTGAATTGTTAGTTTTAAGCTTTTTCAGATTATTTTCGCCACAAAATAATTGCTAACATTCTCTATTTACTCTAAAATATTCATTGTTAATTACTTTCATTAATAGCCAAACGATTTCTATTTAACACTATAATATACAAGTTCCAATAAACATTTTATTTTGTGCTAAATAAGGCTAGATTAATAATGAATCAAGAAATTGCCGAGCTTGTAAAATTTTAGATACTGGGTTGCACAATTTTGGGGTGGCAACTGCCACCCCAGAATTACGCCACTGAATAAATTCATCATGCAAAAATAAAAATAACAAATAATCATAACTAAAATAAAATTTGAAACAAAATAACATTCTTTATAGGATTTTGCAAACAGCAGAAAAAATAACTATCTATAGCTAAAAGAAAAACTATGTGTAGAAATATTAATGAAATCTTTGCATTCGTTCGATAACCTGAATTCTGGTTATGCTAGCAAATTAAAATCCTAAAATGAATTTGTCTAATTTCTTATTTGACAATTCTCATTCTAACACTAGCATCCTCATAGTCCCCTACGGCCATGCAGATTAAACTAGTATCCACATAACCCCCTACGATTATGAAGATTCAGTTAAAAATGAGAACAAAGACCTAAAATGAATTTATTTATCTATCTTGTCTTAAAAAAAATTTTCATTCCAATGGATTACATTTTCATGAAATCTATCATTCTGTTTACTGGAAATGCTTAGTCTTTGAAACGTTTTTCGCCCTTATTCTGGAGCTCATCAGAAAGACATAAAGCCATTCATAAAGATGTTTCATGCAAAACCAAGACAATTTCTATGAATAAGTGTGAAATGATTATATTTGACATTGACTGATAAAAACAACCTCACCTATCTATTAGCTAACTCTATGCATGTTTAAAAATGAATTATTATTTGTTTGATAGATTTCATGAAAATGTAATCCATTGGAATGAAAATTTTTTTTAAGACGAGGTAGATAAATAAATTCATTTTAGGTCTTTGTTCTCATTTTTAACTGAATCTTCATAATCGTAGGGGGTTATGTGGATACTAGTTTAATCTGCATGGCCGTAGGGGACTATGAGGATGCTAGTGTTAGAATGAGAATTGTCAAATAAGAAATTAGACAAATTCATTTTAGGATTTTAATTTGCTAGCATAACCAGAATTCAGGTTATCGAAAGAATGCAAAGATTTCATTAATATTTCTACACATAGTTTTTCTTTTAGCTATAGATAGTTATTTTTTCTGCTGTTTGCAAAATCCTATAAAGAATGTTTCAATACAATTATAAGCAAACAAATAATAATTCATTTTTAAAATAACATGTGAAAGAAAAGTACATTATTATTATTATTCTGTAATAATGCAATATGTAATTATTATATTACATAAATTGGGCTCTTCTCGACTTTAGGTTGGCAAACTCTGATATTGTTTCATGCATAACTTAATCCAAGACTTCATGCTGAATAGATATTATTACCAAACTGCTAAGCCTTTGCGTATTAAAAAAATAAATTAGTATGCGTTCAGTAATTACAATTTTTATTGTGTAGTAATTTTGCGCATCCAGAAGCACGCGCCCGTGTGCGGTGCACGCATTGCACGCCCGTTAGGCGTGGGCCTGATCTGAACTACCACAGACAATCAACTGTGGAACTACTAGTAATAAATAATAACTGGAGAAGTGCGCTCGTGCATTCATATAGCTATATAAAATTTGTATCAAGAAGTGTTCATAATCTTCATCTGCGAAACATTTCTAATAGATTCAATAGTTTGTATTAATAAATATCTGAAAGTACAAATTCCAGGTTATACTGCTTATTTTAGCAAATTCCCTGATATTTCCAGGTTTTCCCTGACTGAAATAAATTCCCTGTAATCCGGATTTTACCTAATTCTGTAATCCGAATTAATTCAGGTGACTCTTCTTTGATCTTGTAAAGTGTCCTAAAGGCTTAAACTTAAACCATGCTGTATGCTTGCTTCACAATGCTTGGGAAAATGTACCAGCCTAAGGGCCGGTACTTTCATCTATAGATAGCGACATTTATTCTTTAGAATGTCTTATCTAGAAGATAAGCAAAAAAATCGGTATTTTCACCTACAAATAGTGATATCAGTCAGATAAATATGCTTGTTCCTAGGATAAACTATTCGGCGTTCAAATCGACGAATAAGGCTTTATCTACCGGATAAATGAAGCCACGCCTACGCGCTTGCGCTCTGATTGGCAGTGCTATTCTATTTTCTAACCTAAGTTTTGAAAAGTTCTTTGTTGTTTTGTGTTTAACAATATTTTAGATAAGGTTTGGCCAGTGGTGATTTTTATAACTGGGTGATTTTACGGACTTTCACAAGCCACGGCGGAAGAATAATAAAAAAAATCTAATAAGTGCTATTTATGTATTTCCTCACTTTGTCCAAAAATATATCACATGAAACACAGTTTTATTTTATATATACCATTTAAAAATATGCAGACACAAAATCACACAATAAAAGCCATTGTAAACACTATACTCATAATGATAAACAACCAAAATGAGTCAAATGTCATTAACAGGTAAGCAATAATAGTAGGGGATTATTTCTATCTTTATTTGAAGTACATAGCTTCTGCATACATTTCTCTTGTTTTACCACATCTTAAGTTGGCAACACTTACTTTGGGAAGTGTCTAAAATATTATCCATCGAATTGTTAACCGAAGGTGTGATTTGAATGAAAGTACAGATAGAAGATATCCAGTAGATAGCAAATTTTGGTTATCTTATCCTTCGGATAGTTATCCGCCGGATAAAGTGTATTTATACTTAAGTGAAAGTACCGGCCCTTAGCCTTACAAAAATGCTGGAAAACGATTTTAAAACAAAAAAATGTGAATGACTTAGAAGATAACCCCGAGGATTTGATACCTTTAAGTGCTATGCAACAAAAGATACTAGCAGAAGAAATTAATGCGGATTCATCCATGCTATGAGCATTGGGAATGTTGACATAGATGCCGGTGAAGCTATCGATTGGATTGATATAGTGATGACAAATTGATTGAACAAGAAAATTTAAATCGTGCAAATGATGGTGCTGATTCTGATGATGATGTGATGGAAATTGCCATTCCGAACAGAATTAAAAATGAAGATGCTGTTCAAAGCTTAAATCTTGCTTTACAGTGGGCTACAGAAAATGACATTCCTTTAAAAGATTGTAATGTTACAAAATCTCAAGAAAATTGTTTTTGAAGAACAACAGCACGAGTCATCAGAGTAAAATCACGTTTTTCAGTCGGTGCCGAAAATTGTAAAAGAGGATACCACACAATTCTAATGAAACCGATGAAATTAATATAGAAAAAAGTGATGAAAATGTTAATTATGTATGTACATTAGGGTGGACCTTATTTTCGAACCTTGTTTTTTTTTACGCCGCCCTCTAGATATTTTCCATTTTGTAAAAAATTGTCCTCTATCAAATTTCAGATCAATTGGAAGACGAAAAGACGTGGCACATCGACTTTTAAATTTCGAATTTTAGTAATTTTCCGCTAACTGATGACGCAACTTAATTCTCATATTATGGTTGAAATTTTTAATAATTCGTTATTTAATAATAAATTTTATCTATAAGAACAATAATTGTCATATTTTTTCAATTTTATTACCTACTATATTGGTTCGATAAAGAATAACAACAGCCAATGTAGGCGAGCGTACTTGTTAGGAGTTGAGAACCATTAAATTTAAATGCTAAGAAGAGACCTACTAGGTACCTACTAGAAAACGATAATTACTTGGGTTCTAGAGTTTATTTCCACATGACGTCACTACAGGGCGTGGCGCAAGAAGTGGTACAGTTAAAATCATCAAGTTCAGAGCAGTCGGAGGAATCTATAGATGAAAAGAAATGAGTAACACGGCATCTCTCGAAAATCTGGGGGATGTCACAGAAATGCTTCAGTTTGCGTTGCGAAGTCTGCAGCAGGACAAGCAGCCTAGTGAAGATTATCGCGAATTTCTCGAACTTATAATTTGTTTTCTCGGTGGAAGTCCTCCCCGAGGGATCTCTTTTCGAGTTCCAGGAGCCTTCCACCATGCTAGGTGGATGGCCAAGGCACTTTATTGTTTGAAAATGTTTCTTCATCAAGAAGAGTTTATTATGGAAACCGCAGAAGAAAAGGGAATACGTGATATATGCATTTTTCTCGCACATTACACTTTCAAGCTTGGTTTCACGCACCTGTTGCTGCAGAAACTTCTCGCCAAGATTTGTAATTTTTGCAAAACCCAAAGACATAAGTAGTGTCGCATTAAATAAGTTTTGCAATCACCTGTAGTATTTAGCGCCAGAGGCAGCGGCGTTGGCATTTCTCGATAAAAACCTTTCAACGGACACTAAAAAGCTGATGGTACAAGCTTTAAGACTTAACGAGAGCTCTGACGAATCTAGAAAAAAAGTGGCAATTCTCCCTAACAAAATCAGCCAGTGGGCCAGGAAATAGTAGAGGGTCCACACCTTCGAAAGTCGTCTAAATCGTCAAGTAACCCATTCCAGCAAGGTAAATAAATTTTGAGCTCGCATATCGAAAGAGGGTCCTAATGGGCATCCGAAATGGCTTGTTGGACTTTTTTTGGCGCTTGCACAACTTCTCCACAAGAAAAAAAGATGGCGGAACGTTATTTCAAGAATGTGTGTTTTTACACATATACCTCTCGCTAGAAAATTAACTACGTACGATATTGATGGGATTTTTTATATTTGTATACTACTGACATGAGCGCATATATCTGTACTGTTAGAATTTCAAAATCACTTACGATTTTTTTCTAAATAAATCCTAAATCACAGGAAGCAAATTTGTGTGTTTGAATTTTCGACGTGCGATCAACTATATTAAATGTTTAATTTTTTTATATATTATATGCGAATGAAATATGGTCTAAAGATCAAAAAAGTTTTTGCAAAAAAAATTAGCTCCATATCTTTTACAATTTTTGAGTTACAGACTTTTCAAATTAAACCATAATTTAGGTCCGTGATACTCCTATTACCATGGGGCTATTATCTCACGTACTGCTATGTGGTTAATTGTAATGCATCAAGATAGTAAGCCAATACATTTTTGATATTGTGTTATTATTATTTATAATTTTACAAAAATATTAATATGTAAAATGAAACTCATTTGGCATAGTATTTATTAGATCTATAGGTTATGACGGTGTTGTATATGGAGATATTTATTATACATACCATCATTATACAATATAGAAATAAAATATAAACACGTACACAAAACGTGTAATTTATAAGTAATAATAATAATAATAATAATAATAATGCATAATTATACACAGCTCAGTAAGCATCGACAAAGCACTACTAGACTAGTAAGAATTACTGTCTGTTAAACACTGCTCTGTATTATTTCTGCCCTTAAAACAATTGTAGGAAAGGTCACATGCACATGCAACAGAACATCAACATTTTTAGTCACACTCTACTTTACAATTCCACTTTTTGTTTTTTTTTAACCACCTGTGGTTTTTTGTCATCATTTGTGGGTTTATTTGGTTATTCTCTATCAGATATCCAAATTTTCTGGAAGAGTGTGATGTGTTTTCTTAACCGTTTTTCAAGTCACCGAGGTAATTTGTTTAATATCCAGAATTTTGTGTTAGGTAAGGAAAGTATAGGAGAATCTAAACCACTTCTTGTGAATAATTTTTACAATTAAAATTATTTTGCAGTAAGCAGGGTTTGACCCTGCTTCGCTAAGTACTTCAGTTGCAAGCTAAGCTAAGCATACCAAACTACTGGACTTAATGACCGTTTCAAATGCAGTAAGTAAGCTCTCTTGTAGGACTTAGCGAAAGTATGTCTAATCACTTTATGAAAATAAATGCTACCTTGGTGAATCTAATTAAACTCACTATGGCCATACAGATTCACATAGGCCTTACGACCATCTTCAATGACACGATCACCAATGGCATCGCAGTTATCTCCAAGATTAGTCAAACTGTTTAGATGGCCTGTTTGATTTAAGGCAACTGTAACTGCTCACTTTTTCCCCTTCGGAAAGAATAACTGACAGGTCACACAATACATAGACTGCCAATAAACAATATTTACAATATTTTCTTCTTCATGTTTTTCACCTAATTATTTACTGGTTTCGTGAATACTATAAAATACCCTTTGTTGTCGTATACCCACAAAACTTATGTAGTTTTTCTATTTTGGAAAAATTAAACATACCTTTCGTAAATATTATTGTGTTCGTTTGTTCATCGCTGCACTTCAAATTTTATGCTAGGCGTGAGGAAAGTTCACATTGTTGGGCAACATTTGTCCTTATTTACACCAATATTCAGGGCTTGTCTTCTTAAGTCATATCGTACTTTTTTTTAAATCCGAAGTTTAGGTCAATTTTTATTTTTAAACTCAATTTATTAAAACTTATTAACGATTTCGTACTCTAGCAAGTCTAGATATACTGTCCTAAACCAAAATGACGTAACTTAAAATTTCCTAAGCAAATTGGACGTAATTCAAAGTTTCCTTGTTAAATGACCGGCTTTTTTCAATAATCAATAAACCATTATTTTTGCATCTGCCTCATAGAATTACATTAAAAAATAGAATTAAACTATTTAAAAAAATAAGATGTGCTGAGATTAGCGGCATAAAATGTCAAATATCTCAAGAAGAGCGTATAATGAAGTACGTCATTTTGGCTTAGGACGGCAGTATATTACATGTAACAAATTACATCATAATTTAAAACCACGTATTTATTGCACCGAAATAATTGTTTAATAATTTTCAGACAATGAGTGATCTAATGATCAAGAATAATATAACACCTAAATCAAATTAGGTATTAGACTAATATATGATCTATCCACAATTGCACAGAACGAGCCCTGCCGTAGCTGTCACGTTGCGCGCTAATAACAAGACATTATGACGGTCGAATTTAAAAATCCGTATTTCGAAAACTGTATAAGATATCGAGCTAATTTTTTTTGCAAAAACTTTTTTGATCTTTAGACCATATTTCATTCGTATGTAATAGATACAAAATTCGAATATTTAATATAGTTGCCCGCACGTCGAAATTTCAAACACACAAAATTCGTTCATGTGATTTTGGATTTATTTAGAAAAAAACCGTAAGTGATTTTGAAGGTCTATTAGTACAGATAGATGCGCTCATGTTTGTAGTATATAGATATAAAAAATCAGATTGATATCGCAAGTAGTTAATCTTTTAGGAAGAGGTAAACGTTTAAAAACACAAATTCTTGAAATAACATTCGGCCATGTTTTTTTCTTGTGGAGAAGTTGCGCAAGCGCCAACAAAAGTCCAACAAGCCATTTCTGATGCCCCTAAGGACCCTCTTCCTGAATTCGTTTCCAAAAATCATTTACCTTGTTGGAATGGGTCATTTCAATTTTTAAAGCTTTGGACCCCTTACTAAAATTGATCAGTTGATCTATAAAGATTCACGAAAATTTTTCGAGAGATTTTCGATATCAACAGACTTTTTGGATAAGGTTCCATTAGAATGGGAGATGACGATGGCTATAAAAAAGGATTGGAAATCGTCAAAGGACTCAAAGTTGTAAACGATCAGCAGAGAGAGAAGTTAAACTTATGCAAGATTACAATGATATTTTGTCAAGAAAAGAAGACGACAAATAGTTCATCCTACAAGTTGTTTCGGAGTATCGACGTCAGTATCTAGATGTGAAAAAGTCTATGTTGATGAAAAATTGATTTTAATTCTGTTCGTACAAGTATGTTCATTTTTTCTTTACGTATTTAATATACTTATTTCTTTTTTACTATACTTATTTAATATTTCTGTTTCCTAATGAATGTTCTGTATCTGTACTATTCCGTATTATTATATTTTTACAACATAAGCGAATTGATTTCTTTTAATAGAATATTTCATGTTAGGTCTAATCCTTAAGATTTTAACAAATGAATTTTAATTATTATTGTCTTTATTAATGAAAAAACAAAATATATTCTGTGTCTTATATGACAAGATGTAGTACCTAAACAGAATACTTGACTAAATTGTAATACTTGGTAGGTATTTTTCAGTTTCTAGAAAAGTATTATTTTCTCATGAATATGAGGGATGTGCCACGTCTTTCCGTTATGTGATCGATCCCAGATTTTATAGGAATTATTTTCTCAATAAGTGGAACACATTTACGGGGCGGCGTGAAAAAAAAAATCGTTTTCATTTTTTTCATGTATAGTTCAGGTCCACCCTAATGTACATACATATTATATAGTGACATATTTGTAATATTTCGTTTTCATGATCTAGGATCCTCTTTTTTATTTGTCTTGTTTTTTTTATATAAATACAGTGCTTACTTTTCTTAAATACAGCCTTTTATTTATTTTTTTGCAATTTTAAAAGCTGGATATGAATGTTTCCATAATCTAGATTAGCCTGGTTTTAATTGATCCGGATCATCGCGACACTACTGTAGTAGTAGTATTTGAATTTTTTTCTACCTTTTTAAGAGAGATCTTTTACACAAAGATTGCCTTGCATTTATTTCTGTGCGATACATGTTTAGAAACTAAAAAGAATAAATGCTAGCGCTTATTCTTCTATAAGAATTTGTCAAATTCATAAAAGTCCGCCTGCAGAAATGTTCATATCGATATCCAAGTCTGACATCTTGAATATCTTTTGAAGTCTGTTACATGCAATTTAAATCATAGAAAATTTCGGCTTTGCTGCTAAAATAAACAAAGATTATAAAGACATTAGCACTTTTTTGCAGAAGGAATATTGTAAAGCACTGAAAACAGCCAAAAGAGAATATCATGATAGACAAATTCAACAATCCAGTAATAAATCAAAAGCAATGTGGAATACAATAAATTGAAAGGTAATGAGAATAAATCTCCTGTTATAACTATAACTGAAAATGGACAAAAAATACCAGATGTTGCTGTAGCTAATAATTTTAATCAACGTTTTACGCATATGGTAACTGATAATTGCGCATATGATCCTGACTTTTTGAGCGCAACTGTAACTTTTTTTGAAAGATCGTTTTTTTTAACTCCAATTTCACCATCTGATGTAATTTCGTTAATAAATAGGTTAAAACCTTCCAATTCATGTGGTTATGATAGCATATCCAATAATTTAATAAAACATTGTAAAACAAGCATCTGTCAGCCACTAGCATTTTTAATAAATTTATGTTTTAATTCAGGAACATTTCCTGACATATTTAAATTAGCTATTGTTCGTCCGTTGTTCAAGAAAGGAGATCCCAATGATTATGAAAACTACAGAGCAATCAGTTTACTTTGTAGTTTTTCAAAACTTTTCGAACTTGTCCTAAAAGATCAATTATCATCTTTCTTTCGTGAAAATAATTTACTGTCTTCCTGTCAACATGGATTCTCTAAGAATAAAAGTACACAATCGGCACTTTGTGATTTCCATGAATTAATTGTGGATGCCCTTGATCAGAAGCAGTATGCCTTGGGATTATTTATTGATTTCTCCCGTGCTTTTGATATGGTTGATCATAAACTACTATTAAATAAACTGGATAGGTATGGAGTCAGAGGGATTCCATTAAACCTTCTCTCTTCATACCTAAATAATAGAACACAAATCGTCAAACTAAATCATGATGTGTCGAGCGACATATGTGAAATTACACAGGGTGTCCCTCAAGGATCTGTTTTAGGTCCTCTGTTATTTAATATATACGCAAATGATCTGATAACATATCTAAGTGGAATATCAAACGTCCATACTATATGTTACGCTGATGACACTAACATTCTTATCATAGACAATGAATTAAATGCAATTAAAAATACTGCTAGCCTAGCTTATTCAAATATAATTAGATGGTCAGAAGAAAATAAGCTCAATTTGAATAAAAATAAGGCAAAAACATTATTATTCACCTTGCAAAAAAACACAGATATTTGTCTCTCTGACAGTGATATAGAAATGTGCGCCTCTGTAAAAATACTAGGAATAATTTTCGATAAGCACCTGCAGTGGGGAATTTATATAGACAATCTGTGTAGTAAATTGCGTAGTAGCTGCTATGAATTACGATTTATGTCCACGCATTGTAGCAATGAGATTCTTTTGAGTCTCTACTATGCAAATTTTCACTGTCATTTGAGGTATGGAATCATAAATTGGGGAAACAGTGTACACATAAACCGCATATTCATTCTGCAGAAATATGCCTTAAGAATTATTGCGGGGCTAGGATTTCGTGAAAGTTGCCGCAATATATTTAAAAATTTAAAGATTTTAACTGTAACTAGTTTGTATATTTTTGAGGTATGCCTCTATGTTTACAAGAATAAGCATAAGTTTCTTGCTAATCAAGTCAACCATGAACACAATACAAGATTTAAAGGGCTGCTACAGCCAAACTCTTGTAGGACAACTTTTTATCAAAAAAACTTTTTTTATAATGGATGTAAATATTTTAATTTTTTATCTGATGACATTAAATCATCAAGAAACATCTATATTTTCAAGGCAAAATTGAAAAAATTGTTGCTAGAAAAAAACTGTTATGTAATTGATGATTTCTTCACATAATTTGTATTATTATTTCTTTCGTTCTGTTTTTGTTTCCTTTTGTTATGACTGTATTGTTTGCTTTTACAATGTATTGTTGTTATGTATTGTTTGTTTTTTGCAATGTATTGTTTGCTTTTTACAATGTGTACATTTATATGTAATATTTTTATATATTTTGCTTTTGACTGTATATGTATATTTTTGGAATCTTTCTTTGTACTAATTTTGACTTGTGTAAAACAATTTTTGTTATATACACCAATAAATATTATTATTATTATTATTATTATTATAACTTAGAAATATTTAATTTTTATGCAATTTTATGATCATCTTACAACAATTTACCAGTTATCATTTTGTCCAACAATATTTTTTTAATGATATAAAATAAATGCAAAACTGCCTGCCATCCTCTATTCAAAACCTTTATGGGAGTCTTTCTACTCATTTTCAAACTTACTAAAATACCTTAACTAAATTCGTTGCTACAAAGTAAAATATTCAGTAGACATTTAAGTCTGAACTTTTAGTTTTGATGCCTTGCAACCGTTAACTGAGATACTGGCCCAGCACTGCAATATAAACTTAAAATATATTTGACTGATGATTTGCCAGCATCGAATTAGCAACTGTCAATCAGTACAAAATAAATCATTACCACGCCAGTAACCGTCAGATGTATATATTTATAATGTTAAATACCACTGCATATAATGTACGTTACCGGCATATATAGCACTGGCCCAAACTTTAGCTATACTTACAATGCTTGTTGGGTATATAATTTAGTTAAATGACATTCAATTGAACAAATGGATTGTTCAATTTCGGATCAATAATACAAAACATGTTTGTTAAACAGAGAATAACGAATCACAACATTTTATAAATAATTATTTAAAAGCATTATATTCTATGTGATGAGATTTTTACTGGTTAGTCATGTGTTGACCATGAAAAGTTTACAAATTCAGACACAACATGGATATTATTTGTGTACTGCAATTTGTAAAAACTTTTAACAGAAATAAAAGAATTATTTCTTAAGATTATAATAACTCAGTGTTAATATTATACGTCATACCTATAAACAAACGTGCCCTCACATCCTTTTCCCAAGAGCTGTTCGGGATGAAAAGTAATTTTTCCAACTCGAACTAAACCATTCGGAAGTTCCTCAGATAAGGCAGTAACATGACCATATGATCCTTGCTGACTCGATCGGGAGCTGTTTTGAGATAAATTCTGCACTTCACGCACCTTAAATCATACAATTTAAAAAATTTAATATATTCAATAGATATAAAAAGCATATATTTTTCTAAATCCTACAACAAAATTAAATTCATTCCAATATTGATTAGACACATTAGATCTCAGTTTTATTAAACATTTTATTCATTAAATATATTCATATCATTTTAAAATATTCATTGTACTAAATTTTATATTTTGTGTTTTAAAAGAATAGTGGAGTCAAACTAAAATTTGTAGGCCAATATACTACATTGGCAATTTTTTGTTGACACTTATAAACAGTACAGAAGTGTAGCAAAAAGTTTTGAAATAAATCCAAGCCATTTGTTTAAGCAAGGGGATTTTTAAAATTGGTTTCTTTCCTCGTTTTTCTTAAATATCTTGTACTATACTAGTAGAGTGCAAATCAATTTCTATCTTTCCCCCCGTTGGCACTTTTAAAGTAAAATGTATGGACCTTACCAGATATGTTACTCATGCCCTGTAGATTATGAATCCACTTCTCGTCAAAAAATCGTCATGAATATAAGGGCACAAATCAAAATTTTCTAACTAACCACACCACGCGATAGAATCAATCATGAAGTATATTTTATTCAAAAATCATTAAATTCTCTGTGGAATTTATATTTTTAAAATAAATAAAGAAATGTACTTTTACATAGGCTTATATGGCAGTAAAAATCAAAAATCCTCATTTTCTCTGTTCGACTACGGATGAAAATTAATTATTTTTCGTTTACTTTTCCATTCCCAGACAATATCTCTCAAACTATTATATTTATCAAAAAAATATATTCTTTATAAAATATTTGCCATATTTTCCAGATTACAATGGTTTTTGAATCAAATTTTTTGAGAATTTTATAACCAAAATATTTAATAATGTGTAGTGTGATAACAATTTTCGAAGCTTATCAGCGGCATGCGTTCGTTACAGATTCTCGCTCTCCCACTCTTTAAAACTGTTTCAACACACTCCACTTCGCACCTGCAATGGCCTATGGTTAGATAGATTAGCGCATGGTAACTCTCGTGGTTCATGATATTAATGAAATTTATGTCTTGAAAATGATTACTATGGAATAAATAATATAAGTATATTTGTTTAATATTAATTCAGTGTTATTTCGCCTTACATAAAATTTTTGTGTAATAGATTAACACGTTATAAGAAACTCAGTAGTTCGCTGTTAGCAAGATACTTTCAGCTGGTATGTATTTTTTTAAATAGAATTTCCTACCATATAGGTAACTGAAGAAGAAATGAAAATGAAAAGTACTAGTGATAGCACAAGTTCTGAAAGTGAGATTGAGACAAAAAAAAGATTCGTAAGAAATTATGCTTACATTGTATGAAACCGGGCCCTGTAAACAAAGGTTTTGATAAATCGTTTGCAATATTTATTGATTGTTTAAAACTCCGTGAAAAAATAAGTAACCAAAGAGAAGATGATGTATATTCTAGAACTATGCGATTTCGATAAACAAATGATTTTGGCTGTTTGGTTTGGCACCGAAATCGCTATTCTAGTTTTACTGGCAAAAGAAATATGGAACATTTAAGGAGTAAAATGGGGAAAGAGAAAGAAATTAAAAACAGTTCGGATGGATGGAGTGCATATCCATCAACTTCTTCAGGCGTGTCCTTGCGTAAAATCAATTTTTTTTCAATAAAATAGCTTTGTCAAGTAATGACCACAAACACAGAAAGAAAGATAAGACTATTAGTCCACCAAAATCCCATAATTTTCTAAAGAATTTGTGCTAACGATTTAAATGCTATAGAAACAAAATATCATGTTTAATGTTTCTATAGTCACAATAGAAAACGAAAAGTTTCATGCCTCGTTTTCTGTTGGAATTAGGACATATTTTTCGTTTCTTTTTGTAGATTTAACAATTTCGACTCCTTTGCCGGTAAATGTATTTATAAGTAGTCTACTAATCTCTCTTTTAGACATATCTATCCATTCTAGATACTTCTTATAATAAATTGACGACATACCATACCCTTTTTGCTATAAAAACCGTTTCTCAAGAATTTTATATATTTTAGTAGAACTCCGTTCGTTGTCTGTCCGTTTTCCACTTTTACTTTTATTGTTAGATAGACCTCTGCATTTTATATAGCGCCTTTAGAAACATGAAATATGATAATCAATTTCCATATATATTAAATAATTTGTTACGGTCATTTTGCTCCTTAGGTAATTAGTAATAAATTAAATAGATTTAGAATATTTTTCTTTATTCACTTAGAGATATATGGTACAAATTAGTGGTAAGTTAATGATTACTTAATAAATTACATGGAGTCACTGGAACTGTTTATTATTATTGGTATGTCTGGACCACCTAGGCATTTCTCCTCATACATCTACAAAATATAAAACTGTATTAATACTGTGGTGAATTCACATATTTGAAATAAAGGTTTAATAAATCAAGAAAGGTACTTACCCTGCCATCTAGTGAATTGTAGAGGAACCGCTTACTAGTATCTTTATAGCTTGCTTTTATGTTGAGTTAGATCAGTTTTTTTCAAATAGGATTTTTAATTGATATGAGTATTGATGTTTTTCGTCGATTTCCGGCGATTATAGGGGCCATTCTTAATTAATTGCTGGTGGTATCTGCATGAAGACGTTTTGTCTGTGAACATCCGCTCCGGGATTATTCTTTGTGCAGTATTTTATTGTGATTTCGATGTTTGGCAGTGTATATTTTTGAATTGTGGCCGTAGTTTTGTGAAATCGCACCTATTTAGGGATTATTACAGCAATTATTGTAAGTACCCCTCGTCCATGTGATTTTATAAATAGTAATTTATTATTTTTCTCGTGTAGTGATTATTCCACCCTCTCTATCATCACATCTCACCATCATCTAACCATTTTTGTGGAATATAGTGGAACACCCTTCAAGGAAGGTATGTTCAATTTTTTTGGTAAATAGTTAGGTAATTAATTTTTTCTGTACTTTATTTATAAGGGTGTTACTGGAGGGCTATTATTTGACATTTTTCTGCTGAGGAGTTCTAAGTGCTGCAGATTCTATTGTGGAAAAAATAATAGTCTGGGAAATAAGTTTCTTTTTGGGGAATCTTTTTTAACCTGTCCGTCCCGACGCCCCTGTGCAACAACTTACCTTCGTGGATGTTCAGAGGCGAGGATTCAACAGGAACAGGAGAATACGCAAGTTAAACTAAAAAGCAATAGTTTTATTTTATTTTTGAAAACTTATATATTTATATATTTTTCTTTACTTACCTGGTATTTAACAAGATCAAAGTGGTTCGCACAAAGACATTATTTAGCCTAGCGCAAAATTGTATAATTGCACTTATTTCACAGTATAGTTTCTTAAGGTTCGGATTAGCCTTAGCAATTTTGTTGAAAAGATATACGAGTTATTTCTGGTTTTGTTTTATGTGAATGTGCTTAAGCTTAAGCAACACTAAAACTGCAGTAACTTTTTTGCGGCGTTTATGATAAAGGTTTTTTTAAAATTTTTATTTAATTTCTTTTGATAATACTCATAAAAAAGCAAATACTTTATTAACCTTATAGAAACTAATACAATATAATCTATTTCTATTCGATAGTTAAATATATTATTGCAAGATATATACCGGTTGTCCCCTAGGCAACTATTTTATTTAGTTTTTATATTGTATTTTTTTTTAGCTGATTTATTTAACTCATAGACATTAGCCTTTAATAACTTTCATTAGTCCGGTCAACTTTTCCAATTTTAGGTACTTTGAAATTAAGATGTGTATTTAATTTTTTTTTTTTTTTTTTGAATTAATATTAGGCTATATCATTATAATCCTATTTACATATTTTGAATCTGTAATACCATTTTTTTTTTGTGCGCCACATTTTTCGAACTTTTAGATTTAGATAATTTTTTTGTGTTGTTTTGTTTGTAAATACTGCTGAATACTATTGAATACTATTAAATACTTTTGTGATTTATTTGATATCTAGTAATAAACTTCCATATAGTCTTTTAAAGTAAATTTGTCATTTCTTGTGTGTGTTCAATCTCTGTTTAGTAAATTGGGGGATTGCTAAGAACTTTCAAGGGTATTTGCAAGGGAGTTTAATTTACTTGGCGCCCAATTATTAAATCAACTTTTTTGTGCCCCGCCCGTCTCCACTGATAGTTTAGCCGGCGAATACTCAACTGATAACTGACAGTTGCTTACTGTTACCTAAGAGGCTTGTAGAGTGGTAACATTTTGGCGCCCAACGTGGGGCCTGATTTGTTTTTTTTGGAAGGAAAAAAATTTTTTTTTAAAATTTGTATTCAGCAGATACTTACAAAATATTTGTCTAATATTTTTTGGTCATATTTATTTTCTATATTTTTCGGAATATTTGCGTCATATAGTGTCATAAGGTGATTGTGTTTTGAATATACAGGGTGATACCTTTTATACTGTGACACTATTGTGTAGATGTGATGTATATATTTTATACTTATGTAGGAATAAAATAGTGTTATAGTGAGGTCTAGTGTATTGACATATATAGTGAATATTTACGAAGTCACGATGCCGAGAAAAATACAAGTTAACCGACTTGATAAGGATGAACTCATATATGAGTTAAGTGTTCGTGGTATTGCGACGGGGAATTGTGAAGAAATGCGACGTCGTTTATCTCAAGCAATACAATTGGAAAAGGATGGAGATAGTCTGAAGTACCCGGAATATCCTTTCACCTTTGAACAAGATCATGAAGAAATTAAGAAGAAATTGGATAGTTTGTTGGATATGGTCGCTCAATTCAATAATGGAAAAGGCAGTAATGAAGCCCTGAAGTTACAAACAAAATTCTACCACATTCTTGGAAGATTAGAAAACATGATCTGTGGTGATGCTGAAAAACAAAAGAAGAAATCAGAATTGGTGGCTTTGGTATTGTCCTTAATGGAGAAATTTAATGGAAAAATGGAGAAATTTGAGAAAAGCAAAGATTCTATGACACCTCCTTCACTGAGCTTTATGGAAGGACAAGTTGGTGTCAATACTTTCCAGCAAGGTATAGCACATGCCTCGAGGTCATCTTCACTGGATGATGTAAATCAACCTCATGTGGTTAGAAGTCCCCATGGTCATGACGAGATTGCAAGTAAAACTATTCCTCCACATAAATGGAACCTCCAAAAATTTTCTGGAGATAAGAAAATGGGAATATCTATAAACGCTTTTCTGGAAGGAGTTGAAGAACTTAGAGTGGCCCGTAATGTATCAAAAGAAACTTTGTTCAGTGCTGGTATTGACCTATTCTCTGATAAGGCCTATCAATTTTACAAAGAGTGCCGAGATAGGGTAACTGATTGGGATGAAATGATAAGGGAATTTCGAGCAGAATATTTATCGTCGAACTATGAGGAAGAACTATTTGAAGAACTACAAAAAAGAACTCAACACTCTACCGAATCTATAGGTGTGTATTTGGCTGTGATGGCAAGTTATTTTAATCGATTGAGATGTACGATTTCGGAAGAGACGAAGTTGAAAATTATTTTGAAGAATCTTCACCCTTTTTACTTAGAACGACTCAGTGACCCTCTGCCAGCAACCCTAGCTGATTTACGTATCTCATGCAGAAGTATGGAGGCTAGGAGAGATATGATCAATAAGTATGTTGAACCTTCTTCACGACGCGGTAAAGCACTCGAAAAGGATTTGGCTTATTTAGATGTGGCCGAAGAAGTTAATGCCATAGAATCGACTTCTCAAACACAACTTGGTGGAATATCACCTAGAAAGGGAATCATATGCTACAGATGCAAGCAGCCAGGACATAAAGCGATTGGGTGTGCCTTGCCGAAAAAGTTAATCTGTTTTAATTGCAAGAAAGAGGGATATACCATAAGAAATTGCCCAACGTGTAAGAAGACGGGAAACGGCAATCGACGTTCTTAAGTGGTCGAATTAAGGACGTCGGCATTGGCTTAGAACCTTCGATCAACAATTTTCAGCCAGTACTCGACTTCATATTGGATCATGCTCAAGATGATGAACGCCCCTACCTTAGAGTAAGCGTAATGGGAAAAACATTACTTGGACTATTGGACTCTGGTGCATCATCCACTATTATAGGTAGCTCGGGTTGGAAAGTTATAAAGGACTTAGGTTTTGTGCTCAATACGACTAGAAAACTAAAATGTAAAATGGCTAATGGTGATCTTGTGGAAAGTTCAGGTGAATGTGAAATACCTTTTTGTGTACGGGATAGGTTGAAATTAATTAAGACGTTGGTAGTGCCGGAACTTCCACATACATTAATTTTGGGAACTAACTTTTGGGTGCATATGGGCATAGTCCCGGATTTACGTCATAATGAATGGCATTTTTCGAATCAACCAGTTTGTTTAGATGAAGTAGACCACTTGAGAGGTAGAACCGTTCTCTCCACTTTGCAACAGGCACGTTTACAAGCACTCTTGGACAGAAGTAAGGAATTAATGGGAGACCAGATCGGATGTACTGACCTTGCGGAACACGTCATCGTTACCAAATCTGCCCCGATAAAACAACGTTACTACCCAGTCTCACCCATGATGCAGGCAAATATAGACAAAGAATTAGCGGACATGTTGGCACAAGGTATCATTGAGAAATCTAATAGTGGTTGGTCTTCACCAATATTACTGGTGAAAAAGAAAGACGGAGGCTACCGCTTCTGTGTGGATTTCAGAAAACTGAATTCCGTCACAGAGAGGGATAGCTATCCTCTACCTTATATTACGAATACTTTGGATAAACTCAGAGATGCACATTACTTGTCATCTCTAGATATTAAGTCAGCGTATTGGCAGGTACCGGTTGCGGAAACTTCCAAACAGTATACCGCCTTTACAGTACCTGGAAGGGGGTTATACCAATTCAGGCGTATGCCATTTGGGTTACATAACGCGCCAGCTACATGGCAGAGATTAATTGACCGTGTGTTAGGCCCTGATTTGGAACCTCATGTCTTTGTATATTTAGATGATGTGGTGATTGTAACACAAACGTTTGAGGAACATTTGTCGATTTTGGATGAGGTTTTTAGAAGACTAAGAGAAGCCAAATTGACTGTCAGTTGGGAGAAATGCCAATTTTGTCGGCCGGAGATGAGATATCTCGGTTATGTGATAGACAGAAATGGTCTCCATGTTGACCCTGAGAAAGTGAAGGCTATGCTCCAACTTCCTGTTCCTACCACCGTGAAAGAAGTACGACGAGTTCTTGGAACTTTTTCATGGTATAGACGTTTTATTCCTGATTTCGCCACAGTGGTATCTCCGTTGACTGCACTCCTTAAAAAGTCAAGGAAATTTGTTTGGACAGAGGAGTGTGAAGAAGCTTTTCGACGAATCAAAGAGTATCTAGTTTCAGCACCTGTACTCAGTTGCCCCGATTACAACTTACCCTTCGTTATTCAGTGCGATTCGTCAGGATTTGGAGCGGGCGCGGTTTTGACACAGCCTCACCCTGATGGTGATAGGGTCATTTGCTATCTTAGTCGTTCTTTGACCAGGCAAGAAAGAAACTACTCCACAACAGAGAGAGAATGTTTAGCTGTGCTGTGGGCCGTGGAAAAACTGAGGCAGTACATAGAAGGCATACCGTTTACTGTCATAACGGACCATTATTCGTTAAAATGGTTGCAAAATCTAAAAGATCCCACGGGTAGATTGGCCAGGTGGGCTGTACGTTTACAGCAATTTGACTTTCAAATAATTCACAGGAAGGGAAAAGAGCACGTTGTTCCAGATACTTTATCTAGATCAGTGCCTGTCCTTGACTGTGTAGAAAAGGAGGTTGTAAATGGTTCGGTCGCAGACAAGTGGTATAATGGTATGGTAGGAAAGGTTCAGAGGGAACCACTAAAATTTCCAAATTGGAGAATTTTTGATGGACAACTATATAAATATGTTAAACCAAGTTATGTTGAATTAGTTGGTCCATCAGAGTGTTGGAAAAAGGTGGTTCCGAAAGAACAAAGAAAGCTCGTTATATCTGCGGCACACGATCCACCCACATCGGGTCATATGGGTGTCTTTAAAACATATGTTAGGGTTACTGAAAAGTATTATTGGCCAAAATTACGGAGTGATGTAGCTAAATACGTCAGAAGTTGCACGACATGCGCAGCTTATAAACCGGATCTTAAAGGTCCGAAAGGTCTTATGACGAAACAGCCACGAGCACACTCTCCCTGGGAGATAATATCGACAGATTTGATGGGACCACTCCCACGGTCTAGTCGAGGTCATCAGTATATTCTCGCAGTAACCGATTCCTTCAGTAAATTTTCTGTAGTTTTCCCTCTAAGGAGTGCTACCGCAAACGCAATCGTCAAGAAAATTGAGGAAGATGTGTTTTTGATGTTTGGCGTGCCAAAACTAATATTATGTGATAATGGTCAACAATATAGGTCAAAAGAGTTTCAGCAACTTGCAAGTCAATACGGAGTCAAAATTAGGTACAACGCTTACTACCATCCCCAGGCTAACCCAACAGAAAGATTCAATAAAACACTTAAAACCATGCTGGCCATGTATGTGTCCGATAATCACCGAACATGGGATGTAAATCTAGCGAAAGTAGCCTGTGCCACGCGAACTGCAAAACATGAAGCAACTAACCATACTCCTTACTACATAAATTTTGGAAAAAATATGATATTACATGGTGACGAGTATGTGACAAAGATGGTCAGCGATAACGACGAAGATGTGCAAAAAGAAGACAGACACGAAGCATTTAAAAGATTGTTTGAAGATGTCAGAAATAGATTGAATACAGCCGCAAAGAAAAGCGAAAAGACATATAATTTGAGACGAAGAAATGAAGAATTTGCTGTTAATCAACTGGTTTGGAGGAAAAATTTTGTTCAGTCGAGTGCCGCCAACTATTTTACAAGAAAGTTAGCTCCAAAGTTTATTGGTCCGTTTTATATCAAGAAACGCTTGTCTCCATGGACTTACGAGCTTAGGGACGAAGACGGTAACTCGAATGGTATATGGAATGCGAAAGACTTGAAATCAGCTAGCGCTGGTGAAAATTTACAGGGGTAAATTTTCTTCACGCAAGGGGAGAATTTGTTACGGTCATTTTGCTCCTTAGGTAATTAGTAATAAATTAAATAGATTTAGAATATTTTTCTTTATTCACTTAGAGATATATGGTACAAATTAGTGGTAAGTTAATGATTACTTAATAAATTACATGGAGTCACTGGAACTGTTTATTATTATTGGTATGTCTGGACCACCTAGGCATTTCTCCTCATACATCTACAAAATATAAAACTGTATTAATACTGTGGTGAATTCACATATTTGAAATAAAGGTTTAATAAATCAAGAAAGGTACTTACCCTGCCATCTAGTGAATTGTAGAGGAACCGCTTACTAGTATCTTTATAGCTTGCTTTTATGTTGAGTTAGATCAGTTTTTTTCAAATAGGATTTTTAATTGATATGAGTATTGATGTTTTTCGTCGATTTCCGGCGATTATAGGGGCCATTCTTAATTAATTGCTGGTGGTATCTGCATGAAGACGTTTTGTCTGTGAACATCCGCTCCGGGATTATTCTTTGTGCAGTATTTTATTGTGATTTCGATGTTTGGCAGTGTATATTTTTGAATTGTGGCCGTAGTTTTGTGAAATCGCACCTATTTAGGGATTATTACAGCAATTATTGTAAGTACCCCTCGTCCATGTGATTTTATAAATAGTAATTTATTATTTTTCTCGTGTAGTGATTATTCCACCCTCTCTATCATCACATCTCACCATCATCTAACCATTTTTGTGGAATATAGTGGAACACCCTTCAAGGAAGGTATGTTCAATTTTTTTGGTAAATAGTTAGGTAATTAATTTTTTCTGTACTTTATTTATAAGGGTGTTACTGGAGGGCTATTATTTGACATTTTTCTGCTGAGGAGTTCTAAGTGCTGCAGATTCTATTGTGGAAAAAATAATAGTCTGGGAAATAAGTTTCTTTTTGGGGAATCTTTTTTAACCTGTCCGTCCCGACGCCCCTGTGCAACAACTTACCTTCGTGGATGTTCAGAGGCGAGGATTCAACAGGAACAGGAGAATACGCAAGTTAAACTAAAAAGCAATAGTTTTATTTTATTTTTGAAAACTTATATATTTATATATTTTTCTTTACTTACCTGGTATTTAACAAGATCAAAGTGGTTCGCACAAAGACATTATTTAGCCTAGCGCAAAATTGTATAATTGCACTTATTTCACAGTATAATTTCTTAAGGTTCGGATTAGCCTTAGCAATTTTGTTGAAAAGATATACGAGTTATATTTCTGGTTTTGTTTTATGTGAATGCGCTTAAGCTTAAGCAACACTAAAACTGCAGTAACTTTTTTGCGGCGTTTATGATAAAGGTTTTTTTAAAATTTTTATTTAATTTCTTTTGATAATACTCATAAAAAAGCAAATACTTTATTAACCTTATAGAAACTAATACAATATAATCTATTTCTATTCGATAGTTAAATATATTATTGCAAGATATATACCGGTTGTCCCCTAGGCAACTATTTTATTTAGTTTTTATATTGTATTTTTTTTTAGCTGATTTATTTAACTCATAGACATTAGCCTTTAATAACTTTCATTAGTCCGGTCAACTTTTCCAATTTTAGGTACTTTGAAATTAAGATGCGTATTTAATTTTTTTTTTTTTTTTTTGAATTAATATTAGGCTATATCATTATAATCCTATTTACATATTTTGAATCTGTAATACCATTTTTTTTTTGTGCGCCACATTTTTCGAACTTTTAGATTTAGATAATTTTTTTGTGTTGTTTTGTTTGTAAATACTGCTGAATACTATTGAATACTATTAAATACTTTTGTGATTTATTTGATATCTAGTAATAAACTTCCATATAGTCTTTTAAAGTAAATTTGTCATTTCTTGTGTGTGTTCAATCTCTGTTTAGTAAATTGGGGGATTGCTAAGAACTTTCAAGGGTATTTGCAAGGGAGTTTAATTTACTTGGCGCCCAATTATTAAATCAACTTTTTTGTGACCCCGCCCGTCTCCACTGATAGTTTAGCCGGCGAATACTCAACTGATAACTGACAGTTGCTTACTGTTACCTAAGAGGCTTGTAGAGTGGTAACACGTTAGCACAAATTCTTTAGAAAATTATGGGATTCTGGTGGGCCAGTAGTCTTATTTTTCTTTTTGGGTCTGTGGTCATTACTTGAGAAAGCATTATTGCTGATGCTTTTGACAAAAATACATTTCTCTATTAAAAAAAATTATTTAACGAAAATACACATCGGAAGAAACTGATGGACAGGCATTCGGCCCATCTGAACTCTTTTCAATTTCTTTCCTTATTTCTCTCCTTAAATGTTCTATTTTTCTTTGGCTAGTAAAACTAAAATAGCAATTTAGATGCCAAACCAGTCAAAATTGTTTGTTTTTTGAATGCCATAATGCTAGGATATAGATTATCTTCTCCTTGGTTACTTATTTTTTCACAGATTTTTAAACAATCAATAAATGTTTTACATTAAATTGTATTTTTCTCAATCTCACTTTCAGAACTTGTGCTATCAGTAGTACTTTTCATTTTAATTTATTCTAAAAAGCATATACATCAGTTACCTATATGGAAATTTAAAATACATACCAGCTGAAAACATCTTGCAAACAGTGAACTATAGGGATTTTTTTATAACGTGTTAATCTATTACACAATAATTTTAGGCAGGCCATAATTTTTATGGAAGTCCATGTAACACTGAATTAATAATGAATTATTATTTGTTTGCTTATAATTGTATTGAAACATTCTTTATATGATTTTGCAAACAGCAGAAAAATTAACTATCTATAAAAGAAAAACTTTGTGTAGAAATATTAATGAAATCTTTGCATTCTTTCGATAACCTGAATTCTGGTTATGCTAGCAAATTAAAATCCTAAAATGAATTTGTCTAATTTCTTATTTGACAATTCTCATTCTAACACTAGCATCCACACAGTCCCCTACGGCCATGCAGATTAAACTAGTATCCACATAACCCCCTACGATCATGAAGATTCAGTTAAAAATGAGAACAAAGACCTAAAATGAATTTATTTATCTACCTTGTCTTAAAAAAATGTTCATTCCAATGGAAACAGAATGATAGATTTCATGAAAATGTAATCCATTGGAATGAAAATTTTTTTAAGACAAGGTAGATAAATAAATTCATTTTAGGTCTTTGTCCTCATTTTTAACTGAATCTTCATGACCGTAGGGCGTTATGTGGATACTAGTTTAATCTGCATGGCCGTAGGGGACTGTGTGGATGCTAGTGTTAGAATGAGAATTGTCAAATAAGAAATTAGACAAATTCATTTTAGGATTTTAATTTGCTAGCATAACCAGAATTCAGGTTATCGAAAGAATGCAAAGATTTCATTAATATTTCTACACAAAGTTTTTCTTTTATAGATAGTTAATTTGTCTGCTGTTTGCAAAATCCTATAAAGAATGTTTCAATACAATTATAAGCAAACAAATAATAATTCATTTTTAAACATGCATAGAGTATATAGGCTCCAATACTAGTTAGCTAATAGATAGGTGAGGTTGTTTTTATTAGTCAATGTCAAATATAATCATTTCACACTTATTCATAGAAATTGTCTTGGTTTTGCATGAAACATCTTTATGAATGGCTTTATGTCTTTCTGATGAGCTCCAGAATAAGGGCGAAAAACGTTTCAAAGGCTAAGCATTTCCAGGAAACAGAATGATAGATTTCATGAAAATGTAATCCATTGGAATGAAAATTTTTTTAAGACGAGGTAGATAAATAAATTCATTTTAGGTCTTTGTTCTCATTTTTAACTGAATCTTCATGATCGTAGGAGGTTATGTGGATACTAGTTTAATCTGCATGGCCGTAGGGGACTGTGTGGATGCTAGTGTTAGAATGAGAATTGTCAAATACGAAATTAGACAAATTCATTTTAGGATTTTAATTTGCTAGCATAACCAGAATTCAGGTTATCGAAAGAATGCAAAGATTTCATTAATATTTCTACACAAATTTTTTCTTTTATAGATAGTTAATTTTTCTGCTGTTTGCAAAATCCTATAAAGAATGTTTCAATACTGAATTAATATTCTACAAATATACTTACATTTATTTCATAGTAATAATCATTTTCCAGGTATAAATTTAAAAATATTATGAACCACGAGAGTTGCTATGTGCGAAGTGGGGTGTGTTGAAACAGTTTCAAAGAGTGGGAGAGCGAGAATCTGTAACGAACGCATGCCGCTGATAAGCTTCGAAAATTGATATCACGCTACACATTATTAAATATTTTGGTTATTAAATTCTCAAAAAATCTAATTTAAAAACCATTGTAATCTGGAAAATATGGGAAATATTTTATAAAGAATATATTTTTTTAATAAATATAATAGTTTGGGAGATATCATCGTGGGAATGGAAAAGTACACGAAAAATAATTAATTTTCAGCCGTAGTCGAACAGAGAAAATGGGAAGTTTTTATTTTTACTGCCATATAAGCCTATGTAAAACTTCGTTTTTTATTTATTTTAAAAATAGAAATTCTACAGAGAATTAAATGATTTTTTGATAAAATACGCTTCATGATTGACTCTATCGCGTAGTGTGGTTAGTTAGAAAATTTTGATTTGCGCCCTTATATTCATGACGATTTTTTGACGACAAGTGGATTTGCAATCCACAGGGCATAAGTAACATATCTGACAAGATCATATATTTTACTCTAAAAGTGCCAACGGGATCAAAAACTAAGCGATTTTTGTCAACGCGGGCACTCTACTATAGCTCCTATGTTGTTACGATAATAAATAAACATAGACAGGCGAGTTAAACCCCAGATGCCCCGGGGAAAGCGAGTTCAATACTTGTAAACCGCAGACAAGCTACTATTTATATTTATACATTACTTTTACGTGGCACATCTATGATCATATAGTATACTTTAAGGTCTAATGGGTTTAGGGTTTCTTTTCTAGGCGAATGGTTTGCTTAGGTGTTTTACTAATTTTTATACCAGTTTCTAAAACCTGGTTTAAATTAAAATTTTTAGCAAAATCGTCAAATGGGAACCTATTTTTTTATAACACCTGTATCATAAGGATTGGTTAATACAAGAAAAAAAGTCTTATATGTATAGTGTGTCTCATACTTAAGAGTATAACAGCATAATAATTGTTTTGTTTTTATTGATGTAATTTTTGTAATTCCTTCGGTGTCTTGAAGTTAAAGCCTTGCACGTTAAGAATTTTTTTCAGAATCTAAAAATTTCTTTTCGTTCTAAAGTTATTAAAGGTCAAAAGGCTAAGAAACGCATTTTTTCAGTGTTTATACTTTAACAACTCATACCACTAAAATATTTGGTCTGCAACGCAGATGCATCCGGATACTCTCGCATTTAGAGTATAGAGATGATTGTAAAGATCAATTTATAAAACTTAACATTCTAACATTCCCCTGTGTTTATATCTTAGAGTGTCCATCATACCTTAAACAGCATGAACACCTATACATTACGCACAGCCATCTACATGAACATAATACTAGAAACTGTGATAAAATACATATAAATTTTCTTCGGCTCACCAAAGCAAGAAACGGAACAGGCTACTACTCTACCAGATTCTATAATGTTCTACCTAATTCAGTCAAAAACTTGAATTTCTTGAAATTTAGAATCAAAATCAAACATTACCTAAAAGTCAAGGCCTTTTACATGTTTAATGAATTTCTGGAGAATGACTTCTCTGATTTAACTTAATACTGCCTAGTGCACTGAATACATGTACGAACTTGTACTACTTATATGCTATACTCACATTTTACTAATATTCATCTTATATTTTATGTACCTGGTTATACCATTGTCTGTTTTCTATTTGTATATTTTATGTACCTAGTTATACTATTGTGTATTTTGTTTTTCTATTTTATACACTCCAATTTGTTTTGACTTGTGTAAACATTTTAATATGTATATTAGCACCAATAAATTATCTATCTATCTATTAACAACTTTTTAAACTTAAACTTTTTCGACATAACATACATGAATTTTTTCTTGTTTTGACTCATACTTTACGATAGAAGTATTTTTGAATCGAAAATCAAGTTATCAAAAATTCAAATTATACACATCAACGAGCGCTAGTTAACATATCAGTGAACTTACGCAAACGACAATCATCTGGGAAACGCTCATACAACCGCTCGGCGAACGATCATCAAGTCTTTTTGCGCCAGCGAAATTGTATTTTCACATCATTCGCTTTCCCTTTTTTGAGTTTAATATTACCTCATTTGGGTTTAGGGTTTCCTGTCTATGGTTTAACTTTTTGTAGCACTCGCTTTTCCTCGGTCATCAGGTTATCGTTTAAGAATTACAGGATTCGCTTTGCTTCCATCTATTGTGTTATATGTGAAAAATTCCTGCCTACCCAATAAAAATTATGCCAATGTTCTGAGTGGTGGAAACAGACAACTTTGAAATTAATTTAAAACATTTTTTTTTTTGCATTTCTTACACAAAAATATTTTGTCTAGCAATTTCATAATAAACAACTTTGTTTCTTATTTACTGAGGTATAATCTATATAACCAGAGATAAATAAGAAAATCGACAAAAAAAGAGTGCATGAGCAATGATGAGCAAATAAGCAGTTGTAGTGCAGTAAAAAAGACCAAATAAACGATGAGATATGCATAGTCTTGTAACAGCAATATTATGATTTCATTCCTTGTGGAGTATCACCAGAAGTATATATATCTGAGTTTTGAAGTTCCAAAGCCTATTACGTTTTTTTTATAAACAACTTAGTTTTTTGAAAAGCGTTTTTTTTTAGTATAAAGGCGAATATCTCCAGTTCCAGATGTCCGATCGGAACAAACTAAAAACAAAAAACTTTCGCAATTAAAATTCCAACAAATCTGCGTTACTTTTGGGTCATTTGATTACGTATGATAAGCAATTTCTGAAGAGAGTTCTGATCAACACTTTAAAAAAATATACCTTTCGTTGAATACAAAACACCCTAAAATTTTGGTGCCTAAATATTGCAACTCGTGGACACAAATGAATTTGTTATCTGAAATTTGAACTGTCCGCCATTTTGTGTCATTAAGTCCAAAATGGATCATTTTTATATCAAAATGTAGTTCTGGATGCCAGCTTTCCAAAGACATTAAAAAAATGTTCTTTTAATGTCATTTATTTATAGACCAAATGACAACAAATAGATTTTCTCGGCCATTTTGAAAACATTTTTGAAAAATTTTGGCCAGAAAAGAAAGAAAATTGCGAGAACTTTAATTAAAAAAAAAAGTTAATATTCATCCATCTGAACTTAAGATATTTAAATTTTAGCATTTTGGCCAATTGGGTGTTTTCACAAATTTTAAATTCACTTTCGCTGTAAGGATAATGCTTTATTATAGTTAAAAACACTTGAATTTTGAGAAAAAGTAGAATAACACCTTAAAATAAGCTATTTTAATTTTGTATTGAAATGTTTTCGTTTAGCATTGCGCCAGGCTCAGTGCCGCAATGCTAAGGCATTTGGCATGCGACTACGGAGTCCCAGGTTCGAATCCTGGCTAGGGTATGGATATTTAGTGGCGTTTTTAATGTGTTACCGAGATGGTAGCAGTGAACTAGACCGCTCTTGGATGGCACAACATGTGTAGTCGTTGTTATCTATCCTGAGTTCGAGTCTAAGCTGCGGTAGATGGCAATATCGCAGGGAATGGTTGTTGTGCTGATGTCTATGTGTACGTATCCTGGTTGAGTGGTAGAACGGCAATAGCTGAACTCCGCTAGGACATTAATATAAATAAGACGATTAATTAAAAAAATAAAAACACTACATCAATTCACGACGCACTCATGGCGTCATCAGTTATATTATAGATAGATAGATAGATAATTTATTGGTGCTAATATACATATTAAAATGCTTACACAAGTCAAAACAAATTGGAGTAAATGAAGTGTATAAAATAATAAAACAAAATACAGACAATAGTATAACTCGGTACATAAAATATACGAACAGAAAACATACAATAGTATAAAATATAAGAATATTAGTAAAATGTAAGTATTGCATATAAGTAGTACACCTTTGTACATGTATACAGTGCCTAGGCAGTATTAAGTTAAATCGGAGAAGTTATTCTCCAGAAATTCATTAAACGTGTAGAAGGCTTTGACTTTTAGGTAGTGTTTGATTTTGATTTTGAAATTCAAAAAATTCAAGTTTTTGACTGAATTAGGTAGAACATTATAGAATCTGGTAGAATAGTAGCCTGTTCCGTTTCTTGCTTTGGTGAGCCGAAGAAAATTTATATGTATTTTATCACTGTTTCTCGTATTATGTTCATGAATATGACTGTGTGTAACGTATAGGTGTTCGTGTTGTTTAAGGTATAATAGACACTCTAAGATATAAACACAGGGGAATGTTAGAATTTTAAGTTTAATGAATTGATCTTTACAATCATCTCTATACCTTAAATGCGAGAGTATCCGAATGCATCTGCGTTGCAAACCAAATATTTTAGTGGTATGAGTTGAGTGCCCCCAGTTTAGGATACCATATGACATATTTGCATGAAATGAGCCGTAGTAAGCCATAATTAAGAAGTTTTGAGATAAAGTGTTAGCTAGATTCCGTAAAAAATAAATATTTTTGGAGAGTTTAGTTGATAGTTTTAAAATGTGTTGCTCCCAGGATAATGCAGAGTCCAGATATACACCTAAAAATTTTACCACTTTATCTCTTTGGACAAATTGGTCTGCTGGGTCAAGTTTTCGTAGAGTGAAGTTTAGAGTTTGTATTTTGTCTTCGTTTAGTTTTAATCGATTGGATAAAAACCATTCGTTAATACTCTCGTTTGTCGAGATAACATTCAGTTTCAGTTCCCGAAGCACAGTATTCGTGTTTAGTGTCGTTGTATCATCAGCGAACAATGTGAAATCAGTATCATCACTGGTGTTGGCAAGGTCATTTATATAAATGGTAAAGAGTAACGGACCTAGTACAGATCCCTGGGGTACACCATGGGAAATTCTCCTGGTTAAAGAAGTGGAAAAATTATAGTTAACATACTGCAACCTGTTGGTTAAGTAGGTTTTCATGAGTGTTACACTACTGTTATTGAAGTTATATGCCACTAATTTGTCTAGGAGAATTTCATGGGATACACAATCGAAAGCTTTTGTTAGGTCGTAAAAGCTAGCAGTTGTGAATTTCTTGCTTTCGAAAGTATCAAGGATGGTTTGTACGACATTGTTTATTGCCATTGTTGTCGATCGTTTGTTCCTAAATCCATATTGGCAAGGGTGAAATAAGTTGTTAAGCTCAAAGTATTCACTGATTTGGTTTTTCAGTGCCGATTCAAATATTTTGCCTAATATTGGTACCAATGAAATAGGACGGTAGTTATTTAGATCTTCATATGAGCCCTTCTTATGTATTGGAATAACCTTTGACAGTTTTAGTGCATCAGGAAAGACATTGTTTACGATACACAAATTGATTAGTTTAACAAGGGGGTCAATAATTAAGTTTACTATGCACTTGATAAGTTTTACATTAATACCGTAAGCATCATTGCTTTTACTATTTTTGAGATTAGTTATTATAGTGCGGACTTCATCATGAGTTATCTCCCTGAAACTAAAATTTATTGTATTATTGACAGGTGTTAAATGATTAATGTGATTATTATTGCTTTTGGGCAAATTACTAATTATATTTAAAGGGATGTCAGTAAAATAATTATTGAAATCGTTGGCAGATAGTGATTCGCTACTATGATTAGTTTGGTTGGGGTTGTTATTTTTAATAATATTCCAGAAGGCTGCTTGGGAGTTTGGGGAGTTTCTAATATGATCGTCATAGGCTTTTCTTTTTGCTTTGGATATTTCTGAGCGGTATTGCGCTTTGAATAATTTTATGGATTCATTGGTTATTAAGTTAGGGTCAGTCTTGTGTAGGCTTTTGAGAAGGTGTAGATGTTCACGCATGCCACGTAAATGTTCATTATACCAGTGTATTTTAGCGCTGCTGCGAGAGGGATCAACAAGTTTAGATTTTAATGGGAAAGACAGTTCAATAGCGTTGTTTAGGTGTTGCAGGAACATTTCGGACTTACTTTCGACTGTTAAATTGGGATCATTAATGAAATTCCAGTTTATACGTTCAACTAGTTTATGGAATTGTGACAGCCCATAGTCATTTATAGGCCTGTAATTAATTCTAGTTTTATGTCCTAGTTTATTATTTTTTGTTATTATAATGTCCATGGATATTCCAAGGTGGTCAGAGAGATTGGGATCACATGTTCTGACAGAAATAGTGTTTAGATCGCAATTAGTGAATATATTGTCTAGGCAGGCAGTTTCTCTAGTACTGTTAAAAACAGTTTGTTTGAGCCCGTATGACTGAAAAATATTGCAGAGATGAAGTGCCTGTGGATCTCTAGTGTTAAATTTTGTGTTGAAGTCACCTGTAATTATGATTTTTTTATTTGAGAGAGAAAGTTTATCTAGAAGTAAAGTTATTTTTTCAGTGAAAATATCAAAGTTCCCTAAGGGGGACCTATATATTGTGATAATTTGATAGTTCTCAAATATCAAGCCAGCCATCTCACAGTGCACTTCAATGCATAGGTTACTTATGTCAAATGGTAATGGTAAGCACTTAAGGTGATTTTGAGCCAGAATGCTTGCTCCTCCATGAATTTTATTCGACCTACAGAAAGCAGAGACAGGCCTATAGCCCTCAATATTTATTGCGTTATGTTCTAGTTCATTCAGCCAATGTTCGTTTAAGCAAAGGAAATTGTGAGGAGTAGTATCATTTAAATATGCTTCTAACTCTATAGTTTTACTGCGCAGGCACTGTATATTAAGGTGTAAGATATTTATCTTTTGTTTAAGGTGATTAGGTTTGACCTTGTTAATATTAGATAAAATGGCATGTTTATTACTATTAATGTTTATATTGTCAGTGTCATTTTATGTTATATATAAAAACGTTATTTTGCAGATAAATTACCTAAAGTAGATTTTACAAATCCCGTATTAGGTAGGCGTTACTTATTTAATCACATGTAAAACGTAAATAAAGTGAACAAAATGTTTAAAAGTGAATTATTTTTTATTTGTTTGCTTATAGTAATGAAACATATTTTTTATAGGATTTTGCAAACAGCGGAAAGAAAAACTATCTATGAGAACTAAAAGAAAAACTATATGTAAAAATATTAATGAAATCTTTGCATTCTTTCGATAACTTGACTTCTGGTTATGTTAACAAGTAAATGCTAGTGTTATAATGAGAATGGCAAATAAGAATTTTTACTTGTTAGCATAACCAGAAGTCAGGTTATCGAAAGAATGCAAAGATTTCATTAATATTTTTATATATAGTTTTTCTTTTAGTTCTCATAGATAGTTTTTCTTTCTGGTGTTTGCAAAATCCTATAAAGAATATGTTTCATGAATAAAATGTTGTGTGTAACAATTTTTAAACGTGATTTAAGAAACTGCCATAACCGATGACATCACCGCGTGTTTTGCATACTCGTTCAATTACTAAAACTTGTTGAAATTTTAATTTGATGGATGATAGAATGCTGTTTAAATATCAATAAGTGCTTTAGTATAACAAGTACTTCATTTTAATAATATCAAAAAAGCTAATTTGCACGTAGTGAAAACACCTAATTGTTAATTAACAAAAGGCTATTTTTGGCTAATATTTGAACTGCGTCATTTTGAAACATATTTACTTCATATAAAACGCCCAAAGAACATTTTTAACTTATAAAAACTCATTCCAAGCATTTACATTTCATTGTTGTTAATTCGCCTGAACAGCTTTATTTAAAATTTATATATCAAGATTACCTCTTGTTTTGTTGCACCGTACTCAATTATTTCCGACTTACCCAAGTTGGTAGGTAACATATGTATTTAGGGGAATTTGATATTCTGCTTACTTCTCTTTATAAAATTATAACCTTATTTTTCTTGACTAATATCAAATATTTGTTCCGTCTAGAGACAATTCACTTTTTTTTTTATTATATTCTCGCAATTCTCTTTCTTTCTGATAAACATTTTTCAAAAATGCGATCACCGATTAGTGAAGGAGCGCTCAGGTAGCGATCTGCTCGGATGAACGCAGCCAATGGCACAAAATGCCAGACAATTCAAATTTCAGATAACAAATTCATTTGTGTCCACAAGGTTCATTATTTGGGCACCAAAATTTCAGGATGTTATGTTATCAAAATGATATATTTTCTGAAAGTTTGAAGCCGATCAGTACTCTTTAAGTCCTTGGGCGTTAAAATGAAAAAAAAAAAAACACTTTTTAGGCAATTTATTTCATTTCGTACGTTATGTATGTACTCAAATGACCCAAAACCAATGCAGATATGTTCGAATTTTAATTGCGAATATTATTGGTTTTTAGTTTGCCCTGATCGAATCTCTAGAACCGGAGATATTCACCTTTTTACCTAAAAAAACGCGTTTAAAAAAACAAAATTGTTCATTAAAAAAAATGCAACAGGCTTTAGATCTTCAAAACTCAGATATATACTCTTGGTGATACCTCAGAAGATATGAAATCATAATATTGCTGTTACAAAACTATACATATCAATGTCCTTTTTTTACTCCACTATTGAAAACACATTCTTTTTAAGGCATTTTAACGGTGTCACCGCCACTCCTAACTTACGTTTCCAGGCGTTTTTGCAATTAAAAAATGATGAGCAAAGGAAAAGAATATACGAGCAGTGACAAATGACAATTAATCAGTCAGGAAAAAATATTTTGTCAAAGACGTTTTAACTGTATCACACACCCTCCCCTCACGTCTCTGGTGCATTTTTATGATTAAAAAATGGGGAAAAAATGAAATGATTGCATGAGTAGTGACAAGCAATCCATGAGCCAGGAAAAAATGCTTCTCCAAGGCATTTTAACTAAGTCATCCCTAGTCACTCATGTTTCAGGTGTTTTTTGATATAAGACATGATGAGAAAACAAGAGAAGTACAAAAAAAAACGAATAGCATGAAGAAACATGATAATCAGGTATAAATTCCCTACATACAATTTATGGTTATTGTAAATAATGACGAGCAAACAGATACAATATATGAGCAAACAAATTGGGCACTGAAGATTGAAAAATGCAACAGCTGTTATTAATTTCAACCCCCTCTGTTTTTTTTCAATAAGCAGTAACAAGCAATATAAGGGGTTGAAATTAGTAATAGTTGTAAAAACAGTGCGCTCGTTTGTTACATCACTATACGCAACTTTGAACTCGGAGATCTACTGAAACACTGCGACCACTAACAGCCGTTCAGCAGTAAGTTAATACGTGTAGTTGAAGGTTGTTTTAGGTGTCTATGGAGAGAGGAAGATTGGCGTTTTATCGTCATCATAAATTTCACAGTGGAAATCAGAATTTCGGCTCGGCCTGTGCGAAAGAAAAATGGCTATTTTCATAAAAATCGTAAAAATTAATAATAAATACTTGGAGTGAAAGGGCTCATGACACCTCTATGGAAAGAGGAAGATTGGAGCTTTATCCTGATAGCAACTTGCACGGGCCAAGTCGAAAAATCGGCTCATTGCGAGTGAGACAAAAATGGCTTTCGAAAGGTCGAAAAACATGGAACGCTTGTAACTAAATAAATACCACGAGTGGTATGTCTCTATGGAAAGGGGGAGGCCGGCGATGATTCAGTATCGTAAATTGCAGGGTCTAAATCGAAAATTCGACCTGACAAGAGCAAGAAAAAATTGCAATTTTTTTGACATTTCGCGAAATCGTACTCCCCTACAGTCTTCTAATGCCCATTCCTAAAAATGACAGGCGAAAGAGATAGTCGACATTTGCGCGTTAATTGCGGAAAAACTATTAGAAATACCTCCTCTGAATTCATTCTAACACAGTCACAATTAACTCCTGAACCAAATGGCACCGGTCTCGTCTTGAAAAACCGACCCCTTGGAAAGCCACAGTGCCATGCTCTCTTAGCTTTTGGTCGGATGGTAACCAAATAAATAATTTCCTGGAGCATTTCTACTTGTACTTGTGCATTCTGGAACTATACAATACTTACCATTCTTTTTCTTTGTACTCATATTGAATCAAACAAGAAGTACGCAACACAAACAATACTCTGAAAACACCTAGATATAATTATAACAACTAAAAAGCATCTAGTCGACTGAGATCGCCGAGTCCATAAGTAGTAGACGTAGCACCTGGCAACGCCCCATTTTTGTAAGGTGGAGATTTGTAATTGTTTTTAAGACACTAAACGTGCCAATAAAATTCAGATTTTTTGCAGATCCATTATTTTATACTTGCACTGTCGAGTTATGAAATAAAAAAAATATATCAAGCAAGCCTATTCTCAACCGTATCAATTTATGGCATTCTGGTTGAGAAGCGCGTCTGTGAAAGTCTAAAAAATGCTGTTCTGGGAGATCACACATGTAAAAAATCCACCGATCTGAAAGAGTCAAGGGAAGGAGCTTAGGAAAAATTATAAGTTCTTTTAGTGTTATTTCTAACCATATGCTCCCAAAATATTGTCACAAAAAAAAAATGTAAATTCTAATCGGGAAACTTTCATTTGTACCTCTTAATAGCCATTTATTCAAAGAGAATGTCATGAATTTCCAATTTATATTGTATACTCACTTGAATCTGCAAATACCAAAACATTGCAATAACACATCCTGTTAAGATAATTAATGTGAGTTTTAAGGCTTTATTTTCCTGCTGATTAATCCAAACCCTCATGTTAGAATAAGAATTCCGGATCCAATATTTCATTGTGCCATTATTGTTAACTATTTCATCGTTTAAAGTGTTCTCAAATTTTGTTTGAACATCTATAGAATGTTTATCATTTATTCTGTTTTTCTTAAGGTGAGTTGTGGCACTTTCGTCTGTAATTAAATTTAACATTTTGCTTGGCCCAATAAACTTCTGGTCGCTAAATTGTGGAACGTTATAATGCCCAGTAAATATTATGATATATTTACCAAAAGTTGGCAGACCTTGAAAATTAGGGTAATCTCCTTCATAGAAATCTGTTTAAAATAAAAAATACATGATTATATTTTTCAACTTCTGTATACTATACAGGATGTCCCACTTAAAACTTCTGGGCCATTTGGTTGATAACTAAACCAGATATTTGAATTCTATAATCATAATACATAAATAACTTTTGAGTAAAAACGGCTTTTCTACAAATTGAGGTACAAATGGAGTTGCAATGCAAGGAAATTGCTCGATCCCAGGAATTTTGAAAAGAGGTGCATGTGATGGGATATTACATTCTAAACAACTTTTATGACGCGAATAATTTTCGAAAAATCACTGATTTTCGAGATATTTAACTTCAGCATAATTTTTCTAAATAACAAAAATGTTTTAATTTATTAAAAATAAATTTTGGAACATAAAGCCTTCGAGGCATATTTCACAGTAAAAAAATTCAGGTAATGAAATAAATGTATTTCAACTTCTGGTTTGATCGAAAAATACACATTATTTATTTTCGAATAGGACATCCTGTACATTTGCATGAAAAATGAAAGAAAATATTATATTGTACATTTTTTTCGAATGTAACAATATTATTGTCTACAAATTGATAATAATAAAGGAGAACTAGTGATTTTTGAAAATTATTCATATTTCAAAAGTTGCTCAGAATGTAATGTTCCATCAAATGCACCTCTTCAAGGTTCCTGGGATCAAATAGTTTCTGTGAATCGCAACCCCGTCTATACCTTAATTTGTAGAAAGACTGTTTTCTCTCAAAACCGATGTTATTTATATATTCTAGAATTCAAATACATTTTTCACTTATCGAGAGAATGGCCCTGGGACACCATGTATAACATGATGCTTGCCTTACCTTTTGGTAACTGGTAATTATGTCCTGGAAGTGGATATTCTGGATACATTCTAGGTTTATCTGGAGCATGAGGTCCTCCCAATAATAAAGGACCAGTATCAGACGCTGTTATAGTAACAACATTTTGATCTACTAATGAAGGTATGGCATATAAACCATGAACGTGCTCTCCAATGTACAGTGTGGGACTAAAATTAAATTATTACATACAAAATGAAATCAATTTTCTACACAACCAATTTTTATGGAAAGACTGGTAAAACAGTGTTAAGCTTTTATGCTAAAAAAATTTAATAAAAAAATAATAATAAAAACAATTCGGAAAGGATATTAGGCAATAATTAAATAAATCTGCACAGCAGTATGACATTTCAGTTTCGTGCAACAACTGTATTGATTGCTTTAAAAAATGCATCAAAGTTCAAAGTTTAGTCAAAACTTACAAAATAATTGAATATGGCAGAAGTTTGTAATTATTTTTTAGATGTGTCTATTATTCTCATCTCATGCATGGTAGACTAAATCGAACGGAAAAAAAATTGTGTTCTTACAGTATAGTATAGCTCAGTCGTCAGGGGTTTTAAGGCATCACTAAATGTTATATGGCTGAAATTTTCAGGATAAGTATTTTTGTTGGTGTAGAATACGGCAAAATAAAGTTTACAGCTGTAAGGTGCCGGCGGGCTCTAAAAAAACGAAAATATTGGCCGAAATTCGGTTTTTCGCCAATAACTTGAAAAATAAAAGAAAACGTATAAAAAAACTAATAGCACTAGGCGATGAAGGGGGAAATATCACATCAAAAACGTATATGAAGTTTTTTTGTATGATCAAAAATGTAGGCTCCAGATTTTTTTGTTTAATGCATGAGATAGAACGTAACGACACATAAGTACGGCACGCGAAGTGTGTGGCGTCTCGAACGAGGTACACTAAATTTGTTGTAACTTTTGAATTAATTAATGAAATTGAGCTGAACAAAGTTTAAATGAAAGAAAAAACATGTGACTAATGGATTATTATATTTTCAGAAATAAAAATGAATGTATGTAGAAATAGTATATATTTATGAAGTCAGAACATAAAGAGATTTCCGATGAAATCCATAAAAGCTCTACCATTTATACAATTTTTAAGATAAAAACTTGGAACTTTCATGTATTATACTTAATGTAATGTATAAAAAGATCCGATGGGTGAAAAAAATTTCAAACTTTTCATTTTGAAGATGTACACTTCCAAAATTTCAAAATTTTGAGAGTGATAAAATTTGATATATATAACTAATTTTAACGACCTATTACTCTGGTTTAAATCGCATTATTGGATTTCTGTAGGTGCGATTTTTAAGCTTTTAATGTGTACTTTAAGATGCTTCAAGGGGATTTACCTTAAAAATGAAATTAACCCTCTTTACTTTACGAAAATAAAAGAAAAATTTTTCTTTGCTCCAAAACTAGGGGTAAAATACACGTTAATAACTTTTATTAAAAATATTATTTCGCATATCTATCCATCGGATCTTTTTATACATTACTTCAGGAGTAATGTGCGAAAGTTTCAGATTTCTATCTTAAAAATTGTAGAAATGGTAGAGCTTTTACTGATTTCATCGGAAATCTCTTTATGTTCCGACTTTACTTTACGAAAATAAAAGAAAAATTTTTCTTTGCTCCAAAACTAGGGGTAAAATAGACGTTAATAACTTTTATTAAAATTATTATTTCGCATATCTATCCATCGGATCTTTTTATACATTACTTCAGGAGTAATGTGCGAAAGTTTCAGATTTCTATCTTAAAAATTGTAGAAATGCTTTTACTGATTTCATCGGAAATCTCTTTATGTTCCGACTTCATATAAATCAAATCGAATCAAATTTATTGGTGCATTAACAATACAGTTTTACACAAGCCAAGTATAGTAATTGTCATAATGTTATATGAAATATCACTTATAATATATATAATATAGGATACAATAATATAAATAAATTGTAAAATAACATAACTGATTTAAAATATTTCAAACATGCATAAAAAGTATTATACACATATACAAACATACACAATAAAATATGCTGAATATTTATATTGTTGTCCATTATGTTGGTTTCAGAGCCATTAAAGAATTCATGTATACTATAGAAACATTCTTGCATTAAAAAAGTTTTTATTAACTGTTTATATTTCACCTCTGGTAAGGCTTTCACCCAATTTGGAATTTTATTAAAAAATTTAGGGCCGTAATAATTAAAGCCACAATCACTTGATTTAAGCCTACTAAAATCTATCATTAAGTTATGTTGAGTCCTCGTGTTGTATTTGTGATTATCCTCATGTTTTTTGTATTGGTTTATATTTTTATAAATATATATTACACTGAAAGAAATCGACCAAATAGAATGTTTTGCTAAGATGATCTGCATTATCATAAGTATTTTTTTTGTTAAGACTACATTATCATTATCTAACCATAAGAAAAACTGTTTTGCTAATGAGATTTTGCAACGGTAAATCTTTGACTATTTGTCCCAATAACAGCACTTACTTAAACTAGGTAAAATATTGTTTTAAGTTGTCTTTTTATTAGGGGTAACTAAATAATTTCTCACGATAAATAAGTGCCTTAAGTTAAAGTTAACTATTTAACGGTTAAAACTCATATAGACCTATGGTTGGTAAGTCACCTGTTAACTGTAAAGACGGGCTTATTAATCCTAACGTCTTACTTATTTATTTTTACACGTGGCGCAAGCGCATTTGAGATTCTATCATCGCGCGCCATTTTATCCATGCAGCGACGCATGCAGTAACTAGTATAAGCAATTCGGCGTTCGACGAGACGGTTGTGGGAAAGGTTTTATGCAAAGAATTATTATTAAAAAACTTGTGTTATGTTATTGTATATTAGCTGCTTTCATTCAGCAGAGTGATTCGTAATCATAATAAACAGGTTTTCAATGAGCAGTAATCATATGATACAAAATTGCATGGTATAGGGACAGAGACAACACATGAAACAGGTAGGTACCTTATCATTACGAATCACTCTGCTGAATTAAAGTAGCTATTATATAGTAAACTGTGATTGTGCCTTCTTACAAGTCAAAGTTCCCTTTTTTTAATAGGCACCCTGAATTGTTTATTAGTCGTTTGTTTCCTTAAATTAATCATTTATTTTAATTTTACCAACAATAATTCTTTGTCCGAGTCAGTATAGAAATGTATTAAAAAACGTGTTTTAATATGAAGTATGAAAATATAAAATTATAATATTGAATTTAGAAGTAACGTACTTGCAAAGTGACATTACTAGGCCAAGAAAGATTATTTGTTGCCATTATAATGTAAGCTGCATAGTGGTTAAAAAGTCACCTATCAGCGGCAGGAAAGTTTTTTTTCTGGTTACAAGGTAGTAATGGTGTAAGAAATAGGAACTTACTAACTATAACAAAAAACTTATTAAGATTAAAATAGGTGGTGACTCCTGATAGCAAAGCTATCAACCTACAGTAACAAATAAATAATAAGAAAAGCTTTTATTAACGGTAAATAAGTGCATCTTAGCAAGATCGTTTTTGTTGCGGTTACAGAGCAGTCTTGCTGGAGCCTATTTAATGCAGATATTTATTAAGGGTTAGTCAATTTCTCTTTATGGATAATAGAAATTTCTTTCAGTGTAGGCAATGAAAAATGCATAGTGATGGAAATGTTAAAATTCCCAATTCAATAAATTTATCTCTCCCTATATCCACGATTTGTAATCATTCTGATCATTTTCTTCTGTAACCCGAAAATTCTGTTAGCTTGTTTATCAGACCATAAGTCATATAGGACACTATTAGCGAATAATAGGGTGTTAATAACATTTTAAAAGTTACAATATTTTTTAGCTTTCATAGCAGTACTATATTTTTTAATATTTTTTTTTGCTTTTTAATCAACATGGTGGAACCAGCAGGTTAGGAAGTTGAGGTTGCAGGTTCTCGTTTTGTTATTGAAGACTGGGTCGTGATTCGGAAATTATTCAGAAAAATTAAATTTAGGTTAGGCGCCAGTAGTCATATAAAACGCATCTACAACATACTTGTTTAACTGTACGGCTGTGACAACTCAGAGATAATAAAAAATGTTATAGATACTCGTAAATAGTTTACAAAAATTTACTATCACAGATAAACACTATTATGTTAAATATATATGGTTTATTGATCTATTTACATTTGAAGTATTAGAATTCGGTTGAAAATGTTACACCTTTTGGTTTGGATGTAGCTACTTCCTTACAGAAAGTTTATATATAAATTATCAATATGTGAAATGTTGAAGACCAAAGAAAAGTACAAAATATGAAGAGTTTATCGTAAGCTGTGATTAAATCTATAACAAATGTAAAAATTTGGAAATATTTAAAATTGTAGAAAGTTGAATATTGTAGAAAGTTGAGTGAATTTGTAATTGAAACTCAGATGATACTCTCACCACCGGTTGCGTTCTGCAGTAACCAACCCTGGTCCGCGTCTCACTGAAGCTCCTCTATGTTCACCACTCCTTCGATTATTGATATCTAGCAGAGATCCCTAGACGTTCTCAGAAATCATTAGCCCGTGAAGGGTTACCGAAACTCCAAAAATTCAACAGCTCTCATCCAGTGAGGACTATTCCAAATCAAGACAACACTCCAATAATTAGGATTACAAAAACTCCCTCTTGGCAATTAGTCGGGTTCCCATGGATTTGTAGCAGTTTAATCTACCACACCAGCAACAGCCCAGTTTTTCGGCACAAAGTTAAGCCAAACTTCCAGGTAAAATTAAGGGTTACCTTATGAGTCCAAATTTAAGGGTTAACACGCTGAGCCCGGGGACTGCGAGGTACCAACGTAATGCCACACAGCTTAGATGTTGTTGGGACCGTGTGAGATTAAACTGATGCCTCTTAGCAATGAAATCTAAATGGGAATAGAAATAGTGCGGTCCAACAAGAACACTGCTAGTTGCGGGTTAGGTATAGCTACATTTATATGAAATATATTACGTTGTAAATTTGTGAAACTTAAAAATATGACACAATTGTAAAAAAAATGATTATATTTCTCAAACAATAGACAGTTGACGACTTGTTTTGTGCTTCTTTTCTACCATACTCTTCCTTCATTTTCGCGTAACACACCATACACCTATTTTTCTTTGTTTCTGTTAAAATATGAGGTTCGGGATCATGATTATCGAGTTGCAACAGGATTAGACCGGATTGTTATGAGGTAATACCACGTTGTCCACAAGAAACAATTTCCTCTTTCAGTCCGCGAGTAATCAATGTAGGCATCACATTTTTCTTTCTCAAAAATAGCAAAAAAAAGAGATTTTTTTCGAAATTTAAAAACAGAAATAAGGACCATTACAAATATTAACATTTAATAAGAAAATCAAGATCCGGTCTGAACGAACCAAAAAAATTTTTATACAGCGGGGCTCAATATGTTAAATTAACACTTCGTTTCTACAGGAGTATTATCTGTTACTTTACTTGAAATTACTTCGCTTACTAGTGGGCACTCTTAGTGCGTTTTGATAAAATCCCCATGTGTTAATACATTACTGGTGTCTCTCTAAATAAATTACCTTAAAATGCCCTTCTCGCCCCTACTAATATATCGAGTTAAATTTCTTTGAGTTTTAATTATTCGATAAGGTTACTAAAACATAATTTACTAAATTCGAACTGTCTTTAAACCCCTATTAAACCTCAATTATTTATTAATAAATTTACTTCTACATATCTACCAGTTTATAAATTAACATGACCACATGGTGTCCATCTTACATGCCACGCTGCGAATTAAGTTATTTATCATCAACAAGCATCGTGATTAATTATGATAAATTCAACAATTAAATTACAAATACATTTACAACAAATACTACAGATGAGAATTATATACATATTGTAAAGTTTCTTTAACGTACCAAAACCAGATGAGGTGTTAAACGGCCAGAACTACGTCTATATTGCAACGACAGGAAAGTTCGACAGGAAAATGAAGCTTTTTGAGTCTCGTGTAGGATCTAAAAATCTAGCTACCACATAATTACGCGAGATGTCACTGACTGACCAAACTACTACCGGTAACGTAAATAATTCTTTAAATACAAATCTACATAATTACTCTACTATATTACTTCTGTGAATTCATGAGTTTTTATTTAATCAGAATTATCGATTAATAATTTTGTTTATTGATTTTTAGGATTTTATTCACTTTATAGATTTTTTTTTACTATTTGTTGTACCAAGTGGCTTTTATAGGTGTATAGCAAGAGAAGTACAGATGGTGCTAGTATGCTCTCTTTCTAATTTAAATTTGGGATGGTAATGACCAATAATTCGTTGAGATTCGTCTTCAGGATTGAACTGAAAAATTAATTAATAAGTTTACTAGTTGGTGGTTTAAGACTATAAAAACTCATTGTTATTAAAATAAAAATCAACAAGTGACATTCAGGTAATTTTGAATGTCACACTTTTTGAATTGGCCTATGACTGAAAATCATATTCGTAGTTTTATGCTCGTTTAGCGATAATTTATTTGATGAGAACCATTTTAAAGCATTTAACGTAGCTTCATCTATTTGCCTTTGAACAGTCTCCGATTTATTGTCAGATACCAGGAGTGTGGTATCGTCTGCAAATAATACCAAGTCAACATCAGGTACAGCTTTACTGAGGTCATTTACGTAAATTAAAAATAGGGTTGGTCCTAAGACCGATCCCTGTTGCACTTCGCTCCTTATGTACTGGGATGTCGAGTTAGTATTACTTATGCTTATGTACTGCTGTTTATGTTCTAGAAATGATTCTATTAAGCTGCAGCTGATCATGTCAAATTTATAAAATTTTAATTCGTCTATTAAAATTTGTTGAGAAACACAATCAAAAGCATTTTGAACGTCACAAAGGTGACTCCGATATAATCCCTATTCTCATTTCCTTTGGCGATTTTGTCTATTAAGTAAATAATTGCGTCATTTGTGGTCTTTTTTGCTCAAAAACCAAATTGTTTACAATAATATAAAATATCATTTTCAAAATGGCGTGTTATTTGATTTCTTAGACATGTTTTTGATATTACAGGAACAAGCAAGATAAGTCGAAAGTTATTGTTATTTAAAGAACCTCCTTTATGAATTTGTACCACCTTTATGACCTTTAGGATATCAGGTGAAACACCTGCGCTAATGCATTGATTGATTAGACTGGTAAGGTGAACAACTATAAGGTTTTTTATATTTTTTATTATATTTATTGACATATTGTAGTGATCTTTACTACTTTTATTTTTCATTTTATTAATTGCATCACATACTGTATTTATACTAATTGCATTAAATTTAAAATTTGGTACATTTGCTTCAATATCATTGTTTGAAAAAAAATCTGTATAAACACTATTTACTGCAGGTAAGTTTTGTGTAATATTTTCAGCTACTTTTATAAAATAATTATTCATGTTTTCTACATTTAACACAGTATTTAGGATTTTTTTATTTGTTGCCTATTTTGGTATATTTACTATTCCTACATACAATCATTTTATATTTGAAAATATGATAATCCAATAGCCACATATTTCTAGTTTCATTTAGGTTTTGTTGAGTTTAATTTCGATAATTACTTCAAGTTACAATAAATTTAGCATAGCGCGTCCGAGACCGCGCACACTTCACGAGCCATACTTATGTGTCGCCACGTTCCATTCTTGTGCGCTAAACAAAAAAAATCTGGAGCTTACATTTTTGACTATACAAAAAAAAACTTCATATATGTTTTTGATGTGAAATTTACCACTCTATCGCCTAGTGCTATTAGTTTTTTGATACATTTTTTTATTTTTTGAGGTATTGGCCAAAAACCGAATTTCGGCCAATATTCTGGATTTTTTTAAGGGTCGCCGGCACCTTACAACTGTAAACTTCTTTTTATATCGTATTCTACACCAACAAAAATACTTATTCTGAAAAATTCTGCCATATAATATTTAGTGACCAGTTTTTATCAATGGCAAAACGAGGAAAGAGAAAAATTTGATCATAAATTTAATTTTTCTCATCTGACCATTTGCTTTTCTCATTTCAATATTCAAAGATTCAATTGCCTTTTAATGTTATCTCTCCCTCTGAAGTCAATATAATAAATAAATTTTTGATTGCATTTTTTGGAGGAAACGAAAATTTTATCATAATTTTGTGAGTGAATATTTGAGTAGGTTAGTTTCGTTTTCAATATTTGTTTTCTCTGTGCTATTTATAGTCGAGGAAATATAGCATTCCACTGTAGAAAAATGTGCATTAAGCCAGATCACAATGGAAGTGAAAAACACAAGGCAAATTTTTATTAATTTTGTCTAACAATTTTAAATAATGATATATTATAATCATGTTGGAAATCAATGATAAGAATAAATAATATAAATAAAATAGATTAAAAAAATTCATTATAATAAAGTTACGGAGATGACCTAGACAGCAAGAACGCCCTTGTCCTCGTACCAATCGAGGAACATTTTTAAGGCACCAGATACATCGAGAAACTTCTTGAACATATTAATTCATGATCAGCGACTCCAAAAACCCCCGAGTAACCAAATTGGGCTATTCTCCACCATGGATTACCGAACAATGATTTTTTTTTAATTACATCAAAAACTGCACAAGTGTAATTTCCCATTTGTATAATATTAAAATTGGTAACAAATTGAATAAATGCATTAAGGAATCGACTATTAGGTTAGTGGTTGATTGTATGGCCAAATGTCAAAAAATAAATAAATAAAGATCAATTTATTGCCCAACAGAGATTACAGTATAATAGTAAATAACTGTAAATAATAATAAGTATAGAAGGTAATTAAACCAATAAATATGTATATAAGATAAAAAAAAAATCAGAGAAAAAATTCATTAATTTTATGATCAAATTTTTAGATGTAAACTATGAAATAAAAGAGAACATTGTTACCATTTATCAATGGCAAAAACCATGTAGTGGTGGCAGTGAGAGCAACACAATATAACTCTTTTTAACTATACATATTATACAAAAGGGCAATACAAGTAGGTAATGGTTAATCGAAAATATGGCTAATCTTGTAAAGGTATTTTTAAACAGCTAAATCTTAACTCGTGTGTTTACATATTCGAATTTTGTGCTTTGTTCAGAGCAAGCTAAGTTTATTTTTAAATGCATTAAATGATCATCCATACGACACCCGCCAAAGAACCAATTTTACTATCCCTCGCCAGAATTCATCATCATTGGAAACAGGATGTTATTTTGAGTGGATAAAATGTTATCTAATGCTACCAAAAGAAATAAGAACCATAAGTAACAATATTGAATTACATTCTCTCTTATAACTAGAAAAAAATAAGTTCTCATATTATATCATTTAACATAAGGAATAAAAACAATAAACGTTTTATTTTGTTCTGTTTGAAAACTTTTAATCTTGAAACTTTTATTGAACAAATATTTGTAGCAAATAACAGTTAATAATAAAATGCGACAACAATAGGCCTTTATTTTGTATTACTATTATATTTATGATTTATGATAATTTTATTATGATAATAAATTGCAAAAAAGTATTAAAAGTGCAAATGTCAATTGTGTGTATTAATAATAAAATAATGTACATAATTTGAATTAAGATCTAGAAAATCAAATATGATTATAAAGATGCTTACTTATAAAATTTAATATGGATTTAAACATGTTTTCTTAAACATTATTATACTTATTTTGGAGTAAGAAGAAGACAAAAATAAATCTGTGTGTAATATATTAAATAAAATTTTCTTGCAAATTTTAAAACCGATTTTAAAATAAAGTTTGGAAATATTTTTTATATTATCAGGAACATAATTGCATATTATCGCAACCAAATATCTATTATAACATATTGTTTCATTTTAATAGGTATTAATTATATATTGCTTTTCTGCCCCAAAACAATCATATACTTTTTATTTTCATTTATTCTCACCCGTTCCCATTTATTCCTTTTTGTTCTCATTTATTATCAAGCAACGTTTTCCAGAAAATAAATTTGTGAGAATTCCGCATCACCAATTACATGATTTACAGAAATATCGACACTAAAATTAATCATCATCATAATAAAACTATTGCTATTCCATCACTCGACCAGGGTAAGTACACATAGACATCAACACAACAACCATTCTTTGAAATATGGCCATCTACCATGGCTGAAACTCGAACCCTGGAGAGATAACAATGACTAGACATGTTGTGCCACTCAACAGCCATCTAGCGCACTACTACCACTTCGGTAATACATCAAAAACGTCACCAAATGTTTTAAAATTTTTTTTGTACTTTGCAATATAGGCCAATCAAACTTAAGCAAAAGGAGATCGTTTTTAGAAGTAATTAATTAGAAAAAAAAAAAAACACACTAGAGTCATATTCAGTACATGTGAAATATTAATTCTCAAACCAGTGCACCCAAAACAAAGTTGCAGAAACAAAATGGTGTTTATCTGCGAATGTAACTTTTTTATCGAAAAAAGTTTCAAATAATAGTTGTAAACATTTAAAACACCTACAAAGTGGCGCCCGCTGAATGAAAATCCGGTCGTTGGATTTCTCGGAAATTAAAAAAAACGTCAAAAAATGACATTTTTAAATTTTGCAGTAACTTTTGGAATAGTTGATTTATGGTATCAACATTCTCAGAAAATAGGAGTCATAATGTGCTTAAAATGTGGCAGTAGTAACCCGAATTCCGACGGATGAATAGATTTCGAGAAATTCAATAGTTTATTAAAAAAAAGTGATATAACATTTGAATTGCCCAAAATGAGGCGATACAATTTCAATTTTGGAAAAAGCTTTCTACCCTTCAAGAGTTGTATTATCACTGAGCCCGAATTAAAAAAAAATCGATTTCCTCCAACTTTCAGGACTCGAGATAATCTATTCTTTTTCAAAAAATTCCCGAGACCTTATATTTTAAATTACACCGTTAAGATTTGCAGGTATTACACAAAAGGATTTTTTAGGCACACCAGAAACCCAGCTATAGAAGATTTTGCAAGCGCTAACGATTTTGAACGTGCAAGTCAATTTTTCAATGTAGAGAGAGGCATCGCTGCTGCAGGCTCTTCCCTCATTCTGTCAGTGCACGCTAGCTCGACTAGCTGGTGCGAACGCCTCACTTCAACATGAATTATGTTATCAAAAAAGACGGTGAAACAACTGCTTATATTTTTTTATCGAAAGTTGAAGTATCCAAGTGCAATACCTGCAAATCTCAGCACTGTAAATTAAAAAATGAGGCCTAGGGAATTAAAAAAAAAAAAGAAAGTCATTGTGGTGTTCATTTTACTTCCACATCCACGTAGTGGATTGGAAGTATAGTAATCGAAATAAATTTTTCAAAAATTTTTATTCGTGGCATAGGTTTAGGATGTCATGAAACGTCGAGATTTTAAATTTGAGCGAAAAAAAATTTTCTGTCTGTCGGTCTGTCTGTCTGTAACTTTTTTTTGTCCGCACGTTTTCTCCGGAGCGGTTTAAGATATTGACTTGAAATTTTGTACACGTATATATTATAACGAGATCTGGAACTGGATTGTTTTTTGAGGATATCCGGTGAAGGGTTGGGGGTTAAATAGGGGTAAATAGGGGAAAATAAATAAAGCAAGCTTGTAAGAATACAGAAACTTGAAATTTGGTGTATGTACTAGAAGTTAAGGACTCATATTTTTTTATAATATTTTTCAACCCCCTACCACCCCAACCCCATTAATGGGGTTGATAAATTAAAGTTGAGATATTCATTTGAAACTTCGTACACGTATGTATTATAACGACGTCTGGAATTAGATTATATTTTGAGATGATTCCGTTGAAGGGTTGGGGGTTAATTTGGGGTAAATATGGGAATATAAGTAAAACAAGTTGGTAAGAGTACAGAAACTTGAAATTCGGTGTATGTACTAGAAGCCAAAGCGTCAGATTTTTTTTATAATATTTTTCAACCCCCACCACCCCTACTCCAATATGAAAAGGGTTGATAAAATAAAATTGAGATATTCGTTTGAAATTTAGTACACGTATGTACTATAACGACATCTGGAACTGGATTATAATTTGAGGTGATTCCGTCGAAGGGTTGGGGGTTAAATAGGGGTAAATAGGGGAAAATAAGTAAAGCAAGCTAGTAATACTACAGAAACTTGAAATTCGGTGTATGTCCTAGAAGCTAAGGCCTCAGATTTTTTAATAATTTTCAACCCTTCCACTACCCTTACTACATGATTAGAGGGGTTGATAAAATAAAATTGAGATATTCACTTGTAATTTGGTAGACGTATGTATTATAATGACATCTGGAACTAGATTATATTTTGGGATGATTCAGTAGAAGGGTTGGGGTTAACAATAAGTAAATCAAGCTGGTAAGAGTACAGAAATGTGGATTCGGTGTATATACTAGAAACCAAGGCCTCAGATTTCTTTCTAATATTTTTCAAACTCCACCACCTCCGCTTCATTATTAATGGGATTGATAACATCAAATTGAGATATTCACTTGAAAGTTAGTACACGTATGTATTGTAGTGACATCTGATTGAGATGACTGCATTGAAGGGGTGGGAGGTGGTAGGTTGTGAATAGCGGAAAATAAGTACGGTAAACTAGAAACTTAATTTTTAACGTACATGATAGAAACCAACTCCTCAAACTTTTCTATGACATCTGCCCCAAATATTAAAATTCTATGACCAATAATTTCCACATACTAGAGTGCAAATATAGTCAAGATGTTTCCTTTAAAGTGATTTGGATGAAGAATCTGGATGTGGAAGAAGTGATTCCTTAGGCAGCGGTTTTTTTCCATATTCGTAAAAAAATGCCAGCTACGCAAATATTCACTTTACATTTCAATACACGAACAATTGAAGTTATTAAGTACATTTGTTTATACCGAAGAAATATGCACCATTTTCAACAGCGTTTTCAAGCAACTTAATTGAAATATTTGACTTCGGCTTGAGCTCAGTGATAGTACAACTCTTGGAGGGACGAAAGCTTTTTGCAAAATTGAAATTGGGGAATTTTGGGGAATTCAAATGTTACTAAAATCACTTATATAATAAATAATTGAATTTCTTGGAAACTATTCATCCGTCGGAATTCGGGCTAAGACAACTTTTTAAGCACATTATGACGCATATTTCCTAAGATTGTTGATACCATAAATTAATTATTGCAGAGGTTACTGCAAAATAAAAAATTGTCATTTTTCGATGTTTGTTTTTCAATTTCCGGGAAATCTAACAATCGTCCTCTGAATAGTGGATGCTACTTTGTAGGTATTTTAAATGCCTACAACTATTGTTTGAAACTTTTTTCGTTGAAAAAGTTACATTCGCAGATAAATGAGGAAAACCGACTATCTGACATTTTTTCGTACATAAAACGTCCGCCATTTTGTTTCTCCAACTTTGTTTTGGATGCACAGGTTTGAAAATTGATATTTCACATGTGGTGAATAAGATCCTAGTTTTTTTTTTTTTTCTAATGGGAATTACATTTAGAAATTGTCTTACTTTGATTGGTCTAATAATACACACTCTATACTAATGTCATTCTTAGTGTTAATCATAACATCAAGCAAAAAAACATTCAAATGTGTTTATTTCTTTGACGACATATGATTTTTTCTTTCGCTAAGAGTAAAAAATTATGGTCAAAATTGCAACGAGTTTTGGGCATGGATCTAAATGCTAGGTTCTCAAGAAATATGATTTTGCTACTGGTTGCTCTCACTGTTATTAGAATATCTGTTTGTGTTAATTACTTACTATAATTTCATTTGACTTGGAAATTCAAGAAGTCCATTATGCATCATTAATTCGGTTAGCAGATATGCTATTGTATGATTGGCAACACTGGTAAATGGTACAGATATAAGACCTTCCATATCTAATAAATATGCTCCTATAATTGGACTACCTAAATCTCCATCCCACAGCAAGTTACCTCTCCGTCTATCTAATGTAATTAATCTTCCACTGGAAGTTGATGTAAAATGTACCAATTCTAAAATACAAGCATATTTTGTGCAAATAATGAAAAATTATTACGTTAATGCTTATTGCAGATAATGTAATATTATCAATGACTTCAGAAAACTAGGATAGACAAAGCATCCTCGTAGTTTGTTATGTATAAATATTGGTACGCAACAGTCTATTGGCTAAAGGCAGGTGGGTATATGCGCACACAGTCCCTCTCCAAACGTTTTGTTTACGATTCAGTTGTAGCGTTGGCCGCCATTAAAGTGTTTGTGATAAACCGAGGTTAAACGTTGTAATTACGGTGATTTTATAGTGTCTTTGAAGACTGAATTTGTTATTGTGAATAAACAATGGGAAAATATTGTGTTATATGTAGATGTCCCTTTAAAATTGGAGTTAATCGATCTTTTCATAGGTAGGTGAAATTATCTCATAAGCGTAGCCTCGGGTTGGAACGACAAATAAATAAAATTGTAAATATTCAGTACAATAATATTGGAAGTATAGAAAATGTTTTTTTATGTTTTAAAATTGAGTAATGTAGTTAAATGAAAATAAAGTTGAAGTGCAAATGGTATTATTTTAAAAGTGCAATATTATATTATTTGTAGAATTCCTCGAAATATTAAACGCCGACAAATTTTCTAATTCAGAGTAAGTTTTTCTTATGACATTCTTTAATATCCTGCACAGAAATGTCGGTTTACTTGAAAGCATTTTTATTTTTAAACTATTATCAGCGTCCTCTATAAATTTTAAAGTCCTAACGTATTGAAAATAGATTTTGTGCCCAACAAGATTACAATACAGAAAATTGTGTGCATAATAATAAAAAAAGTCAATAACACCACTTGCCTTTTATATGCTCTTATATTTTCTGTAATTTACAGGCATTATTACCTGGGCTACCTGGTGAAATTGCAAGAAGAATAATTGATTCGAAATCGAAAGAGAAGTATTCACCTGAGCTAAGGGCTTTTGCAAGCATACAATTATGTAAGGGAAAAATTGTGTCGTGCTCTTCCTCATCCTGCCACCATCACAAAATGGTTTATGTCAGTCGACGGAAGTTCTGGATTAAGTGAAGCTTCCCTCAGAGCAATACAGACTAAAGTATCAGAACTGGCAGTACGTCATCAAAAAGTATTATGCAATTTAGTTTTTGATGAAATAGCAATAATGGAGCGAGTCGAATGGACGGGGAAAAAATTTATTTCCATTGGTATCATTATTTGACAACGACAAATCATAACTTGTATAACTCTCTAGTTATCCCGGTAATGTAGCTGAAATATGTATCCATTTATCTGTCCTTAGAATATAATTGTTTCGAGTTTTATTTCTGTATTATTTATTTAGTTCTTTTTTTTTAAGATATATTCACGAATATTGTTTATGTATATTGTATAATAGGATACCAACCTAGTTAATAAATATCCATGTCACACCTGTTTTTTTTTTCTTAAAGCATTTTACTTAAATTGATTTTATTGTTTTTTTTCAACTACTTTTATTCATTTCATTATTCTTAATTTATATAATAAAAGTGCGCCTTTTATGTTGAATTAATTTAAATATATTATGCTAGAAGAAGTTTATATGAGAATATCTAAAAAATAATTAACCTTTTTGAAATATTTTGTATCACACAAGTTGTGTGTACTATCACTGAAGTTAATAATTATGTATTATTAAACATACCATTATTCTTGACATATGTACTGTTTTCTGTTCTTGTGTTCTTAATATTTAAATAAATAATTTTGAATTTAATACAAGATAACAATAGTTGATACACAATTTTATGCAAATTAGTTTTCAGGTAATTCAATTTCATGTATTTAAGGTTCAATAAGTTCAATTTGGGAGTAGTGTTACAGTGCGCTCATCTGATGAAGCTAATGTTTTAGCGAAACGATGGTCATGTTGACGTAATACATGTGAAAACGTGAAAAACAGTTTAGTGTTTTTTATTTCATTAGTTCAAGATAACAATGTTATTCATATTACTTTGAAGTCAAACTAGAAGAGAAATTTATATATTAATTATACAAAATTATCACCCTCTCTAACATATACGCCACTGGCAACGAGTACCAAAACATAAACAAAACTATCTCCATCCTTTTTTAAGAATAGAATGTATCATATTATAGGGAAACACAACAACACCTGCATTAATGTATAGGGAATGCTTTGTCTATCCTATCTGAAGTCATTGAATATTATGAATATCGTACCCAGCAAACATTTAGGTATTATTTGATATCAAGACTACCTAAATTATATATGATAAATTTAGTCGCAAAATTAGAATTAACCATGTGCGTGGAATCAACATAAGTGGAGAATAAGACGACGTCGAAATTAAGTTATATCAACTAAAACAGGTAAAATTACATATAAGTCGTACTTGTAGTCACACAGTACATTCAGTTACTAATACCTGTTTAGGTGAATTTTACTTAAATTCAACGTCAATTCGACATCAAATTGACTAGTTTTAGGTAGAATCTATGGACGCATGTAAAATTGGAAAATTCAACCAAGCGGAAAAAAATAAGATTATTATACTTATTTGGTGTTTTTCTCTATAAATAGTGGAAATGGGATACCTAAGTCACCATAACAATACAAAATGAATGTCCGTAACTAAAACAAATCCCATTTATAAGGAAAGTATTTGCAGTTCTCGCTTGTTGAAATCAATGCGCTGAAATTTCTTTTGTGAATAATAGCAGCTGTATTGTACGTACTTTACAAATTTTAATTTGGAATCATGCTTTAACTGAGCTGAGAAAATATGGCGTCTTGTGCTAATTAGACCTCGAAGTTAAAATGACCATGAAAATCTACGTATTTTATTAGTAGAAATTATTACGGGTGGTCAAGTTACCCTGAAATTTACGACACTTTTTGTACATTTTATTGAAAGTATTATTAACTCTGATCATATTTCAAATAATTACTTAGGTAACTATAACCTATTTATGTCACTTTATTTTTGAATATACTACCTATTTGTAAATTCTACCTATTATGTGTAAATTTTAACTCGACTAGTGTATTGTGTTGACAAGTAATACAATACAATACAAATTTTATTGGTATTAATTATACAGAGTATTTATACAAGTCAAACAGCAGAGAGAGTTCATTAAGATAAGAATAGTTTATATGATAATTTAACAATTTAAGATACATATCGCTGATTGGATGGTACCTATCACTTTTCTTCACCTTATGCTTATTTCATGTCTGAAAAATCATTGGCAAGATATTCCTGTATAGTGTAAAAGGATTTTGTCTGCAAATATGTCTTAATTTTGGATTTAAAGCGTGTTATGTTTAGATCTTTAATGGTATTGGGGAGACAGTTAAAGAATTTTATGCAGTAATATCCCGTGCCATTTCTGCTCCTTGTGAGACGTAGGAAGTTTTGCGCAATTAGATTGTTATTTCTTGTAGGGTGATTATGTGTATCGCTTCGCATCCTATACCTGTCTTGATTTTTTTTTATATACAGAAGACATTCAAGAATGTAGACACATGGTTCAGTGAGAATGTGTGTTGTTTTAAACTGTTCACGACAGTCATCTTGGTATTTTAATCCTGTGACTATTCTCAAACACTTTCGTTGTAGGCTAAAGATTTTTGAGGCATGAGGGGAATGTCCCCAGTTAAGTATGGCATAAGTCATAGTCGAATGGAAAAAACTGTGGTAGGCTGTTAGTAATACTCTTTGGGATAGTGAGTTAGCTAGATTTCTGATAAGATAAATTTTTTTTGAAAGATTTATGGAGAGGGAAGTAACATGTTCTTCCCAATTCAACAGTGGATCCAAGCGGATTCCCAGGAACTTTACAGATTCACAAGTATTAATGTTTACAAGACTTCTCAAAGCGAGAGTCAACGATTGAGTTTTAGTTTCATTCAGATTCAGGGAGTTAGTTAAAAACCACGATTTGATGTTTGATTGTGTGTTAGGATAATTTTGATTTAGCGTGTCTAGTGAATGGTGGTGTTGAAGGATTGTCGCATCATCAGCAAAAAGTATAAAGTTCGCATCTGAATCACTGTAAGATAAATCGTTTATATAAATAAGAAAAAGGATCGGTCCTAGGACCGATCCTTGGGGGACACCATGATTAATTTTTTCTTTTTGTGATCTTTCCATACTGATATCTGTTTGAAAGATATGATTGTAAGAGCTCTAAACTGTTCTTGTCAAATTTGTAATGTTTAAGTTTAAGAAGAAGGATATCATGTGACACACAATCAAATGCCTTTGTTAAGTCATAAAATGTGGCTTTAGTGTAGTTTTTATTTTCAAAATCATTCAGAACAATTTCAGTGAAATTGTTTATGGCAAGTGTAGTTGAGCGCTTGTTCCTGAATCCATACTGGCCATGGTGAAACAAGTTATTTGTCTCGAAATATTCAGTTATCTGATTTTTTAGAAGGACTTCAAAAATTTTCGCGAAAATAGGCACCAGTGATATTGGGCGGTAATTGGTTGGATCATAATTTAAACCTTTTTTGTAAATTGGAATAACTTTTGATAGTTTCAGCAGATCGGGAAAAGTATTAGTGTTTATGCAATGGTTTATTAATTTTGTAAGACTATTTGATTTACCACTGATTTTATTAGTTTGACATTGATCTCATATGCATCTTTACTTTTACTATTTTTTAGGTTTATAATTGCTGTTCTCACTTCATTATAAGATACTTCTCTAAATTTGAAAACCTTTTGTATATTAATATTTCTGAGGTATTGTTCAGGTTTGATGTTAGATCTGGGTAAGTTTTTTACGATATTTTCAGCAATGTTTATAAAAAATGAATTAAATGTAGTTGCGTTAATTGTATCTGGAGTTGATGATGATAGATTTCTATTGTTGCTTTTTATTACTTGCCACAGGGCTGTTTGGGTATTGTCCGCCTTTTCTATATAGTTATCGTATGCCTGTTTTTTTGCTTTAGTTAATTCTGCTCGGTATTTGTTACAGCATTTTTTTAGGTAATCATTAGTAACAAGGGCTGGGTCATTTTTGTTAATGTCGGTAAGTAGGTTTAAGTTGTTTCGCATACCTTTTAGTTGGTCATTATACCAATTTACTTTTGTAAAGTAAGTAAGTGTCATAGTGGAGCTCTATGAAATTGCCTTTGTATTCGGCAGTGCCCGAAAGTTCTGAAGGCTCGGCTGGCATTTGGCAATCTCCTTTTATTAAAATTCTATGACCTATTATTTCCACACACTAGAGTGCAAATATAGTCAAGAGACTTGGATGGGAAATCTGGATGTGGAAGTAGTGATTCTTTAGGTAGCGGTTTTTTACTTTTGGCACACTTCATTTGTATATTGGCACCACGAATTATCCAACTATACTATGTTAATGGCATCTTTTAATGACTAAAACAATTTTTAGATAATAACTAAACCACCTACCTAATTGTTAAAATAACCTAAATAATATGAATTTTACAAATAAATTAGACGGGGTTAGCTTCTGAATTACTATTTTAGAATCAAGTTCACTTTGAGGTCGATTTGCCAAGTTACTGCTAAAAACAGGTTTAAAATTCATTTCTTCAAAGTAACTTTAAAGTCAGTTTAACAGTAATTGACTTAATGGTTGAAATCAGGTAGATAAGTTAGGTAGAATTTATCGACATTGTCAACCTAATACTATTTCAAATGAGTGTAATAAAAGTGACCAAATAGGTTGCAATTTGGGTATACATTACGTAGGATTTCCAAGATCTACCTAGTAAGATATTCGACTGTAGAAATATTTTTAGTCGCTAAAAAGGTAAATACTACCTAATTATGTTACCTATTTCGGCTTTATTGGAAATTTATTGTTGAGGTCTTTTTTGGTAGATTTTTTAGTAGTTTTTCACTCGCTTCTTTCATTAAATTTACTTTCAAAGAAAATTGTGTATGAGGTAGATTAATTGGTATTATTTACATAAACTGAAATCTAAATTGAGATTGTTTGGTAAATTTTTATCGGAAGTCTATTTTTCCAGCCAATTTTACGTCATTACCTTAATAAGTAAATTTGTCTTTTCCTAAGTCGAGTTGGAGCTAATTTTAACAAAAATGTTTGCTGGGTACCTATCCAATACTTATTTGTAAATTATGTCTACTAAAAATATATAATATATAAAATATATAGGGCGTAATTAGTTTCATGTTATTAAAAAAAACTGGTTATATTCAACGACTAGACAAACAAAACCTATATGACTTTTTCCTCTAGGGACACTTGAACAAACTGACAACATAATAAAATCTTTATGTCCCTATGTGAAGTATTTCGTTACATCGGAATGTGTACCGCAGTGCAAAGAAAATGTGGATAGAAAACCAAACCTATCAACAATAAATTAGACAGTAAGTAGCTATCGGAATATTTGTTTCCAAAGTCAGCTAACAAGTCATCGACATCAGTTTCAACACAAGATTTAGGCCAATTAAACTAAGCAAAAGGAGATCGTTTTTTTAGAAGTAATTCCCATTTGGAAAAAAAAACACTAGGATCATATTCAATAGGTGTGAAATATTAATTTTCAAACCAGTGCATCCAAATCAAAGTTGCATAAATAAAATGGCGGACGTTATACCTACAAAAAAATGTGAAAAAGTCGGTTTTTCTCGTTTATCTGCAAATGTAACTTTCTTTATCAAAAAAAGTTTCAAACAATAGCTGTAGGCATTTAAAATACCTACAAAGTGGCGTCCGCGGAATGAAAATCCGATTGTTGGATTTGTCGGAAATTTAAAGAAAACGTCGAAAAATGATATTTTTTTATTTTGCAGTCTTTTGCAATAATACATAATGTGTTTGAAAAATGGTGGTAACCCGAATTCCAAGGGATGAATAGTTTTCAAGAAATTCAATTGTTTATTAAAAAAGTGATTTTAGTAACATTTGAAAGTGCCAAAATGAGGTGCGGTCCAATTTCAATTTTGCAAAAAGCTTCCTACCCTCCAAGAGTTGTACTATCTCTGAGCTTAAAGCCGAAGTCAAATATTTCAATTAAGTTGCTTTAAAATGCCGTTGAAAATAATGCATATGTCTTTGGTATAAACAAACGTACTTACTAACTTAGTCAATTGCTCGTGTCTCGAAATGTAAAGAAGTTATTCGTGTAGCTGGCATTTTTATACGAATTAAAAAAAAAAAACTCCCTCCGACCTTCAGGACTCGAGACATTTTTTTTTTCAAAAGATTTCCGAGACCTTCTTTTTTAGTACACAGCTGAGATTTACAAGTTATTGCACAAAAGGATTTTTTTTTTTGTACACCAGAAACCAAGATATAAACGATTTTGCATGTGCGAACGATTTTGAACGCGCGAGGAAACTTTTCAATGTAGAGAGAGACACTGCTCCTGCAGGCCCTCCCCCCACTCTGTCAGTCCATGTTGGCTCGACTAGCTGGTGCGAGCACTCTCACCTCAACATGAACTATGTTATCAAAAAAATAAAAGTTATTAAGTACATTTGTTTATACCAAAGAAATATGCATCATTTTCAATGGCGTTTTTAAGCAACTTAATTGAAATATTTGACTTCGGCTTTGAGCTCAGTGATAGTACAACTCTTGGATAGTAGAAAGCTTTTTGCAAAGCTGAAATCGGACAGCCTCATTTTGGGGAATTCAAATGTTAATAAAATCACTTTCTTAATAAACAATTGAATTTTTCGGAAACTATTCATCAGTCGGAATTTGGGTTACGGCCACTTTTTAAGCACATCATGACGCATATTTCCTGAGATTGTTGATACCATAAATATATTATTGCAAAGGATACTGCAAAATAATTTTTTTTTATTTTTCAATGTTTTTTTAATTTACGAGAAATCTAAGAATCGGATTTTCATTCAGCGGATGCCACTTTGATATATTGGTATATTAAATGCCTACAACTATTGTTCGAAACTTCTTTCGGTGAAAAAGTTATTAAATTCGCAGATAAATGAGAAAAACCGACTATTTGACATTTTCTCGTACGTAAAACGTCTGCCGTTTTGTTTCTGCAGCTTTGTTTTAGATGCATTGGTTTGAAAATTGACATTTCACATCTACCGAATATGATCCTAGTGTTTTTCTTCTAATGGGAATTACATTTAGAAATTTTCCTACTTTGATTAGTCTAATTAAATACATTTTTAGAAGCACATAATGTATCAAACTTTCAAAATAGTTTTAGGTTTAATAAATCTACATCAACTGCCACAGCAGATCTATGTACTAGTACATATGATTGTTTAAAGACGAACAATATCCAGCTGCTTCATATTTTAACTTAACTAGAGCATCAGTTGATCCATAATTTATTTCTGGAGAAACTGTATCGCACTGGTATACGTGGCAATACATATAACTGGGCTGTATCATATTTGCAGAACAAAATGCAGATTATGATCTTGAACAAATTTAAATCTAATTCATCTTATCAGCTTTATTAAAAAGCTGAATCTGTTGGCTGAACTATAACTAAGAGTGAGCCACAATAGACCTGATGGTCGCAGTGGAGGATCTGACAGGAGCCCGCTCACATAATAACCTAACCTAACCTAACTTAAATTACAAATTTACAATACAAGTTACAATAATAATTAATAATATTTAGTTTCGAGGTGATTCTTACCATAATTGCTCATTTCGTCTTTACTCATAGAAATAGTGGCATAATCATAAAATGTTACATTCCATCTATTTTCAGGCTTTTTGTCATTTATCATTTTTATGTTATACTTTGTTCTACCGATGTAAACGGATGTTTTGCTGTCCACAGGACAAAAGGGGCTTTGATCATCCCATCCTAATATTTGATGTTTTTTACCAGTTACTGGATCCAATTTAAACCATGTGTCCTTTTTTTTCCCTAAAAAATATTGAGTTTAGTTATCTACGGTGCACAGTGGGAAATTTACCACTTTTTTTGGATAAAAGTCCATTTGACGCACAGTTCTTGACCGATTTAGATTTTTTTTTTAAATACTCATTTAAAAAATTTTTAACAAAAATAGTGACTGCCTTATATTGTAGATTACTGTAATTTTAATGTTGCATTTCATGTTTTTTAGGTCGCTGATTAAGAATATCATACGCAATTTCTCCAAAAGTAGTCCAGTCCAATTTTCAGATATCAGCCACTTTTCGCTAATTTAGAATATAATTTCGGAAATTAGTTATTTTTCCATTTTTTAACAGTTTTACGGGGACTTTCTATTAATAGAATTTTTAAACTATGATATTGTTGTACTAGTATGTTTTCTGAGAGTAGTAATATTATAATATTTAGATTGAACGAATGTGGAGTAGTTTTCAGATATCAACTATTTTTTGGAGATTTTTGATATACAGATTCGGAAAATGTTGGTTTTGGTATTGCACTAGTCTCAACGATTTAACCGACCGCCCACAATAAAGGTATTTACCACTGACAAAGCTGCCCAAGCACGTGATGCAGAAAGGTGGTGGCTCGATGTACGACGTGTTATATGATAGAAAAGTATGGCCTAGTTGCTTCGCTCTCACTTACTCTTATTGCCATACCAAACCGAACACTTTCTGAATCTGTATATAATATACAGTGCGACCCATTTAAAATGGAAGCACCTTTATAACTTTTTTATCTTTTGTCCGACTTGAACCAAGTTTTACCAAAAGATAGAACAAATCGAGATCAACATATGGCCAAAAAAACTTTCGCGTCTTACAAATGCAAAGCCACCTATGGAACCAAAATAAATGGAAAAATAAAGATATCATATTAAACATTTTTTTATCGGAAAACTTTATTAATGAAAGTTGTTTAGAATTGTCCAAAAATCTAGACTCCAAAATTTCAGCAATATTAAAAAATACTGAATTTTGTTTTTGAAGTTCAAAATTTCGACAAAATTTTAAAAAAATTCAAATCACTTGACAACTACCTGACAGCTTACATTTAATTTCGAACAAAATTGTTATAGCACAATTTTCTAAAGAAAAAAAGACAACAATTGTTGTTTTCGGACATTGTTTTAAACAAAATTTCAATAGTCTTTAATGTTGCTGAAATTTTGGACAATTTTGAACAACTTTCATTAATAAAATGCCTAATATGATTTCTTTATTTTCTCCATTTATATTGATACCGTAGGTGACTTTGCATTTGTAAAACGCGAATGTTTTTTTGGCCATAAGTAGATCCTAATTTGTTCTATCTTTTGGTAAAATTTGGTACAAGTCAATTTAATTAATTGTATGTATGAATAAAATTTAATTTTAAAAAGCCTAATATAAAAAATAAGAATATTACTTTATTTAATTTACGGTATATTTATATTTACATCATTGTTTTTTTACTAAATAAAATTATGAATATTATATCCATTTTGACCAAAAATTTCTCAATTTTTTGAAACCATTGTACCATTTTTTGGTACATTTGTAGTTTTCTGGGAACTTTCAATCTATAAAATTATTAAAGTAGGCAATATTGTATTATTATGTTTTTTGGGTCACTAATTGCAAAGTGATACTTAATCTGACCAAACGGTCCAATTTTGAGAAATCGCCTAGTATATTAGGCGATTAGTCATAAACTTTTAAAGGTCCTAAAAAAAAATAAATGTGGTCCAAATTTGAGAAATTGTCCAGTATATTGGGTGATTAGTCATACACTTTTAAGATCCAAAAAAAAAAAAAAAACCATAAAAGTGGTCCCATTTTGAGAAACTGTCCAGTTTATTGGGTGATTAGCAGAATCCAAGGGATTGAATCTTAAACGAGAAATCTTAAAGTGGTAAATTTCAATACCTTAATTATTTATTTACTATTATAGCTTTATTCAAATTTGTTAGTAAATTTTTTAATAATTATTGTAGTAAAGGTTTTAATTGTACAGATTTTTTGTAATTTACAAAAATCAAATAAATTTACAATACAGGGCAGTCATTATTTTTGTTCAATTTTTTTTAATGTTCCATTATTGGGTGAGATACGTTCATCAGAAGAATAGATATTTAAATTGTAGCAATTGGAGGGTAAACTAAAATCATCCATGAGTAATTAAAAAAAAAAAAAAAATTCAAATCGGTCAAATGGACTTTTGTCAGAAACGAATACAGCAACTAAGATCAATTCATTGCCTTTTGCAACCTTTCTCTTATTTTGGATCGCACCCAACAAAGTGAAAATTGGCATTAAATGGTAAGTATATTTATTTATGTATATACATCCAAATAAAGCAGGCGAGAATAGAACAGACCATTGTGGCATTATACGGCAGAGGGGTGTGTAACGTTTGATGATAATAACTCATAACTTTCTATAATGTAGCATTGGAAATTGAATGTAAGTTTCCAATACTGTTCTAAGTGAGTTCAGTAAGCTTGTATCTATATTTTAATGGGTATAACACTAAGTTCTAGCACATATGAGAAAACATATGAGCCAAGTTTTTAATTTCGTATGTATCGTATACAATGATCGGAATTTTGGAATTCCAGTAGCGCAGATATATGAAATTTTACATCAAAATATTAAATGTAAGTTTGTTCTCTTTTACAAAATTAAATACAATACTAACCTACCTTATGAATTTATGACCCAACAAAGTGAAAATTGGCATTAAATGGTAAGTATATTTATTTATGTATATACATCCAAATAAAGCAGGCGAGAATAGAACAGACCATTGTGGCATTATACGGCAGAGGGGTGTGTAACGTTTGATGATAATAACTCATAACTTTCTATAATGTAGCATTGGAAATTGAATGTAAGTTTCCAATACTGTTCTAAGTGAGTTCAGTAAGCTTGTATCTATATTTTAATGGGTATAACACTAAGTTCTAGCACATATGAGAAAACATATGAGCCAAGTTTTTAATTTCGTATGTATCGTATACAATGATCGGAATTTTGGAATTCCAGTAGCGCAGATATATGAAATTTTACATCAAAATATTAAATGTAAGTTTGTTCTCTTTTACAAAATTAAATACAATACTAACCTACCTTATGAATTTATGATGTATTTTGGCATAATAAATGTATGTACACATATTTCACACATAAAATATTACAAATCCGCACAGCACTTTCAATTTTCAAATTTTGTACTTTTACCGAGTGTTCCTAGTTTCAGAGTATACAGTAAGTATTTTTTCTAAATTCTCATGTGAGAGACGATTTCTTTTGACAGTAAATACCCATTGTAAGGTCCAAAATGATGTTTCGCATTCCACAGAAGTGAGTGAAGCATGTCTAAAGATACTCATAGGCACCTGATCAAGGAAGGCATCTGGTTCTGTTAGAATTTTTTTGCTAATGGCAAATACGACCGCCAAGTCTGGATTCCTTTGTAAAACGGCAACCCACTTTTTTTTATATAACCTCACCAGTTGCACCCGGAATTCATTAACTGTTTTTTGAACAGTATCTACTCTGGACAAATTGAAGGTTCTCTATAATTCTTGTCATTATTTTAAAACGTTCGACCATAAATTTTATATTATTTTTAATATTTGGAATATTCATATAATTATTTACATTCTTAATCGCAGTAGCATCTTCATTTAAGGCGTCTATAACTTTCTTTAGTGAGTTGAAGTTAACATGGTAGTAACACGCCGCTTTTATCCATGTTCCTCGACGTGTGATCACTGGTTTTGGAGGAAGTGGCAAATTGGGACACTTTTCTTGGTAATGTTTTATCCTACTAGGAGCTTTTAGAAAAATTTTCTTTATATTAAAAATAAGTTTGTCAACATTTGTGAAACAATCTCGTACTTTTCGAATACACGGTGTAACGCATGCGCTAAACAAGTAACATGTCACACTTGAGGGTATCTCTTTTTAATTTTTTTTCCAGCACTTAACATATACGATACTGAATCATTAGTAAAAACAACTACTTTCTTTAAATTTTGTTCAGCCAAGTCTTGCCAAAGCCATTTTAAAGTGTTTTCAAAAAAATTAAACACTGCCTCGCCATAAACTGTTTCTAAAGCCTTGGAACCTACTAAATGGCACTTGCCAGGACCATCAACATGTAAGTTTGTAACTAATAAATTGGCAACATTGTTTCCTAAAAAGTCTGCCATTTCGTTTATTGTAACCCTAAACCAGTCATTTTAATGATCACTTCGAATACCTTTCAGTTTTTCTTCATATAGTTCGTTGACAATTTTTTTACAAAGCAGGCTTTCACTTGCAACATGTTGCCTCATGCAATATTTGTTTAGAAAATGTGTAAAATGAGCGTTATTTAGTACACTCCATGGAAGATTTAAACATATTAACAAACCCAACTAGCACGATTAGTCGAGAGAACATAGCAATGACTATTGTAAGCACTTTAAAGTGTCTTGGTACTAGTCACAGGCACGTAATAGTTCCTAATACGTGTTTATGACCAAAATGGGGAATATTTCTTGGTGACGATAACGTTCCAGCCACGTTTCTGGAACTTGTCTGGCTACGTGCCAATGACGTTGTTGCTCCGGAGCGGCGACGTGGCGGCGTAGACGCCGCAACTTTCAGAAAACTTTACCACACCCTACTCTTTCAAATCGATGTTGCCCCTTCTTTGTCTTGCAACCAATTTTATTATATTTATGTTTCATTCTTACATATGATTCTTGTTCTTGTTAATTTCCCTAAACTCAGAAATTTAATAGAATATCAGAAGGTAATATTAGACAGCAAAACTTGTGCTATTTTCCAATGGTCTAAGGGTCACAATTAAAACGAATGCAATTTTACTGACAAACATAATGATAAAACGTCCGAATCTAACCATGCGCCTCTAAAATTTGCATTTTTTAATGAAAATATTGTTTTTAAAATATGTAATGTCATGCGAGAATATGACACACTAGATACCGAAACCTATTTTTTATTGTTCTTCGGAACTTAACACTACTTTTTATGTATTCATTTGTTGTATTTGGTGAAGAAATGGCGATAAATTAAATTTATTAGTCAATTGTGAAATTATGGTTCATGTGTTATAACAATGGCGTCGATAATTTTGGCCATCAACATGGCGTATTTAAGAAAATATGACTCGTTTTCACCAAGAAATGCTACTTGAAAGTAATTGCTACTTGGCGATAGTGACGAAAACTGCAAATACGTAACTTTAACGTTATATTTACCACAAATCTGCGAATGGAATTGTAGCATCACTTCAAAGTCGTAGCAAAGTTGTGACTACCACAAATTACCTCTTCAAAGTTGCCACTGCCACTTCATGGTTACATTTTTCCCGATATTGATTCGGAACGTACGTGTTAGCCGTACGCTGAGGTCTAGACTGAACACGTTCCTAGCTTTTGCTGTTTATCATTTACCTAACTTCACATTGAAAAACCTATCAGCTGTCGCAATTTACTTGTATGCAGCCATATATCAACGACTTAATAAACATAAACCTTGTTGGTATAATATACTATTACAGTGAATAGTGATAGATAACATAGAAGAAAAGGTGTAATAAAACTGTGTTGAAATATTAAATTTTGTTGCCTTATTTTGAACATAAAATGTTGCATAGCATAATATAGCAGCATATAATTCTAGTCTAGTTTGAGCAAACACATTATATAGGTTAGGTTTGTTGCATTAACTTTATCTATGGTCAACATTGGGAACTAGATGGTGAAATTTACTTCATGGTAAATTTCAGAGGTGATGTGCACTTTGTAGTAACCGTACACAGTTCTGTAGGTAGCAGTAACGTCATTAACACCTATGAATATTACTTACAAGTTCCACTACTTTAAAGAAATAGTGAAGGTTCCCAGAATGTCGCGGCAACTATTAAAGCTACTTGAAAGTGATTGCAACTTTGAAGTCACATTTCAGTGATGCGAGTTAGTCGCTGCTACTATAGTTTACCACCTTCAAGTTCTGAAAACCCGAAAGTCGTCCCACTGGTAACTACCACGTTCCCATGTACCACGAAAGCTACATAGAAGTTGCATAACTATAAAGTAATCATTAGTGGTAGAAACTACGAGGCAGGGACTGTAGACTTGTCAAATGAAGTTATTTTTACACCAAAGTCGTAAATTTAGTCGCAATTATGTAATGGTTACTCATACGAAGTTCCTATCTCAGTTACTGACACTTTGGTGCTAGTTGGGAAAGAGCTAAATCGAAATAAAACTCGTCTTTTGAAACCGTCTTTTCCTTTTTTGTATTACACTCGTGTGTGTAGCCATTTATTTGTTTTAAAACGACATTTTTCTGTGTGCACCTTATTGTGTCATCACAAATATTACAAATTATTTTTTCGCCATCAAAATATAGTTCTTTATAAGGCTTAACCCATTTTTCGACTGTACTTTTCCTCGCACTAAAACGCGGCATATTAACAATAAGTCGTTCTTTCAGTAAACACAATTATAAACTAAGTAGTAAATAATGTTTGGTGTGTCGGCCACGTGTTGCAGGTGTGCATTGTTGACAAGCTGTTTCTTTAACTTAAATAGAGCTTTTTGTATAAATAGATTACATAATTTATATTACACGAAAAATAAATCACAATATATTTATTTTTCAATGAACTAAACATCTGTGCTTATTTCAATAAAATCTTGCAACGACGCACCTGAAAATTAAACCCAAATTCCGATCACTGATAATATATCTATTTGCCAAAGTGGTCCAAGTATTACAAAACTAAAAACCTAACATTTTAATAGGACCATAGAAAATATTTATCAAATATAATTTCACCTGTCTACAGATTCTGCTTCAGGGTTAATAGGGTCAAATAGTAATTTTAATATTTTATTAAAAATTGTAGATTTTTCAAACAGATGATATTATAATACATTGAAACAATAATATTAAATGATTTTATGAAACAAATGGAGTTTGTTTACTTGGGCAAAGTTCAGGTGACATATATCATCAGCACTTCCACTTAACTGTAATAAAAATACCCTAGATATCGCCTTCGACATGACGTTAAAAGCAGGGTAGGACTGCCGAAAGCGTTTCTGAAAACAAACATTCCTCATTATTAAATTTAGTTTGTCTTTCCAAAGCTCTAAACCCATCATCAATACTCGCACTTTTTTAACACGTACATTTTTTAACACGAGATATTAGATGATTGACAGTGGAGTAATAGTCCCTGATAATTTCCACTACCCGATAAAGGCCGCATGCTAAGCACATTAGGTTTATGAAGTCATATTATTATGTTTCCATCATAATTCTCCCAGCTGCTTTTATACGCAGTACAGCATTAGTAAGGAAAAGCACAAACATGTTTATCTTAACCTTATGTTAATAAGTTCACAGTTCTTGTAAAGTACTAATTAGGCTATATTTTCGACATTCTTCTGTGTTGTCACGTACTGTTCATTTCTTCCATCAATACATTCGTCACTTTCCATTCAAACACAGGCATTAGTGGTTTTATGTAAAGTAAAGTAAGTAAATCTTTTATTTCAGCAGATCTGAATACAAAATATTTTTATCTGTGAAATATTTAAATTTTCTCCAAATATGGTGACGCATATGGAAGTTATATATTATAAACAAAATTATACACGCATATCAAAATAAAACGGAAAAAATATAAAAAATGCAGACACAACATGAATTAAAAACAGGCTTTTAAATAACCTTACTGTACCATAAAATTTAAATATGATCCTCATTATAATTAAAATATTCATCTAGGTTCTAGTTACATAAAAAATCACGAAATAATTTTAAGAGTGTTTTATCACATTGATTATTTTTTATATTATATGCCAGGTGGTTATATAACTTTAAGCAATGGTAGTATGTTTCTTTCTCAAATAATGTTTTCTTATGTGATGGATACGTATTCATAATTTTTGCTTGCTTATTTTGGAGCATTTCTAAGTTTGTATGTGCCTAAATAATCAACCTTTAGCTAGTTTTATTATTTAATTTTTGTTTGGTGGTCACTGGTTCGATGTTATCTCTCTTATCAGTCATGTATTTGTTGTGGGTATTTTTCCTATATTGTATTTTTTCTTCTGTTACTGATTTTAAATTGTCCTCCAAACGTGATATTTTATAATTTAATAGTGATATAATAGACTCTTTATCAATGATAATTATGTATGTCTTTATCTTTAATGGTTTGTTTTAACAATAAACTTTCCTCTCTTAAGTACAGTTTTCCTGTGGTATATGGATTTGAATTTTCTGCTGTAGAGATTTCTTTCATTTTATTAGCTGCTCACAACACATTTTTTACTCCTGATTCACAACTGTAATGGTAGGGTGCACCACATTATTTACAAGTTAGACTAGTAGTAACATTTTTTTTACAATGCAAATTATCTTGACTCTTTCTGAACGTTCCCCTTCAGTTTCGGCAATCTTGAAATCAACATTTCTGGTTTATCCCGAGAACAATATCTACACATCAACATTGTCATATTACAAAATGTGGACTAGTCGATTAAAAAAGAAATCAGTGGTCAAGTAATAAACAATATTTGATGGTAATTGGATGTAGACGTTCCAAATTATCTAGCACTGGACACTTGTTTTTATTATCATTGTAGTCTTGATTGAAAATGAAATCAATAACAAAAAAATATCGTGTTATTTGCGATTCTGTCCAAATTATTTGCAAAGTTATTCTAACGCATTTTTAATGTTAGTTATATGAATTGTTATATTTTGAATAAAACAAAAAAGCAACCTTCCTTCGTAATTATTAAAAATATAATATTATTGATATGATCGAACTTTCTAACGAAAGCGAATATTTTACTTTAATTTCACATCATTCATCTGTAAGCGCATATACATAAGCATTCCAACTGTGTAAATCAAAGTGGACTTAATTAAACTGATACCAATAAATGGCTGCGGAATTCAAGCAATTATCAAATCAGTAGTATAAATTGTAACTAATCTGATTCGGTAGGAGTGACCTAAGTATCTATGTAGACAGTGAACCATTGAAAACTATATATGACCATTTTTTGTGTGACGAAACAGTAAATCATTAACAATAGTAAACACTGCAAATGCCCCTTATATTTTTCAATAGGCTACCCAAGGGTAGTAGTGGTTATGTGTTATAAAAATTGGAGTAAGTAGGGCTATAAAAACGATCGATTTCATCATGCAGCTGAAATGCACATTGCTCTAATGAAAGGCTTAGTGGCCAAAAAGAGGACTTGAAATAAGCAGTTCCAAAGGACATACTGTTTGAACTCGAATAATAATAATAACGATGTTCATGATAAAGTTTTTGTACATTTTTACAATCCGGACATATGAGTTTGGCAACATTGTGAAGAGACGGAATGCTTCTGAAGTCAATTTATTTGTCATTACTTTTGGTATAGTTTATAAATTCAATTGTAAATAGTTGTTTATTATATAAAAATAAATACAATATTTCTTTTTACTTCAGATAATTCTACAAAATGTGTGATGGATGGAGATAAAAAACCACTTGAAATGTTTGAAAATTAATACATAAGAATTTACATGAAGATATTAATCATTTATCAAAATAATACAATATACAAATAATATGTTAAATAAAGTTGATTAAGAAATTCTTATTTGCCTTTATTCTGCATGATAAAATCAGTCGTTTTTTAAAGTTAAACAGAGACAAAGTTCATCTACCCTCTTTTATAACATTTAACTTACTAAAAAAAAAAAAAACACCTGCTAGTTCACTCAGGATTCATCGATTTTGAGTTTTTCTGCATTTACTTACACTCTATCAATTTTAAATCAATGAAATTTTGAAATTCTCTATGGGCTAAAGAATGCTTCTCATGGCGCAGCAGATTTTTTTTAGACCTTCCTTTGTTGTTGTTATATAAATAAAACAAATGTACTTTTTCTTCAAACGTCAGAAAAACATGGGATTTCTTAACTCATCATGATATTAAATTTTGACATTTTAGACGGTTGTGCGTTGCCATTAGCAGCGGAGCTAAAAGCACTTTTTCTGATGCTGTGAGCGACAGAAAAAGTACGGCAGTGCAATATATCCACAACAACGCGTACTTTGTTTAATACGCCGGCCATGCGATATTAACACAATACGTTTTTGGCGGTGAAATTCGAGATTTTTTATCTTTATTTTTTTTTTATAGCTAACCGACGTTTAAAAAAGAAAAATCATGTTTTATTCGAAGTAGAAGCCACTTGTTGTGACTCGTCTGTAATTGCCGGACGAGCGTCACAAAAGTATCACTTTGGCTCTTAATAAAACAACATACTATTTGTGTACTGTCACGACTTTTATGGCTTTCACATCTTAGATGTTATCTAAGACGATTTTTGTGATGTGAATCTTGTTTGTGAAGAAATTTTTGTTGGAAAAGGTAGAACGAATGTTGATTTTTCAATTTAAGCGAAGGCATGGTATACTGAGGCCAAGCCAAGAAGTATTGAAAACCAAATCTGTATCACTAAAATCACCACAGATAATATTTAAGACCAAAATTACTGCGACCAGTCCAGTTGACCTTAGGTCACAGAGAGCCAGCTGTAGTATGAACTTGTCTCACATTTTGGCTAATGAGAACCTGGGAAATATTTAAAACCAAAGCTTCATTCTTAACAGAATATAGTTATTTGAATGTACTTTCATTTCATTCATCAGCGTTATCTGGGGAAGTGGTCAACATATTTAACTTGCTTTCTGACCATATACCTGGTGTGGTGGGCTCAAGCCTCATTCACATAATTGTTAATTATACATTATCTCCAAGAAGTAGTTCATATTTCACTAGAAATTGTAGGGCCCTGTCTCTTTTATTAGATAAATCTTGATTTCCTGGATTTAAGGGGTGATCTGATAGGAGGCTAAAACTTCTTTCATAGATTTCTAACATTTGAATGAAGAAATTTGCAATTTTTAATAAAACATCGAAAATAACCATAAAACAACTATTTTACCCCATAAGTTTTTCGAGGACCAAGTGTTCCAAACATGTATTCGTTAATGTCACAATTAAATCTCTTTTCAAATATAATTTAGCTGTATTATAACTCGTCGCTGTACATAAAACTCATATAGTTCAATCTTAAAACAAATAATTATCATAAATGACAAAATACAATCTCACCTGTATATAAAATGCCATCAGAGCTTCTGCAAGGAGAGGACGACACCAACTGCGGAATTGTAAATGGTAATTTTTTTAAGGGTTCTCCGATGTTACCCAATAAATATAAAGATCCATCTCTTGGATCCGGCAAAAAAATGGGTGATATTGCATTTGATGTGTCCACTGGCACTTTAACTATAGGCTCTAAAACAATACATGTATTTTGTGTACAAGAAAAAATAAAATTTCGTGATAAAAATTAAGTATCTAATAGTTTGTTCTGTAAGAACTCTTTTTAAGATAATAATAATAACTTTATTTCATATATGCCTTACACAAGGGTATGAAACGTCACAGCAGTTACAAAAATTCTTAACTATTTTGTATAGAAATACCTATAACTATTTAAAATTGTATATAAACGAAAAAAAACACATAATTGTATATTTGTATAAAAGAGACAATTACATATAGAGGACTACAAATATTTAAAAACAACAAAAGTGAATTCTTCTACAGATCTTAGATAGATAGATAGATAGATATATTTATTTGTGTTAGACAAAGAAACATTGTATACACACGTCAAATAGTACATGATAAAAAAACAAAAATAAAATATGATTATAATACATAGGTCACTTAAATATATGACAGATGTTGGAATCTGTAAAACAGACAATGAAATATATAATCAAAAAGATAAAACACCTTAGATAATAAGTAAAAGCCACATTAAAATTATTAAAAAGGAGGTCTAAAATGGTCAATAAATTCTTGGATTTCATAAAACACATTTTCTTTTAAGAAAGTCTTAATTTTTTGTTGAAATTTTTGGACTGTTAAGTTTTTCCATTCGGTAGGTAGTAAGTTGTATAATTTTATGGAAATGTATCTGAATGAATTTATATTTTTTGTGAGACGGAAGTATGGGGCAATTATAAGATTAAGTCTTGTTTCTCCTCTGTTTCGATTCTCATAGGCTGCGTGATTTTGAGCATAATTTAAGCACATATAAATGTATTGATTTGTTAGGGTAAGTATCCCTAACTTTTTGAATAGAGGTCGACAACTTTCATTATATTTGGCATTAGTAATAACTCTTACCGCTCGCTTAAGTGATATTATGTTCATAAAATTCTTTTAGGGAGTAAAAACATTGTGTGCTCAGGAAATAATGTAATTTCTTTTTGAATTTCATTACATTATTGGTAACTTTTAGGGATTCTGGCAGTTTGTTGTATATTGTACTGTACTGATAGATTAATTAAAGATATAAAAAATAATAGTTTCCGTCTATGGCAGACTAAGAATTAACATATCACTGATTCTGTGTACAACACTTGAAACAATACTTCTGCTTTCAGAATCGTCAATATTGTGGAACAAACAGACATACAGCAAAGAGTAAAAAATTAACAACAGAAGATAGTCAGAAAGAGAAGATGAAATAGACGAATAGACCCTAAATTAAAGAGACATGACATCCAGCAAAAAATGGTCTCGGGATTTGTCGGGTACTCATTAAATGGTTTTGACCAAGATTACTAAGAAAGATAGGTTGCCTCATAACGCCGGCTCCACACATACGTTATTCGTATAGAAATGTTTGCTATTTGTAGGGATGTACGCAAGTGTGGATGGAATGTTCGTGTTCATGAACAAATAGTCAATATTTGGTCCGAACACGAATACCTTTCTGTTTTTAGTCCGTAAAAAAACATACATCAAAGGGAACGAATATTCACTGCGTTGAAATTTTGCCATATATAAACAACGTTATTTGTCGAGGCTGTATTCGCCAAATATTCATAAACGAATATATCTACACAAATATTCGTAAAAGTACCCGAATATTCGTGGACGCATGTGTGGAGCCGGCATAAGAATTGGCGAGTGCTACGTCATTAATAGCCCTCGATTTTTCTTCATTTTATAAAATAAACGGTAGAAAAAAGATTCAAAAGGATATTTCTACACTAATTAAATAATTACCCATAATATATGAACGTAGAAATATTTGAGGCTTCATGTGACATATATTACAAAGCAACTTGCTGTTTCCTTAGTAATCATGGGTTTTGACAATTAGCTGAGTTTATCGTTTTATTTGGACAGTGTTGTCAATTTTTCATAATTAGTCTTTGTCTAATTTTATATTTTCCATTTGATTGATACATATTGTGGCATTGAAACAAATTCTTTATAGGATTTTGCAAACAACAGAAAAAAATAACTATCTATAACTAAAAGAAAAACTATGTGTACAAATATTAATGAAATCTTTGCATTCTTTCGATAACCTGAATTCTGGTTATGCTAGCAAATTAAAATTCTAAAATGAATTTGACTAATTTCTTATTTGACAATAGGGTCGTTTCCTTCAACAAAATTTATAAAATATTATTACACCATCAAAAAATATACTAAATATATATTTCATATATCATATTAAATCACATGCAAGAAAAAATTAGTTTTCAAAATAACAAGGCGGTAAATGATGACGTATGTAATGAGAATTCAATTTTAGAGATTTTCATGTTTTCTCTATCATGATGGCGGTAATGCTCGGTAGATTTGTTGCGTATTTGTTGTTTACATTGTGTTGATTTTTCAGTAAATTATAACCTAACAATTTTAAATTTTATTTTCTATTTTAAAACATATCTGCAACAGTATATTATTAATAGAAAATCATTTACATACTTATTTTAGCTTACAGTGTACTTCATATTTTAATCAAGTTAAATCCGAATAACAAGAATAATAATAGTTTGAAGACAATTAATATGACAATGACTCACGCCGATACTATAACCATACTACTAGCGTTGCCAGGTTTATAATTGTCAATACTCCTACCAACCTGACAAAATACCCGCTTTTACCCGCATCTCATAATGAAACTCCCCGTAATTTTATACTTGATATTTATGACTTAAGAGAGTTAAGTTACTAAGAGGTAAAAACATTATTTTGCTCTCTTCCTTGCAAATTTTGAAGAGCGGGGGCAGGCGGCTCCGCCAATCAGCAACACTGATTGCCATGTTGGCAACGGCATCGAAATAAATTTAAATATTTGGCGTAGAGATTTCCAAAATCCCCGATTTTACCCTCTCAGTCATTTTACCCGCCAGATGGTCTAATAACCGACATTGGCAACGCTGCCGCTGCATACTACTCTGTGCTCTGTGCTGTAACAGTAAACGTACGACGCCCGTCTATTATTCCTCTATTTGTTAACTGCGCATGCCCTCACATCTGACGTCACCATAGGCGCCAATTCAAAATTTCTTTAACTTAAATAATTAATTTCACTATTAAAATGAATTTGGAATGTAAAATAACAAAATACGGGTCAAACAAAATTTTATAAATTGCTTGAATATAAAATTTTTTTAAAACTTTCGACGACCCTATTCTCATTCTAACATTGGCATCTACACAGTTCCCTACGGCCTTGCAGATTGAACTAGTATCTACATAACCCCCTACGATCATGACGATTCAGTTAAAAAGGAGAACAAGGGCCTAAAATGAATTTATTTATCTACCTTGTTTTAAAAAATTTTCATTCTACTAGATTACATTTTCATCAAATCTATCATTCTGTTTTTGGAAATGCTTTTGAAACGTTTTTCGCCCTTATTCTGGAGCTCATCAGAAAGACATAAAGCCACTCATAAAGATGTTGTGGTAGCTGCTCGATAACTTCAATGTAAATAGCAAGGTCAACGGCCCCATTACTAAAAGATTAAAGATTTTTCGCCGGCTGCCTTGTTAATTCTTTAATCTCCGCAAATAGTATAAGTGAGAGGGGAACACACAGTCTGTCTACTCGATCTCAGTCTTCATTGAATGTATAGTGCTCTCACTTTGTCTGTTTCTTAGACAAGATTGTTGAATAAAAATGTACTATATAAGGTGGCTTTTAATAATTTTAAAACTGATGCATACCAAAATAGATTAGCATTGCACAAAAATTATTTCATTTGTATCTATATCGTGATATGACTCACATTGGACACTGAGGTACAAAAGTATTTTGTGAATATTTGACTGGTTATCTATTTCAATTGTCTATATTTCAAACTTAAAATGTTAATTTAATATTAATACAATAAACTGTATTTCACTCTTAATAGAATTTTCATATTTCTTTTATCTGTTATCTACATGTTTTAAAATTTTGGTGGTAAATATACACACTGTCATAGGCATTCAGTTCTAAGTTGAAAAAAGGAGGTGTTGATATTTCAATGAAATATTAGTGAATTTTTTAATACACTTCATATTATATTTTTATTTAAGTTCAAGGTGAGACACTGTTGAAGCAAGTAGCATTAACAGCTCTTAGTTTTGAAGCTTTGTAAAGTGTGAATAAAACTTTAATTATTAGAAAAAAATGAGTGGACACTCTGATATGGAGGATGAAGAAGATATGGAGTGGTTGGTCCAAGAATATAAAAAGAGGAAACGCAAAAAGAAAACATCCTTAACTACACAAGAGATAAATGAATTGATAGGAGTAAGCCAGACATCAAATAGTATAAATACCATGCAAAAACAAACACCAGCTGATAACACAGAAAACAATAAAAATACAATAAAAAACCCAACAAAAAACTTCTCATTAAAAATGAAGGAAGTAGTAAACAAGCCTTATAAATTCATGTTTTACATAAACACAACAAATGATTTATCCAGGATACACATGGCAGACATATGGAATCAAGAATACCTCAAACCCACAGATGATGTAATTCTAAAAACAAAAAAGGGTTTTCTCATCAAATCAAACACTGATAAATACAAACTACTGACAGTCCTCTCTAAACTAGCGGCCACAAAAGAAATATCAAGTTATAAAGAAACCCAACAATCTACAACGCCTTCTCAAGGCACTCCCACCCTATCATTTTCCGCAATTATTTCAGGTGTTGAAATCGAAATCAAAGATACAGAGGTTAGTGAATATCTTAACCAGCAAAAGTTAACACACCGATATTGCAAGAGAATAACATCTCGTGCTACAAAAAAGGAAACCATGCTATTACGAATTATAACAGCATGCTCCGCTACATACCAAAATTTATTAAACAACAGACTGTTTTACAAAAATAGGCACTACGCAATATATCCAAGCAATCCACCACTCCCAACCCCGCAACCGTGTCGAAGATGTAGCCTATTTGACCTCACTACAGAAAATTGTACAACTCCCATCAAATGTGACAAATGCCTAGGAAATCACCACCCAAGCAATTGTACATCTTCTCTTCTACCCAAATGTAAGTCATGCGGAGCAGAGGACCACAAAGCCTGGTCTTTTAAATGCCCGAACAGACACACAGAACCGATTGAAGGTATTCCTAATACTACAATAAGATCACTGAACTTAAAAAGCCGAGAAATAAAACCCGAAATAAAAAATAACACCAAGATACACTCTTCTATAACAATTCACGACCATATTATTAACACCTACATTACAAAATTGAACAAACCCAAAAACACCAACCAGGATGAACTCATAAAAAAACGTAAAAGAAGATTTATCCAACTATACAATATCGACACAACAGTTGCTTTCTTAGCTAATAGAATCTACATATTAATGTTCGACTTGGATCTGCCTAACTCAGAATCCCCTACTGAACCAATACCAGGAGCTAATAACAAGCAAATTCAACTCTGAAATAAGTATACTCTACAACAACACCAACAGCTATCACACTAAAAAACAACTACTATACAACTATGTAGAAAACAATAACATTAATTGCATTCTGCTAGTGCAAACAAAACACAAACAAGACACCAATACAAAATTCCGCAACTGGAACACCATCGAACATAAGGGAAATCAAATCACCAACTATGCAAGAGGATGAAGCATAATTCAGAGCCACCCCAATTTAGAAATGCGCAAGGAAAATCCAACACGGGTAAATAACCTTCTTAACGAAACCTTACACATGTCAATTCCTTTTCAAGACGAGAAACTGCACATTTTCCTAGTCTATATACATCCAAATGCTAGAATAGAAGAGAACATATTTACCAAAGCTGCGTTATATAAATATGTAATCATCAGGAGACTTCAACGTCAATAGAACAAAGAAAAAATAAATCAACAATTTTCTAAATAACTCCAATTTCTCCCAGTTTGATACTCCACCCACCTTCTTAATGCAAAACAATGCCGATTCAACCCCCGACATTATCCTGCATACTAATAATTTAACCAATAACTTTCTCAAAGTAGAACTTACACCAGATATTGGATCAGACCACTTAGCCATGGAAATCAGTTTTGACTTACAGGAACCATCCAAACACAATTTTTACAAGTGTAATGTAGAAAAAGTTAAGCAAGAAATGCTTACGTACCTCAATGACATGACAGAAGAAGAAACAATAACTCACGAAACTGTAAGAAAATTTAATGAGAAACTCTCCAACACGGTTACAAAAAACTCACCTAAATCAAACATTAAATTTTACTCTCAGGAACTGCCCCCATATATAATAAAACTAATAAAAACAAAACGAAGAATGTACAGGGAATTAGGGAATACAGAAACAACCCAGATCCACTGACAAAACGCTAATAAACGATTATAACAAAAACATCCATAGAATGATTCAGCAATATAGAACTCAAAAATGGTTAGACACGTGTGCCAATATCAATCAAAAACAAGGAAGAAATTACTATCAAGAAGTAAAGAAATTAAAGGTATAAGAAAAAAATAGACATACCTACCCTAGAAGAAAACGGAAACTATTACACAGAGGATTTAGACAAAACTAATCTATTTGCAGAGCACTTTAAAAAAGCATACTGTGAAGAACAGAGTCCAGAATACAATCAAGAAAACTATAATGCCATAAACAACTGGTACCAAAACTATCGCAACAACATCCCCATCAACAATCACCCAAATATCAACGAAGAGGCCTACTTTGACCTATTGTCAAAAGCAAAAAATACGGCTCCTGGTAATGACAACGTTTCATACATCATTTTACAACAACTGAACTACGAAATCCACCAGCACATTATCAAAATTTATAATTTCTGTATCCAGAACATGTACTTCCCGAGAGAATGGAAAAAGGGAGTCATAATAACTATCCCTAAGCCCAATACAGATCATTCCAAAACTCACAACTATCGACCAATCACACCCTTGCCTGCAATGGGAAAAATATTCGAAAAAATCATTACATTACAAAACATTACTTGAAGAACATGTTAATCATAAAATACCAGGTTATCAATTTGGCTTTACTCCAAAATCTTCTACACTTCACCCACTCGTAATACTGACATCAAATGTTCAAATGGCCAGACTGGAAGGAAATAAATCTGCAGCCCTATTCTTAGACATCAGTAAAGCATTCGACAGTGTATGGCACATGGGTCTAATATACAAGCTAAAATCTCTGGAATGTCCTGACTACATAATACACTTAATAATTAGCTTCCTAGACATGCAGCAAATACAAGTAAAAATCAATAACAGCTATTCTGAACATTTTGCCCCAGAACAGGGGGTTCCACAAGGGTCACCTCTTTCACACATTTTATACAACATCTATTGTCACGATATTTACAACCACAGCCACCCGGACCTAGGATATTTCAACAGGGGAACATACTACAATTTGCTGGACAACACAGCACTAATATCACACAACTCAAACCGTTCCACTACAATCCAACAACTGCAACACTTAATAATAAACACAGAAAACTGGTTCAATCTATGGCGACTCAAACCAAACCCTCTGAAATCCCAACTGGTACTCTTCAATCACAATCCCAATTCTAGGTCGCCCACAGTAACCTTAGGCAACGTAACAGTAAGCCCTAAAAATTCAGCCAAATTCCTCGGTTTCCAGATCGACCACAAACTGAACCTCAACCAGCACACAGCCCTGATGAAGAAACGAATAAATACAAGAGCTAAACACTTCCGAGCCCTGACCTACAAACATAACGGAATATCCACACTAACAGCAGCAAAAATCTACAAAAGTATCTGCAGACCAATAGTGGAATATGGACATATACTCTACCTTAATAGTGGACCACTATCAAAGAAGAATTTAGAGGTGGGAGAAAGAACAGCCCTTAGAAGTATTACCAAACTAAGACACCCTAGTAACCATCTCTACAATATATCAAATAATCAATTATACCGTAAAACAAAAATAGAACCAATCCTAACACGACTCACTAAGCTACAAACAAAATTCGAAATCTTAACATTAGAGCCGAATATAAGACACCAGAATATACCCTAATTGAGAAGATAAAACAACTACAATAAGAAGTCAATCCTAATTAATATAATTGTTTTTTTTTATATCCTACATAGTATATGACCATAATGATTGTACACAATCTAGAATAATAATTTCCATTAATATTGTATTACTTTACGGGCAGAAGGACTTCGGTCGATAGGCCTTTGGATCTTTCCAATAAAGAACATATTTATTTATTTATTATTATTTTTATTTAGTGTCCTCAGAAACACTTTTCTATCAAATCTCGAGGAAGTATCTTGAAAGGTTCTTCAGATATGAGCATCCAAAAATGAAATTTTTTACTTGTTAAGAGTAACTGGAAACTTATTGAGGTAGATATATGGTTTCCATGGCATTTTGTTTCTATTTATACACCTATAGTTGGAATCACGAATCTTGTCGTTCACGTCATCAAATTATGTACTTATCAAAGACATGACATTTTTCTATCAGCTTAAATACTAGCGCATGACAATGTAAATAATACAAAGTCACGTCTGATGTGGCTACGACAGAAGTTCCAATCGTAACGATGCATTTTAGAGATGAATAATACTACCGCTTGTTGTAGCCTCAACCAATGTTGAGCATTCAGTCAGTTTGTAGTGTTTTTTACTGTAGTGTTTTAAGTTCCCTGTAATTATGTAAATTGTTTTGTAAATAATTATGAGTGCTTTAGTTTTACTGTTTGTAAAAAAACTAATCTCAAAATGCCGGGCAAAAGACTGAATGCAGTAGCCGGAGACATGGTGATGAAATTAGTTGAGTACTCCAATCAGGAAAAATGCAACGGAGGTCCCCTCTTACCTTTGCAAGCAGTCCATGAGGTTAATTGCAAAATTAAATGTGGCAGATGTTTATAAAGCAAATTTTCTTTCAACGTATTTCTAATGTATTGAATATTTGTATGTGGACGGTGCAGCGGATTTGTAAGGAAACTCGTGAAGAGCAGGACGCCCCAAATACTACTGAAAATATGGACCCAGAAAGACAAATAAAACTAAGGACCTGGTGGACGCAAGGAAGATAAATGTGAGGGATACAATTTATAACATGTACACCGAAAGTAAGTTTGTGCCATAATGGATTTTGTACTTTTTGTAGTTAGTCTATCCGACCACAGAAAACTCCTTTCAAATGGTACGCACATGCGTGCCATTTTCTGCGACCTTGAATCAATTTGATTTGGAAATCAAAGATGATGATGTGAACGACAAGATTTGTGACTTCAACTATAATTCTAAATTCAATACCTTTACTTCACTCGTTGTCCACGTTGAAATAAACATTATAACCTACTTTTCATAATGTTGAAACCAATAAGCAAACTGTGTAACCGGTGAGCAAATAGTAACAATCTGAAAACTGATCTAACTTATTAACATTAATAAAGCAAAATATTTCATCAGCTAATCATTATACCGATGCACATTGTAAAATTATCCAAAGATTTAATTTCAAAGTACTTAGTGGGTTTTTATATTTGTGTTGTGGACTGCCAACTTACTCTCTTTTATTTTCCATCGAATTTTTCCAGTTTGTTGCTCAATTGCAGTTAACGTCCCATCTAACGTTGAAAATAGCAAGAGCCTATCATCTCCCTCTTGGGCTATATCTGTACTAAGACTTTGGATTTTCTGTAATATATGAAACACAAGCTTAATGAAGAGGGAATAATTATAGAAATTTTATATTAACCTGCCCATTAGAAAGATCATCACTCAAAGTACTACCAGAATATATTGCAAGCAAAAGAAAATTACACAAAATTTTTAAACACTTCATTATTATTAAAAAATCACATTAAAACACTAACTTTATTACTTTTTTTCGTAAATTAAAATAAAACTTGGAGGCATGCCATACTATCCCAAAATCATGTCAATATTTTGTCAATGTTCAATATTTATCAACATTAAATACTAGAGGGATTTACGAGAATACGATCTTAAGATGTCGGTTTTTAAATAACAGCTGCTTTCGTTCAAAAGACTGATTCGAAATCATAAGGAACCTGTTTTATGTGTTGTCTCTGTCCCTACTATGCAATATTGTATCTTATGATTCTGTTCATTAAAATCCTGTTTATAATGTTCACTGCAAACGAAAGCAGCTAATGTAAGTAGGATAGGATCTAGTTAATTTTTCTCGGTGATCCGGGTGATCAGGTTCGCGGGTTACTAGTGCTACATTTTTAACATCAGTTAGGGGTAGGGCCGGTTTATCAATGCGAGGTTAATTTACCCTATAGATAAATCACAATGGGTGCGTTCAGCCGACTCAACTGTTGAGATAGCACAGATCACCGTTCATTTGGAGCGACGTGGAACCCACTGAATAGCAAATATATTACCGTTGAAGTAGCATCTGTTTGGAGCTCTCATCATTTAGTTATTTTCTAACCTATAAAATAAAAAAATATATATCGATTGGTTATTTTTATTTATTATACACTTTGAATCGAAATGGATGATCTTAATATCTTTTTGCTTGTTGAAGCTGAAGGGTTCGATTTTAATTTTATCGTAAATGTGGCTGATGAGTTAGGTCAGCCCTTAGAGGTGGTGAATAATGTTGATATAAGACGACTGGTTACAAGGAATGAGGACTATGTTGAGGTTGTCGTGCCACAGTATTTTGATGATGATCAATTTAAAGATCATTTTCGCATGTCTAGAGGATATCTTGATATAAGTACATAGGTATTAAGTAGATATTCGGTACTCATAAATTTTACTAATGTCATTCTAAACTGCACGAGTTATTGTCATTTGTTATCTTATAATTCAAAAATTTATTCATATTATATTCATAATCCGCGGTATAACATGCCATTTTCAAACACTAAATTACGTTCTCTCAACAAGTGAGCGCTGTTGAAAACCGCTACAAAAAATGGCTACCGGCTACCGCTACCTCTCAACAGTTGAGTAACCGGCTGGTAGCAGTGGTATTCAGTCGATCGCTACTCAACAGTTGCGCAACTGTTGAGTCGGCTGAATGCACCCAATTTAATTACGTAGGGTCAGGGTCGCTTCCACGCGTCGATAGCAGGTGTAAGGCTATCGACGCGTGGCACATTCCTAGGGGAAGTGATCCTACTGTATTATAAACTGTGCCTTAACCAAAGATTAGAGAACTAACAAATAGTACAGTACTGTACTGTACTATCTTGCTAGTTCTCTAATTGTCAGTACAGGCCTTAGAGTAGGAAAGATATATATTGTAAGGAGTCGTAACGCTACTGCCAATAGTGAAGCCGCCTGCCACCAGATAGCAAGCGCGAGTGGCGGAACATATGTACAATATGTAGGTGTCAAGTTTATCATATCAAAGGAATAAAACGATACAAAACTGGTATTTTTCCAAAAACAACTTCATAATAATACAATTAATATTCACTATCATAAATATATTTACTCATATCTTACATACCAGAATTTATTCTACATTCTATATAATATAACACCATAATCGATATACCTACGCCCATGGAAAAAGTGTCATTTCGGATGCACTGTTCTATATTCAATGAAGAAAAGATGAATGAAAATTTCAATCAAATAACGTGCAAATTGCATACCAGAAAATGATATACTATGCTTCTCATTATCATTGCATGCACACGGACATAATTAAGTAAATAATAGGCCTACAGTTAATTTAACTAGGTAAAGTGAAAACTGCATATACTTTAACCTGCAAAGCGTCACTCCTTTCAATTTTTTCCCGCTGTGATTTTTACAGTAGTTTATAGAATATAATACCATCATGTAGGTACATTACATATATTAGCACTAAATCACTTATAAATCACTTCTATTGGAAAATTTCATTTTGCTCTCTACCGTTTGTGTGCCACCACCGCAATGGCGTCTTAGGCACAACTTGTTAGCGTGGCGATTATGCGCTGTTACGAGTCCTCACCATCTATCTTTCCTAGTCTAAGGTACAGGCAGACGGAGAGGACGAAATAGGCGACGACAGCTGTAAACTCCAACGCGACATCCAGCGGAAACGAAACGGTTTCGGATTTGTTGGGTACGCACATTGAACTCTGTTATGTTTAATATAGAGTTCAATGGGTACGCATTACACGAATTTGACCAAGCTTACTAAAAGATAGGTTGGTTCATTAGAATCGACAAACGTACGACACGTACAGGCCTCGATGACAACTGCGTGTGGCTATTTTTTCCTCATTTTATAGAAAAAAAGTTTCAAAATTATTCTTCCAATGTACAATTCTATCCTAACCAAATAAATACCTTACATATAAACAAAAATACTTCCAGTGATATATATTACAAAGCAACCTGTTTTTTTAGTGACCTTGGGTATTGACAACCAGCTCAGTTCGGTCGTTCTATCAGGACAGTGTTGTCCATTTTTCACTATTGGCCTCTCTTTCTAATGTATCTCCGTCTGATTGTCACATTATTGTGGCAATTGCGCGAGAATTCCAATTTAAATGTCGAGGTCAATGGCGCCATTGCTAAGAGATAAAACGTTTTTCGCCGGCTGTCTTATCTTGTTAATTCTCTAATCTTTGCCTTAACTGTAGAATAACTTCTTAAGGCAGCTACAGTGTGCTACAGATGTAACTAACTGCATACTTGACGAAGTATATGCAGTTACGTCTGTAACCACCTTTATCTTCGCATTGATAAATCGACCCTTAACAATAATAAGACAGTCAGACAGAAAAGAGAAAAGACGAAATAATCGAAGATCGTTGTTAACTCCAAATTTGGGGACACGATATCCAGCTAAAACAGTTTCGGGATTTGTCGGGTATACGCCTTAAATGAATTTGTCATTTGACCAATATTACTACGAACTTAGAGTAGGTTACGAACGACTGGTTGGCTCGTTAGAGCCAGACAGTTTGGTGGAATGAACCGAAAGTTCAAGTCGAATGAGTGCGAAGAGATATGTTTTCAACCATGTTGTTTCCAATATTTTTTCTACGACTGCAAGGAAAACGACAAATAACACGCAAAGTAACCATGACTCGAATTTCTTTTCTTACACGATGTGTGCAAAAATCCAAAAAATACAGTGCTGTCGTGTTTTTCACACAGTCCTTTCGAAATAAAAGGTGTCATTTCTGTGTTCTATTTTCGACAGGGGACAGGGCTATGTGAATAACACGACCTGTTTACCTTGGCCCAATTGAAAGCTTCCTAGATAGGCGACTCGAACATCTCACAAGATCAAACTTGATAGATAAAGGGTGGGGGGAACATTTGGCAACACTGTAAGCACACTAAGCACAAGTGCACAAGCACAAAGTCTGTTAAGTAGGTTAGAAATAATAAAAGTGGTAAATTTGTAAATTATGATTATTATGAATCTTTGAAGAAGCATATAAATATATTTTTATTATTGAAACTAGGAATGTAAAAGTCTATTTTCAATTTCTCCAATTTCAAAAGAGGCTAACGATAGTAACAGTTATCAGGTAAGCAGACAGTAATAATTTCAGAAAGTTCAAATCTAATCAATGCTATGCCTTAAAATTACATTTGTTTAATCTTTACCAAATACAAAAATTATGTCGGTTTCATTTTTGTTGATCATTAATACTGTACCTAATTTTTATTACTTACCTACATATTAAAAAAAAACATTGTTATGTTATTTCATATCTTAGTTCTAAATCAGTGAAGTGATCTGCTATGCAGCACTAGTTTTATTGGATGTTAAATATACAACAACATTTTAATTGTGTGTATGTTTTAATTTTTAACACTATTCATGCATCGTACTTCTAACTTGTGTAATTATCTTAAATGTATTAACAACATCAATAAATACTACTACTACAGGAGGTTGCACATTTGAATAAACATAGACAATATCCTTCACCCAGTTGACATTACTAGTGTCTGAACTGAGGATCGAACACGGTTCACGATGGACAGTGCGACCAAGCATGCTCACCACACGATAAATATGCTTTAGCCCGCTATACTGCAGTGCTACTGCTTAAGACAAAGCACTACATGATATATTTATTAATAATTGAGAGAAGTGTTTAGAATTTAATTTCTAATTTCTCCTTTTCATGTTATATTAACGATATGTCGCTTTTAAGCTAATTACATTATTTTTGGTTGTTTGGTATAGCTTATCACTTGACATTTTTTGGTAGTATGTGACACACTTATAAATAAATAAATCATGTTAAATTAGTCAACAATATAACTTTTTGGGTGTGAAACTTGTTAGATTAAAATAAGTGTATAATATAAGTTGCTATGAAAAAGGATATAGCCGGATAAGCTTAGTGAAATGGCACCCAGTTGAATCTCTAAAACAATTTACGTCATTACGTTGGAAAAATATAAGAAAACTGTATATATACTTTTCAGCCCTTGGCCTTCAATATTAATTGGGATATTTGAGAGAATGTGCGCCAATATTTTTAAAACCAACTTTTCTAGGGAACTATTATAACCAGGAAAATGAAACAAAAACAGACTATTAGAGATTACTTTACCATGCAGTTACTTTACAGTGCATCTTCCCAGAAGTAAAAAATATAATTTTATTAGGGCAGATAAACCGGGTCAAACTCCTATTTGCCCTAATAGCCCCCCCCCTCCCCGGGCACGGAGGGGCGTTATGGGTAAGGCATTTTAATATTCTCGTTGTACCGCCCTGTATATATATGACATACGACGGCCAGATTGAAAGATGCTGATATAGCAGATTAAGACGTCAACCGCCTGAGACTCCGGGCAAGGGGAAAAAGTCAGTTCTCAGATAGACACCCTAGTGTGAACAGGTGTCTGGGAGCACCGAAACTTTCATTAATAATTTTGCCAAAATTATACCCAAGCGGAGTTTTGCTTACATTTAATCTTTAATAATGTAATAATTATTGTCAATTTTTCAACCTCCATTTGGAAGAAACCTTTTTGAATTTAAGTAACTGCGTGAGCCAGGATTTTATTGTTTTAGTTACATTAAATCAAAGTGAGTGGATGACGAGGAACATGAGTAAGATAATGTTCATTTGTATTGTTTTCTTATTGTTTGATGTGTTGTTCGATGCCCCGTATTACAAAGAGTAGTAATATTAATGTTCGGGATAACAGGGTTGGAATGCTCTCCGCAATTAAGCGTTGGTTGCTAAAGTATTAAGCATATATTATTATTTCTATTTTATTAAATAGCATTTTATCTTTTAGGCAAATCTTGCCTCAGTATTAATGTTTTGTGTGAATACAAATTTAGGAGTATTGTTTGTTACTCGTTGAAGCGTTGGACTTGTAAAATTTCATCTTTATTTTTATAGGTGAATTAGCTTGCTGGTAAAAGTTTGTCATTATTTTTTTGAAAGTAAAGCAAAATACTTGTAAAATTTCATAATTTTTTAAATTAAAGTACATTAAACTCAGAGGGCTAGTATTATTCTCTCTCTAAGGTAGTCTCTTCCACTGCTTACCTTTAAATATACAGGGCTCATGGATTCACAGCCCCAAATAGCACTACCTACCTATTAATTATTTCTCTGTTAAATCAGAGTGGTGGCAGCGAAACTACCAACTAATCGGTTAATTTCTTTTATTATTAGTGTTTATTTTAATTTTTGGGTGTTTTGTTGTGGGGTTAATAACCACCCCGGTGGCATTACAATGGTGGCGACAAGGTGGGATTAATTGAAGGGGCATAGAATAGAATAGAATTTTATTGCGTAACAGTGACAATAAATTTTACAATAGTACAATTTAAGTTTGTTACATGTCCAAAAATCCTGCAAACAGTAAGAATACATGATAAAAACAGAATAAAAAGTAAGATACTAAAAACTAAAAAAAAACAATTGCTACTAATAGTACAAGAAATACAAATTACAAATTAAAAGAACAAATACTTTCTTACTTAAAAGTTGTCACATTCACTTCCTCTATGGTATAGGGTTCTGCACATATTAAGTGGTTTTTTATATTATTTTTGAAAATCTTTATAGATGTAATGTTTTTCAGTTCGATAGGTAACATGTTATAAAGATACAGACATCTATAAAAACAGCCTTTTTCTAAGACTGTAGTGCTATGAATTGGATAAGACAAAGTATTCTTGTGCCTTGTTCCATAACTATGATCTCTAATGTTGTTTTTGAACTCCTTCATATGTTTGAAAACAAAACAAAGACATTCATAAACAAAAAGAGCCGGGGCTGTCAACAGATTTAATGCTTTAAAATGTTTACGACATGATTCATTTACTTTTAAGTTGGATAAGATTCGTATTGCTCTTTTTTGAACTATAAATATTTCATGAATGTGAGTGCCACCCCAGAATATTATTCCATATGACATTAAGCTGTAAAAATGGCCATAATAAGCTGTAAGAAGTGTATTGTTATTCACTACTTTCTTCAGTTCTCTTAATAAGTAACAAACCGAACTGAGTCTACCACAAAGCGTTTGTACATGATACCTCCACTCCATGTGTGCATCAATAGTCACCCCTAAAAATTTTGTACTTTCCTTGTAGTCAGTGTATACGTTGTTTATTTCTATCTGATTTGGGAATTCCGTTTTGTTTCTACTGTGTTTGAACAAAATACAACTCGTCTTATCATTATTTAATATCAACCAATTTTGCTGAAACCATTCCGATATTGTTTGCACTACATTAGATGCTTTGGTCTTTAAACTATCATACTCTTTATCAAAAATTAGAATATTTGTGTCATCAGCATAAGATGTTATATAAACTGAGTCTTTATTTAAATACTGTTGCAAATCATTAATATATAATAGAAAGAGTATTGGCCCCAGCACACTGCCCTGTGGTACACCTAGTAGGACCCTTTGGGTCCTGGAATAATACTCTGATGAATTTGCCGTAATACACACTTTTTGATATCTTTCATTGAGATAAGAATTGAACCATTTATTCGCTATTCCTCTTATGCCTAGCTTATCCAGTTTACTGAGAAGTGTATTGTGATTAACACAATCAAATGCTTTTGATAGATCGAGAAATATACCAAGAGCAATATATCCATTGTCCAGATACTCCAGTATTCTTCTGACAAAATAAAGGTGGCTGTTGTTGTAGATTTATTTTTCTGATAAGCATGTTGACTTTCAGTTATAATATTGTATGATTCTAAAAATGGAATTAGTCTCCTACACATGACAATTTCAAGTAACTTGGAAAAGGACGATAGCATACTTATGGGTCTATGGTTTTCTATTAGGGATGGATCCCCTTTTTTGTATAGAGGTTTGACAACAGCTGTCTTTAATCTTGACGGAAAAACGCCGTATCTCAGAGGTTGATTTACTACATAAGTCAAAGGTTCAACTATGTACCAGCAGATTTTCTTTAACATGATATTGCTAATATTATCATCACCACTAGAATACTTATTTTTTAAGCCATTAATGATATCCAAGATCTCATTCGGTGTTACTTCAAATAGGAAAATTGAATTAGGATTAGAAGTGATAAGTTCGAAGGTATTATTATTAGCAGGAATCGTTCCAACCAGATCTGTAGCCATATTAACAAAGGCATTATTAAAAATTTCACTCGCTAGTTGTGGTGATGTGATAATATCACCATTATCATTAATTTCAATGAATGTTTACAATATTCCAAATAGTCTTAGATTTATTACAGGAATTATTAATTTGTGCTTCGTAGTAATTAGACTTTTCATGTATAAGTAGAGTAGTATAATAATTTTTATAATTTACATAAGTTTGTTTTGTGACTCTACCTTGCTGATACGATTCGTGTAATAAATTTAACGTTTCTTTGGCATTATAAATATTTCTTGAGATCCATTTACTCTTTTTGTTTTTTTGTATTTTAACAGATTTTAGAGGAAATGATGCGTTGAAGTAGTTTAATAAAATTCGAATGAAAACATTGTACATGTCATCAACAGTTGCGGCTTCATACACTGATAGCCATGTCTCCTGCACTAGTAGACTATAAAAGAGTTGGTAGTTTTCTGTACTGAAAATACGCCTGTATTGACATGTTTGGGTTTTAGCAATTGCGTTGCCTTTAATATGTAGTAGCTGAGCAAAGTGATCAGAAATATTTACATCTAGTACCTCTGTTTTACATTCTATCAGATTTGAAACAAAAATATTGTCGAGACATGTTGAAGTAGTTTTAGTTACTCTAGTAGGCAAATTTACTGTGATTTTTATATTATAAGAATTTAACAAGTTCATAATCAAATCTTTATTCTTGGTATTCTTTATAGACAACATGTCAATATTAAAATCTCCTGCTACTATCACAAATTTCTCATTCTCAGTGGCCAGCTCTAACAAACAATCTAGTTTATCAATAAAGATATTAATACTGGAAGCCGGAGGTCTGTATACAACACATATCACATAGCACATACCCCTAATCTTAACCTCTACTGCCGTACATTCAAATAAATAGTCCTCGCTTAATGCATTTATGTCTTCGCGAATGGTTGTAGATAATGAATTTAGAGCGTATAACACAACACCTCCATGAGCACTTCTTGCTGCTCTACAATAGGACGAAACTAATTTATAGTTTTCCAACTGAAAAGCAGCAATAGTTTCCCATTACCTCCCGTTTGGTACAATGGTGGCTGTGGCAGGGTTTTCCCCCCCACCTCTCATTTACTACATCTTTGCCCAACCTCTCAACAACATGTATCTAAATTGTGGAGTCTTAATGTTCATTTTAATCTCATTTTTCAAATTTTTTAAAAATAGTTAAAACATTTATTTTCATCGTATAATATGTTGAATGAATAAACAAAAAGGTAACCGATCGAGCAGACGCTTGATTTGACCTAAGAGGATAATAAGTCCGACAAAATGACACCAATTTAAAGTGGTTGGGGTATGATATAATTTCTAACTTTTTTCTTTCGGCTGTCAGATGGAATCACTTCTGTATAGCAAGCGGGTAATTGTACTGAAATTCTTATATTTCCTCATTTGAAGATTATTCACAAATGCCTTTCAGTTGGGGTTTGTATAAAAAGTAGACTTTTAAATAATCCCCAGTACAAGGAAACACTGATAGAGACCACTTTATAATTTTCAACAGAGTACTTCCATTTTTTTCTGAATCGGCCTATAAGAATGACTGTTAATTTACATGCAACAAATTTCTGGGTGTTACTATATAAACTCTTGGGATATAGGCATTACTAAAAATATTTCGATTATTTTGATGAGTGTCACTGTGACGGAACATTCGTTTTGTTTATTTTTGTGAACAATGTTATTGTTATGTGTGGAATAATAGCGACGGTATTTATTTATTTATTTGAGGTGGTGCACTCATTTTTAGATTAAGAAAATATAGGTTTTTCAATTCCGTCAGTCTGTTTGTCTGTCTGTCGGTCTCTTGTATGTCTGTTGGTGCATTAACTAAAAAATTACTTGACTGAAAACAGTTAAATTTGGCAGGTAGTTGACACTACTGCCATCGAAGAGATGGTTAGACTACACTACATGGATGTGCAACTAAAAATATGACAGATGGCAATAATATTTGGCATATAATTAACACGATTTGCAAGGAAGACACCTATTTATAGTTTTAGTGAAAAATATATAGTGCGGGCATCCTAAGAGATAATTCAACTATGGTGGAAATTTGTAAAGGTATTTACGCAAGCCTTCCATATTTGGCACCTTTTATTTAATATTGAATTTTTGCTGTCGAATGACCACTGTATATTTTTTTGACCAAAAGTGATTAGGTTTTCTTTGTAATAATACATCCGATTACTATTCTCATACTTACGTCATTTCGTAATTAATAATTTTTTAGAGTGACCACCCTGTATAAATATAGAGGGAAATTCTGTGTAAATACCTTTACCGATTTTTTTAAATATTGTCTACTTCTGGAGAAATATATAATGTACTGTAAAGTAATCTCTAATAGTCTGTTTTTGTTTCATTTTCCTGTCTAATTAATAGTTTCCTAAAAAAATTAGTTTGAAAAATAGCTCCACTGGTGCATATTTTCTCAATGATCTCGAAGACTATTTAAGGTTAAGGGCTGAAAAATATATAATTCGTTTTTTTATGATTTGCCATTGTAAGAACAAAAATTGTTTCAGATATTTCAACTAGGGTCCATTTCACTATGCTTATCTGGCTAGACCCTTTATGAGGAATGAACGTTGAATGGGTCATGAATCAGAAAATTCAAATTCAAGTGTCTATTGTAGTAAGTGAAATTAGGAAATATAATTATTTTTGCTGATTTATTCTTACAGGTATGACTTGTCCATTGTGTGGTACACCACTCGAATTGAAACAAATTAACTTTAAAAGTGCTATTTACATTTGTGTGAATTTAAAATGTCCTTACCCAGTTGGGGCAGAGTGCATCGAAATTAGTAGAAAATGTGAGGATATGGTTAAAGATTCTAAAGCACAAAGTAATGTAAAAAATGAAAATATATGTTTTTCTTCTCAAAACAATAACATCAAGAAGGAAAATCAATGTGACAGTACTCAATTGTTTAATGAAATATTTTCAACCTTGAATCAAGAACTAGGGTTTAATGATAGTCTAAATAGAAATACTCCTAGTAATACGTTACCTACTGATGTATTATCCGTGGAAGAGATAAATAATGGCCACACAGACCCAACTGTAACAATGAATGATTTGGATCGTTTCCTTAACGAATTCATGAGATGAAGCTAGTCTTTAAGAAAAAGTTTATATATGTAAGTTATGTATAACATATAAAAACCATATAAACAAATAAAATTGTATCATTCAAAAAACTTTCATTCATGCCTACCACACCTATACTCTGAATATTCTATTCTATTGCATAATAGGGTGTTTCTCAAAAATACTTGAAATTGGTAATTATTATTGTGTCTAAAATGTTTTTTTATCCGCCTAATAGTGAAACAGAACCACTTGAGGAAAATTTTATTTTTAATTATAATTATTTTGCAGTAAGCAGAGTTCAAACTGACTTCCAAGTGTCTCAGTTTGCAAATTAGACACGCTAACCACTGAGCCGCCGTCTCCCTATTGCAAGTATACAAGTAGTAATAACATATAGATATAAAATCGGCAGCTACTGGAAGCAGCTGGAACCTCCCAATCCGGTGGATCTTTGAAGCCGAAAAGGGCACTAAATTATGTATCATGACAGCACTAAATGAAGTCCAATCTCAACCAAAACATTTTCAGATCTTCTGGAGAACTAAAGAAACCCTCGTGCAAACTGTTGTCCAAATCCGTTCAGTAGTTTTGGTGCTATTTTGCTAAAACGTTTTAAATTCAATGCGACAGTAAAGCTGTATAGTTGTTGAATAGGAATGCACGTGACGCGACGAGTTTCACGGCGCAACGGCTCCGTGCATCAACCGTGCCACGCGATAAGCTATCTCATGCTTCAAATTTACTTTGTTTTTTTAATTTTTTCCACAGAAACCAAATCGAAAAGGTACAAGTGTGATATTTCGTTGAAATTGGAATTTTAACTGTTTTTCAATGGTTCTGTTAGAAATTGTAAGTAATTATAAAATAAACAACTTGTGCCAAAACAGCACTAAACATAATCCGATCTCAACCAATACCTTTTCAGATCTTCTTGGAGCACTAAAGAAACCCTCATGCAAAGTTTCATCCAAATAAGTTTACTCATTTCGCCTCTATTGTGCTAACACACACATAGATTCGTGGGATCTCAAAACGTAAAGATTTGATGTTAGAGGTGTTTCAGAATCTCATGAGCCACGAAATGCGCAAAAGGCAAAGTTTATTCTGAGTTATAAGTATGTTTTTGAAGACACTGGAGGCTGCCTTGCTGTATACATAAACAGGAGCTCGGGATAAATTGTAAACAATAAATATAATATAAGATGTGTAACTGAGTCAACAGGAGGGATTACGTCTCTGCGCATATGAAGGTCACAGCTCATGAGGTTTTAAAACACCTCTATTTCAATTTTCTCCTTTGGACCAATTTTATTAACCTCCCACAATTTTGTGGGGGGAGTTAGAATTATAAATTTGTTTCTTTGCAAATTCAATTAATAGAAAAAAAATTAAAAAACAAAAATACCAGTCAATTTGTTTTAATATATAAACTTAACAATACGGTTAGAGGTAGAGAAAACCAATGAATGATACATGATGCTTTCTAGCATCTTATATTTATAATACATTAGATAAAAAGAAACATTATTTTATTTATTTATTTGTTATTTATTTATACTGCATATTTATAATTACATACAGTGAATAAAGTAGAATAAAAATTGGAACATTAATGACAAAACAAATATTAAGGTATAAGTATATAAATATAACAAGGAAACTAAATATTTATGTATTTCTTATCACAGATAGTTTGATTTTAATTTGATTATATTAATATTGAACATATCTACCCCATATGGCTTATACTGTTAACTGCTGAAGAACACATTTCAACAGGCGAGTTGATATGTGAGGTGTTAAACATACAATTTCTTCATCTTAGTCTGGTACATTAAAGTTTAAAGCACCTAAAATCATCTATTTGATTATGTAATATGTCAAATATAAACAATATTTGAATGTCTTTAGTGCGTTTAGTGAGAGAAGTTATTTTAACACATTCAGTGCCAAGTTAATATTGTTGGATCTACACATGAGACCACCCATAAGACAAGCTTAGCAGACACCGGTGTCTGATCTGGCCCTATATAAAAAAAATGTATATTTTTTATCACACCAAGGCATAGCAGACACATTTATCGAAAAACTGGTTAATTTCCTAGACTGTAGTGGTCATTTTAGCGGACACAAATAAATCGGCGGACACCGCGCTATGCTGTCGATATGGATTGAGTGTCTGCCCTGGCCTCTAAAATACATATAATTTATTTAAGTACTTCTCAGCAGGCCACAGCTGTCACAATGGGGGACACAGCTTTCAAAATCTGTATAGTTTTTTTTATTAAGAACCTATGGCCTATACGCCATTATACAGGGCCATGGCCAGCAATTAATGATAAAAACTCTTCGAATGTGAGTGTCTGCTGGCTAATGCTAATGGCTAAGTAAGGCGGACACCGGTGACTGCTAAGGCCTGATCCAACTGTAGCTTATCAGAAACCGGTGTCCACCATGGGACTAAATGTGTTAAATTGTATTAGTTGACTTTAATAAGATATCAGAAAAGGTCATATTCTATGTTTCTTAAAAATACATACATAGGTCTTAAAAACATCTTTTGGACTTTTTCCAGCATGTCAGTGTATAGGTATGTTCTTGGTGACCATATATAATGCAACAATATTCAAGTTTCGAGCGTACATATGAATTAAACAGCCATTACAAGAAAAACAGTGTGGAAATTGCATCATACACACTACATCCATCCATCCAGCCCAATAAGTATATGACCGTTAAATGAGAAATTATTAGTGAATAAAATACCAAGCTCTTTAATTTCGATCAGTCTTTCAATCTGAATCTTGTTGATGGTCATTGTCCTTACAAAAAGTAGAGATGGCCTCAAGGTCACGTAACCTATCAGTCTTTCATGGTGTTGGTTTGAAGGAACAGTTTTAGGTCATCTGTATACATTAAAAGAATTTGAATGCTCAATATAATCGGAAACATCATTGACAAATATTACAAAAAGCTAGGCCCTAATATCGAACCTTGTGGTACTCCAGATGTTGGTATGAATGTATGTAAGTGATAGTCATTAAATTTGACACATTGTGGTCGATTAGTAAGATATGATAGTAAATATTGCAGTAAATCGTAAGTTGATCAGGCTGCCAGAACCCTGCAATTATCTTCAAATTCAAAATAAAAGAGAAATGTGTCAGGAACTATAATAATAATAAAGGAATTTATTAACCAAATTAATATTACAATTTAAAGTAATGACCTAATTTAATGAGAAAAATATACTTACCTTAACGTCTTTATACATATTGCAATATACATGCTTTGTGAAAGAAAACTATGAAGAATTTTACAGTAGATATGAAACCAATTACCCTTTCAGTACCAGAGGTCGTGCAACATCGGTGCTACGTCAGCCACAAAGTACAACTAAATACAATAGTACAATTAATAAAATTTATAATATATACCAAAAGCCATTATAAAAAACATATTAACAAAAAACTTTAAAGTGAAATTTAAAACATATTTATATTTATGTCATAAAGTATTTTTATACATTATAACTTATTATATACTACACTACTACATGTTTAACTGTTTTATATTTGTCAATATAATTTATATGTTATGCCTCATATTGACCTATTCTACATTATTTTATATAATATAATAAAATAAAGCTTGTTTTTTATTATTCAAGAAATTATTAACGCTGAAGCATGTTCCTTGTGGAATTCTAAAGGGCCCTACCATATTTCATCCTTTCCAGTTTGCTAACAACAATCACACCAGGATATCATTTTGTCTCTTGGTCTTTCGTTTACAACAAGGGAACCTTTATAAGTTTCATGTATTATTCAAAAGTCAGGCTATTTTCTCTTATTAAAGCTGATAAATATTGATAGCTGGCCTCACTTATGTACTTGTGTGGCTGATGGAGCTTGGATGATTTGATCTCATTACGTTGCCTAACAGTTATCCCCTTTGGTAATATAAAACTTTGAGGTGATGATGATGATTGAGTTCCACGCTCTTCATCTTCGTAGAAATACGAAACTCTATAACATGTACCTGTATGCTCATGGTGCATGTCACGACTTAGCTTGATTATTCACAGCGATGTTTATGTAACTGATGTGCTTCTCTTTGTTTTCCCTAGTAGGTATATCGGAGAAATAAGCTAGGGCGGAATTCTGCACTATCAATCTCCGTTTGTCATAATTACATACATTCCATATTTTTTCAACAATATTCAGTTCGATCGGCGAGTGCCTATTTGCAACATAATAACGCTGTAACCTCATATGTCGGGAATTTGTTCTATAGTTTCTTGTAGAATGGGACTACCGTACAAGATTCTGCAATATATGTTGTGAATGTCACGTGTTTCCACCCCTTTTTTGGAAACCACCCTTCACAAAATCCGTGGCTTCAAAATAATTTATAACAAGAGATAAACACTAACACACTATCTAATAACTTATTGGAAACTTATAAAAGTCGAGAACCTTCCACAGTGATCTAGAAATCTTGATCCTTTTTTATAAACTTCTAGAAACCTTACTATTACCACCAGTGTCTCATAGATGGCGTGCATGAATCCAGGATGTGGGGACATGGTTTTGCAGTTACCTACACCATTGTTCTTCACCAGTCATGGAGCTTTCAACTCCTGCCAGTGTGTCATTTTTATTCCTAGTGCCCATGAAAGGGTGTTGAGGAACAACCGGATTCTCTTATAGCGGTCTCTATTTACTTAAGGCGGCTACAGATGTAACTGCATACTTGAATGGTATGCATGCACAAGTTTACTGTACAAGCATACTAGAAAGTGTGTATTATAAAAACTGTGCAAGTGTTGTAATACACACGTTCCAATATACTTTTACAATAAACTTGCACATGCATACCGTTTAAGTATGCAGTTACGTATGTAGTCGCCTTCAACCCCAACAGTGTAGAAGACAGCTTATATTCACTTGTACGTAGTATTCTTATAAAATAATATTACTAATAAGAACAAGAACAAGGATACAGTTTAGCTTTGTTTTGGTTCTAATAAGACCGGTTCTAGTTCTAGAACAGTTCCCATCATGCGCAGTAAAGAAACAGTCATGAGCAGTACACTAAAATAAGCATAATTTGTTAAACAACGCAAGACGGTAACGATTCTAGAACCACAGTAGAGAGAATGGATAGAACACCTGCTAGTACTTCAAAAGATATTAATGTCCTTGATGCTCCTGGTCCCTCAACATATTATCCTACATAGGAGATTATCTTTTGAAGATGAACATGAGGCTTTTGGTATGTATATAATATTTATATATTATAACGGCGCCAAATATATAGGCTGTAAGTGGTTAATGTGGTCTAAGTTTTAGAGTACTTGTACTTGTACTCTTATAAACTAAACTTACAGAATAAATTGATTTATTTCCAGAAGATATCATATTACTTTCAAAATCTAAATCTTATCACCAAAAACTTCACAGTAATATTGTTAACTTTGAATATCTGTAATTGTTTTATAGAGGACTTTAACTGTCGACATGTATTAAAAATTTTTCCACAAAAATACAAATATGAATATATATGTGTATCGTACCTACAAATATTTAAAAACTCCACTAATTTTTAATTTTGTTATTTAGGTAACAAGGCAGGTGACGAAATGATTGACTTTGAACGTCCTACGAGTCCGACAAATCAGGAAGACTTACAACTAGAATTAGCAGTCCAAAAACCCAACATGCATTGAGTTTCTAAAGTTTTCAATAACAATTATACAGCGACTATTAAACTTTATGAAAATCCAAATGACTCTTTTGACGTCCAGTGATGGAGTGATAAAATGTTAACAGTTTGTTTCTGTCGGCATTTTTTTAGGTAACGAATTATTTCTTTGTATCAATGTTTGCAGTATATTAAACAGAAACAATATGTTTCACAAAAACTATAGTATATGCAACTCACACAAAATGGTAACTTTGTACTCGTGTCAATTGCAGAACTTACCTTCGACTCTTCTTGCAAACTTCCATAGTCATGGAAGATGAGCATCATTTTGTACTTGTTGCATTGTATACTATTTTGTAATTTTGTGCTTGTTACTTTGACTTTGTATGATGTAATGTACAATTGTATGAATTTTTAACTTTCGTAAAGTACTGGTACTGGCTAACATGAATAAATTATTTAATTAGTTTCCTAGTTTTATTTAAAAAACTAATCCACACTCCATCCTTCCATTATTAGGTAGTGTAAAAAAAAGTGCTACATTATTAGAGTCAGATCTAGTTGTTTGTATTAATTATGTATAATATTATGCAGTTTATACATGATCCACATATATTAAACAAAGCCATTTGATATAGATATATCTTATATATCCTTGATTCATAAAATTTGTCATAAACATTTTCACTATTCTTCTAACCACTAACCACTTTATATACTAATGAAAGATTAAAGTATTGTAACGTTCTTCATATGTAGGTACATATAAAACTCTATGTTATCAGACATTTTTTTTGCATACCTCTCCAGTGCACCCTAGACGATTACTACTATTGTCAATACAAAGAATTATTAATAATATTATTGAGCACGTGTGGACTGGATTGATGTTGGATAGTGATGTGAATCCGAATTAAAAATATTTGAGAGGATAATTTAATGAGTTATATGGCATCACAAAATTATTTTCATCTCTTCCAGCATGAATATTTAAAGATTCGGTCTACACAAACAGCAATATATGCATTCACACGGAAGATACAAAATAGTTTAGAAGGTAATAACTTCTCTGTAAATTATTAATAAAAGTATGGTATAAGAGGTAACATGATAAAGTGGTTGTGTTCATACCACACAAAGAAGATAGAAAGTTTTCGTCATAAAAATGACGATGCAAACAATTAGGCGGGGACTACCTCAGGGCATTTTTAGGACCTATTCTGCTCATAATATATATCAACTATTTATCTGATATAGCAGACAATTCAAATCTACTGGTTTTTACACCCACGTACTTTGGTGTAATAATTCTGGCTAATATACATATATTTCCATGAGAGCAGAAAACTGGTTCATGAAAATAAATAATGTATGCCTTGACACCCCAGTACAGTGTTGCGAATTGTACGATAATTATCGTTTTTGTACTATAATTTCATCTATTGTACGATATACGATAGTACCTGTACGATAATGATGATTTATACGATAATTTCAAGCATTCACAGATTAGGTCGTCTTTTTGGTAAATTCAGTTGGTAATAACAATAACATTGTACATATAGTATCAAAATTCGTGCAAAATTCCGTCCTCTACATTCCTTGCATTCGTATTATTGTATGGAAGGGGCAGTATTAGCCCTCGTCAGTGGCCAATCGGCTTTGAAAAGTTATTTTGATAGGCGGAATTCATATACTGAGCTCAGCGGCGTGCGAGCACTTTAAAAGTTAAAGGAAACAGCTGCTAGAGCGATGGGCTGATGCAAAGTATGTGTGTTGTATCAGTTACTTAGTTTTCAGATTTTATTTTGCCATTTTACAATATGTAGTTCGAGTTCGGACGAGGAAAGACGGTGTTCTATATTTTTTACATTAGGTGTATAATAATAAACGCCAAACGCGCACCCCATGCACCGCTACTGTTGTCAATCGGCGAAAGTACGATAATATACGATAATTTGAGCGTCATCTTTGCTATAATTTGGTTCGGCACAGTTCGCAACACTGCCCCAGTATGTTGCACAATCTGAGTATTGTTACGGATTTCCACCTTTTAGGAAACACCCTGTATGAATCCGTGGGTTCTAAATAATTTTAACAAGAGATTAAACACTACTAACACTTTATTTAACAATTTACTGACTATACAATACTTCAAAATACACTTTGTTTACTTTAACCTCACTTTTTCCCGAACGTGTCACTTCTCAAACAAACTTTTTTTTCCGCGCTTGTAATCGCGCCTTACATACTCCGAAATTAGCTCTAGATCAATCCAGAATCTTCTCCAACCATAAGCTAGAAAAGTCCTTGGCTCTTTCTAGAGCCTTTCCAGTCACCATCATAGGCATAGGCGTACCATCTCCTTTTCCAAGGGGGTGTAATTCATAACACTGCCCCCTCCTTAAGCCTGATCGTCCCGATCAGGCAACTCAGAATCATCGATGTATTTCGCCAGCCTGTCCAAATGCACGATCTTCATCTTGGACTTTTTGCTTCGTTGAATTCGATAGACGACGTCATTAATTCGGGTAATAACAGTATACGGTCCATCCCAAGGCGGTTGAAGTTTCGGTGACCTTCCTTTCTTCCGCTGTGGGTTGTACAGCCAAACCAGGTCTCCTGCCTTGAATCCTTCTGAACTACCCTTACGGTCATATCGAGCCTTCATTCTGTCACTGGCTATGGTGATTTGGTCTCTAACTAACTCATGGACGTTCCTTAGCCGTTCACTCACTTCATCTACATAGCTGTTCACAGGAAGTCGTTCTCCACCTGGTGTTCCAAACATCAAATCACATGGCAGTCTGATCTCATGTCCAAATACTACACGAGCCGGAGTCTGTTTTGTAGTTTCGTGGATAGCAGCTCTATATGCCATGAGGAAAAACGGTATGTGGAGATCCCAGTCACGTTGATTTTTATGAACGACTTTAGAGAGATGTTCTTTCATAGTCTTATTGTGTCGCTCCACCATTCCATCTGATTGAGGGTGAAGGGCTGTCGTCCGTGTTTTGTGTATTCCCAATAACTAGCAGGTTTGCTGAAATACCCCTGACTCAAAATTTCTCCCTTGATCTGAATGCAGCTCCAGGGGTACACCAAACCGACATATCAAGTTATCTACCAAGACTTTGGCGACAGTAACCGCTTCCTGGTTCGGAATTGCGTAGGCTTCAGGCCATTTACTAAAATAGTCCATGGCAACCAGTATGTACTTGTTACCGTCCTTGGTTACTGGGAATGGTCCGGCTATATCGATCGCAATCCTCTCAAAAGGGGCCCCGACGTTATATTGCTTCATTGCACCCCTACTTCTAGTCTGTGGTCCTTTACTGGCTGCACAAGTTTTACAATTACGACACCAAGCTTCAACATCTTGACGACTATTTACCCAGTAAAATCGTTCACGTACTTTATTCAGGGTCTTGTTAACGCCGAAGTGTCCACCGGATGCTCCATTATGCACTTCTTGAAGTACTTTCGGTACTCGACACCTGGGAATCACTAGACGCATAACAACTTGCTTCCCATGCTCTTTTTAACAGCCCATTCATAACTCTAAGTGAGTCCCACTGTGCCCACAAAGCCTTCAATCCAACTGCTTTATCCGAAACATCCTTCCACTCTGGTCGAGTTCCTTTTTCCTTTGCTCTCAATATAGCCCCAATCTCTGCATCGTTCAGTTGTTCTTGTCTAAAATAAATAAATAAGTTCTTTATTGGATAACTCCAAATGGCCATCGACCGAGGTCCTTCAGCCAGTTTACAATAATGTTATTTTCATTAACAATATTTAAATAAAAAGGAAAATTGCATATACTACATTGAACAAAAAAAAAAAAAAAACACTGAGAGTTATTGGTAAAAATAATTAAAACATTTAGAGAGAAAAAAAATATATATATATATATGTATATATATCAAGCTTGTATTAAAATTTCATGGCTCTATCTCTTGAAATTGATTTACTAGCTCCCATAATGTGTCGCTCGGATTTCTAGCTCTTCTCTGGGTTCTACGATCTCTAGATATACAGTATGGATTCAATTTCTCGATGTTGTTCAAATTGGCAAATTTTTTGTGGAGTTTTGGAAGCCTGAGATTGATCGGTTCTACTTTGACTTTCTGATAGAGAAGATTGTTGGGGGGATTATATAGTGGATTTTGTGGATGTCGGATTTTGGTAATGGTGCGGATTGCTTTTCTTTCTCCAACTTCGATATTCTTCTTTGCTGTTGGTCCACAGTTGGAAAATAGTACACTGAGGGAAGTTTTTTGCAGTGACAGCCAAAAATCAAGCTACAGCAGCAAAAAACTCTATTTAAATAGGCGCCAGCCAAGAATTTTGTAAAGGCAGTAAAATTCATTTTGCTGAAGTTACTTTACTGCAATAGTAAAGTTACTTTATAAGATAATCTTCATTGCAGCCACCGAAAATAAACTTTACTGTTATAGTAAAGTAATTTTATTGTAGCAAATTGGAATATATCACTAAATATGCAAACTATCTAGCTAGGGTAGCAACAGTTCTTTTTAATTCTGACAATAATTTTTACTACTATTTAATAGCTTTATTGCTATTGTAGTTGATCTCATTTTTGTTGTACCAAAAATATTTATTAGCTATCGCAAAGTATTTGGCTACGATAGGATTAATTCTTTTCACTTGCAGCAACATTTTTTATTACCACTATGATTTTCTTGGTACTGTAGTTAATTCTTTTTTTGCTGTAGCAAAGTTACTGATTGGATAGAGCAAGAACTTGGCTGCAGTAGTATTACTGATTATTATTTACAGCAAAAAGTTTCACTACCATTGCAAAATTTTTTACTACCCTAGTAAATTTCTTTTTTATTGTGGCATATATTATTATTCTTTCTTAATTTAGTAAAAAATTAGCCTGCCTCAGAAAACATATTTGGTCACGTCAAAAAGTTTTAGATCAATAACAGTTGAATTTCTTAATTAGAATAGAAAGGTCATTTTGCTACTATTAAAAAGATATCTGCTGTAGGAATAAACATTTTTTTTTGCTAAAAAATAGACGGAGCTAAAAATACTCTTTTGATGAAATTTTTTTGAATAGAAATATATTTAGTTTTCTAAGGAAAATAATGTTATTTATAAGTTATTTACTTTTTATCAATTATTAATTAGTTTGTCATTGCCAGTTTATCGCATTATAACAAGCAATTTTTTTATCAATGATATAATTTAAAAAAATATGAATTCGTTTTGAGTAATACACACCATAGTGTATGATGGCGTAAAATGCTTCTTTCCTCCAGAATAAATTCATGTATTCATAATTTTTTTGCATATAATTATTATGAAAACTGGCATTATACCAAAATACTAACTGATTATAATGTAAATTGAACTTTATAACAAAACCATTTAAACCAATTTCAATCCAAGAAAATTTTATAAATAAATATTTTTGGGCTATATGCGTCCCCACATGTAGTTTTCAGGAGGAATGTTTATTCCTAAAATACAACTTTACAAAATGCGCAATCTTATCTAATTAAAAAAAATCTGCTATTGGTGGCCTTAAACTCTTAGACGCGACAAACTTCTGTGACAAACCAATGTTTTATATACAGGTATACGAATTTTTCATTTGTAATTTAATATTCGCTTGATAAGCATTGAAATTAAATGTTAGATAATGACATAGATATATAGATACATCACTTTGCGGCTATATGAAAAACATTATTTTTTAAGATTTTTTTTTACATAAGAGGAAACGAATAATAAATATTAAATTACCTAAACATGAAACTACAAGCAAAAAATTGGTATACCTTGGACTAACAAATGGTTAAGGATTGGGCTCAAAGAGACTAAAATCAATTAAAAATAAATAAACATTTATTTTCATAGATGATAAATTAACAGATTTTCTTTATAAGTAAAAAACATAAAACATATAAAACATTAAATTGTATTATTTGCCTAAAACAAAAACAAAATTAAAAAAAAAGAATAAATAGACATTTATTTTGATACGTAATAAATTAACAATCTTTCCCTAGGAGTAAAAAAACACATTTAAAAGTAAAATACATAAAATGTAGAAAGAAAACGCTAAATTGGTGAATGTCATTCTGGTAATTTTACTGCCATCGGTCGTGGGTCAAAACAACGCATCTATTATTTTAGTACTTACTGTCAAAGTTCTTTAGAAACACTTCCATTCCCCCATTCAACAACCATTTCTTTATACGTTTCTGTCATGGTGACATATCATCACTAGGTATATCTATTACCTATGGTAAACTGAATTTAAATCAAGTTAATTTGAAATTCCACAGACAGAGCTGCTCCACGCACATGTGATGGGGAAAGCAGGTGATGTTTTCTATGATAAACAAGAATAGCCTATAGTTGCTTTGCTCTCGCTTGCTCCTATTGCCATACCTAAACAAACACTTTCCGAATCCGTACACACCAGTAGAATCGACTCTGCGATTTAAGAAACCAAAAACAAAAAACGACTTGCCCAAAAGTCTCCTGTGATTTTTATTATAATGAAACACACCACACATAAAAATATAGTACATAATATTCAACCCGCACAAAGGCACAAGTATATAAACGCGACATTATTTACTTATTTACCAAGTGTATCGTTGAGGTCACAGCGTAGAATGACGTCGGGGCAGAGCCAATGAGAAGCAACCTGTGTGTTTTCCCCTGAATCCGGAGTTGACCGATTCAGTCCGATTGATGTTGTGGTGACGTAATTCAACACAAAACTTTGTAATTCCAACAAAGTTTTTATTTACCACAGTTAAATCTTTCTTTATATTGTCCTCTTTTTAATGGTAGCTAAATGCTCTAGTGCTCTAGTAAAGCAACTAATAAAAACTCTAAAGTACTTTTTAAGGGCTAATACAAACACTCAGTAAAGTTATTTATTCTAGTATAGTGAACAGATATTTCTAACCTAATTAAAATTATTGCTACTCTAGTTAAAAAACGCGTAGCAAATAATTTTTTGCTGTGGCTTTTCTCAGTGTAGGTGTCCGTATTCCAGAATTGGTCGGCATATTGTTTTATAAATTTTTGTAGCAGATGATATGTTAATTCCTTGATTTTTGTAGGTTAAAGTTCTGAAATGTTTGGCTCTAGTTGTTATTTTTTTCTTAATGTTGTTTGAATGATTATTGAAATTTAATTTGTGGTCTAGATGTATTCCTAAATATGTCGCAGATGTCTTCGGATGGACTATTTGATTTGCCATGTTAATTGTTGGTGATGCTTGGGAAGGATGGTGGTTAAATATGACCAGCTGAGATTTTGTTGGATTAGCTTGCAATCTCCACAAGTTAAACCATCTGTTTGTTTTGTCCATTAGATTTTGTAGTTCTTCTGATGTTTTCTTTAATGTAGTGTTATGTGATACTAGGGCTGTGTCATCTGCAAACTGTAATATATATGACTGGTGGTTAAATTCCGGAGTGTGGCTGTAGATATCATAACAATAAATATTATAGAGTATCGGAGACAGAGGCGAGCCCTGTGGAACCCCCTGCTCAGGTGTAAATTTGTCAGAAAGGAAGTTGTCGATTTTTATTTGTAGGACTCGATGTTCTAATAAATCTTTTATTAAGTGTATTAAATAATCTGGACACTCCAGTCTCTTTAACTTATATAAAAGGCCCATGTGCCACACGCTATCGAATGCTTTATTTATATCTAGAAATAGAGCTGCTGATTTTTGTCCCTTTAATTTTGTTGCTTGTACATTCGACACAAGTATAGCAAGCGGGTGCAATGTTGATGTTTTTTCCTTAAATCCAAACTGATACCCTGGAATTTTGTTTCCTATTGATTCTTGAATTTTTTCTTTTATTATTTTTTCAAAAATTTTTCCTAGTACTGGTAACAGAGTGATTGGTCGATAATTAGCAGGTTTCTTATGGTTCGTATTTGGTTTTGGTATTGTTATTATCGTGCCTTGTTTCCATTCCTGAGGATAATACATATGTTGCAAGCAGAAGTTGTAGATCTTTATAATATATTCATGTATCTCATATCTTAGTTGTTTTATAACATTGTAGGTGATGTGGTCTATACCCGGTGAAGTATTTTTTGTTTTTTGTAAAATATTAAAGTAGGCTTCCTCATTTATTTCATGTACATCATTTGGCTGTATTATATTAAAGTAGGTCTGATACCAGTTATTTACCATATCATAGTTGTCTTGGTCAAATTCAATGTTTGGTTGTTCACTGTATGAGTTTTGGAAATGCTCTTTAAATATTCTCGTCTTTTCTTTGCTCTCTGTATATTCAACTCCATTTTTCTCAATAGGCGGTATTTTAGTTTTTCTTTTGTATCTTGATAATTTATTCACTTCCTGATAGAAATTTTTACCTTGCTTTTCATTGATTTTGTCACACGCTTCCATCCATTTGTGTGATTTGTACTGCTGAATCATTTTATGTATGTGTTTATTGAATGCGTTGATATCACTTTTTATGTTGGGATCTTGATTAGCTTGGTATTCACGGTACATTTTTCTTTTGGTTTTGATTAATTTAATTATAAATGGTGGCAGTTCGTGTGAATAGTGGTTTATTTTTGCTTTTGGTGAATTTCTTATAATAGCGTCGGACAAAGTATTGTTGAACTTGGATATATCTTCTTTTGTTAGTGACACTTCTTTATTTAAATCGATGTATGATATAATTTCCTCATTGACTTTATCGATGTTACATTTGTTAAAGTTGTATTTTGTAATTTCTTCGTCAATGATATTTTGTGTTAGATCAAATTGAATTTTAAATCCGAGATGATCCGAGCCTAAATCTGGTACCAGTTCTACCTGCTTGATATTATTTGTTATATTTTTGGTATGTAAAATAAGATCGGGTGTTGTGTCCCTGTTGTTTGGCATTATAAAAGTTGGTGCTGTGGAATATTTTTTGAAGTCTGAATTCTGTAGGAAGTTGTTTAGTTGCTTTTGTTTGCCTCGGTTTATATTAAAGTCTCCTATGATTATAGCATATTTGTAAAGGGATGCTTTTATGAAAATATTCTCTTCGATTTTTGAGTTCGGGTGTATATAGACCAAAAACAAGTGTAGTCTGTCTTCTAGGAAAGGCATAGAGAAGTGTATCGTTTCATTTAACAAATTATTGATGCTGGGTGAATTTTCTTTTCGTATTTTTAATCTTGGATGTGATTGGACCATACTACCTCCTCTAGGGAGGTTAGTAATTTTGTTTCCGTTTAATTGAATATTATTCCAATCTCGATATGTTGTGTTGCTCTCTGTTTTGGTTTTGGTCTCAACAAGCAGAACGCAGCTGACATCATTATTTTCGACAAAATGGTTAATCAAATCTTTTTTCCTGTGGTAACTGTTAATGTTGTTATAAAGAATGTTGAACTGAGACATTGTATTGTCTATTATTTTCTCCTGTTGTTGGTTGTGTTGGGGAGTCTGAATTGGGTTGATCTAAATCAAACATTAGTATATACATCCTGTTACCCGAAAATGCTACGGTTGTATCAATATTATAAAGTTGTATAAACCTTTTTCTTAATTTAGTTAACAGTTCATCTCTATTTGTATTTTTTGGTTTGTTGATTTTTGTTACATAAGTATTGATGATTAGATCGTGTATTGTGATGTTGGAGTGAATTTTTGTATTGTTTGTAATTTGTTGGTTTATGTCTTTGCTTCTTTTGTTTAATGGTTTGATCGTTGTATTAGGAATTCCTTCGATTGGTGCTGTCGGCCTTCTGGGACATTTGATAGACCAAGCCTTGTGGTCTTCTGAACCGCATGCCACACATTTGGGAGCTTCATTGGAGGTACATTTGTTTGGGTGGTGATTGCCTGCGCATTTGTCACATTTAATCGGATTAGTACAATTTTCTATGGTATGTCCAAATTCAGAGCATTTTTTGCAGGGTTGAGGAATTGGTTGGGGAGGGTTACTTGCATAGACAGGATAATGTCGATTTTTATAGAATACTCCATTATTTAGTAGATGTTGATATGAAGTAGAACATCCTGTTATTATCCTTATTAATGTTGTTTCTTTACCTGTAGCTCTTGATTTGATTCTCTTGCAGTATCTATGTGATATGTTCTGTTGTAATAGATATTCACTGATATGTTTGTCTTCTATGTATGTCTCTACATTTGATATAACTGCAGAAAAGGAGAGTTGGGTAGCGATTTGTTTATTAGGTGTAGCTGAAGCTGAGGTTTCTTTGTAGCCAGTAATTTTTTTCGTTGCCGTTAGTTTTGCCAAGACAGCCAGTAGTTTGTATTTATCAGTATCGGACTTAATTAGAAAACCTTTTTGAGTTTTTAAAATAATGTCATTAGTGGTTGAAGGGAATTCTTGATTCCAGAGGTCGGCCATCTCCACTCTGCTCATTTCATCATTGGTGTTGACATAGTATAGGAATTTATATTGTTTATTAGTTATTTCTCTCATTTTGGCTGAGTAGTTTACTCTTGTTGTTTTTTGGACATTTCTTTGTATTTGATAGCTGTTATCTGTAGTTGTTTTTTGTTGAGGATTTCTTTCACTTGAATTTTTGTTTTGAGATTGTGATTGTGAATTTGTACCTATTATGTCTGCTATTTGTTCATTAGTTATTCATGATGATTTCTTGCGTTTTCTCTTTTTGTATTCTTGAATTAACCATTCCATATCCTCGGTCTCATTCTCTTCACTTGAATCACCCATTATTTAAAAATAACTTCTATTTATTCTAATAAAAAGAATTAATAATTCAGAGCAAAACAACATACACCCACTCACTATGGAAGTCGAATGTCAACTGTTGTTCTTGTCTCAGGGCTTCAGTTGTCCAATCATCCGGAACGTCTATTTTAATAGTGTTGATTACTCCCATGCCCTGCTGTTTTTCCACGTGGCGGCAGTGCTTGCAGTCGTCCTTGCATGGTCTTCTAGATAATGCGTCTGCGTTCTTATGAGATCTTCCTGGTCGATGCTCGATTTTAAAGTCGTACTGTTGCAGCCGTTCTATCCAACGAGCCAGTTGACCTTCCGGGGTTTTCAACTGCAACAGCCATTTCAACGCAGCATGGTCGGTCCTGATTTTGAAATGTCGCCCGTAGAGATACTTATGAAAATGGTCCACTGATTTGACGATGGCCAATAACTCTTTCCTGGTTACACAATAGTTTCGTTCTGGTTTGGAGAGCACCTTGCTGAAGTACTCGATCACTCTTTCCTCTCCGTTCTGAATTTGGGACAGCACACAACCAATCGAAGAATTACTGGCATCTGTATCTAAAATAAAAAGTCCATTCTGTTGTGGGTATGCTAGTACAGGACCAGTGCATAGAGCTGCCTTCAATTTTCTCCATGCCGTTTCACACTCCGGTGTCCACTGGTACTGAACTTTCTCCTCTGTTAGCCGGTGTAATGGCTTCGCAATGTCTGCAAACCCTTCCACAAAACGTCTATAATAAGTGCAAAGGCCAAGGAAGCTTCGTACTTCATGAACGTTAGATGGCCTTGGCCAATCTCGTACGGCAGAAATTTTATCGGGATCCGTTTGTATTCCCTCTGAAGACACTACGTGCCCAAGGAATTTAACTTCTTTCTGAAATAGTAAACACTTCTTCGGGTTCAACTTCAGGTGTGCATTCCTTACTCGTCCAAATACTTCTTGAAGATTTTTCAAATGTTCTGTAAAGTCTCGTCCCATAACCAGCACGTCGTCAAGGTAAACCAGGCACGTCTTCCAGGTTAGCCCTCGTAGTACAAATTCCATCAATCGTTCAAACGTGGCTGGAGCATTGCAAAGTCCAAAAGGCATCACCGTAAATTGGTAAAGACCACTGCCTGCTGAAAATGCTGTCTTTTCCTTATCATCAGGATGAAGCCCAACTTGCCAATAACCGCTCCTAAGGTCTAACGTCGAAAACCACCGTGAGCCTGCCAATGTACTTAACGTGTCGTCAATCCGGGGTAATGGGTAACTGTCTTTCTTCGTCACATCGTTCAATTTCCGATAATCGACACAAAATCTTAACGTTCCGTCCTTTTTGGCAACCAAAACTACTGGCGATGACCAGGGACTTGTTGACTCCTCAATGACTCCATCTTGTAGCATCTTATCTATCATTGCCGAGGCTTCTTCTTGTTTCGCTAGCGGAAGCCTCCTAGGTTGTTGTCGAATAGCAGGTGAGTCACCAGTATTTATCCGATGCTGGACTATATCTGTTTTTGTAAGGGCCTCCGTACTTTTAGCAAATACCGAACTTTCCTTTTCCAGGAACTTGATCGCCTCCTCTCGTTCATCCTTAGATAAATGCTCCAACTGGGAACTCAGCAAGGTCAAAACTTCCTGGTCTATATTTGTAGATGAATTTCCCTCTGTTTGTTCTTCGCACCTTGCTACCCACATAACCGGTTCATAGGAGCCAATCGGTTTGCCTTCTTTAATTGTTACTGCATGGGGATTTAAATTGACGACTCTAATTGGGATTTTATCTTTAGTCCGGGTTAAAGTTCTTGCCACAACAATATTGGTTAGGGACTTAATCGATTCATCACCTTCCACCAGGCCAACACGGTAGCCTCCAGGATTTCCTTCCAAGGCAGCATCGATGATCTGTTCCGAATGAGCAGGAATCTTAATCGTCTTTGTTGTCAATAACCTTGCTTTATGGAATTGGTCATCTGCGGTTGCCAGGATAAATTCCTCATTTCCAATTTTCAAGACTCGCTCCCCTACGTCAACAATAAACCTCTTCTCTTCCATGATGTCTAGTCCCAAAATGAAATCATCTGTAATGTCAGCCACAATGACCTTGTAATTGAATCTCAATCGTCCAACCTGCAGTTCCAAATTGACCTCTCCATGGACCGCAGCCCTGTCTCCCGTGGCTGTCCGAATAATTACTTCATTTTGCTTCTTCTTAATCTGCAAGCCTGATATAAACCCTGGCCGCACTATTGATGACGTAGCGCCTGTGTCAACAGTAAACACGCACTTTCTTCCATTCACATATCCTTGCAACAGCAGACTACTTGGAATTCTTCGCAGCTGGGAAATCTTTATTTCTCTGGGGGCACCGTGTTCCCTAGCCAGCACAGCCCCCTTAGTGCTGGCTATCTTTAGTTTTCCTGCTGCTCTTCTACATTTACAGCATTTACTCGTCTGTCCGAGTTCTGCTGTCGACAGTCTCGTTTCATATGTCCCATCCTGCCGCAGTTGTAGCATTTAATACCCCCACTTGGCTTTTCTCTATTTTGTTGGTTTTCCTGTCTTCTTGGAGGATTGAATTTAGCCAGTAATTGACTGAACATTTTATGTATATCGGCCAACATAGGGTTCTAGTTCTCCTTTTCTGACTGCGATTCTTCCAGCGTCATAGCCCGTACTCTTGACTTTGGAGTATCCCTATAGACGGCTTCTACCTCTAGTGCATGCACCAAGGCTTCACTACTACTTTTATGTCGGGATAGCCTGAGGACTCGTCTGATCTCCTCGTCCCTTATCCCGTCTAGGAATGCCCCCACTGCCAATTGCTCTTTAAATTCTTTTGGCACATTAGGGTATGCTAAGTGTGCCAGTCTTTCCACCGCAGCTTCAAATTCTTGCAGACTCTCTCCAGCTTTCTGAACGCGCACTTTCAGCTGGGTCTGGTATACTTGAGCAAGGTGTTGATCTCCATATCGTAGATCTAAGGCAGCTTCTAAAACTCTAATATTCCGTTGTTGGTCTACCGGAATTGTCTGGAGCAATTCCAATGCTTGGCCTCTTAAAGCTACGATTAATGCCTTAGCCTTCTCTTCGTCATTCCAGTTGTTTGCACTCGCTGCTGCCTCAAACTGTGTTTTGTAAGTCATCCAGGAACCTTGACCGTCAAAGGAGGGAATTTTTAATCGCTGGCCTGATGACCCCACTTGCTGGTTTCCTCTATCCCTCAACTGTCGTTTAAGCTGGTCTATTTCCTCTTTGACTTCTTCTTCGAACTTGTTTACTTTCACTTTGACTTCACCAACTTCTTCTTCGACCTTATTTACTTTTACCTCGGCCTTGTCCATTTTTCCTTCAACCCTATCTACTTTTTCTTTGACTTCACTTACTTCTTGCTCGACTTTATTTTTAAGTTCTTCAGCGACTGAAAATATGGCACTCTGTTGCGTCTCTATAATTTTCCTTAGTTCGTCTCTTTCTTCTTGTTGTTTAATGTCCAAGTCTTGCATGATTTTTCTCAATTCTTCCTGACGTTGTTTCTCTTCGTCTTGACGTCGTTTCTCCTCTTCTTGTTTTTCCTCTTGACGTCGTTTCTCCTCTTCTTGTTTCTCTTCTTGACGTCTTCGTTCTTGATCCTCAAAAATTTTTCTTAATTCTTCTTGACGTTTTTGTTCTTGTTCTTGGCGTCTTTTTTCCCGTTCCTCCTTCTCTTCCTGGCGCTTTCTTTCCTGATCCATCATCATCTTTTGCATTTGGGCCATAAAGTCCTGCATTTGTTGTTCGGATGCCATGCTTCTGGTCGTTACCGGCATACAATTACGTTGAAATCAAATAAGTTTAATATAATTACGTCACTATCGGTAATGGGACTGTCCAGAAAACCCTCAAAATGGCACGAAAAAGTCTTATCTAGAGTCTTTGTCACTTAACCTCTAATGTCCAACAAAATGTTCCAAAAATGTCTCAAAAATGCACTTAAACACTATTTTTCCTGTTCGAAAATAAACCTCGAACAATGTCCAGTAAATTAGTCCTTCCTGTGTTAGCACTAACTCCGAGGATAATGTCCCAGTCTTCTCAACACTCCCGAAAAATCCTCTTGTCAAAATTCCGCTTCCGACACCAAAATGTTACGGATTTCCACCTTTTAGGAAACACCCTGTATGAATCCGTGGGTTCTAAATAATTTTAACAAGAGATTAAACACTACTAACACTTTATTTAACAATTTACTGACTATACAATACTTCAAAATACACTTTGTTTACTTTAACCTCACTTTTTCCCGAACGTGTCACTTCTCAAACAAACTTTTTTTTCCGCGCTTGTAATCGCGCCTTATATACTCCGAAATTAGCTCTAGATCAATCCAGAATCTTCTCCAACCATAAGCTAGAAAAGTCCTTGGCTCTTTCTAGAGCCTTTCCAGTCACCATCATAGGCATAGGCGTAGAGATGGGTCGTTATTTCTGTAACGTTGTTTTGTCGCGGTATTTTTAGGTAGCGTACCGTCGCGCTACGAAATGCCAAAATAACCGGTTACTCGCAACGAGCAACCAAGTAACGACAGCACGTTGTACAACTGCGCTGCCCTGTCGCTGCAACGGGCTAAAGTAATCGGTTACTCTAACATCTGAAGTTGGATTATATGTATTTTGGATAGCAGGATCGAAATATACAAAAACTTACCGGTTATCCCATTTGAAAATCGGATTACCATCGTAATGGAAGTCGGCGACTTTGGTTTTTTAACATCATATAATTGGATTCTTTTTACTTCCCTCGCATACCGAAGGGAAGTATTGTATTCGAGAAAAAATCACCCTCCGGGATTTTTTCGGATTCTGACGTTTCAGATCACGTAGATTACGAAAATATAGGTTTTTCAATTCCGTTAGTCTGTCTGTCTGTCTGTTGGTGCATTATCTAAAAAACTACTTGACGGAGAGCAGTCAAATTTGGTAGGTAGTTGACCCTACTGTCAGCGAAGAAATAGTAAAACTTTCACTGGAAAATATACAGGGTGGACCGTCTAAACGGAATAAATAGTGAACAAAATTTTTTTTTGCTCAAATTTAAAATTTCCACGTTCCATGACACGCTAAACCTATTTCTGAAAAAAAAATTGAAATTTTTTTCTCCATTTTTGAAAAATTTTTTACCACTAGGAAATTTTTTTTCTCTGTTTAAATTTGAAATTTCCACGTGTCATGGCATTCGAAACCTATTTAAAAAAAAAAAAAATTGAAAATTTTTTACCATTTTTGAAAAAAATTTTAACACTAAAATAGATGGATTTTTTTTTTCTTTCTCAAAATTTAAAATTTCCACGTTTCATAGCATTCTAAATCTATTTAAAAAAAAAATAGAAAACTAAAAATTTTTTAAAAAATTTTACCACTAAAATAGATGGAATTTTTTTTTGTTCAGATTTAAAATTTCTACGTTTCCATGGCATTCTAAAATTATTCAAACAAATTTAAAAACGTTTTTGAAAAATAAAAAAAAATTTGAAAACATGTTTAGGTAATCTATTTATCACTATTATAGAATAGACGAAATATTTTTTTTGCTCAAATTTATAATTTCCACGTTTCATGACATTCCAAACCTATTTCGGAAAAAAAAATCAGCAACATCTTTTCACCATTTTGGAAAAAAATTTAACACTAGAATAGACGGAAAAATTTTTTTTTGCACAAATTAAAAATTTTTACGTTTCATGATATTCTAAACCTATTTCAAAAAAAAAGTTTTGAAAATTTTTTCACCAACATTTTTGAAAAATTCCAAAAAAAAATATATTTTTAACCACCACTATACTTTCACTCCTCTACGTGAATGTGGGATTGAAAATGTGACAGAGGGCAATAATATTTGGCATATGCAGTATGCACCTATTATATAGGTACTTTTAAAGAATAATGGCATCCCAAGAAATAATTCAGTCATGGTGGACATTTGTAAAGGTATTTGCGCAAGCCTTCCATATTTGGCACCTGTTATTTAGTATTGAACTTTTGCTTTTGGATGAGCACTCTGTATACTTTTTTGACCAATTTTATTTCGTAATTAATAATTTTTTAGAGTGACCGCCATGCACAAATAACGAGGGAAGTTCTGTGTAAATAACTTTACCGATTTTTTCATATTGCTACACCAAATTTGCAAATAATCCATCGACCCATTCAAAAGTTACAAGTGTCCTTTATTGGCTAAACCACTCGGCATACCACACCCAAACCGGTCTTATAGATATATATTCTAGTTGAAAATATTTATATTTTACCTTATAACATAATACTAGTCTCATTATAACATATACATATATCCTTATTGGTTCTAACATTTACTAAAAAAAATGTAAGAACCTATGTATAAATAGAAACTAAAAAGCGTTCTATGCATTGGCAACGCGACTAGGCGACTGAAGAACTGACTATAGGTTACGTTACTCTCTGAAGTAACTACGGTACGCGACAAACGTGGTGTCTTTTAATCGCGTTGCGTTTGACGGAGCTAATCGAATTATTTCGTTCCTGTCGTTCCAAAATCGCGTTGTTTTGTCGCAGTATTTTTCTGGAGCGATCGCGTTTGTAACGCTACATAAGTGGAACCGTTTTTCCCATCTCTACATAGGCGTACCATCTCCTTTTCCAAGGGGGTGTAATTCATAACAGTATTATGAAACTATGATAATTTAAATACCCTTAAAGTAGTTTATCATGTTAACTTCGAATTCGTGGTTCAGTATGGTCCTATATTCTATGAAAATTGCTCCAGTATTACCAAAGCATTTATAATACAAAAACGCACCCTTAATTGTCACCTATTACTAAGTACATATTATTGAAGTACAAATTTTTTATGTGACACCCATTACAATTTATTGTTATATAACATACATTACTTTGAAATAAAGAGATATTATTATTGTTACTCAATTTGTACAACAGACAATAAACCTAATCAGTTAGTTGCAATTTTGACACAGCATTTATTTGCAAGCAGGCACCTATTTGTAGCAAGGTATAATCTCTCGACACGGTAGGTAATGTAAATGACAGGCGCAGCAGCCTAAACGATAGTCGCGCGGCAGTCGTCTACAAATTTTTATAGGTGCCTGACCCCTTGGATATAATATATAAAGTCATACCTTTTTAGCCTGTGATGTCAGACGCGTATGTTACGTAATAAATTTAAGTAAAGGTAGGTCAAATTTTAATTCGTTACGTATTGATTAATCAGTAAACATTAAATCCAATCTAAAAAAAAATCATCAGAATATCTTCGAACAAAAAAAATTTAGTGTCACTGTAAGTGTTGGCCAGTTTATTAGCATTTTCTGGCTTGAGCAGTGTATATGTAGATAAGCCTGGGATACTAATATACAGACTGTCTATTTTACGAGGGCCACACCAAATATCTCGCTTAATATCTATTGTAGAAGAATAAAGTTTTAGAAACAGTTATCCCATTTTTTGTGAGCTATATTTCAGTAAAAAGAAATTTGAAATCCATAGCCTACTTTATGAGATATATTACAAAAACCTGAAAAATAGGAAAACCACAAACGGTTATAGCTTCCTTATTTGAGAAGATACGAAAAAAGTTAAAGGAATGAAAGTTGACGGCAAAGACAATAAGAATAATAACGTGTAACAAAAATATCGAAAAATGCAGTTGGCTTTGACATACGCTATTGTGCAAAAATGAAAAATACATTTCTCAAAGTAGGCCATGACGCCATTAATTCCGTTATTTTTTTCTCATTCCAACGATATAAAACATGTCACAGAAATTTTAACCGATAGTGTCAATATTTAATATTTTACGAATACCACAATTCATATAATTGAATCGTAACAATCAGCTGTGCCATAATAGTAAAAATTCACTTTATAATAATTATAATTCCGTAATTATTTATTACAATTTAATACAAACCAATAAATATCTCATAAATAAAAATACAAGTACAAAACGAACATCCAAAGAAAAAAACGAAAAACTATGTATAACAGTACTACCTACTACTATATTGAAAAGAAATTGTGTGTATTTATTTTTCTAACTACAAATGCTCAAATTGTGCACCATGCATTCTGACACATAAACGTGCTCTACGAGACACGTCACGCATTACATTTTGGAGCATTTCAGGAGTAATTGCCTCACATGCGTTTCGAATTCTGGTTTTGATGTCCTCAATGTTTTCAGGGGCAGTTTGAAATACCTTGTCTTTAATGTAACCCCAGACGAAAAAATCCAAGGGAGTAATATTTGGTGATCGAGCTGGCCATAGAATGGGTCCATAGGTGCCTATCCGGCTATCTGGCATAACTTGATTTAAATAATTTGTACATATTACAGCAGTGTGAGGTGTGGAGCCCCATCTTGTTGAAAATATGAATAATTTAATCTTTCTGCCACTGTTAATTCATAAAGAAAATCTTGAAATTCGTTTTGCAGGAAATTAAGGTATCTACGAGCGGTTAATTTGCCATCATAAAAATAAGGTCCAATTATTTTAGTCCCTAAAGACCCAACCAAACATTCGTAGAAAATCTTTCTTGGAAAGCAGTCTCTCTGCACCAATGTGTATTTTCTCGTGTCCGTATAATGCATATTTCTATTGAAAAATCCATTATTAGAAAAATTTGATTCGTCCGACCAAAGAATTTTGCTACATGCATATATCAGCGCGTCATTCCTTTTCTTATTTAATAACCATCTACAAAATCTTACTCTCCTTGGCTTATCTCCCTCATTTAAATGTTGAACTTTCCTCATTTTGTAGCATCGAAATCCGTTTTTTTTCAATATTTTTCTTGCACTGTTTTTTTTATGCGACAGTTTCTCTGAATTTGTCTCAAAGAGGTTTCCTCATTTTGGTTAACATAATTCATTACTCTATTCACTTTTCTTACATTATCCGCAACATGCGCTCGCCTTACTACTTTTTTTGAAAATGAACCGTGCGTTTTTAGATTTTGAACTATAACTTCCTAAACATAGTTCGATTTGGCTGCGGAGCATCTGGAAATCTATCTCCGTAAACCGTGACTGCCATCTCAGCGTCAAAATTGCACTGACAATAAATGCTAATCATATCGAATTTGTTATTATTGGTGTACACCATAATTACTGATATAAAATTTGTCTTAGAACTCGACAACGCAACATACAACATACAAACAGTGACAATCTGTCAAATTTATTAATAACTGTATACATCACCCACATAACATCTCATGGATATGTACATCCATAGCATATGCATTAGGTGTTGGAATTTGAATATGTGTTGTTAAATATACATATGATATGAAATGTATATTCAGCTACTGATATCCATCAGCGTCATATACGGTGTATATTGCTGGAGGTATATACATAATGATTTATACATAACATCTCCATTAAGGTATAATTAAATTATACGCGTACACGAATTTTATCTCATTATCTGATGCGCATGCGCTACTAATTTATGGCATACTACGTCAGCGCACAGGCATCATTTGTTTACGGATTGTAGTTCGTAACAGCCGGCGCCAGCAGCCATTAAGCGATTAAGCCCTGTAGTGTTGTGTGCATAGTGTTTATGTGTGATGGAAGTTAACTCTTTCTCATTCTCTGGATTTTATATTTGTTTATTGCTATATTATGCTGTTACATTTGCATGAAGCTCCCATGATGCAAGAGTATATTTATTATAATGCAATTCTTTAGATTTGTAAATACATACTCTTTTAGGGTTAGAAAATTTGCAAGTTTCATATTTAACTGATTGTGGCAGGTGTGTGTTTAGTTAAGATGGCGGAAAGTGACAGAGGCCTAAAAATTTGCTGTTATGTCATATATTGGGTATGTATTTTATAAATATAGTGAATAAAAATTGCATACGTTCATATTATATAACTTACTAACTAATATTGAAAATTTTAAATATTGTGTAATGTTAGGTTATTTTGTAAAGTTTGTGTATGTTTAAAATAGTTATATAAAATATATTTCTTATTAAGCTATCTCTATTTTATTACCTCTTATATGGATACTATTGGATACCTCTGAAGTAGTTCCCACGAACATCAAAACACTCGAACACTTTCATTCGATGCGTGCTGCTCCAATCGTGTTGGTATCATCGAGATGATTAAAACTGTTCGTTTTAATCATCTCCTGATGATGCCAACATGACTGGGGCAACACGCGTCGGGTGCAGTATTCACTAAGTGTTTTGATGTCCGTGGAAACTACTTCAGAGATATGTAATGTATATTCATAAAATATACGATTGTGTATATGATGTGTGTTTCATATCCAGTGAATGTACATTGCATATGTTTATGTACATTCATTGGATATAAAATAGATATGGAAGTCGGCGACAAACGTATCTGCTGGGAATGTTAATTCCACATCCATTAGATGTACATTAGATATACTTTCTCCATCTTGTGGATATACATATCCATAGATTGAAGATACAGTGTATGTACATTGCATATCATTTTGTTATGTGGGCAATGACTTCAGAAATCTGAAGTCATTGGTATACATTGTTTTTCGCTAATTATGGCACAGCTGATTGTTATATTAAATATTGACACTATCGGTTAAAATTTCTGTGACATGTTTTATATCGTTGGAATGAGAAAAAAATAACGGAATTAATGGCGTCATGGCCTACTTTGAGATATGTATTTTTCATTTTTGCACAATAGCGTATGTCAAATAAGCCAACTGCATTTTTCGATTTTTTTGTTACACGTTATTATTCTTATTGTCTTTGCCGTCAACTTTCATTCCTTTAACTTTTTTCGTATCTCCTCAAATAAGGAAGCTATAACCGTTTGTGGTTTTCCTATTTTTCAGGTTTTTGTAATATATCTCATAAAGTAGGCTATATGGATTTCAAATTTCTTTTTACTGAAATATCCCAGATAGCACAAGATATTCTAAGAATAATCTGAAAATCTTCCCAAAAAATATTATTCGATTAATTATAAAAAATATCTTTAAATTATACTCTGAATAACCAAATAATTTATTATTATTTTTAGAATATCTTCTAATAAATAACATTAGAATAATTGAAATACATAAGTATGGAATATATTTTGAATATATTTTATGAATAATTGCAAAACTTATCTTTGGATTATTATTTTAAAAATACTTCATAAAATAATATGATAAAAATATTTTAATAAGAGAAGTATAGAATATGTTTGAAATATATTTTATAAATAATTTAATAGGTTAACTTTTGACTATTAATTAGACTACTCGTGAAATCGTAGGTTTATATGGCGTGCTTCGTGCTTGACAATTTGGGGTTTGCTTGTTTTATTTCATTGTTCGTTATGTTTGCGATTATGTGCAATCAAAAAAACAATTAAAGGTAAGTGAATCGATAAATTTTTTGTCTATTTAAATATACCTATATGTATCTTGGATATGGACAAATCATTTTTGTCACGCCGTCAACATCAATTAACCTAACCTAACTTTATAAAAGCTATATTTTAGCTGGTTTTAAAATGAATATTTGTTTCCGTTATTAGGAAGAAAATAGGTATTAAACTTCACTTCTTTACACAACAATCCTTTTTTTAAATATGTATTATATGGTAGGCAGTATTATATGCAACTGAAAATAAGCAGTACGCTTATTCCGATTGATCTTTGGCTAAACTTATTACTAGGTCAGTGTCACTTTTAATGTTTACATATTTTAGGTACGTAATTTATTCTTCGCTTACGAATTATTATTTAAAAAAACCAACAAATACAAAGAATGACCTACTAATCAGTTTGGACGTTATCTGTCCCATGCTGGAATCTTAAATTCAGATGCGTATATTGTTCTGTTTTTAAAAATTTGCTCGTGGTTTATAAAGTACCATTAGCACATGTCTATAAATGAAAGTTATAGTAAAGTAGTAAACAATTCTGTTTTTTTATTAACACAGGTGAACAATCTGGCGAGATTGGGTGGTGGAACGTATTGAGGGTGGAGAAGATTTTTGACAAAACTTATCTCAGGGAATGTTTTAATATTATTTACTTTACATGGGCATAGAGACTGGAGAAAACCTTTGGAGATTCTATTTTATGCAATGTGATTATTGGTAAGGCTACGGTTTTATATATGCGCATATTTTTTTCTGTTCTATTTAGTGTGAATGTGTGTGAGGCATTATGAAACAAAAGTTGACATATCCAATTTCTCCATACTACACTGCTTAATTGTCTAATGCTATAAAATGTATGGGTATATGGTATATGTTCAATTTCAGATGCAGTTTAAAAAAATAATATTGAGGTCACTTCAAAACAAATTGAAGTTTATGGCTAACTAAAGAAAAGAAAGAAAAACCAGAACCGCTAGTAAGTAGTAGCCTTTGCATTCTTCAAATAAGCTAGCAGAGACCTACATGGACTGAAGTGTATATTTATTATATCATTCTTCTTCCAACGACTGAATTTACTATTTAAGTTTTGTTCCGTTATTGGAATTTTAGAAAATGTTGCGAGAGTAAATATTTAACAAATAAATCTTTAACCCAATTATTAGGAGTGTCTTATTTTGCTTTTATGTAATCTATATAGTCCTTATCTAAAATATTTATAAACTGCCTGAAATGTAATTATTGTATTTTTTAAAGAATAAGTTAAAAATGTCCGTATTTGAACATTCTGTATAACAAATTATTTCAAAATGAAAATATTTGTAGTTACTCTTGTAGGTCATTTCCTAGAAAGAAACATGCGATAGGGAAATCTTTATTATTTTTGGCCATAAACTTTTTTTCTTAGCACGTGTATTTTAAAAACTATTAGACTACCCAAGTTGAACCATAACAAGACTATTACTATGAATTTTCACTCAATAATTTCAGTTTGCAAAATAGTTAGATTTAAATTTAAAGATTAGGTATGAAGTAATCTTCCTATTTCGTAGTTTTTAATCTAGCAATTTTGGAAACGAATGGAATTATTGAGTGGAAACTCTAGTAATAGTCTTGTTATGGTTTTACTTAGGTAGTCTTATAGTTTTTTAAATGTACGTGCTAAGGAAAAAAGTAATGGTCAAAAATATTACATATTATTCTGAATTAATATAAAGATAACCTGAAAATGTGATCCAAGATTAAACATAAAAATATCCTAAGAATAATTTAGTATTATGCACATATAGTTTGGGGTTAGTATAAAGATAACTTGAAAATATAATCTATGATTAACCATAAAAATATATTCTCAAACTATTCTAGATTCTCCAGAGAATACTGTGCGAATTATTCCGAAATTATTCTAAAGAGACCTATAGTTGTACCGTTTGTTACTTCTAGGAATATCCTTAAAAGATAATAATTATTTTCGTGTTATTCTAAGAATAATGAAATATTCTGTAGGAATATCTTAGGAATAACATAAGTTTATGTTTTTGCTATCTGGGATAGCTCACAAAAAATGGGATAACTGTTTCTAAAACTTTATTCTTCTACAATAGATAATAATAGATATTAAGCGAGATATTTGGTGTGGCCCTCGTAAAATAGACAGTCTGTATATTGGATGCGCAGTGGATTCATAAAAAATAAAATCGAGTAGAAAGTAGAATACAACAAATCATGAACAAATCTCAAGACCAAGAGTAAGTGGGCCTACTGGTCGTCTCTCTACTGTGCTAGAACCGTGAAAATTTAGAACTAAAAAAAAACAATCCTACAAGGCCGTTACAGAATAGTTAACCGTAAGACTTAAGAGTCATAAGACGTATGACATTAAAAAGTGATTTTACACAATACTTTCTTTATGTTCTACGGCAAGCCAATCACAAGTCAGTTTTGTGACTTTGTGAGATAATTTTTTAGGTTAGAAGAAAAACGGTTTCAATACCAAAACAAAGTAATAAAGAAGGGATTATTTTATTTTAATCATTAAATATTGAGGCGATAATGGACGAATTACCTCTTATATTGTTGGCTGGAAATTTAATGGGGATGTTTCTTTTAATCAGAAAAAGGAGAAAACGTTGGTTAAATAGAAGGTGGTGGACAACTTAAAATAGGCCTCAAAATGTTTAAACCAGTGACACCCAGTGACACGACTAAATGGCAGTGGTTAGTGACAACACGTTTCATTTATTATAGGTTAAACTTTCATTTTAGCGGGAATGGTTCTCATTGGTTGAACATTTTACGGCCAACGTAAGAATTCCACCATACGGAAATTTTCAACTTTCTGCGTAAGCTTTTACGTCTTAATGCAGGTTGTGTAATGGAACATTTAAAAGTACATATTGGTTTTCGTTTACGTTATACGTCATACGTCTTAAGTCTTACGTCAAGCAATTCTGTAACGGCCTTAACTACTCCGTCATTATTCTTATTTTGCGACCTTTCGAGTAAGGTGCTCGAAGCTCGAACGCACCCCTTTTTTTATTCATGTAACCAATAAATAACCTAAAATAGTGTTGAATTAGATATCTTTCAAATTACTTTATTAGGAAACTCACATTACAACTACTTAATTCTGCAAAAATGAAACTGTATCAAATATTGTTTTTTAGTATTGTAACTATACACACTTGTGTCGCTGACCATTACCAAGATTTATCAGATAATGAGTTTGCAGAATTCGAAGATTTTGAAGTAGAAGATGAAGTACCTGTTAACGATATACCTGCAAAATCATCAAAAGAATCTGTTAATGAGGATACTCTTATAATTGATGATCAAGAAATTATAATAGATGATGATGATGATGACTCGGAATTCGAGCATTTTCAGGATGTTGAAGAATTTGAAGGGTTCGAAGTTAAAGAAGAAAAACCCTCAACAGAACCAAAGATAACTATTGCAAAAGTACCTATTAACTTTAGACAAAATTGGGATAGTTATTATTTGGAAATTTTGATGATATCGGGGCTCATAGTATATTTTATTAACTTCGCAACGGGAAAAAGCAAGAACAATAAAATAGCCAATACATGGCTTCAAACTCATAGACAAATATTGGAGGATAATTTTTCTATGGTTGGTGATGATGGCTCATTGGATAGAACTGAAAATACTAATTTCATCAAGGAAACGGAAAATATTTTTACGCTTTGGTGTAGTGGAAGAACCTGTTGTGAAGGCATGCTAGTGGTGCTTAAGTTAATAAAGGTACTAATATAGCAACTTAGAACCTAACTTTATTTTCTAGTTATTAATTTAGCTTATTTAGCCTGCTTATGTAGCGCATTCTACAAATGTTCGAGACATGACGATTTATTTGGAAGTCCAGTATGCTAATACCACATTTTTTTCATTATGTAGAAACTAAATAAAATTCCACTAAAGAAGGTGGGAAACATGTTTGTAAAAATTGGCCCACTTAAAAAAAAAGATCAATTAAAATTATGAAATAAAATTTTACCCAATCGTCCAGTTAGTGGGACTTTATTGGCATTGATGTTGGTGTAAAATGAACAAATAACGAAACCAAAAGTATTTCCCAGCTTCAATATATATAACAGATAATAATAGGGACTTAATAACACATTTTAATATAATATATTTATGCTTATAGCACCATATTGATATCAAGATATTGTGAATAAGAAGATGCTTACCTATTTTCTTATTTTAAGTTGCGAAAGTATTACATTTATATTTAGAAAATAATATCAAAATTGGGGGTGTAAAGCAGCTAGGTACCTGGTTTCTTCTTATTCACAGCATCATGATAGACGTTTTGTCATTGATATATTATTCTAGTTATCCTTTATACAGTCTGACCCACTTTGAATTGACAACTCTGTAAAGAATGCGTTCTTTACCCAATTTTAACAGCACTTTTTTTAACTAGACTATGAGAGAATTTATAACATTTAAGATGATTTTTCCTTTCAATGTCAAAAATTGACAAATTTAATTAGTGATTTTTTGTTGGACAGCTTACTATACCACTGGATTCAGAACCCTTTCAAATGGGTAAATACATACCAAATTTTGTGAAAAAATATTACACAAGTAATTTATCAATTCTATTCGCGAAAATAAAACAAATTAACCCAATGGGGATTTACCTTCGATACAAAGGAATTCACGTATAAGGAAAAGTTGATATAGTAACAGCGGAAAGTCATAATATCTAAATCGCTCTCACGTATTGGTGAATTTGTGTGTATCGAAGGTAAATCCCCCTTGGGTTTGTTTATAAAATGTATTTTCAGTGATATTTGACCGATTGGGTTGCTTGTTTTTAAATATTTCACAAACAATTCTGTCACTAAATCCTCCAAGGTTGGATTCAACCCGACTTGCTTAGCTTAATCTAGTGACTTAAACCATGCTTAACCGACATTTGGTGCTGTACAAATATTTAAGTGTGAATTAAACCAGCTTAACTTTGAACATAGTCAGGCCATATTGGTTTAAATTTTAATTCGATGCTTCATAACCTATAATTTCAAGTATCTAGCGTGTCAGTTTGAAGGTAGTTTTGTGTGTTTGAAGTGCTTTATTGAAATTTATTAAACGTGGATTGGGATTTGGAAGATGAATATTTTGTTAAAATTGTGATGCAGGTAGTATGTGCTCCTAGAAACTTCAGACAATGAATCAATCATTTTACAGAGTTATGTGACATAGAATTTAAAGATCGTTTTAGACTATCTAAACCCGTTACTCAATATGTGTATAGAGCAAGGAAAAAAAATGTAAATGTAAACTAGGGTAATCATTATACTCTTTGCTGATTTATTGAATTTCATCTGTAATTGTTGAACATTCTATGGGATATTCTCAGTTTTATCATAAATAATGTAGTATAATAGTTTATAAATACATGTTATTTACCAAAGTCTTAACGTTTTATAATGGAAAGTAAGAGGTGCTTTATGCCAGAATGTAAAAACACATTCAAAAACATACCTGGAAAAGTTTCGGTGACTACCAAAACAAGCACATTAAAATAGAGTGTTATGCAGTATTATACTGTTATGATAATTTTATAGTTAATTATTTAGAACTGCATTACCATGCATTATGCTAAAATCAGCGGCAGCCCGTGAAATTTTGTTAAGCTATAATTTACTAATGGAGCACGGGACCCATGCTAAACTTTAATGGATTACCACCAAAGCCAAACGAAGAATGTTTTCTGGAAAAAAAATATTTGATTAGAATTTGCGAATTTTTTTTTTCAAAAAGTGCACTGCTCACCCTGGAATCTGGAAAAGTACGTGTGAAATATCTATATTGTATTTTTTTTCGAACAAGGAAGAAAATATAAGGATATGTTTTTAATTTTCTCAAAAAATTTTCATTCTTTATAAAGTTACATCATTTTGAAATTTTATAAATCAAATATCAGTGTAAAATAAAATTTCGAAATGATGTAACTTTATAAATAATGAAGATTTTTTGATAAAATTAAAAACCTATGCTTATATTTTCTTCCTTGTTCGAAAAAAACAAACACACTAGATATTTTACAAGTACTTTTCTAGATTCCAGGGTAGGGCAGTGCACTTTTTAAACAAAAATTTTGCAAATTCCAATCAAATATTTTTTTCCACAAAAAGTCTCCGTTTGGCATTGGTAGTGATCCATTAAAGTTTGACATGGGTCCCATGCTCCATTAGTAAGTTATATTTTACCAAAATTTCACGGGCTGCCGCTGGCTAAAATATAGAAAATCTGTTTACATAATAATTATTTTTTAATTTGAGCAAAATTTGTGAACTCGTAAAAGTCTAAAATAATGGTAAATAGGTACCTATATTTTTTATCAAAGATACTTAAAGTGGTGCGCATAAAAGAAATTTTTTATTTACATTAGAGATCTGCAGCATTTATAAGATATTTATATTACATCAAGTATTGTATTAAGTAACTACATACAATATTTAGGAATCAATGTACCACGTTAAAGTCATAGCATACGAATACAATAAAAATAAAGTAGTTACGATGCAGCTTTAGAACCCCATGTTTCTGCTATGTCGATCTTTTGTTATAAATTCGGCAGTTGTAAACACATCCACAGCCGGTAAATTTCCAGAAATTCCGTGTCAGCCATTACTTTTTTAATCACATGTAAAACATAAATAAGACCAATAAAATGCTCTGTTTACCACTTCCTACTGATGATGTCACCACCAATCATTTCGTGTTTTGCATACCGATTCAATTATTCAAATTTTATGTTGATTAGTTATGTTGAAATTTTAATTTAATAAATGATAGAAAGGTGTTTAAATATTGGAAAGTGCTTTAATATATCAAGTATTCAATTTTAATACTATCAAGAAAGCAAATTTACATATAATGAGTACACCTATTTATTGTAATAGGTAATAGTTTTTTCTTCTTTTAGCGCCAAGATCTATTAGCTGTTTTGTCTGGTATGATGCGGCCCACTTTGGATCAAATTCACATAACAATAAGAATGAACAAAGAAGATATGGATAGTTTTGTGTTTTGTGTGGCATCTAAAAAAACCGCTCAACATTTTTCCAAGGAAATGGCTGACATAAGTGTATTTTGTCCAGAACGTAAATCTGGTGAGAAATACAATATACCAGCTAGTTTTAATGTGATGAGTGAAATTGCTGAGGCCACCTCTGCCATACTAGATTCAAAAGTAATAGCTGTGTTAAATAAATATCCAGAATATGTAGATTATATTCACTTCTCTGACCAATTTTCTGGTGCTAAACAATCTGAGGATAGTGGAACTCTAAAACTTCCAGATACTGAGAAGGTAAGGAGATTTTGGTTTATGTTAAATAATCAACTGACTTAACGAATTCTTAGGTTAGTTATTTATTGGGGATATTAGGGTAAGGATATTTGTGCTTAAGATGGCATTTTGACCAGCATAAAAATCCAATTTTTTTGGCCTTATATATCTTGTAAATTACTTGAAATAACCAAGTCAAACCTGTTTATCGTTATAATGAAAAAAAAAAAAAAAGTTTTCTGTCACATACTTTTGAAATTAGTTTGCAGGTAGTAGGCAGGGCGAATTAGAGCTGAAAATTCTCGAATCTGGAATCCTTTAAAACATTACAATTTTTTACTTAAAAATAGGTAAAAAATTCATAAATAACAACCCTCGAGCTTTTATAGATTCGAAGAAACGGAACATGGTTTATTATTGCAAAATAGAAAGCAGAACCCTGTTTTTTTTTAGTTTTTCTTAAATATCTCATGAAATAAGTCTCTAATCGACTCGAGGTATACTGATCAACTTTGTTCCTAAGAAAATTTCATGCAATGATAGGCTATTGCGAAAATTCGCAAAACTTGTTTACTATTGCAAAATTAGCAACAAAGATGAAAACAATGGAAGATTTTCAAATTGTAATAACTAAAGTAATTGTCATCGAAACTCGATGAAATTCTGGGAGACGATAGCCTTTGGGATGCCTAAATTGTGCACACAACCCTGACCCTGCAATCCAAAATGGGCCCTATCGCAAATCTCCAAAGTTAAAAATTGGAAGTGCTACCGCTTCGTGAAAAAAAAAAAAAGATCGCCATGAAATGAATTGGAATCGGTTGAATTTAATAGCATGTTCGAATGTACCAAAATTCAGATTTTTTTATTAAGAAATACATTTGTTATTTACAAAAAACGAAAAAATTACCATTCTGGGGATCGCACCTCCAAGAATATTCAGTTTAAAGATTTGCAACCAAGTGCATTGAATTGCGCTTAAAAAAAATGAACTTAAAAAAGAAAGTTTTTTTTCTATGACCAATGGGAGCTGAGATACACCACTTTAATGTTTTTCTTGATAACAACCGTTCTAATCAATATTTTTACTTGAAACTTGGGATGGTGCAACTAGAATGCTTTATTTATAAGTACAATTTTATTCGATTCATTTTGATCAATTCTTCATTATGAAAGTATCGATGAGCGCGCAAAAGCGTAGGTTTTGAAATAACGCGTTTCTGAACTTTCCGATGGTGTAAACGAAATTTCGACCGATAGTCGCTACCGGCTTCAATAATTAGGAATTACGTGACTAATTTTCACTTTTTGTGATAATGTATGCATGTTTTTGATACCTTTCATAATATTGATATTTTTTAACAACTAAATAGGTGTACGGGATTTCATTGCACAGAAGTGTACTATATCGTATAACAAACATATTTGATATTTACTAAGAGGAAATACCTAATATCTATTACGTCTACTATACAAAAAGCTAGTAGCGACTTTGTTGAAATTTCGTTGACACCGTCGGAAAGTACAGAAAAACACGTTATTTCAAAAAGAAATAGTTTTTGTAGGTGTTTTCTGAGCCAAGTAATCTAATTTGCAACTAAGACTCTACGAAAACCGAATGTGGCTGCAGCAACAGTGCGCCATGACGTCACAGAGCCCTTCTCTCTCAGTTGTCTTTCGCACTGTACGCTTTTGCGTGCTCATTAATCGATACTTTCACAATGAAGAATTGATCAAAATATATCGAAAAAAAATTTACTTATAGCATTCTAGTTGCATCATACCAAATTTTAAATAAAAATATTGATTAGAACGGTTGATACCGATGAAAACGTAAAAGTGGCATATCTCGGCTCCCATTGGCCCTAAAAGAAACTTTTTTTTAAAGTTCAGGTCTTTTTAAGCGCAATTCAATGCGCTTGGTTGCAATTCTTTAAACTGATAATTCGCGGAGATACAATCCTCAGCAATCGTTTTTTGTAAAAATTTATTTCTTAATAAAAAAATCTGAAGTTTGGTACATTCGAAGATACTGGTAAATTCAACTGTTTCCAGTTGGTTTCATGTTGATCTGTTTTTTTTTGTTGAAACGAGAGCACATCTAATTTTCAACTTTGGAGATTTGCGATAGGCCACCATTTTGGATTGGAGGGTCGGGCTTGCATGCACACTAAGCATCCCAAGGGCTATCTCCCCCCAGAATATCATCGAGTTTCGATGACAATATGTTTAGTTATTAAAATTGGAAAATCTTTCATTGTTTTCACCTTTGTTGCTAATTTTGCAATAATAATAATAATAATAATAATTTATTAATTCGGTCGATTGTGGTTACCCAATATAGAATAAGTCAATACATAATAAAATTTGTAAAGCAATACATAAAAAAGAAAACAATAAAAGACAGTACACAATACAGATTTAAAAAAGAACTACGAACATAAAGTAATAAAATAGTTAACATAACAAAGAGTGACAAACTCGAACTGAATAACAAAACCAGTAAAATAATACATAAAAAATTACACATGGAAAAGGGCAAACAGAACAAATCACAATCTATCCTCTAAAATACTCATTAAAGGAGTAATAATATTATTTGTCATGCAAGAAATTTTGTACCTCTTAAATTGTATTTCATTATGAGATTTATATGTATTGGGCTGTTTGTTAAAAGCTTTAATTAATTGCTAGGTATTTAGGACATTATTCATAAAGAGAAGTTCTATGGTAAGGTATCTGCAACATGTCATTGCTACGTGTATTGTAGGGATTATGTTGATTTAAAACAGGAAAATTTTGTTTATTAGCATATAACAACAGATTTAAGAAAATCGGTAAAGGTATTTACACAGAACTTCCCTCATTATTTGTGCATGGCAGTCACTCTAAATAATTATTAATAGAATAGAATAGAATTTTATTGCGTAACGGTGACAACAATATTACAATTTATGTTTGTTACATGTCCAGAAATTTCCAAGAATTCAAATAATGATAATAGCTTAACTTAGTAAAAATGTTATTTTTAAGTAAATGTTTCATTCACTTCCTCTAAGGTGTAAGGTTCTGCAAATATTAAGAATTTTTTTACTGTATATTTGAAAATATTTACAGATGTAATTTTTTTCAGTTGAGTGGGCAACAAGTTATAATAATACAAACATTTATAAAAGCAGCCTTTTTCTAGAATTGTTGTATTATGAATTGGATATGAGAGAGTGTCTTTACATCTTGTATCATAGCTGTGATCTCTGACATTGTCTTTAAACTCGTTCATATGCTTGAAAATTAAACAAAGACATTCATAAACAAAAAGACCTGGAGCTGTTAATAATTTGAGTGGTTTGAAGCGTTGTCGACATGATTCATCTACTCTCAAATCGGATAAAATTCGCAGTGCCCTTTTTTGAACTACGAAAATGTCTTGGATATGAGAACCACCCCAAAATATAATTCCATATGACATTAAACTGTAAAAATGTCCATAGTAAGCTGTGAGGAGAGTATTATGATTCACTACCTTCTTAAGTTCTTTTAACGAGTAGCAAACTGTACTTAGTCTGCCGCAGAGAGCCCATACATGGTCCATCCAATTCATATGTACATCAATAATCACTCCTAAGAATTTTGTATTTTCTGTGTAGGTAATATTTACATTGTTAATGTTTATTTCTGTTGGATATTCAATTTTATTTCTAGTATGCTTAAATAAAATAGAGTTGGTTTTATTATTATTTAATATCAACGAATTTCGCTGAAACCATTCCGATATATTTTGCATCACACTAGTTGCTTTCATCACAATACTATTATAATCTTTACCAAAGATTAAAATGTTCGTGTCATCGGCATAAGTAGTTATATACACCGAGTCATCATTTAGATATTGCTGCAAATCATTAATGTACAATAAAAAAAGGATCGGACCAAGCACACTGCCCTGTGGCACAACTCTACGAGTGCTTGAACAATACTCAGAGAAATTTGATGTAATACACGTCTTTTGATGTCTCTCACTAACTTTCACTGGAGCATCCCCAAGCAATTATCCCATATGAGGCAATTAACCGAAAATGTGCATAGTAGTACATTTTTAATAATTCTGAATTGATTTTGTACCATAGTTGACTTATACAATAGCAGATTGGTGCGATTTTTTTGCATAACATATCTATGTGTACTTTCCAGCTACAATCCTCAAAATGTAAGTATGTCAAGGATTTTGAGGTAGTAACCTGTTTTAAAAAACTCTTATTAGATTTTGTTAATAAACTTTTATCGACATTTTTAAGATAGTTGAAATGAATAAAGACTGACTTATTATTATTGAATACCAATTTATTGTCAACTACTAGTGTATGAACATCTGATAGTTGTTTATTTGTGTTTGTGGTAATATTATTTAGGTTTTTGCTGGCACCAAGTAGTGACATATCATCACAAACATTCGAAAATTTTAGATCAATATTATAAATTATGAATAGTAATGGACCCAACACTGATCCTTGTAGAAGACCCACATCAGTTTGCAGATGAGAGGATCTTATCTTATCAATATCAACAAACTGAGTCCTTCCTTTTAGGTAATTTTCAAGCCAGTTTAGAGTTTTGCCTCTTAAACCATCTTTGCATTTTATTAATTAGAGTTCCATGACAAGGTCGAAGGCTTTGCTTAAATACAAGAAAACACCAACAGGTTTTTGACTGGCATCTAGATGTGAATGAAGTAGATTTAAAAACTGATATATGCCATGTATAGTAGATAACTCTTTGTGGAAACCAAGCTGATTAGAGTTAAAGAGTTTATATAGGAAACTATTTTATTTGAAATAATCTTTTCAAATATCTTTGAAAATATGCTGACAAGAGTAATAGGCCTATAATTGTTAATGTCATGTCTATTACCAGATTTGAAAAGAGGTGTTATTTTTGATGATTTTAATGCTTCAGGAAAAATTCCTTCCAATATAGAGCAATTTAACAGGTAAGTGAGAAAGAGGTTTTTATATTGGTGCAATATTTGTGCTACTAGGGGCCGTTATCCAGGATCTGGAGCTTCGGCCTCTTTTGCCTCGGAGTGTCTTTGGGGTCGTAATCAATCGCCTGTCTGACCAGTGGATTTCCATGCTCTGCCGCACGAGCATATAGATGACTTCAGTTACCGGGGTGTATTCCAGGTCTCTGCAGATGTCAGCATTTCTGACATACCATGGTGCATCTACGGCGCACCTAAGTGCGATGTTTTCCACAGCTTATATCCTCTTCAGGTGGGTGGCTGCTTGATATCCCCAGGCAACGAAGGCATAGGTCAGAATAGGTGCAATGAGGGCCCTGATAAGCGTGAGCTTGTTCCTCAGGTTGAGTGGGCTCTGTCCACCTATCATAGGGTAAAGTAGAGTCCTCCTCGTCCTCGCTTTCTGTATTATCGCTTCCATGTTCTTTCTCCACGTCGTATTGTGCCATTGGATGTTCTCGCCATTCAAGGAGACATGTCCTGTGGGAGTTTGCTTCCTGACTCTCTTGAAGAGGATGGCTTGGCTCTCCTCTGCGTTGATTTGGACTTTCCACTTGTTGCACCATTCTTCCAGAAGGGATGCTGCTTCCTGGAGGTTGCGGGTGGCAAGTCATGCACTCCATGATCTTGCGTTTAAAGCCGTATCGTCTGCGTAGAGAGCCAAAGAGGTCCTTGCAGTTCTTGGCATGTCGGAGGTGTAGATGGTGAACAGGTGGGGAGAGAGTACCTATCCCTGCGGTACGCTAATAAAATTCATAATAATAATTATTAAACATTCATTGCAGATAACATAGAATTCTGTGTAGTGTGTCTGATTTATGTGTTCAAACTTTTTAAAGGTCAACTGTATAATATTTATTGGTATTTTATTAGAGACTGATTTTCTCTAGACGATATATTGTATAAGTCGGAATAAGACTGTGGCAGACATAAGTGATATCATTTTCATAGAGTGAAAATATGCAAATTCTTGGACTGAATTCAGAAGGAAAAAGTAGATAATTCGAGAACAGCTCATCCTGCTGTATATTCCCTTTCTGAAGCCTATCACAAAAAATATTTTCATTGTTGATTTTTATTTAAAAAGATGATGAAAACACACAAGGTAAAGGTAAGACCTTCTTCTCCACAAAACCCTTAAAATAGAGAAGACAATTCCAGCATGCCCACCTAAAAAGGATCTACTACATCTTATTCCCATATGAATTGATATTTCAAGCTGTTTAGAAGTAATTGCCAAAAAAGAAACTTTTAATGAGTCCCCTATTATTCGGTATTGGACTATGGTCTATGTAACAAACTACAGTTTATTTCTCTATTGTCAGCTCCTGAAGTATTGTCCAGAAATTATGAATCATATTAAATAATGTGTTCTTGAACTATTTCAGCTTCTTATGTTTGGATTCAATATTCCTGTAAAAAGAATGTCTCTTGAGGAATCTATGATAAAACTAAAACCACTAATGAATATGGTATTCTATTGTTTGGATAAAATAAAACGTTTAAGACTGTCAAAAGAAGGTAAGTGTTTTCTTGGTTTTATTAGCGTTTTTATTTAATATCACTCGTTAATTAGGGTCACATTTTGTAGCCTCTGAAGAAGTTTCCATAAATACCAAAATGTTTGAACACTACACTCAAATACTATCACTCAACGTGTATCTCACGAACCATGTTGGCATCATCTGGCGGTGATTAAGTCTCAATTTTAACCATCCCCAGATCTCCAGATGTAAGGCAAGACAGACAAGAAAGGTTTTAATTAGCTTCAATTTATGTTGTTTGTCATATTCGAAATTCTTTTTGGATTGAACTATCAGAGTGACAAAAATTCTCGATGGGTGTGGCAAAGAAATTTTTAGGTGGATAGGTATCTTGGAGGTATATTAAATAGGGCCACATTGTTTAAAACCAACTTAAACGGCATACTGTATATGTGATTCCATCAAGATGGCCACCAATGCGGTGGCCAGCTAGATCGCTAGATGTAAATCTGCTGGATATCTTTTTATGCGGGTTATACCTTAAGAGATTTATGTATGAAACTCAACCTCTTTAGACTTTTTTTACTTGGATGAATTAACTCTAAAAATTAGTATTTATTGTGAAGTGAACGTTATTACAAGCTTTTATTTAAATACATTTGTCAGTTTGGGCCATATGATTTTCCTCTTAGGGGCAAAAAGGGGAAGATTTTACCCCCAAAAATGTTACAATTTCCTATTTAGATCATTAAAATAAAAGCGTGTTTTTAAAAATATTTATTCCTTTTGTTTCTTGTTGCTGACTTGTTACTTTAAATATTGTTTATGATATGCCTTTTACAAATAAAGCGTAAAATGACAATTTACAATCGTTTAAATTTATTTTAAAAGAATTCAGTTTGGAATCGGGAAGTGTGTTGTACATTCTTTTCTCTAAAACTAATAAGAATTTAGAATATGACATAATAACACAATTTGAAGCTAATTATAGCTATTAATGTAACGAGATTATTATGCGATTTATAATAATCGAGGCCTGGCAACGTCCGAGATGGTTTAAATTACTAATAATCGAGTTACATTCAAAGCTTTGTCGTATCATTGACAATGATGACGTGAAAAAATCAACAACTTTGGTTGTCATTTTAGCGTGCCATAAAAATTAAGACAGTCTTAATTACTTCAAACTTTGGCGAAATCATGGAAGATATTGATATTCCTGAAAATATACTTGCAACTGCTAACACTGTAAGATTAGATTTGCTTCCGGATAAATAAAAAATCCATTACGAAAAAGAATACCTTCAGTTTTGTGAGTATGGCGAGATAGAGAACAGGTTCAGGGTGCTGGAGAGACGGTACTACTTGCTTATTTTGTGAAATTCTCAAATCAATACTCCCCGTCATCTTTGTGTCCTAAATATTCTATGTTATGAGCTTGTTTGGAGTTGAAGGAATGAGCGGAAATCGACAAGTATGACGCTTTGATACGATTCATTAAGAAAAAAAAAAGTGGGATGTAGAGCTAAAAAATCGAACGTATTCACGAAAGAGCAGGTTAGTGAAAATCCACAAGAAAAGGTTTTTTGCGGTGATATCTGACAGAGACGTTAATCCTGTGACTTTATTTAAAAAATATAGAGCATTACATCCAACTCATATTCCGCACAGAAGATTGTTCGTATCATATAGAAAAGGAAAATGCACCGTTCATCCTTGCCATTTTTTTTCTAAAATATCTTAGAAAATTGCTATGTATCCCAAACTTGAAAATCCAACTATGTATACTGGTCATTGTATTAGAAGATCATCAGCAACTTTCCTTGTTAATGCTGGTGGAGACATATTAGATTTACAAGAACTTGGTGGTTGGAAATCAAGCAACGTTGCAAGAGGGTATTTAGAAGATAACTGGAGTAAGAAGGTTTCCATTGCACGAAAAATTCAAGTTGGAGACGTTTCTGTAAACACTGTATCATGTACTAACGAGACCATCGAACTGAAAAAGAATGTTGCTGGGCAAGATTCAGTGGACATGCCCATCATTTTGGCAAGAATGGTGTATCAGGTGTATCTATCAAATTTGAAAAACTTCCAAAATATTCACGTCAGTGTTCATAAATAATAGTTTTAAAATAAAATTCGTATCTAGGGTATTGTAATATGGTAACTAACGTATTATATATTGTAACTAACGTATTGTGAAGTTGTTGTAATGTTATGATATTAATATTTATCAATAAAGATTTAACTTAAAGGAAACTTAATTTTCAATGATACGATAAAAACCTTTATAAGGAAACATTAACATAGTTCATGTAGAGAGTGAGGTAAAAATATATTCAAGGAAATTAAGTTTCCTTTCTTAACAATTTTCCCAAAAATATTTTTTTCCTATCACTCTGTATGCATGTTTAAAGGCCTTAAAAATATCTACAATTTGATGTGCCCAAAATGGTTGTCACTTAAAAAATAGTAAAGTTACAAGTCTGGGGAGTTTTAAGTGGCGCACGCTGTATGCACACACATACTCACACACAACTAAATTTTATGGTTACTTTCAATAAATTGAACAATATTTTAGGTAAGACTAAGGCTGATAAAAATCGTCAACGTGTTGAAGAAGCATTTTTGAAATCAACACATCAGGCACGTGCAGAAGCAGCTGCAGCTAGACGTGAGGAAAAGAGAAGGCAAGAGAAAGAAAAAGTAATGGCAGAAGAAGATCCAGAACGCCAAAGGCGGTGGGAACTAAGAGAAGAGAAACGACAGGCTAAAAAAAGAGCACCAAAAATGAAACAACTTAAAGTAAAGGCTTTATAATGTGCCATTTGAGGGAATTAGTATTATTTTTGTGTAGAGTATTATACCTTGTTAGAGGCCGTTTTTTAATTAAAATAAAAGGCTGATGTATAGTGTTGTTTTTGAATTATATTTTGGTAAGTATAAAGAATATCGATTTTTTGTATAGCACAATATGAGGCTAAGAAATTTTACGAAAAAAAAGATCATAAGCAATTTTTCGTAAGTGCAACGATACTCGAGTAATTGATTCAAGAGCATTTAAGTTTATCTCGGGGTAATAGGGGACGGACAGAGCAGTATATTTAGCTGTTGGCTTGTGAAATTGGGCACTTTCCGAAAAAAAAATTCTTTAATAAATGATCCCATTAAAATAAAATAAAGAGTGATCTAAATGATATGATATACTGCGGCTGAGACATGAAATATGCATTTTCCCGAATAAAATTGTTTTGCATTACAATTTGAGATCTTTTAGGTATAATGTGTACATTTATAAATTATATTGAATACATTTTTAACATTACTCTTTATTTTTACTTATTTTTTAATATATTGTCTTTTGAACGATAAAGTTTTCTATCCTAAAAAAAACACGAATTGATTTTTTTGAACAATTTTTTTCAGTAAAATGACTATTTCTTGTCCACAGCTGTAATATATCATGAAAATCACTGTTTGTTCTACAAAAAAAATGGTGAATTCCTTGCTCATCGAAAATTTCGTGACAAATAAAATCCATGTTATGAAAATTGTCTCATAGAATTTCTAAGCCCCGAAAACCACAGAGAACTATGATAATACAAAATACTAATTTATTTTTATTTATATAGCAACAATATAAACGAAAAAAAAAAACAACAAAAAAATCCCGTGTACCTACCATGAAAAAAGTTTTTTAGAGCTAACAGATGGCATGGTTTTTTCAGATTCTTAATTCTATTTTAAGTGACCGAAAAAAGTCGTAAGGTTACTAACAAACAATGACGAAAAATAATCTCTAAAGAACCCCATTGTGAAACTTTGGGACCTATACATACTTAACTATCATTCTGTACTGCTGTTTTTGTTAAAACCTTTATTTTAGAGAATTTTATGCTCTACCAAAAAGGTACGTATAGTATTTTAACCTATCTCGCTTAGTTTTGAAGATATTGGCAAGTGTATTGTTAATAACTTTTTTATGCTGAAAAAAAAAGGGCTGGTACACACCACACAATAAAGATGGTAACTTAATACAATTTCATTTTTTATGATGGCGACCTGTAAAGACTGAGATTGAGGTCATAATAGGTTTATGGTAACAGTGAAAACGAAGTGCCATTATTTAATTCTGGCATATAGCCAACTGCATTGAAAATAATTGGAGTTGTCTCATTATTTTCTTTTTGGACACTTCAAATTTTAGGTTTAGCACTTACTGAAGATACTGAAGATAAATCACAAGTAAATGACAGCAACGAATATTTTTACCCCAAAAACCTGCCAAAGAGGAAATCCAAGAGCAAACAGAAATTGTCGATGATAATTATGAAAGTATAGTTTAATAATATTGTATTATTTAATATTTTTTTACTATGGTATAAAGCTAATTACTTAATTTACAATTTTTATTATTATTTTTAATGATCCAAGAAAAATGTTCCCCTAAATACATTATTTTAGAAGATACCCAGATAGCACAAACATATCCCTAAATTATTCTCAGAATATTTTTGTAGAATATTTAGTTATTCTATAGTTAACCTATAAGGAACCATGTTTTTTTAAGAATATTCTTAGAATAACCGAATGGGACCCGTTTTTTCTCTTGAGAATATCCTAAGATTAATTTTCAAATTATTCTTAACATATATCAGATTGTTCTAAAATCAATTATAGAATATGCACATGTATTTATTTCTGGAATATTCACAGTGAAATATTCTTAGAAGTGCTGAATTAAACTTATTCTCGTGAGAATATCTTAAGAATAACTTCTAGAATATTTTTATTTTGGAATAATTTGTTATACAAAATGTTCCATTTGTGCGACATTCATTGATAATATTGTAAACATCCTTTTTTGAGCTATCGATTAACGTCATGCAAATGGTGTGTCACTGGCCACATCCATGAAATCACAGTAAGAATACTAAAACCCAGAATCACAATATTAAGTTTATAAATATTTTAGATACAATAGGAATATATACATTACACAAAAGCAAAATAAGACACTCTTAGTAATTGGGTTAAAGATTTATTTGTTACAATGTTTACTCTCGAAACATTTTCTAAAATTTCAATGACGGAACAAAGTAGGTAAATAGTAAATTCATTCGTTAGGAGAGACACAATATAATAAATACATACTTCAGTCCATGTAGTTCTCTGCTAGCTTCTTTGAAGAATGCAAGGACTACTGCTTATTAGCAGTTCTGGTTTTTCTTTCTTTGGCTCAAGTTAACCATAAACTGATCTGAATTTCAATTTGTTTTGGAGTGACCTCAATATTATTTTTATTACTTATAACTGCATCTGAAATTGAACATATATCCATTATTTTATATAATGCCTCACCCACACACACACTAAATAAAACGTAGAAAAAAATGTGCATATAAAATCGTACCCTTACCAATTATCACAGTGCATATAATAGAACCTCAAAAGGCTTTCCCATCTCTATGCTCATGTAAAGTAAATAGTATTGCAACATCTTTTGAGATAAGTTCTGTCCAAAATTTTCTACCGCACTCTTTATACGTTCCACCACCCAATCTCTCGAGACGGTTCACCTGTTAACAAAAGACACATTTTTTTATTACTTTAGTACAACTTTCATTTATAATAATAATAATAATAAACTTAAACACGTGCTAACGGTAGTTTATAAACCACGAGCTAATTAAAAACAGAACAGAATTTATATACACATCTGAATTTAAGTTTCCATTGCCGGGACAGATAACTTTCAAACTGTTTAGTGGGCCATTCTTTGTATTTGTTTCTGTTTTTTTTTTTAATAATGCATAATTGAAGAATAACTTATGTAAACATAGAAAATAAAAGTGACACTAGTTTGGCCAATGATCTATCGGAAGCGTACTGCTTATTTTCAGTTGAGATTGAGAAAGTATACATAAGTTTTTTCTGGTACACTGATGAAAGCTTCGCAGAATGTAAATTAACCACAACCCTCTCCGCCTTATAGCCTAAGGATTGAAATTAATATGGCTAGAAAAAATTAGAAAAATTTTGTAAATTGGAAGGTAAATGGTATGTAAAAATGTGAGGAGTATGAAAACCATGCTATACGTCTTAGTACTTATGTAAATGAAGTCACATTTTACCTATATGTAATAAATTTCCTGTGTGTGCCGATAATTATAACATTTTAAACCGAGCCTCATTTGGTTAACTCTCACAGCAGATTTTTACCAGTGATAAAATTTTGTGATCCTTGAGTTTTACACAGCAGTACAATCACTTAGATTTCCACACGAATATATAGAGACATAACATAACATTATTTTTGTACCTAATACATTTATTATTTAATACTTAGTTATTAAAGAAATTAATGAAAATATGTAAGGACCTCATATAAGTATTATAACTAATACATATTAGCCATTTCTGTATTTATAGATACAAGAAAATAGGTATATTATAGTAAATAATAAATGAATAATAAACATTTAGACGTTTATTATTCATTTATTATTAACTATAATACCTATTTTCTTCTTAAATAACAGAAATAAACATTCCTCTTGAAACCAGCTGAACTTTATAAATAAAGTTAGGTTAGGTTAATTTATGTTGATATGACAAAAATGATTTGTCTATTGTCTACATACTTTCTTTACCGTTTGTAAGGAAAATGTCAAAACTCCAAACAGGATAATTCTTTATTAATTAAATTTTACCCTGGTGTACACAATGCCCTAAGTTAAACGATCACACGCCGATCCTGAATATAAATAGCTTTTTTTACAAATGCCTATAGGTATTTATATCTATAAACAAAAAATTAAGCGAATCACTTACCTTCTTCAATTGTTTTTTTGATTGCACACAATCGCAAAGATAACGAACAACAAAATCAAAGGATCAAACCGCAAATTGTCAGGCACAAAAACGTCGCAAACGGCAATTCAAAATGGTGATAGCGGATAGCTGCAATGAAGATGTAGACAGAGAAAGGAAATAAAGCGCGCCTGCGCAACGCTTCGCAGTATTTTTAAATAAAAAATTCCTATAAAAGTTATAGGTATAAATATTTATTTTATTTGAATAATACTTTTCTGTAACATTTCAAATAATAAGAAAAAATTCGAATTCGTATGGAACACTCATGAATATAAACTAAACCTTACATGGAGTAGGTACATTGAAAATTTTATGAAAAAGCTTCATTTAATATCTTAGGTACTTGTTACATAAATCATGAAAGTAATAAATAATGGGTACAAGACGGCTCTAAACGTTTTACCATACTTTCTATACATTATTTTCAAAATAAATAGTCAAAAAGATAAACCTACTAAATTATTTATAAAATATATTTCAAACATATTCTGTACTTCTCTTATTAAAATATTTTTATCATATTATTTTAAGAAGTATTTTTAAAATAATAATCCAAGGATAAGTTTTGAAATTATTCATAAAATATATTTAAAATATATTCTATGCATATGTATTTCAATTATTCTAATATTAAGTACTAGAAAAGATTCTAAAAATATTAATAAATTAAATGCTTATTCAGAGAATAATTTAAAGATAATTTTTATAATTAATCAAATAATATTTTTTGGGAAGATTGTCAGATTATTCTTAGAATATCTTGTGCTATCTGGGTATTTATGAAAATGTAATTTGCTTCATTTTACCTCATTATTATGATGTTTTTCAGGTTGAAGTGGCAACTCTATCACCGCAAACTGGTTTTAATTTCATTGTACAATTTAAATACTAGTTAAAAGCAAACAACTATTTAGTTAGCTAATTAATCCCTGCTTTGATAAATTCTATTATTAGAGCAGTAAAAAATACCAAAAAAACGATGAGATATGCATAGTTTTGTAACAGCAAAATTGTGATTTCATACCTTCTGGGGTATCACCAGGAGAATATATCTGGGTTTTGGACTTCCAAAGCCTAACGTGTTTTTTTTTATAAATTTAGTTTTTTTGAACAGAGTTTTTTTAAGTAAAACGGTGAATAATTCCGGTTCTAGAGGTTCGATCGGGACAAACAAAACACCATAATTAAAATTCCAATTTCTCTAGCGAAAAAGTATCTATATACAATTTTAAACTAGATGAAATTTCCTACAAATAAGTTCCCATTCATTTTTTTTAGGATCAATACTTTACAAGATACAGAGGGTGCAAAAACCTTATACTGAAGGGAAGTAGTGTATTCGAGAAAAAAATCACCCTCCGAGATTTTTTCGGATTTCCATATTTCAGATTATGTAGATTATGAAGATAAAGGTTTTTCAATTCCGTCAGTCTTTCTGTCTGTTGGTGCATTAACTAAAAAACTACTTGACAGAGAACAGTCAAATTTAGGTAGCTGACGCTACTGCCATGGAAGAAATGGCTAGACTTATTCCAAAAAAAAAATATTTTATGGACTTTTTTTACCACTGCTATAGAACAGAGGATGGGAAAAATTTTGGAAAAAGTATTGATCCTAGAAAAGAAATGAATACCTGTCATGGAAGGACCACGTTGAAGCTCAAACAAGGAAAGCGTACGCCTCCTTATGGATGTGCAAGCGCACCTTCAGTCCAAAATGGGGAATAAGTCCGAAGATTACATACACCACCATGGTAAAACCCCTAATAACATATGTGGCACTGGTGTGGTGGCTCTGCCAGGAGTGCTCCACAATTAGGGCTTGCCTATGTCAAGTTCAAAGGCTAGCTTGCCTTGGAATTACAGGAGCTATCAGAACCACTCCAACGATAGCAATGGAGGCCATTCTTGGACTTACTCCCTTACATATCGACGTGGAACTGGAAGCTAAAAAAGCAGCAAATAGGCGGTTCAAAAATGGAATGTGAAATGGGACTGGCCAGGGATGGGGGCACACAAAGGCCCTGGATCTGCCGGTAAGGAACCGGGTCATCACTCAAGCGGAGGATGACCGGTGTCTTCCTGTCTACAATTTCACTATTCCGTACACAGCAGTGTTTCCCAGTCGAGAGGACTGGAAGCGCGATAAGCCAAGTAGCCTTGAGGGCTCTTGTGTCAAACAAAGTGACCTCAAGACTAGTTTTAAACTGTCGGAATATTTTGACAGAACTGTGCGAACACAACTCTGTCCAACTCATATGGGTGCTCGGTCACAGAGGCGCAGAGGGCAACGAAGAGGCAGATCGATTGGCGGAAGAAGCAATAACTTATTGGCCACAAACAGAATTTTGGCCAATATTTTTGATTGTTTTAGAGGTCGCCGGCTGTAAACAGCTGTAAACTTTTTTTATCGTATTCTACACCAACAAATCTACTTATTCTGAAAAATTCAGCCTTATAAGATTTAGCGATGCCTTAAAGACGACTGGGCTAATTGCAATTAGTCCAAAATCGAAAATTAAGATGAGACCAGATCTGTATATTTTGAGGTCTAAGGAACACAAAAAAAAGAGGTTTCCAAAAAGTCCATGCAGGTATGTGGACATATTAATGCAGAATCAAGATAACCAATCTGAGTGAAATTTGACACAAGGGTAATATTGGTACCATAATTGAATTGAAAAGGTTATGGTGAAGACTGGATGATGTTCAGCACACGTTTGGAACATAGACTTTCTAATTTTCCAACATCATCGTTTTTTATTACCATTCGAAAAGAGATGTTATTCTGATTTCAACAATATCACACTTTAATCTTTTCCATTCATTTCAAGTTTAAAAAAGTCAGCTTGCATCACACAACTTGGTAACTAGCATGGTTATTATAGTATTTCTATGGTCAGTTTGAAAATTCAGTCTAAAGCATTGCTACTAGGATAAATTATTATAAAGCCTGATGTGATAGAATAAGACCCTAGACCATGCTTGAATATTGCAAACCATATCCGCATACGAATATAGTTAACCAGATAATATGTTATGTGCTTATCTCAAACGAAAGTTTGTCTACCTGGCTCACCATTACAAGTTATCACCAGCTCATGGTTCATTCTTAATAATGCCGGTAGCATAGCCGTAGATTAAATGATACATTTTTTTCATATTGAGAATCATTTATGGAGTTCGTTATTAGACATTATATATTATAAAAAAAATAATTTATATCATCAATTAATATAAAGTAGTAAAACAATATTTACAATAATTAAAGTGATTCTAAAAATTGTCGGTTGATGCTCATGACCATCGCTGGTGTTATGAAGTAAGCATTCCTTTCTTTTTTATGATTCTCATTATATGCTCAAAAAATTATAATCCCAAGTAGCACCTTAGGTCTGAATTACGTAATGTAGACCTAGTTTTGGTGTCGTTTTCCCATTTAACCTAACCTAATTGACTTAAAATATACGTAAAATATAAGTAAATGGGGAATGAGACGACGTCGGTAATACGTCTTAATAAGGCCACTCAGTTATAATAATAATAATATAATAATAATAATGTATTTATTCATGTAAGCCATCTTACAGGATATGAACAGTCAATACTTAAAACATTTAAAAAACTATAGAATACATACATACATACAATTTTGCAAACTAAAAAATACGTAAAACTACAAATAAGATATTATAAATACTTCACTTTAAGTAGTGAGGTTAAGTGGCTATGTCGAGATTATAGAATTACTGTGAAAGACATTTTAAAAATACAGGATACATACACGTGTACAATTTTACAAATAAAAAATACATGCAACTACAATAAAATATTATAGACACTTCACTTTAATAGAGAAGTTAACTGGCTAAGTCTAAATTATAGAATTCCTGTAAAGAATAAAAGCAATTGTCGCAAAGAAATAGACGAAGTTTTTTTTTAAATATATTTATGTTCGTTTCCTGCTTTATCTCAGTTGGCAGTTTGTTGAAAACTGATCCACACAGATAGAAAGGACCTTTCTTGAAAGTGCTTAAATTGAATTTATTAATGTAAATTAGATTGCAGCCTCTTGTGTCGTGGTCATGCACACTATTGTGTAGAGGAAAGTGTGCTGCGTTAAGCTTAACAAAAAGAGCTGCCTCATAGATTACTAGACATGGCAAGGAGAAAATTTTGTTTTGTATAAATATTTGACGACAAGACTGTACAGGATTCAGTGAGAATATTAACCTAATGATTTTTTTTTGAAGAATAAAGATGCGTTGGAACTCACAGCTAGTTCCCCAATATATTATTAAATATTTCATATGCGAGTAGGCCAAAGCAAAATAGATGTTTAATAGATATTTCTTATCCATAACACTCCTCAAGTTTCTGATGGCAAAATAAGCAGAGTTTAGTTTTTTTATAACGTGTTCAATATGGGGTAACCAGGTGAGTTGTTCATCTAAATACAGCCCTAAGAATTTCACACTTTGGACTTTATCTATTGCTGTGTTGTCTAGTTTAATCATCAAATGTGGATTTTCCCTTCTTTTGTGGAACATGATGTATTTTGTTTTTGTTGCATTGACTATAAGTTTGTTATTAAAACACCAGTAGTAAAATTGATGTAGGGTGTTGTTCACCTTACTTTGGAGTTCCTCATGGGATGGAGCAGTAATACAGATTGTGGTATCGTCAGCGTATAGCACTAGATGTACATTTTCTGCAATGTGTTGTTCGAGATCGTTTATAAACAGCAAGAATAATAGTGGAGATAACACACCTCCCTGAGGAACCCCTAGGTTGATTTGTGAGGGTTGAGATAGGTGTTCATCAATTTTAACTCTGATTTAAATTCTCTGTCAGACAGAAAAGACTGTATCCATGCATTTAATGGTTCTCTTATGCCTAAGTTTTTTAATTTTTTACTTATGAAATTCTTGTTAACACAGTCGAAGGCACGTGTTAAGTCAAAAAATAGTGTTAGGACATATTCACCTTTATCTAGTCCATTGTAAATGTGATTAATTAACGAAAAAGATGCTGTATTTGTAGAAAAATTGGGCCTAAAGCCATGCTGACTGCTACATAGAAGGTTTTTTTTATTAGTAAAAGTATATATTCGGCAATGAATAATTTTTTCAAACAATTTTGAGAAGCATGATGGTAGGGTAATCGGCCTATAATTTTCGATTAGGTCTGCATCACCTTTTTTATGTAAAGGTATTACAGTTGCCGTTTTTAGATCGCTCGGGAATATTCCAGATTTTACAGACAGATTAAAAATATAACAAAGAGGGTACACTATGAATTGCGAGATGTATTTCAGGACTTTGATTGGTATGCCATCTGGCCCACTTGAGGATTTGTTTTGCATAAGAGAAAGTTGCTGGTTTATTTCTGCGGGAGTAATGTCAAAGAAAAACAGTGACGAAAGGCTTTCTAGACCTGTGGAGCAGTCGCCATCGAGATTATTATAAACATTATTTAAGGATTTTACAGCTATTTCTGCAAAATAGGTGCAGAACAAGTCAGAAATTTCCTTTTGGTCTGAAATTAAATGGTTATTATTTAATATTTGAGATACATTTGTTACTTTTTTATTCCTGCTTAAGTTGGAATTTACAATAGCCCAAATTTCTTGAGAAGTATTAGCACTCTCTTGTATTCTATTTTCATAAAAGTTTTGTTTTTGTAATTTTATCATGTCCGAATAATTTTTTTTTGCAGTTTTATATTCTTCACTTATTTTTCTGTCGTTCATATTTCTCGAAAGCCAATATAAGTTTTTTAGCTTTTGACTTTCTTCTATAATCTTGGACTCGATCCAGTTTTTATCTTGATCTTGACCTGTAATTTTAATTTTTCTCATTGGGCATGTTTCATCGAGACAGTAAAGTAAATTTCCCCAAAAGTATTGCCATGCTTGATCGACCTCTTTTATTTGATAAAGATCAGCAAGATCGGTAGTTGAGAGTAAATGTTTAAGATTGATAAGATTGGGTTCTGAAAAGATTCTTTTATAGCAATACTTGGGTTTGGTGGTTTTTGCTTGGCAAGGTTCAGGAATGACCAAACTGAACATTTGTGCTTTATGGTCTGATATATCTAGATCTAGGTTTTGACTTTTAATGTTTGGCATGTTAGAAATGACATAGTCTACTGCAGAATTTGAGTTATTAAAGGACCTAGTCGGTTCAACAGGAAGGCTAGATTTTAAGTCGAAACTATCGAGTATATCGCATAGTAGGCGTCTTGTGGGGTTATCGGTTAGATAATCTATGTTAATATCACCACATATTACAATATATTTGTGTGATTTTAGGACAGAACATATTATTGAATTGAAATATTTTAAGAATACATTAACGTCAAATTTATGATCTGGAGAGCGGTAGAACAGTAGTAAGGCGATTTTGTCTTTGTTGACACTGAGGCTTATGCCTGTACACTCACATAAGAATTCACAAACAAGTTGATTAGAGAGTTTAATAGGTTTGAATGGTATATTGTCCTGGCCGAAGATAGCTACTCCTCCATGAATGGCCGAAGTTCTGCAAAAATGGGCTAGAAGATTGTAACCTGCAATACCAGTAACTTTTGCTTGCTCGGGAGACATCCAATGTTCACTGAGTAATAAGAGCTGAGGTTTTTCTTTATTTAGTAGAACTTCGAGTTGAGCTATTTTGTTAGAAATACATTGTATATTGAGGTGAATACCCGTTATTATCCTCTGATGGTAAGTAATTGGGTTGGTTAGTATAGGTTTATTGTTTGTTGTCTGTGAGGTGAGTTGATCCGATGATAATTTATTATTATAATTGGATAAGTTGGAGTTTGTGTCAGCTATGTCTCTAAAAAAGACTCTGGCCGTGCTTCATCACTCTTCTCTCTTATTATATATTTGACATGGTCCCTGAAATTGAATCTTTTGTATCCCACACCTCTAGGCCAGAAACTGGGAGTGTAAAATTCGTCTTTAAATTTAAAGTCAGCGCCCACCATGTAACATTTATAATTTCCATTATCGATGTATTCTACTTCATGACTTAGTTCGTTAACTACAATATCCTTTTCATTCTCACCTGTTTGTCTTTTGATGTAGTCGGTTATGTCGTGTTTTGTAACCTCTGCGTTTACCCTATATATGTACATCCACACTTTAGGTGTGACACCACCAAATTTGCCGCTTTTGTCTTCGCCTTGACCGAGTTGTTTTTTGTGAAATTATGACCTATAAGTTATAGAACATATTTCCTTGAACAGGTAATTTAAACGTAAACATTGTGTTTAATTGTGGCCGTTATTACGTAATATCTACCAAACCACTTGTCCTTTTTCAACTGCAGTCTTTCTTTCTCAAACTAATAAGATTTTATCTACAGCAATGATAATTTACTTATAAGGCAGCAGCATAAGACATAATAGAAACCAGACATCTATTATAATGATGGAGTAGGAGTATATCATATAATGTCAGACATAGTTATGAAATATAATGTGTCCACTGTCCACCTTTCTCCTCTCTGTGGTTTTTTGCTGCCAATCAATTTTCATCGTAAATGTATCAATTCTACCTCGGAATATTATAAGCGCCTCAAGTGTTTTACGTTTTTAAAGAAACATTTTTTTTTTCAGCTTCAATGTGTTTTAAAAATATTTGTAAAAGCCTATACAATTGCTCTGCAGGACTTTCCTGGAGCATAAAATATGCTAATATTGTACTTGATGTCTGTTAAATAACCCTATATTAATGATTTTTTTCAATTAATCACTCACCAAAATTTCATTATAAAATGGCCTCTTACAGCTGGTTGAAAAATATAGCGAATATAGTACCGCGCGACTTCAAAGTATTCTTTCCCAATATTTTAGACCTCACTAACATGTTTCCTACAGTAGAAGTCTTTAAAACTTATATTATTGACTTTAAAAGTTAAATTGGACCAATACAGGTTAAAATAATTTTGTAGTCTTCAAAATTGTAAAGTCTTTAAGGTTCATTTAGAACTAAATTGGTCATACTTCCCAGTCCAGGTTTGCCATCAGGTTCGAGGAAAATAGAACAACAATCATTGTTTATTTGTCAAAAAAAGCAAAAAGAGTATTAAAACATGGCCGTCTCTGGAGACGGCCGTGATTAAAACCTCAGATAAACATGTCTTTTATTTATCTGAGATCAAAACAAATACATGCGCTGGCCACGTGGGCTTAGTACATATAATGTCATTCATGCGTAAAATTATAAAAATATACTTAAACCAATTAGTGGGAAAAGCTGGTTTTAGTCGGATTTTTTCTCTTCCAAGTTATCAAGCAAAAAATAATGACACGTTTTTATTTCCAGAAAAAATTAATAACTTGGTTCGAGATTTTAATATGAGGAAAGGTCAGGAAGTAAAATTTCCTTAATCTTAATCTGACTGTAGGTGGCGTGTCGATCTCTTATCTTCCGACGCGCGATATTTCGAAACAAGTTTTAAATATTAAAACTTGTTTATGTGGTCAACAATTGTCAACATAACCTCTGAAAATTTATTATATGGAAAATGTGACGCTTCCCAATGACTCCAAGCATTAAAGTAAAAGTAAAGTAACTTTTCACAGTTGACACTATACTGGGAGGGGCATCAATATAATACAGTAATTTTAGTCCTTTGAAGTAATTTAGACAATGAAAACGTAATTTTGCCTTCCAGGGAAGAGACCTAATTCTATTTTTAAGTAAAAATAACTTCTAGGACATCATATGAAGTAATATTTACATTTAGGTTAAACACATATGCTAGGTAAGTGGGGAAGTAAAATTAACGTAAATTTTACCTAAAATTGGAATGATTTGTGACCGTGAGGTTAAAGTTTTAACTAAAATCTGACTACAAGGACAAGACAAAACATAGGTTACGTTTATGTTAAAAATTGGTAAAATTTCCCTGTTTTTATCCAGACAGAAGTCAGCGACTCCAAAGTTAATAACTTGGTCTAGAATTACGTAATATTTTCTTATGCATTGACCTCAATATGCACTTTAACTTTATAGTTAAATTTTAAGGAACAATTACGTTAATATTTCTTGAAAATTACACTAAAGTCAATGTGGCTTTATCAGGCATTTCTTAAGAAAATATTATCTAAATATTGCTTAATTAATTACTGTTAAGTCCATATGCCTTTAAAGTTGAAAGTAATGGTTGCAATTACGTTATATCAACTGTCTTAGGTCATTGTGGCTTTAAACTGGTAAAATAAACTAATTGTGCTGCTTGGGATAGGTTATAATCAGGCAAATGACATTATTAATGATTTGCAAAGACCAATAGAAATGTTTGCACATCCTAAATTATCTATAAATCCAATGAAGTTGACTGTTCTTTTTACTTGACCGCTCAAGGGGAAGCAAAAAAGTACTTATAGTACTTATTTGGTACCAAGGCGGCAAAAAATCTTGATATCGAAATGGTTTAAGAAACATAAGTAAATGTATGCAAAAAGCTTATGCCAATTTAAAATGTTTACACCCTCATCGTTATTTACTCTCACCATGTCTTAAAATTAAACTTACTGATATATGCTAGTGCTAAGTCATTTCAACTACTGTGATGTAAGGTCAAGTGGGGTAACTGGGGCCATGGGGTAATTGGGAACCACCCCATTAAATGGTCAGCTATGAGAATTTCTGTCAAACAACAATTATTGTGAGAAAGCAGAGTTGCCTAACTTCATGGAACATCAGGTGTGATAGCGGTTGGTAGCCATGATACAATGTAGTAATGTCATATTTGGAAGTGCACAATTGAAGTTTAAACAACACAGGTCTACTCTGTTTAAAACAATTAAAACTAAACAAAAATTTTAGGTGAAATCTAACAGTATTTATTTTGAGGTAAGTAAATACACTTATAGATGGTATCACTTGTGATAAACTTGCAAATTAAGTGTGTGGTTAGAGTGAAAAGGGGGGTCCCAGATGTACTAGACAAATAGAATATTGGGGCAATTGGGACCTCATTAGCAGGGTAAATGGGACCTAGAGGTCCCAAATGCCCCATGGCTGGTTACTCCTTTAAATTACATTTTCTTCATAGGGATGGCTAGAAAATATGTAAGAAAAACCCAACGGGGTGCAGATGGAGATAAATATAGGAGAGAAGACTTGAGATCGGCTGTAGCTGATGTCATGGCTGGGAGAAAAACTAAGCGAGGGGCGTCTAAATTTTACAATATTCCACGCACAACATTACATCACTATTTAACTGGAACCAGGGGCCAAAAGGGTTTGGTGGCCTCTGGTGGTAGAGGAGGAGGTGGGAGAAATTCCTTGCCACTTGAAGATGAGAAAAACCTAGCTGACGGTTTAAAAACCCTCGATTTTTGGGGTTTTGGTTTAACGCGGCAGGAGGTCTTGGACACGGTGGAAACCTATGTAAATGGTTTAAACTTGAAAACAAAATTCAGAAATGGCAGACCAAGCGAAGACTGGTTTCTAGCATTTAAGAAGCGTCACAATCTCTCAATAAAAAAACCCCAAAGTGTAGAATACTTGAGGATTAACCAGGTGAATCCTTGGACTATTTACGGCTTTTACGATTTGTTAACTGAACAAGTAAAAAATCTGGGATTAGAACACAGGCCTGAATGTATTTACAATTTAGATGAGACTTCGTTTTGCCACGACCCAAGTAAATCAAAAGTCGTTGGTTTGAAAGGTAGCAAAAGTGTCCGAATGACAAGCTCATCGGGTCGAGAAAACACTTCCGTTTTAATGTGTGTTTCAGCTTCAGGCCTAAAGTTACCGCCCCTAATAATATTTAAAGGAAAAAATGTGATGGAGTCCTGGATCCAAAAGGAGGTCTCGAACCAAACTTCATTTGCAGCCACAAAACGTGGGTGGATGGAGAGCGAGGTGTTCAGAAATTGGTTCGAAAAATGTTTCTTGCAACAGATCCCAGAAGAACGGCCAATTCTTATAATTTATGACGGTCACTCCACCCACATAAACTACAAACTGATAAAAAGTGCTGCCGACAATAATGTGACAATACTGAAGCTTCCACCACACACATCACATGTCCTTCAACCCCTGGATGTGGCGGTTTTTCGAGGACTGAAATCTGAATGGGATAAGGATCTTGTGAAATGGCAGCGAGCTAACCCACGGAGGAAAATCCCAAAACCAGAATTTGTAAATTTGCTCACCAAAATTTATGAAAAAATGAATGAAGAAAACATTAAGCATGGCTTCAATGCCACCGGAATCTATCCTGTTGACAGAAAAGCCATAAATGAGAACAAATTCAGGCCTGCAGATTTGGAAAGTTATAAACAGAGTAAAGAAAGAGGTATTGCAGAGGTTGAGCCACATATTGTAGCAGACTTCGGCTTGCCAGACTTTCCCGAACAAGAAAATGGAGTTGAAGAATTTCCTATAGCATACCAACAAGAATCTGTGACACCACCTCAACCTCGACAAAGTGTAGCCCCTACAGCTACCAGTAGTATCAGCACAAGGCCATCAAAGAAATTACGACCAACCGTTAACCCAACGCCTTTTGAAAATATCCTTCTTTCCTATGTCAAAGAAACAAAGCAAGCAAACCCTTCTACAACTAAAAAGAGACGAATTTGTTCTGGGGCAGAAATTATCACCACTGAACAATATATAGAAATGGTGAAAAAAAAAGATGAAGAAGAGGAAGCAAAAAAAGCTAGCAAAGCTGCGAAAACCGCTAAAACTGACTGTAAAAGTGCCCAAGCCAAAACTAAGAAAAATTATGTGAAAAAGAAGACTGCAGAAGATGAATACAACGAAGATTCTGATGAAACTGAGAGCGAAAATGAATACGAATGTGAGGATAATTCTGAGAACGAGATTTCTATCCAGGAAACCGAAATTTCAGTCCACGACTACGTAATTGTGGAATTCCAAGACAACCTTTACCCAGGACAAGTAATCGCCAAAAATAACGAAATATACCGTATCAAACACATGGAAAAGGCTGGAAAAATAGGTTGGAAGTGGCCTCAAAAAGAAGATGTTCTGGACTATGACAGGGGAGATATCCAAGAAATAATTCCAGCTCCACAGTCTATCAACAAAAGGGGATTGTTTCGTGTCTCCTGTCTCAATGAGTAAGCACATGGAATAAATAATAATACTTAAAATCATTTATTAGAAGTTTTCGTATACTTATTCTTGTATTTTGATTTATTTGAACAGATATTTTTATGGTTTTTTTGTATAGTTTAGTAAGATTTTCTTCTTTATTAGCGAATAAGCAATAAAACTACCTGAAATATGTTAAATCTTAGTTTTAGATGCAACAATACAAAAGATTATTTTCTACCTTTTTAATAAAATTTTAAAGCAACAGCGATATTTT